>JAOTON010001583.1:0-1200000 GCA_034440635.1 Lepas anatifera | reverse complement strand
CCTCATGTACGCCGACGACGTCAAAATTTTTCGAAAAATTAAGTCACCATCTGATGGACGGCTGCTGCAGGGGGACCTTGACCGCCTCGCAGCGTGGTCTGTCAGGTGGGGACTAACACTAAATCCATCAAAATGCAAATCCTTGACGATGACCCTCAGGCGCGCACCCGTCCGGACCAACTACTTTATAGGCCCCTCGGTGCTGGAGCACGTTGAAACAATTCGTGATCTCGGTGTCATAATCGATTCTAAACTCACCTTTGCCAATCATGTATATAATATAGTTAAGCGGGCCAATCGATCTCTCGGATTACTCATTCGATCTTTTCAGACCGGTCTCATGACGGCAAAATTCAACAGTAAAGCTCTGCTGGCTGCATATTACTGCAACGTGCGTTCTATTTTAGAATATTGCAGCGTTGTCTGGGCGGGGGCGGCTGACTCCCACAAGGTTCGGGTCGATCGGGTTCAACATAAGTTTCTTCTGTGGCTTATCCACCACATTCCATCTGGACAACCACTCTCTCTTTCTTACGAGCATCTTCTAACACATTTCAAAATTTCTTCTCTCGCTGCACGGAGGGTACAGCACGATTTACTTTTTACTAGAAACATAATCCGTGCAAAGCTCGATGTACCTGCTCTGCTCAGCTGCTTTCTCTTGCAGGTGCCTGCCCGATCGACCCGCAACCTGACGTTGTTTCACATTCCCCGAGCACGTGTAAATACTGTACAGAGCGGCATGTTTTGTCGCCTCCCTAGGCTCTCAAACATGTTTTTATTCAGCCGTGATGTTGAAGCCGATATCTTTGCAAATGACTTAGCCACTTACAGAAACCATGTTATAAGATATGTAGCAAGGTTGTGACGCTTGTTGGCCGTGCTGGTTCATCTTTTTAGGCCTTTTTCGTCTTATTTTACTTTTATGGTGCGCGATTTTACCGCGATCTCTTTTTAGGCCTATTGCTAAATTTTAGTTTTGAATTGTTTTCATTTTTATTTTTACCTATTACTTGTTAGTATGTATACTGTCTGATGTGTTCCACTGTAAATACGCTTTTAATGCTTGGACTTCGCCTGTAACTGGATTTATCTGTTGGCGATGCTGCTGAATAAATAAATAAATAAATAAATAAATGCCTGTCTTAGCTCACCTGTTGGAAACAAGAACGCCAGTACATCACTGGGAGGGATAGGGAGTTTTCCTGAGTAGGTGGTGCTGTAGTGAGTGGTCTTTGGTCGTCCAAACTCTCCTTTTTATTTATCGTCAGCGAAGTTCATTGCTATATTCTAGGTTCTATCTTGCAAGAGAAAAGCAAATACAAGCCCGGTCATGCCATCAACTAGTACCGTTGTTGGATCTAAAGTTGTCAGTAATATAAGTGAAGAAATCTGGCGTATACCATTGCACACAAGCATTTTCTTTTTCGGTGGCTTGATTTGAATATCAGGGGGGGCGGTTGTAAACAACCCTGCACGTGACACGTCCGCTGTTGTTTCAGTTGCGGCGGCAGGCACGCCTGCGCAGGGAGTACCTCTTCAGGAAGTCCATAGAAGAGAAGCAGCGAACCACACAGGACAAAAGGATCGTCTCAAGGCGGCACTAGCCGGTGAGGTTCCCTCAACGTCGACAGACCCAGTATATTTCCGGATAAGTATATTTTAAATTACAGCTATTTTGTTGCGGTAATGCAGCTTGTATAGCTTCGCTAAATTGTTCTGGTGTATTACCGTTCAACATGCGTTGATGCATCTTTGTGCGGTCGAATCTGGGTAACTGTGTGTAAACCCTCCACAATCTGCACCACTCTGGCCTTTGCTGAGTGCGCCTGGCCACCTGTGCGGCAGAGAACCGGCCGCTGGACTCGGACCTCCGCTACGAGGGCCTCTCGCTGCACGAGAAGGGCGAGTGGGACGACGCCGGGCCGCGACTGGCCACGGAGACGGGCACAGAGCAGGGCGGCAGCAGCAGCTCGCACGTCGACGACGAGTACCGCTGGGCCGGCGTGCACGACCCCAAGATCATTATTACTACATCGCGCAACCCCAGCTCCAGGCTGAAGAAGTTCGCCAAGGTACGCTCTGCACCCATAATTGGTGGGATATTCGTCACTCATTTAACGCCTATTTACAGGTTATACGTGGATAATAGTCGCTCAGTCCTCACGTAGTCTGTTGCAGATTTATCCATATTTATGAAACACGAGTGAGACCTTGATATCGGTTTCCTATTCTAAATGCCCACTGAAGCAAGGATAAACTATAATACTGCCTTTTACAGTTTGTATTTTCTTATGATTATATTTATCCTTGCTCTAATAATTTAACAATCCAAATTATGTACCAAACAAGCGCAGTGTGGAGAGAAAAGAAGCCAAGCCGCCAGAGTAGGTCATGACCTAGGGATCCAGATTGAACCATGGCAATTGAACCAGATTGAACCATGACGTACGGAACCTATGGAACCATGATGAGGGATTATAGAGGGGGAAACCATGCCCCGGTAACCCCCCCTCTCCTTCTCCAGTGTCCGAATTACATGGACAATCCAATCCAAGACAAATAGTAAGTTGCACTCGTAGATGTATTTGTCATGATCCACTACGTATTGTTCTAGTGGATGCGTGTTTGAGATTAAGGTTGGGGGGCGTGTTGTTGAGGATTATACTACTTTCATCCATCTTTGTGACTGGTGGAGTCCTTACAGTGCCGTAACGGAACAGTTCCTTTCTCGCTTATACGTCCATTTCAGTAAGAACGATACTGAGGCACCTCTAAACTTACCACACACTATCCGCGCTGGCTGCTTCAAAGGGAGTCATTGTGACCGCACTCGGCGTTCCGGCGGGAGTCATTGTGACCGCACTCGGCGTTCCGGCGGGAGTCATTCTGACCGCGCTCGGCGTTCCGGCGGGAGTCATTGTGACCGCACTCGGCGTTCCGGTGGGAGTCATTCTGACCGCACTCGGCGTCCCAGCGGGAGTCATTCTGACCGCGCTCGGCGTTCCGGCGGGAGTCATTCTGACTGCGCTCGGCGTCCCGGCGGGAGTTATTCTGACTGCGCTCGGCGTCCCGGCGGGAGTCATTGTGACCGCGCTCGGCGTTCCGGCGAGAGTCATTCTGACCGCGCTCGGCGTTCCGGCGGGAGTCATTCTGACCGCGCTCGGCGTTCCGGCGGGAGTCATTCTGACCGCGCTCGGCCTTCCGGCAGGATTAATTCTAACCGCGTGTTGTATGTTGGCAGGAGCTGAAGTTGATCTTCCCGAATGCCCAGCGAATGAACCGCGGCGGCTACGAGTTAAACCAGCTGCTGGACGCCTGTCGAGCCAACGATGTCACCGACTTCATCAAGGTCAGCGTGTGCGAGGCCGGGACTGTCCTCTGGTGGGTTCACACTGAGAATGGGCTTTGTCCTAAACAGTTCGGGGTTTATTGTTTTAAATGACAAGAAACGAAAAATACCTCCGCCTCAGCTATTTCGGCAACCACAACCGCCTGGGGGAGTCATCTCTGACCCCTTCCCCCTACGAGCTGGGGAAGCAGTGGTGGTAACAGAAAAACATCGGAACGGTGCTGAAACTGCCCCGATTGAGCCGTGACGTCACAGGGGGCCAAGTTAGATCCAATTTATGCTGATCGAGAAAATTTGCTATCACCCAGGAACCAGTAGATCTAGAACAAAACTAACGGCAACAACGAGTTTGTCTTGGCTCAAAGAGTCGAATAGTTATATCTGTGGTTTGTTTCGTTCAGATATCTAAAGCAAGCGGAAAGCTTGACCTTTTGGTAACGTCTAGTGACCTGGTTTCAGACCTGATCTAAAAAAATTAGTGACATTCCTTTTTGCGAATCCAAGAGTTTTCAAATAATATTCATTGACTTGATTTAGCTTGTCCTGGTAGCTTAGTTACACCCTGGTTGGACGCACCACGTTTTGGAATTGCACATTTGCCTCACCTTGAATTTCATCTCCCACGGAAAACAGACATGTACGTTCTATCCACTGCCATGCTCCCTCGCTCCCTCATCCCTCAGGTAGGATTTACTCATGTGCACATTCTGGTGCAAATGTCCGTTGTCGCACCCATGAGCAAAAAAAACTCGGGACACCTTTTCTTTCGCCTCACCGGAGGTGCGACAAGCGTTTAACGCGCGTGCGTGGTGTGCAGATTAACGAGCATCGAGGCGAGCCGGCCGGCCTGACGGTGGTGCACCTGCCCTACGGACCGACCGCCTCCTTCACGCTGCAGGACGTAGTGATGCGGCATGACATACCCGAGATCGGCACCATGTCCGAACAGTACCCGCACCTCGTCTTCCACAACTTCAAAACCAGACTGGGAAAACGAGTACGTTCCCAATGGCGAAGGGTATGAGTGTGCCCCTGTGTTAACATGCCGCAGGTATTTGTGCGGTAGGAGGAAGCTAAAAGATAAAGCAACGTAACAGGAACAGTGCTGCCGTTCAAAGTTGAAACTTATATCCTGTTGGTGAAACTTAAGTTTTGAATTGTTTTTAACATGTTCTATTTTATGAATGTGGTTCAGTGAATGACGGGAAGGCTTGGTCTGTTCGTGCAATAACGAGGAAGGACAGATCCATTGACCAGATGCACGGGTGCAGCACAGGCTACGGGCGGGTGCGGGGTGTTCCACTGCACCTGTCTACGAATTCTGAGTGCAGCAAATCTGACGACACATCAAGCATACCAGAGGCACGAGTTATCCCCTTCATACCTGTTCTGGCCCATCCCCCTTTTCTCGGTTTCGGAGTGAGACACCCACCGACGGCACGCCGTGTGTACCCAGGTACAGGACATCCTGCGGTACCTGTTCCCGGTGCCCAAGGAGGACAGTCGCCGGGTACTCACCTTCATCAATCACGATGACTACATTATGTTCCGGCATCACACCTACCGCCGCGGCGGTGACACCGGCAGGCAGCTGGAGCTTAGCGAGGTTGGACCACGCTTCCTGCTCAAACGTGAGGCCACTGCAACCACCTGACAACCTTTCATGGATGAATCATCTACGTGCCAAGCTTTCATGAATGAATAATTTACGTGCCAACCCTTCATGGCTGAATAATTTACGTTCCAACATTTGAACCGACACGGCTGATGGGCACGTTTCCGCCTGAGTCTTTGTCAGCATCTAATAATAGGACTGATAAAGACTCAGGTCGAAACGCCTCCATCTGCTATGTTGGTTCAAATGTAAATACATGTCAAGCACTGTAATACAATTACGCGCCAAGCTTTCATGCGTGTGAATGATTTACGTGTCAAGCTTTCATGAATGAATAATGCAGGTGCCAAGCTTTCATGGATGAATAATTTACGTGCCAACCTTTCATGGATGAATAATCTACACACCACGCTTTCATGGATGAATCATTTAGGTGCCAAGCTTTCATGGGTGAATAATTTACGTGCCAACCTTTCATTGATGAATACTCTACGTGCCAAGCTTTCATGGATGAATAATTTACTTACCAAACTTTTGGGGACAAATAATCTAAGTTGTATGTATGGTCCGGGCGTAAAGCTTCATTTATCCTGAAACATGCGCCCTTGCTTTACGTTAGTAAGGTGACTGACAGGGGGTCGTCGCGACAATTCGTAAATCAAGTGCAGTTGGCTGTATTTTGGGCCTAGGAAGCACAATGGTTGTTTGCTCTTATATTTCAATTTTTGCACTAGCTGTATGTTTTTTGCGGAGAATAGGTGTCCCTTCGCACAGCTCCGCCTGTGTAACACAGTGCGACCATGTGACGCAGTGCCGCCTGTGTAGCAGTATCACTAGTGTAGCACGGCGCCACCGTTTGACCTGTGACCGTCCGCCAGTGTAGCACGGTGCCACCGCTTGACCTGTGACCGTCCGCCAGTGTAGCACGGTGCCACCGCTTGACCTGTGACCGTCCGCCAGTGTAACACGGCGCCACCGCTTGACCTGTGACCGTCCGCCAGTGTAGCACGGTGCCACCGCTTCACCTGTGACCGTCCGCCAGTGTAGCACGGTGCCACCGTTTGACCTGTGACCGTCCGCCAGTGTAGCACGGCGCCACCGTTTGACCTGTGACCGTCCGCCAGTGTAGCACGGCGCCACCGCTTGACCTGTGACCGTCCGCCAGTGTAGCACGGCGCCACCGCTTGACCTGTGA
Organism: Lepas anatifera; assembly: GCA_034440635.1. NCBI lineage: Eukaryota > Metazoa > Arthropoda > Thecostraca > Lepadidae > Lepas > Lepas anatifera. Next base: position 1,193,838 of record JAOTON010001583.1, on the reverse strand, counting down.
CCGTCCGCCAGTGTAGCACGGCGCCACCGTTTGACCTGTGACCGTTCGCCAGTGTACGAGGTACGGCTGGGCACCCCGGAGCAGGGCGCCGCTGCCGAGGTGGAATGGGTGCTGCGACCCTACATGAACACCGCCCGCAAACGGCGCTTCCTCTCCGACGACAACGCCTGGGAGACAGCTGCCGATGATGGTGATGTCGAGGCCGAGACATGACGTGAGGATGACGTCATTGGTGTGTGATGTCAGTGGAGAATAGAGACACTGAAGTGTGGCGTCATGGTGATGGCTTTGGACGGATGCGCGCTTGAGGCTGGCTGCCGAGGCAGCCGCGGGTTGTAAGGTGCGGCGTTGCAGTGAGTGGGAGGGCTGGAGGCTGGGGCGTGACCTCAGGTGGACGCTGGAGCAGACCAGACGGCGATCCAAGTCGGAACTGGCCAGTCGGAGGTGTGACATGGTTTTCCCGCGCGTGTCTGGTCACATGACGGATCCCTATGTAATATTCTTTATTAGCCCATGGTCTTTACTTTTTGAAACTGAGGATTTCAAAATAGTTGTGAGCAGTAAGCGGCGTGCTTTTTGGAAAAATCATTCTGAGTGCTCACGCAAATGCCCATGCAGATTCACAAAGTTGTTCGCGTTGGTCGATCGGTCCATCTTCTCCTATAAAAGTCGTTGGCTTGCATCCTTTACTTAGTACTTCGTGGTCTCATCGGCTGGGCTGTATCTTTCCTTATATTTTTGTTAGTCGCACACCTTTGGGAAATGGGCTTATCCTCGAGAAACCTCCGAATCTGCTGTGGCGGGGTTCCACCCGTGCGTCTGGGGGGTGTTCTTGTGATTACCCTCTAAATGAAGAAACTCATTCGTATCGGTAAGTCGTATATTGGCAGGCATGTCGCCCAATTACACATTTAATCAGTGGTGAGGAGCACAGTACACGACAGACCAAATAACCCGCCTCAAGCCAGCGGTCTCTAGAGGCGCCAAATAAATCAAAACTAGCACAAACAGACATCAGAACAGCGAACTACACCGCATACACCTAATATATTGTGGCCCTTGTTCGGAAGGAGCAGATGTTTTCAGAAATGGCACACTCCGTGAAAGTGTTGCCAACGTCGGTGCGCACCATCACATGTATCATCTTTGTTTTTCATTTCAACATTTGCAGACGTAATCACAGAATTCGATAAAACATTATGCCAATAGTTAAACTATTACCCGTAGCATAATGACATAAAATCAGGTGAAATTGCTCCGCGATTGAGCGGCACGTTGAAATCTCACATCTGCGGACTGTGAAGGCGATGCCAACGGGATCTACTCGTTATGAACCATGCGCGAAAACCAGCAACATACAAGTCACGTGAAAGTTTATGGGATCGGCGAAAGTGAATGTTTTCGGGAAAAGATGACGTCATGTAGTACACTTGTATCACTGGCAAAGGGCAACACATGCTGCCCGGAAGGTAAAGCTTATCAAACCTTCGGATTATCTAATACTTCCTCAGCTCATTGTTGTTGGCTTTTAACGTTTCTCGGAAAACATGAGATACGGGTCTCTACGATAGGGGAGATCTGGGTGCGCAGAATCATAAAAGAACATTCGAGCACCGGGGAGCATTGAGGATGTCTGAGAGTTATCGTATACCACCCTCGTCGACAAAGTTCCTAGCGATGGCGCGCACGTGATCACTCGAGCTGGTAGGTCAGTGTCGTTTTGTCTTTCCAGAGGAACTTGTGTGACCGCAGCAGTGTGGCCAGCTGCGCGTTGTACGGCCCGAAAAAGCGATTCAGCAGAGTGCGTGTCTTCGCCAGCATCGTCACCTGGCGCACATTATTTCGACGTCGGTTCCGTCTTTTTAGCGAGACTATGTCTCGCATGACTTGGGTGGGTGGTGTATCTGTCGAACGGCACACGTCACTGCTGGCTCCACATCAGCGAGGTGGAGGCGTATCGGCGCACGTTCAGGGGAAGGGCACACGGTAGAAATGACGAAAGTGTTCGCACCCATGGACTCCACAGGAGCCACCGGTCACTCTGCGAAGCATTGAATGTGTACCCGAATACAAACGGCTGTAATTAGCTACCATTATTAACACGCGTTCTGGAGGGGGGCCTCGGAGGCCCCACCTTTTCCTAGATGGCCGGAGAACCACTCGTAGCCGGAATACTATACCTAGGTCAATGAAAATTGCCTTGATGTAGATCACTATAGCGCCCACTTAACCACCAACCGGCGTTTTTATACGCGTCTTTTCCGAGATCTTAGGGCCTGGGGGGAGGGGGCCTACCAGGCTCCCATCCATTGCGCGTTAGTGCCAGATCCCTTTCCAGTTCGGGTGTTAAAGGCACGTGAAGGTCAGAAGCTCCGTGAGGACCGTTGGCCTACTTGACGAAAATTACGAAAATATGCCCTCTGAGCTTTCTCCCTTCTAGATATTGGTAATACAGGGTCTTGAGTAACCGCGCTGTTGTAATATTTTTGTCCTGCTATTACATGCTCAGACAAAAATTGGCATGCTACCCGTGCCGCGGCTAGACGTCTTACCCAGGCCGAGGTGCTGGTGCACACGATGCATGGTGTTGTTGACGTCAGAGCCGTAGTCCTCGGTTCGCAGCACCAACAGCTGGCTGCGCGGGAACGCGTTCAGCCACCGCCGTATATGCAACACGTACAGGCTCACGTGCAGACGCACTTTCTGAAATGGGAGGCGCACTTCAGCGTGCGGATGCACCGAGTGAAGCTAGATACGCACGTCAGGGTGCGGGTCGCAGACGGAAATGGCAAGCGCACGTCGGTGCACACATGCACCGATTGGAATTAGAGATGCACGTCAGCATACAAATGTACAGAATGAAGTGTGAGATACACGACAACGTGACGTACACCGGCATAAAAACGTTCTGAATGAAATGGGAGATTTAAGGCAGCATCCAATGAACCAACTGAAATGGGAGATACCTCAAAATACAGACACGCACCGAATGAAATAATGGAGGCACATCGGCGTACAGATGCGCCGAATCAATGCGAGACGCACGGCGGTGCACATTTTAGACTGCAATGGGTGGCGCACGTCAGTGTGATAACCAATTGGGGGGGGCGGCTTGTCTGTGCAACTTGTGTCCACCTGATAGCGTCCAGAAATGACGCTCATTAGGTCGGAATGGTGCCCTTTCGCACCAAAATTCCATCCCCTATGTCGAAAAATTTTCCCCTCAGACCAAATAACGCGGCCTGACCAAAGAGCGCCCTCCCATCGCAAATCCCTGGACCGCCTTTATGTATGTGTAACATTTGAACCACCTACATTCAAATATACAAGAGCAGCTCTAAACCTCTTTCCAAATAATCTGACGGCAGACAAGAAGTTGTTTCTTAAAACCAGGATGTGAAGTTGTGCCGGTTTTTATGTTTTGCCTGGATTCTGCAAGAGTATGTATTTTCGGGGGCAAAATATTATTATACCCCTGTCGGGAATAGGGCTTAACATATTGATTTTGATGCATGATAATTTTCCTAGATTCTGTGAGCTCTCTATACGTGTACAATTTTCATGTGATATAAGCGTTGTATAAAAATTATATTGGCGCATTTATGTATACCAATACGAAAATGCGCCACACATGCGCACATTTTGGTCCCTATATTGTTATGGAAATTTGAGTAGATTTTGTCGCTCGCAAGAACAGGGTGTTAACTTGGGCTTTATCGTGTTAAACAGACTGTTGCAATTGGGGCGTTCCAGCACAGATCGACCAGGCCCCTACATAGCATAGTCTCAGATTTCGTTCTAATTTCGTCCACTGGGTTGTCAGGAGCGTGGAATCCCGATTTCTTTCCTCAGAAGTACGGTTTTGGAGTTATAGCTTGTAGCAAATCATGAAAATCGGCGATTTCGTCAAAACATGGTGATATACAACGATTATTTTCAGCCTTGGCTTTCATTTCTTAGCTTGAAATGACACGGGATTGGATTGAGCATGTAACAACCGAAGTTGGAGAATCTCGGTTTTTATTCAAAATTTTCAAAATTTTTAGAGATGATTTGACCATTTTTTCCAACGATTTTTTCAAAGTTTGGCCAGTAATTCACGTTTAAGGCATTGATAAAAAATGTGCACCTGTATCTTTTCTGTTCAGTGAAGTCAATAATGTTTTGCGTTCCAGACTTTAACAATGTTTAATCAGCTATAGAATGACGCCCTGCGCTCAAAAATCGGCCGCCCGGCGCGCCCCGCCGTCGTCGGCGCGGCCACCGGTGCGTGGGCACGGGCAGTAGATTGACTCGGGAGCGTATGAACTCTTGCAATCGCCATTAAAGGTGGAAAATAAAAGCAGAAATACACGTGTTCAACAAAACAGTGAAATCAATGACATTTTAATTCGGTTAAGGGTGTACGAATCGTCATATCTTAACGTTGCCCATAAAATCGATCACGGATTTGAGTCATACATTTGAATTCTGAAAATGAAGGGACTTAAGCATTTGTGCAAGCTTGGTCTGTTTTGCGTGTTGACACGACATCGTATTCCACACGGATGAACCTTAGCCGCAGTTGTGCGGTTCCAATGCCGGTTTGTGCGTCAATGCCTTCATGACACGCGGGAGGTGTCAGATGTCCAGTGCGCAGCTCATGAAACTGGGAACACATCCTCCACAGTTAGTATGACAGTGTTACTTGGGCCGCGGGGTGTCAAATGGAGATAAGGCATGGCTTCAATGCGGCTACTTCGTTTCGGACGCCAGTTTTCTGCTGTCGGTGTTGGTGTCCACACTTTAGTGCGACATAGGAGTGGTAGAATACCACGGGATACGAGGACTTATGGCGCTGACTAGAGGATTTACTTATCTAGATGATCCTGGCGCCGGCAGGCCTCGACTGGTCCCGGCATGACCCAATGTGGTCCTTGCATTGATCCCGAAAAAGTCGGGTTAATAGGAAAAATTTGCAGCCTTGTCTTATACGTTTCAACCAGTGACTTCGATTTTCTATTTCAGGAATGAATTATTTGTGTGCTATTTCATTTCATTTTAAAATGGAGCTCGGTACAACTAAATTAGGGCTTGTATTTTCGTGCCAGCGTTAACCCACCCAAAGCCTCATGGATCGAGAAAATATCTCCAGCCCTGGCCTTGATATGTCACTTTTCGGCCCGACACCCGCCCCCTCGGACGTCATTTATGAACAGCCCCATCTAGGTTTAAGTAAGACAATGTATGTGTGCGTTGTTAGCCATATTAGGTTATTCATTCGTCAAATGCCAAGGGAAAACTAACTGAATTGGTTAAAAATTAACTAATCTCAATCTGATATGGGCCCCAAGGAACACAGGTCCTAGTTAAAACTATTACCCTCTTCAATCCCCAGAGGTCCCGGCACGATCCAGGTACAGGCCCAGTTGATCCCGGCAAAGTCCCGGCCGGGCCCAGCATCCGGTCCCGGCTCCGGGACGCCGGGACCAAAAATAGAACCTCTGTTGCTGACCCCGTCGTAAATTAAAGACAGGGTAAATTGAAATTCAGAAAATGTCACAATTGCTCAAGAAGAACCAGACAGAAGCCGGAGGCAGTTACTGAAGAGTTGCTCGCTGCGAAGACTCAATCATCATCGACTGACTCACTGGGCGCTCCAACAGTTTCAGCCGAAGTCGATGTTTCCCATGTACTGCCGCTGCTGGACGGGACTACCGTCAGAACATACAGGCTTTTGGTTGAACTGATCCTTTGATTGGTTTATTCTTCTCTGTATGATTTCAATTTCTTATTACCGTTTTTGAAACATAATAGGGTGTGCTTGGGGTTTGTCATTTTATTTCAGAACCGAAGTGGTGAACGTCGAGGGGGAACGTCCATCCAAACTGCAACCAAAGTAGGTCACTTTAATGCCTCAATAGAAATTAGAGCTGTCTTTTGGTACATTGATTCAGGGGCATTCCAGGACAAAACGACCAAAAATATTTCAATTTGACACCACCATGTCTAGAAAAAATCTGAAACTTTGTCTCCGGGATATTTTTGGGCCAGAAACACGCCTGTGAGAATCTTAGCCCCCTCCGACCAACGGTGACCGAGTTATAGCCCGAGGCATTTTCGGGAGGTCACGTTGTAGACTCATCTTTGATGCTTCATAACTCAACAACGCATCACCTGATTAACAAGTTTTGTATATCATTGAACTCGTCTTGAATTATAGTTTATTTTGAAAAAGAAAATGTTCAAATTTGAAAATTTTTTACTTTTAATTTGTTTGACCTTTTCCTTTTTGACCTAGCTTGACCTTTTCCCAGTTGAAATTGCCCTTTTAGACACCTCAAAAATATTTCTTCATAAAATATCTTTCGATAGCAAAAATAAAAAAATGCGTTCTTGCTATAAGTTCCGAATATTTAGCACCTAAGGTAGGTATGTACACGGTTTTTGACCATTGCGGTAGTACAGCCTTATGTTTAACGCCGCAAATATAGCGATTGCTTTTGTAATCGGTCGCTGTAAATCATACTCCATTGTCTTTACGAAATTTTAATCGTACAAGTATCCGAATTTATGACAATTAACACGCGCCCACCCGAGGGGGTGGGCAACCGGCCTCCTCAGGTCTCTACAGGTAGTAAAAAAATACCTTCGCGCAGCGCCACCGTACTCCATCTACCTCTAACACAACATTTTGCAACTTCTGGAAAAATAATTTAGGTCAACTTGGAGGTGGTAGGTACCGTAAATGCTGAAGGCCAGCAGGCAACTCAGTGGTGAGGGGGTGACCTGAGGTAGACGGTCGTCGTTATGCCTTGTGGGACTTTCAACTTTGTTTCCTTGATTAACACTTTATCGTGGGAGTTGCTCGTTTGGGTGGTGGGGTCAGGGTCTCCGTAAAAAGTCCCTTGATGACTCTAGTGAGACACCTATTCCTAAAACCGCCTCCTTGCCGCCCCGGTAGCTCAGTTGGTAGAGCGTTGGGCTCCGGCCCGCGGCTCAGAAGCATGCAGTGGCAGTGCATGTCCAGGCTTGGGATCGGTTCCGCTGAGACGCTCCGGCGCTCAATAGCTTACCCGACGTACAGGTCGGCTGGCAACTGACTGGTGAGAGGGTGACCTGAGCGGGGTGGCCGTCCCTGTGCTGTGTGGGACGTTAAACGTTGTCTTCTAAAATCAACCCTTCATTGTGGGAGTTGCTCGTTCGGATGGTGGGGTCGGGGTCTCCGTGACAAGTCCATTGATGACTTTAGTGAGACCCCGACTCCAACAATCGAACTGAGAACAACTTGTACAAAATGTATAAAAAAACTGAACTGGCAACAACTTGGGCAATATTTATAAACAGAAAAACTGCAGCCATTAAAATTGATAAAAAGGGATTCCTTGTTTCGAGGGAGACGAGGGCAAATGAACTTATTAATAATGAACCTTTCAGCCTTAAACGAAAATTTACAAAGATGTCGCGACCTTATCAATAATTGAAACAAGTATAATTTATCCTATGAGCACCACTAACTCACACAATTACATCGTTCCCGGAGATGGAAAATAGTATCGATGCAAGCTGATCTAGTGCAGCACAGCATATGTTTGGGAGGATTCATGCAATGTAAACAAACGTGTCTGAAAGGCTTTCATTCCCAAAAAGTAATTTGAATCTGCTCATATATTCGACAAAATGTCCTGAAATTGTAACGCATTCGACTTGGTCGCTTGAACAGGTTGCCTCATGATATTTTTACAAGGTGATCATTTCATAGCTGACACGGATCCGGGAATCCCAGATAAATAATGACACAGTGCACTGGGAGTGATGCCGCTAAATAGCCAGTTTTAATCATTACCGAATATGTTACATACAATCGTTTGGTCGTGTCGCCTTTGAGGTTGCTCAAGGTCACAGTATTTCTTACGGGAACTAAGTGGAAACCTAAATTTTGTGGCATAATAGGTGACAGAGAAGAGCCGTAGAAAGAAAAGTTCAGCACCATTGGAACACTCTTGGTGAGCCCAAACGGATTATGTATCTTATAATATAGCCTAGTCAAATGTCAAAATTAACCTGCTTTGACCTAGAGCCAGGCTTAGGTCTGTATGGTAAAAAGAATATTAATCAAACTGCAGTGGCAAGTCAGACACGACAATGTAAAAATACAACCTCCATCGCAATTCTCGACAATTCTCAATTCTCGCAAGTTATCAAAATTTACCAATCGCCCCATGCATTTATAATGGAAAGATCATGACCTTTGCCCTGCTCCCGGTTATCGATATAGAAATCCTGCTACGAAAAATTATCTTGCTAAGCGATCTTACTATGTAATGCGATTCTAACCACGATAGGCTAAATTTGATATGATTTATCCACCTCCCAAAGTTTGAGGTTAGGTCTCTTAACCTGGGTTGGTGGTCTGACCTGGTGTGACCCAGACCTAAAATTTTGCCCGAAGCTGCAAAAATTTCGAGTTAGAGGTACATGAAGTACGGTGGCGCTGCGCGAAGGTGTTTTTTACTACCTGTGGAAACCTGAGGAGGCCGGTTGCCCACCCCCTGGGGTGGGCGCGTGTTAATTGTCATAAATTCGGATACTTGTACGATTAAAATTTCGTAAAGACAATGGAGTATGATTTACAGCGACCGATTACAAAAGCAATCGCTATATTTGCGGCGTTAAACATAAGGCTGTACTACCGCAATGGTCAAAAACCGTGTACATACCTACCTTAGGTGCTAAATATTCGGAACTTATAGCGAGAACGCATTTTTTTATTTTTGCTATCGAAAGATATTTTATGAAGAAACATTTTTGATGTGTCTAAAAGGGCAATTTCAACTGGGAAAAGGTCAAGCTAGGTCAAAAGGAAAAGGTCAAACAAATTAAAAGTAAAAAATTTTCAAATTTGAACATTTTCTTTTTTCAAAATAAACTATAATTCAAGACGAGTTCAATGATATACAAAACTTGTTAATCAGGTGATGCGTTGTTGAGTTATGAAGCATCAAAGATGAGTCTACAACGTGACCTCCCGAAAGTGCCTCGGGCTATAACTCGGTCACCGTTGGTCGGAGGGGGCTGAGATTCTCACAGGCGTGTTTCTGGCCCAAAACTACCCCGGAGACAAAGTTTCAGATTTTTTCTAGACATGGTGGTGTCAAGCCTTGGTCGATCTGTCCTGGAATGCCCCTTCAGCCTCCTCTGCTGGTGAACCGAACCAAAGGTCACTAAATCCAATACACTGCTGTCATAACACAGCTTTTTCGCTATAAATTCGCTTCTACCCGACCCTGAATAATATTGATTCCACCTTGCCTCAAAACACATACTTTATAACGTATGTTGTTTACGTTCCTTACTGTTAATGAAGCCTTACTGAAGCCGAAAACAAAAGATGAAAGAAAAGAAAGACTAGAAAATATATTTTTTGTCAATGACACACCCTTACCTCATGAAAATTTCTACAATACCAGTGTTTACGTAGATGCATGTCTGCCTAGCAACAAACTTTTAACCCATAGTCTCCGCCGAGCATCACACGCGTGCTTGTCGTCGGTTGGCCAAGTGCCAGTCGGCTATCGGTGGGGCGCGCCGGGCGGCCGATATTCGCGCGCATAACGTCACTCTTTGGCTGATTAGACATCGATGAATTCAAGAACGCAAAATGTAATTGATGTTATTGGAAAGCACAGGTATAGGGAAACTTTTTCTTAAAGGTAATTTTAAGGTGAATTACTGACCACACTTAGAAAAAATGGTTTTAAAAATTGAAGAGATTTCCAAAAACTTAAAAATAATTATTTATGAAAACATAAATTCTGAAAGTTGGATAATATAATTTTTTAAAATATTTTTGTCTTCCCTTCCCGGGAACATTTTGTGTTAGTAGCTTAGTCTCATTCATACAGCGCACTCACACTATGTACAGAGCGGAAGTTTCCATTTGCCGGCACCCTAACGGGACAGCGGCACCGCACTCGGCGGGCCATAGGCTGCTCCGGTCTCCCCAAGCCGCAGCGCCCGGCACAGGCCGAGCCCTCACATGAGGGCCGCGGGCGGGAGACCGGTGGATCACTTTAAAGGCCTATCAGGCCCGTGCATCCCACAAACAGGGACGCCGGCTGGCACGGCGTTGATTCCACTGCTGCGGCGCGCACTCCCCAGTGTACCGCTATTTCCTGGGTAGGAGGCGGCCGATAATACAATCCCGTTTTAAATGAGTATCCATAACGAAGGACTACACAGAAAATAATGATTGTATGCCACCATAGTTTTGCCCAAAATACGGATTTTCATGATTTTCAGCAAGCTGTAACTCCAGAACCCGTATTTTGAGAAAAGAAATATTCCCAAATCTGAATTCTACGCCACTGATAACCCTGTGTACGAAGTTGGAACGAAATATCAGACTGCTATGTACAATCCAGGTGGTGCCTGGTCGATTTGTCCTGGAACGCCCCAATTGGTGGAAATTCTAGAAGGAATTTAATGAACAAAATGAGTTTGAAATTTTGGTAAACCATATTTTGTGTCCACCTCAAGACACTCAGGATAAAATTATAGCTTCATTATTACAGTTTATAATGCTTTAACCCTCGCCCCACCAAGGCCATCGATGCCCTCCTAAGGTTTTTCCGGGATAGCAGAAAAACGACGAGGCGCAGCACCGCGGTTGAGGGCTCTACCTCTCACCCCATCATTTTCCCACCATCCCTAAAATGTTTTACTCCGGGTCACCCAAGGTCAGGTCACCAGGCGAGGTCAACCAAGGTCACCTCACTTCAACTTTTGAGCTCTATAAGAGCTACATTTTGAAGTAGATCGATTTGAAACTTCCTACACTTCATGACCCCTCTAGGGTCTACAAGGCGTATATCCGAGATTTTTCGATTTCGTGACCTGAGGTCAGGTCACGGGGTGACCTCTCCCATTGAAAAAGCATGGGGAAAAGCTGTCTTATGATCTAAAAGTCACAAAAACGATTTCAAATTCTCGGCTTGCTCAGAAAATCGTTCATGGACACCCTTTCACGGATCCTAGGGGCCATATTTGCCCTTTGAATTCTCCGAGGTCATCCAAGGTCACCAAGGGTCAAAAACAATATTTTGACAATAACTTTTGACCTAATTAAGCTAGTGCGCTGAATCAAACACCATCGTGTATGTCGCGTCACTGGCTTTCATTTGATATTCGGCAAGGTTACTTTCTGACCTTCGTGACCTCGGATCATATTAGGTCACGAGGTGACCTCTGGAGGTCAAACCACTGGCGGGAGGTCATTACGTTTCACATAGCGGAAAAAGGTCTGGTATTTTTCTATTTAATGTACTTTACCAGATTTCAATAGCTCTAATGGCATAAGAGTTATGCCCAGTTTGCTTAAGCATTGCATATTTGAGTGAAAATAGCCAATCTTGACCTAACTTGACCTCTGGAGGTCAAACTATTGACCTGAGCGCTTAAACATGCGAATTAATTTCTTACTGAATTCACGCAAGCTTTCTAATGCACTTTGCAGATTTGCGCTAACCTCCATATTTTCGGAGTTAGAGGGGGCCATCGATGTCCCGTGGGGCGAAGGTAGCGCCGGACCCCCGGTGGGGCGCGGGTTAAAAGCAGTAGGCTTATTTTCGGCATCTGCAAAATATACCTACTCGATCATAGAGCAGTTGATATGTTCAGTGGCCTGTCCCTCGAACCCGGATGTAAAAAACACCGAAGATTGTATATTCGGGCACAGCCCTTCATCAGAATCATGTAGTAAATATCACAAATTCTCAGTCATAGTGTAGCCAGACCTCGAATTGAGCTTCCCACAAATGCCTTTTAGATGCATTTGTGTGAGGCTCAATTCGAATGAATGAAGAACGAATAGTTCCGTCTAGAATAGAAAATAGCTCCTTTTAGAATGAATAGTTGAAAAATTAGATGTGACAACAACGATCTCGGTACCGCCACCTCCGTGGCGCAGCTGGTAAAGGCGCCACGCTTGGGTGTGGAAGGCCTCCGGATCAAGGCTGACCTGTGGCAGTGTTTTCCGCGGCCGCCTCCTACCCAGGAGATAGCGGTACTCTGGGGAGTGCACGCCGCAGCAGTGGAATCAACGCCATACAAGCCGGCGTCCCTGTTTGTGGGTGCATGGGCCTGATCGGCCTTTAACACGCGCATTGACGGGGGGCGGGTACCCGCCCCCTTGGGTTTTTCGGAGTTAGCAGAAAAACGGCGGTGCGTAGCGCCGCCGTACTTGGCATACCTTTTCCCTCATCATTTTTACAACTTTTGTGAAAATTTTAAGGTTAGGTCATCTCAGGTCAGGTCACCAGTACAGGTCAAGTGACCCGACCTAAAAAAAAGTTTAAGATAGCATAAGTCGGAGCAGGGTGAACTTATCCGATTGAAACTCATATCACATAATGGCCCCACCGAGTTCTCTAAAATATGTTCCGGTATTTTTGATATCGAAGACCTAAGGTCAGGTACGAGGCATGACCTCTCCATTGGAAATATATGGGAAAAATGTTTTTTACAAAATAACTCAGTAACGGATGGCGATAGAGCATTTATTTTAGCTGCATTAGACTAGCCTAGGCGTTGCGGTTCTGATGATATGCATTTTATATAATTTGACCCTGACCTGACCTAAGGTCAGGTCAAATCCTTGATTTGACCTTAAATGTGACCTGACAAAAAATGGTTCAAATGTTTTCGATAGAGAAGTGGATGGGCAGCCCAACGCCGTTTACCGTTTTTCGCTACCTACCGTGGTTCTTGAGATCTTAGGGGGGCGGGTACCCGCCCCCGTCAATGCGAAGGTGGCTCAGACCCCCGTCAATGCGCGTGTTAAAGTGATCCACCGGTCCGGTCTCTCGCCCGCGGCCCTCATGTGAGGGCTCAGCCTGTGCCGGGCGCTGCGGCTTAGGGAGACCAGAGCAGCCTATGGCCCGCCAAGTGCGTCGCCGCTGTCCCGTAAGGGTGCCGGGAAATGGAAACTTCCGCTCTGTACATAGTGTGAGTGCGTTGTATGACTGATACTAGCTACTAACACAAAATGTTCCCGGGAAAGGGAACACAAAAATATAGAAACACGATCTTAGTACCTCTAACCTAAGAGTAATGCCGACAATACAACAAAACTAGACCAGTATTTGTGTGACAGACTTTTCTATTATTTCAGCCAAACACAAGCTTTTCATTAATAAAGCAAAATTCGCTGAATTATCTTAATCGGTTATTTGTATGTTTCCGTTCTTCTTCTTCTTATTCTGGGCGCTATATAACCACTAAGGTTGGTGCGCCCTTAAGCCCCAATAATCAATCAATCAATCATTCTTCTTCTTATTTTTTTTTTTTAGTTGACCGCAGCTGAAATACTAACAATAACTACTTATTTAGCACTAGTAGACGTGATACTAGATAGGTGTAATGACTGCAAACTTTCTTATTAAGATTGTACGTAGTGGTCAGGGTCAACTTATCCCTAAACTCAATCCATTGCATAATATTAGTTAATATGGTTTATAATTGATAAACCCTTTTCCCCAGCCTGTCCTCTGACCCAAAGTTAAGCGTGGAATGAGTATATGTCTGGCTGCAGAAAAGTATTATCAATAATTATTTGCATATTTCAAAACCCCAACCCCAGTACGTACCCCTAAAATCAATCCATCTCTTTCCGCTAGTTAATTTGATCGATCATTAATAAACCCTTTTCCCCAGCCTGTACCTCTGGCCCAACGTTAAGCGTGGAATGAGTATGCATCTGGCTGCAGAAAAGCATCATCAGTGATTAATTACCTAAAAAACGAGACCTGAGCCGTACCTTTGACCTAAGCCCATCACTTCTGACTAGTTAAACTGATTCAACAAGTACAGCCCTTTTCTCCAGTCTGTAAATCGGGCCCAAAGTTAAGCGTCAAATGCGTATACGTCTAGCATCAGAAAAGCATTATCAATAATGTATAGATGGCCTACTCCAGAGCAAATATTCTTATGTAGGTTCCTCCCTTGTCTCTTAAACCAATGCTGTTAAATGATAGCCTATCTTAGCCCCTCATAATATGCCAGGACGTTCCTTGTATGTTAAGGCTGGGATGACGATCCTGAATGATTATGGATTCGGCTATCTTTCTATCTGGATGATCACGGGCCCGATGAACTACTTTTAGCTACTTTAAGTGGTTCTGATATAGCCTGAGTGTCCTGTGTTGCTTGTTTCTCGGAGAAATGATCTCCTAGAGGCGTGTTCCTGGTTTTATTTTTCGCATCCTGCAAATGTCGTTAAATCGCAATCGGACGGGCCCCATCGACTCTCCTATGTCATTACACCGATCTAGTATGACGTGTACTAGTGCTAAATAAGTTGTTATTGTTAGCATTTCAGCTGCGGTCAACTAAAAATAATAATAAGAACAGAAATATACAAATAACCGGTTTAGATTCTGATACCGTTGATTCTGATGAAGGGTCGTGCCCGAATATACAATCTTCAGTATTTTTTACATCCGGATTCGAGGAGACAGGCCAGTGAACACCTCATCAACTTATCATCATGCTCCTCGCCGCAGCACTCTAAAATCGATCATAGATCGCTTAAACCTGGAGCCATCATCAATACTCCGTATTAAATCCCAATTCTTTCTTCAAAATTCAAAACCAAGGATAAGGATGGAGTGAAAATTAATATTGGTTATGCCTTAAAAAAATTGGTTGGACACACTGCAAGCGTTTACACTTGTAATTAATGGGAAAGATTATCGCTAATTAGCCACTTGTACTTTCGGAAAACATTTAAAATCCGCCTAGTTCGTGTGAAACAAGTTCCTGGTCCGCCTGCATCAGTATCCATAGAATAGGTATCTCCTGATTTACCGTTGAGTTACAGTGAACTGCTTTACGGTAAGTTCACTATTGACAATACTGGCTCAAATATATTATCATCGATATCATTGCCGCGCCCAAAACAACTTTTGGAGGTCTCCAAACCTATGTTTTGGGAGAAAGGGGCTAAATGGAGGAAAAAATCACGAAAACACAGTGTTTGTAAAGAAAAAAATGGTCCAAATTTGGTCATTGGGGGCCAAAATACGCTATTTTTGGTTTTAATGGGGGCCGCGGCCCCTTTGCCCCCCTTAGATCCGCCTACGATTGATACCTCAAACGACACCAAATGTCTAACTTTGAGTTCATCCTTGCCACCAGAGCATCCCAGAAGTTGTGAGGATTTCGCATTGCAAGAGCGGGTGTTGAATGGGTAGGACTTGGCTAGAGGAACCACGAAATGAACCGTCGCCGACAGCTCTGACGCTAAGTATTGCTTGACAGGAAAACGCCTGTGTGCCTGTGATTCTGTATTGGAGGTTTTGCAGTCTAGTCGATTCATTTACCTTACCGGGTAACGATTATACCCCGAAATTATGGAAACCGACTATCTGATTCATCCATTTAATTAGCACTGGCGGATCCAAGGAGGGCCAAAGGGGCCGTGGCACCCACCAAAGCCTATAATAGTGTTCTTTGACCCCCCAAGGACCAAATTCTGGACGTTTTTTTTACTTAGGTGTACTTTTTGCGATTTTTTCTCGATTTAACCACCCATCCCCAAAACGTTTGTTTGCCCCTTTCAAAAGTTGCTCCTGAATCCGCAAATGTTGATTAACGAACGGGAAGTGGCCTCACCTAGCCATTTGTCTGGAAATAATTTTGATTGAACACTTGATGTTGATTTCCATGTCAGCTTTTGGCCTTATACTTCTATCTTTCCGATTCAATTTCCCGGTGTTGGCAACACCACACTTCCTTCAGGAAGGTGTAGCTTGATACAAAATGTGTTAGTCTTATTACAGAATGCTTATGTTTAAGCTGTTCATATGGAATGACATGCTCCGATTGTTTCAGATTATTTAGTTTGCGTTCCCATAAAACTTGATATATGTTTAACCCCAGTGGCAGATCTAGCCGGTCGGTTTGGGAGGGGCAAACCAAAGTCGAAAAGCAAAAAATCGTCAGGGTAAAAAATATGGGCTCAAGATACTTTTTTCATATCCAAGGCACAATATTTACACTGAACTGGTTATGTTTGAAGTTGAGAGTTGAATCACCAAAATCTTGCTTATAAACTAAAAAGGAGTCGGGGAAAAAAGGAGGTCGATCGCTGGGGGGGCAAAATCATAGTTTTGCCCCGAGCTTTTCCGTTTTGGGGAATGCCTTTTTGCCCCCTGGATCCACCAGTGGTTAACCCTCGCCCCACCGGGGGAGGCATCGATAGCCCCCTAAGGTTTTTCAGACTAGCAAAAAAACTACGAGGCACAGCACATCTCACCCCATCATTTTTCCGCCGTCCCTGAAGTTTGTTTTACCCGGGGCTGCACTAGGTCAGGTCACCACGCGGAGTCAACCAAGGTCACCTCACTTCAACTTTTGAGCTCTACCATAGCCATATTTCTCAGCCGATCGATATGAAACTTTTTTACACTTGATGACCCCTCCAGGTCTATAAAACGTATATCTGGGATTCTTCGATTTCTTGACCTGAGGTCAGGTCACGAGGTGACCTCTCCCATAGAAAAAGCAGGGGAAAAGTTGTCTTATGATCTAAAAGTCGCAATTTTTTTGAAAATGCCCAGATTTCTCAGAAAACATTCTTGGGCACCCTTTCATGGATTCCAGGGGCGATATTTTCCTTTTGACCTATCTGAGGTCATCACAGTTCACCAGGGGTCGAAAGCAGTATTTTGACGATAACTTTTGACTGAATCAAGCTAGAGCGCTGAATTAAACGTCATCGTGTATGTCTCGCCGTGTATGTCTCGGCGTTCATCTGATATACGGCACGGTCACTTTCTGACCTTCTGTGACCTCAGGTCATGTTAGGTCAAGAGGTGCCCTCTGGAGGTCAAACCACTGGCGGGGGCCATTATGTTCCGCATAGCAAAGAAAGCCCTGGCATCTTCCGATAAAATGCGCTTTAGCAAATATCGATAGCTCTAATGGCATGAGACCTATACCCATGTTTCTTCAGCGTTGCAAATTTTAGTGAAAATAGCCTTTCGTGATCCAACCTGACCACTGGAGGTCAAGCTATTGATCTGAACACTTAAACATGTGAAGTAAAATCATACTGAATTTACACGAGCTTTCCAACGTTTTTTTGCAGATTTACGGTAAAACCCATATTTTCGAAGTTAGAGTGGGGGGGATCGATGGCCCCGTTGAGGCAAAGGTGGCGCCGGAACTTCGCACATAGGCCCTAAATGCCTCCGTCCGTGGCCAATATTACGAAAATGCAACTTTTTCTAAGTCATTTCCTGAGCACCTATACTGATAGAGAGTTCTTCACTGCACTTGAAACAGGCATGGAAAATACAAACCGTGCTCTGGAAGTCTTTGTAGAGTTGCTTGAACTAAGCACTCGGGTGCGCCACCCGCGGACCAGAGATTTGCAGCGGAAACTACGTACATTTCATTATGCTTAAAATCGATCATGAAAGCAAGAACAGGTCAAAACATGGCAATACCACTGTTGTGTGAGCCCTTTGCAATGGGTTTTGGTATAAAATAATGCAAAAATAGTTTTGACAACTATTTTATAGACCATTCTCTCAGTATACTGCATATCTCAAAAACTGTTCGATTTACAAATACAAAGAGAGGGATTTAAAACTTGGCCAGCATCGGCCCAGCATAAGACTACCATCAAACGATTCCCCAGGGTGTGCTCTACAAGGGCAAGTCAAAATATCTTGCGTCCACTTGCAGCCCCGTGCTCCAGATGACATATAATAACTCAGGTTGTGGCTCCAACCAGGCCGCTGCGGTGCTAACGCAACGCCGTGGGTTACCGAATAGAGGCATGGACCGGCCAAGAATGAGCAATATGAGTGGACTATCAGAGAACGATGCTATAAGAAATGCCGAGAAGTGCTGAAATTAGTTTATACAATTTCAAAGCACTATAACCGTCTAAATTTGTGTATTGACTGCTGTGTTGACTGTTATCCAAATACCCGGAGGGACTGCCGACAACGAACCCTTTATTGCGTGAGAAATGTTCCTGCTAGGTATGTCAATCTCGAAATTGGGATCCCGCTATTTTCAAAAAGCCCCAATCACGGGATTAAGTCTCTCGTGATCCCGGGATTCAGACATTTATTATAACATATTCAAGCAATGCCGTGACAGCAAAAAACGATACCTAAGAATCCTGTTTGGCTGCATATGACGCGTTAAACCACATATGGTGAATACCAGTCATACCTTTTCATCCAAATGAACGGTCGCCGTAACCATCGGAGTTCCGAGGTGTCTTAGGGATTCAATCGGGAATCGAATTTCCTCGCCGTTCCCACTGTCACGAGCTGACGCAAGATGACGCTCGGGCTGCCCAGGTGACCTACGTCCCGTAGTTGGCGATACCGCGATATCATATGTAGCGGAGGGTGGGGGGGAGGGGGAGAGAAACGCACTGACCTTCACGGACTGATATTTTGATATGCCTTGTTGAGGAAACACAAGGTAGGGATATATTCTACCCCTTTCTTCTGCTCTCTGTGTTAACACGCGCACTGGAGGGGCCTCGGATACTCTCCCAACTATTTTTTCCGGGATGACCGGAGAACCGCTCGTAGCCAAAACACGGGAATCGGTCGCATTTGAGAAAATTTAACAGCGCGTTGAATAGTGAAATAATTTTGAAAATTTGTCGAAAATTGTTTGATTTATAGGCTTCTAAAGTCAGACCTACATTTTGAAATCGCCGCGACCGCGCAGTCGAACCGGTTTGCTTGCATTGGAGACCAAGTGGTGACGTCACAGTGTCATATAGACGGGATGATATGTCAAGGTCACCTCACGTGAAGGTCGAGTTCAAAGTTCAAAGTCATACTAGCAATTTCAAGGTCATTGACCCCGGTGCTTTATGTGTCCCAGTCTGACGTATATTATGCTATGACGTCATAGTAAAGGTAACCCAGTTGTAAGTTCAAGGTCAAAGGTCAAGATTAAAGATCATGGGTAAAGGTCAATCCTCCTTTCCAGCACAAGGTTTGCTATAGTGCTACTTTAAGTGTGCATAATAGGGAATATATCATATTGTGACGTCATAGGTTGATGACCTTGAATGACCTAGACCTCAAAAATGAAGGAAAGATTCTTTGCGACATAACCTCTATGACCGTGGTCCGGCTTTAACCTACTCCCGGCTTTTTCCACGCATTATCAGGGCATTTCCCAACAGGTCCCAAGCATGGCCAAAATTTGACCTTTGTGACCTCGTTTGACCTTGACAATATAGACCTAGATCAATGGAAATTAGTCATGCTGTAGATCACCATAGCCCCCACCCAAACCCCTATCGGCATTTCTTAAGCCTCTAAGTTTCCGATATCTCAGGGGGCTTACCAGCCCCCATCCTGTGCGCATTAATGTCGGACCCCTCTCCAGTGTGGTTGTTAATAATCACTCGAATGCCGGTTATAATACAACATTCCCATGCAGAAAAGGTGTTACAATTATACCAAAAAGCTGGCTTAGAAAGAAAAGCCATGCTCAAATACACATTTATGATACCTCCCGTTTTGTTGTTCGTGGTGACGCTTATGAATTTATGGCAGACCAAGATTGCTGTATCGTTGTTCATGGATTACATGTTTATTGTTTGCAGTGTTTCAAACTACAATTCGGTCACAATTCATGGCGCCACGACAACATCTGCAAAATATTTTACGGACACCTTGGGCTGGATTAAGTTGCTCCAAATGCCCCTCTTTTCACTGTCCTGATTACGCCCATGTAAAATAAAACCTATCTGTCGAATGCAAGTTTTATGCGCTGTTCAATTATCTGTCAAATGAGCTCCTTTGTCCAAAATTCGGGGGAATTTGCGGTATTGCGAAGGAGTCTTCCAGGAAAAGTAATATTGGCCACGGACGGAGGCATTTAGGGCCTATGTGCTTCGGTGGGGTGCGGATTAAAGACATACAAAAATATTATACATCGGTACACAGACCAATGAACTCACCTTAAAACCTTTGCGCTTTTCAGGATCATTAACGCAAAACTCTTCACTGTTCTCCTTGATGCAGTCGTTCCATACATCTATTGCCTCCAAAGTGTAGTTGTGAAATAGTTCTCCCGACTTTGCTCCTGCTTCAAAGTATAGATAGCCCGAGAAGAGTCTGCAATGGAGTAAGATCCGGGTAAGTGGCAACACGCGTGGAGAAACTTGTGTGCTGCCAGGAGGGAGGAGATGGCAGGTGCGACTGCGCTTCTCCTCAAGGAGCTGTTCACATATGACGTCGGCAAAAAATGGGGTGTCCGGATCTCTCGTTCATGTCAGCAATCGAAAGCAGTTGCCAGACCCCTCTCTCGTCAACAAAGCTAAAACATTGGTGAGAGACTCTAAAAGTGCAACAAGGAAAAGATACACAAGGTCGAACAATTTCAATATCAGATTTTCGCACTAGTTTCCTTCCGTGTTACCTTCTGACACGAATCCAGTAGGAGGGGATAAAGCATTTTCCCCTCCCTCAAACTCAAGATGTTTGCCGATTTTCTCCAAAATACATGTTTTCACGATTTTGGACCTCGTGGCTCTCCCCAAAGCCATGGGCCAAGATCTGGCGCTGTATGCCAACGTTACTACAACCATAAGTGCTGATTTATGTCTGTGGATCAGGAGAAACACAGTTACCTTCTGAACCAAAAATAAAGCTATCGGGATTATACTTACGGTTTAACACCCACCCCAGTGGGCCTCCGAGCCACCTTCGCTCTGATGGGGAGGGTGTTCAAACATCCCCCCTCTCGATATCAACTCCTACACGGGATGACGAGGAACGCAAACGCTGATGGATAGCTTCTAAAGAAATTAATAAAGAAACTACACCAGTCACTGTTTGCCTCTGGTCAATATTGAAGTCATGACAGGTAAAAAAGGTGATAGGCTAGAAAAGAGATTCTGCGCTTTAGCGTCTGACAGAGTTCAGTTAGAATAAATGTTTAGGTTCCATTCGCTTTCTCCCGGTCCGCCAAATTGAATGATATATCATATGACCATACTAGGCAAAACATAAGAATGACCTGGCCTAAGGTCAGGGCAAGGTCACCATCTGACCTAGCATAGTCAATATGCACATCAATCGACTCGCAATAATAATCCAAATGTAATTGTATCGAAAAAGCTTCCTGCGAAGTTATTACCCAAGTCTGAAAAACTGTAAAAATTGTCCCAGATGACCTCTCAGAGTTCACAGGTCTTAACACAAGCATTGACGGGGGTGGCGGGTACCCGCCCCCTCGGGTTTTTCGGAGATAACATAAAAACGGCGGCGTGTAGCACCGCCGCACTTGATATACCTTTTCTCATCATTTTTACAACTTGTCAAAATTTTAAGGTCAGGTCATCTCAGGTCAGGTCATGAGTACAGCTCAAGTGACCTGACCTCAAAAAAAGTTTATGATAGCATAAGTCGGAACAGGGTCCACTTATCCGATTGAAACTCATAAGACATAATGGGTCCACCAATTTCTCTAAAATTTGTTCCGGTATTTTTGATATCGATGACCTAAGGTCAGGTACGAGCCATGGTTTTAACTGAATAACTTAGTAAAGGATGGTGATAGAGCGTTTATTTTAACTGCATTAGATTCGCCTTGTCTTTGCGGTTCTAATGATATGCATTTAACCCTTTCGTTCCTAGTGGTCGAGATCTCGACCACCAAAAAGACTTCAGGTCTAAGCTCGCCACAGATTTCCAAATTCGGCAGAGTTCTCCAAACTCCGTTGTCAGACGAAAGATGGACCAGGCTATCATCACAGCTGCAAAATTTTGTTCTGTCACGCTTAGGGGGAGTGGGGGCATATCAAATCTGGACATATCTAACGACAGTCTTTGTGGGAAATGGCTACATTTGTTTCTCCCCGGCTATCAGACAAAGGTCATAATTATTGATTCATTTTTACTTGATGTGGTAGCCAGAGACTCAGGCAGAACAACAGTGTTCATTTTTTTGCTAGGGCTTCAATTTATCGTGACTTAGAAACGAAACAGTTTTGGTGGTCGAGTATTCGACCACTAGGAGGATATCCGTCAACTAGGTTCAGTCATTTGGTTGGGAGATTCGTCAAATTTAGAGGCAAATGTGAGCAGGTATTGCAAAAACAGCCTAGTTTTGAACATTTTGACATAGGCAAACGTAGGGGGGGCAAAAGGGACAGGCAGTGGTGGGGATACAAGGGGGCGCTAGGGTGGCTAAATCCCCCTTTCGAAATTTCAGAGTACCTATGGTAAATACATAGCCGGGGGCCGATAAGAAGCAATGGTAGGAGAGGTTCAAAACCCCAAGCCCCTCCAGAAATGAAATCCTGGAACCGCCACTGGAGGCAGGTGATCCGTCTCTCCCTCCGTCGAAATTCCGCCCACCTGAAACGCCATCGGCGCACTTATGAAAATTCGCTTTCCACCCCAACCCTCTTCCTAGGACGGGAGTACATGCTCCTCTGCGATAATATTTGGGCCGTGGTGACACCTCCCCTTCCTAGGTTTAGGGGCGTCGCCACGGATATGTCCCGAGGGGAACGGACTACGATTTTGCTATGATCGGGGGAGAGGGGAGGGGTGGGAAGCGAACCCAAAACTCAAAGCTGTCTCGAAGGGCATTAGAGAGGCTGCAAACCAAGACTTTGCGTAAGCCCGCCTTTACAAAGGGCAAATAATGTAAAAAATATGACTCGGGGCCCACAGCTTGGGGGATGTCCCTTCCTGGCTTCCAATCCGAGGAGAGCCGTCCCCTCCCCCAGCAATCATCAAGTCTGCGATGTGGAAGAACCGCTTTGAGTCGTACATGCAATTCTTGCACTTCCAGGACAACACAAAGCTGGACACGAGTTACCGCTACTCCAAGCTATGTCCTCGGGCTGATCGCATCCATAAGAAATTGCTGGAACACTTCGTCCAACAACATCACCCTACCTGTAAGATTCGGGTACGAATTTTTCTGCTTAAACCAGGTCAATGGATACATTGTGGCGTTTGATCTCTACCACAACGTATCGATCATCTCATCTGCTCTACTGCTTTCGGTTAAGGTTCGGTCGCCTCTGTTGACCGATACTTAAAACAGGACCAAGGGTGAACCCAACTGCAAAGGCTAAATTATGTTAAAAATTACGAGACAATGGGAGGCACAGATCAGTAGGATCAGCACGTCAACAGCTACCGCGCTTCAGTCAGAGGAAAGAAGTGGTGTTTCCCGACATGGGAGGGGGGGAGTTGGAGGTCGGGACCCCTTCCTCAACAGGCTGGTACATACATCATTTACAGCAGTCATGATGAGTTAGGTACTGTTTGGTTTGCGAAGCTTCCTATTCCTTCTACGTGTGCTCGTGACTTAGGCTGAAAAACCATATATTATGGATACCTCAATTACGTCTCCTTTACTCTACTCCTCGATTTCGGGTTTCTCGTAGGTTTTGTACCCTACCCCTTCCCCCATAGGTTTGTATTGTTGTGCCAGCGTTAACCCATCCAGGAACCCCCTGGGTCGGGAAGAGATCTCCAGCCTTGGTTTCTGATCTTTGTGGTGGTAGTTTTCAATGAACCTCTACCTGGGTCAGCTTACAGAGGCACCCAAGGGTGCAGGTAGACCTGCCACGAGCAAGCCTGGGGGACACAGAGTGCGCTTTTTCACCAATTGGAATGCAGATATGGCTCTGTGATCCCGATTTTGTAAGTTTAGTCGATAGTGGCTAAAAGTGGCTACGATATTTATTTCCAAAGTTGAAAATTTGGCCCGTTCCAAAGCATGCTGGTCCTGCCCTGTTTTAAATTGAGTAGCTGACAGGTGCATATCAAGCTTGGTCAGTCCTGTCATCAGCACGTCCGCACATTTTATGATGCTCACCATTTATTTAAGACTGAATTATTAACTAAACCGTATCTGTATGCTTGTGGAATTATTTCAGTACCGTTAGAGAAGACCAGCACTTGCAATCAATGGCATGTGGGCATACAAACCTAACTGACGGATATCCTCCTAGTGGTCGAGATCTAGACCACCTCAAAATTCCAAATTTTGGGAGGGAAGGGGGTCGGAGGTAAAAATGGGGAATGGCACCGTTAATGACTGACCCAATCAAATATTTCTGTAAAAGGAATTCGAAATCCTACCAAAAAAATTAATTCAGGAACGAAAGGGTTAAAAAGTTTGACCTTGACCTGACCTAAGGTCAGGTCAAATCATTGATTTGACCTAGTAAGTTCATATTATATATCATTCGATTCAGCTTGCTGCGAGAATTTATATTGTTCAAATCGTGTTGCTCTATCTTTACTTGTTCAGATGTAATGATGGAAAACCTTCATTTACATGTTGTCCCTATTACGGCATATTTTGTGACCTCTAGTGACCTTAAATGTGACCTGACAAAAACATGGTTCAAATATCTTCGATGGAAAAGTCGATGGGCTACCCAACGCCGTTTACCGTTTTTTCGCTACCTAGCGTGGTTCTCGAGATCTTAGGGGGCACGGGTACCCGCCCGCCCCTCCCCGTCATTGTTTTGCAATCCCGCATAGGAGCCGAGTTCGAGGGGGGATGTTTGGAGCCCCCACCAGCGCAAAGGTGGCTCGGAGGCCCACCGAGACGGGTGTTAACCCTTGCCCCGGTGGCGGGTACGAGCCACCTTCGCCCTGGTGGGGGGGCTAAAAAAGACCCCCCACGATCTCAAAAACTAAGAGAGCTAGAAAAAAACGCAAAACGGCAATCGAAAGCTCTTCGAAAATGATATCGAAAATACTTTGGTCATTTTTCTTGTCAGGTCAATATCAAGGTCATTAGAGGTCAAAATAGGTCAAAATCGCTTATATGAGGTGTACTAAGAAAACCTCCTATATCTCAGAAACTATGATAGCTAGAAACATTTTTCTAACACCATTCGAAAGCTCTTGAGATGCGCTTTCATTACAGTGGCATTCATTTTCGTGTCAGGTAAAAGCCTAAGGAGCTACAGGTCACTAAATATTGGGCTTATTCTTGGGAATGTCAATAGCCACCCATGCATAAGGGCGTTTACTTTTTCGCTAATAGCTTCCAAACCAAACAAAAATACAGCCATAGTTTATGCACCATTGCAATCCTCTCGTCAATACGAATCGAATGATATATGATATTGCTATGCCAGGTCAAATTTAAGAATTTGACCTGACCCAGGTCAACGGTCTGACCCAACTTGACCTGGTATAGTCATGATGTATATCATTTGACTTCCAGTGACTATACAAACACTTTGGTGACAAAATAAAAGCTCTATCTTAGTTTATGCAAAATTTATAGAGAAAAACACCAAAAAATGCTTATTTGACCTAAGGTGACCTTTTAAAGGTCACAAGTCAAAAATTTTGGCATCAGTTTCAGAAATGGGCTAAGAGCAAGTCGCAACCGATGTTTGAAGTTGATTCCATCCATACTTACTGAGAAAAGCTCATTTCGTGATTTTCCCCATGCATTGCCAATGGGGAGGTCATGCTCTGCACATGACCTTAGGTCACCAATATCAAAAAATCCTGGAACAAATGTTGTAGCTCCTGGTGGGCCCAAGATGTGGTATGAGTTTCAACTTGATCGATTAACCCTTCTTTTAGTTATGCCGTCCTAAGTATTTTTTGAGGTGAGGTCACTTCACCTGACCTGGTGACCTGACTTGATATGACTTTGAGCCAAAATTTTCAGGAATGATGTAAAAATGATGAAGGAACAGCTAGACCAAGTTTGGCGGCGCTGCGCGCCGCCGTTTTTTGGTCACTTTGGAAAAACCCGAGGGGGGTCTAAAAAGACCCCCCACCCGGGCGAAGGTTAAGAGTAGAAGTTAATTGAAACTTATAGCACACACTGGGCCGACCGATTGCTAAAAAGTTTATTTGGGATTTTTCATATCAATGACGTAGAGTCAGGTATGGACCATAACCTCTCCTTTGGAAATGCATAGGGAAAACTGGAAGTGGAAAAAATAGCTATATTTCCGTAGATACAGCTTATAGTACCTTCTTATTCCCCCAATCGTAGTATTCTGGGCCCCTTTCCAAGTTCACGTTGCAAGTTAACACGCGCATTGACGGGGATCTGAGCCACCTTTGCTTTGACGGGGGCGGGTACTCACCCCCCTAAGATCTCAAGAACCACGGTAGGTAGCGAAAAACGGTAAACGGCGTTGGGCTGCCCATCCACTTCTCCATCGAAAACATTTGAACCATTTTTTGTCAGGTCACATTTAAGGTCATGAGAGGTCAAAACATGCCCGTCATAGGGATAACATGTAAATTCAGTTTTTCGGCCATTACATCTGAACAAGTAAAGATAGAGCAAAACGACTTGAACTATATGAATCCTCTTAGCAAGCCGAATCGAATGATATATAATTTGACCTTGCTAGGTCAAATCAAGGATTTGACCTGACCTGAGGTCAGGTCAGGGTCAAATTATATAAAATGCATATTAGGGTGTATCACTTATCACGGTGCAAGGTGTTTATATGATTTTATCATGCCCCAGTCACCCTGAATCAATACTGTACCAATTATTTTATCCAACTTCAAATCCCCATCCTGCCCCAAGCAAGCAAAAGTTACCCCATCTCATACCATTGTCTACACTAGCGCCGCCCTGCAGTGAGCTGATAAAACACCATCTGCTCTATTTTTGCCTTCTTCCAACGAGTCTGCCAGTAATAATGCCAGTAATAAATTTATGCAGAGAGACAAGGGCGGATCCAGATATATCTTTTTGAGAGGGGGTAAATGGGGTTTGGGGTCAAGTTAAAAAAATTCCGGTTTCCAGAAACTCATCGGATTTCGACGGCTTACGAGTCACTAGTGCGTTTAAAATCGACTTTCCTTAATACAAGTTGCTTCGTTTGTGTTGTACCTACACGGCGAAATGTATACATTTTGCCCTTATTTTCTGGTGCTTTGCGGGGCATGGCCCAGTTGCCCCCCTCCCCTCCCTGGTTCCGTCCTTGCAGAGAGTGGACACTGTGCCTAAAAAAACTGTCATAGGTATTAATGAGGAGAGTGACAAATCATTATTCTTGCTTACCTACAAGTCACATTCTGTCCGTGTTCAGTGCTCAATCCTGGCGTACCCAGTTCACTGACCTTGACCCATCTTCGTTTTCTTTGCGTGAGTGACAGGACGTACGCGTTGGTAATTTTCTCATTATAGGCGCCTAAATACTTCGATTTTATTGGAGTTAAATTACTTGAATAGCCGCTGGTGATTTTATTATGGTCTTTATCATGCATCTCATGTTTCGATAAGCATGTACTGTTGGGTCGGTTCATGCTTTGTTTTAAATGCTTGTGCCAAATTAAGCTTTGAAAATGCGGGACCTCTTGCGGACTAAAGTAGCCGGCGCGTCGAACCCGGGTCGTTCAATAGGTTTGAATAATTGCAGAGCTTGTCTAAGCCAAACTACACGTCTGGATGCAATAAGGGTGAATTTTCCACCTCTCAAAGTGATCTTGATTTCCCATTCCGCCAAAGCAGTTACGTTCCTGACCCTGTGATCCCATCTCCTTTGCAGGTTTTGTATTTTGATCCTCAGTGAAGATGCCGCTCCGCAGTAATTCCAATCACTTCTACCTAGGAGCACCGAACCAGCTTCCCTCAAACCAACTTCCTACCAACAAAGATGTTATAAACTACATCCGGCTCCTCCATGACAGGCGTGTGAAAGCACGTGGTGAGCCGTTAAAAGGAACTTTCAAAAATTTCGCTGACAAAATAATAGATTTATGGGAAAGCGAAGGAATCCCGGTCATACGGCCCAATAACGTCTTCTTGAAGGTTGTCGCGTGCTACAAGAAATTCCAGAGTATGAACAAAGTCGTGACGAAAAACCGGAACCAGAAGAACGCGAGGCTACAGAAAGGGAAAAGTTCTTCAACAAGCTTTTCGACATCGCTGTCTGCAAGTGCAGGAACCTGACCCACTGCAGCTGTCCCCGTGACAACCGAGTGCCGCCGGCTGAGGTGAATTAATCATGGATCAACGAGGGCCGAGGAAAATGTTCCTCGGAGGCATCGATCTCCAAGAGAGCAGCCGGCGGCAGACAGCGGCCTTGCGTAGGTGGAGGCTGTCCGAGAGAGAGAGGGAGGGAGCCGCCGACGGCCGGAGGCCCACCAAGCAGCGAAGTCGGTCCATCTGGTGCAGCCGGGCCACCCAGCACCGACCCCGGACCGTCCGGCTTGCAGAGCCATGCAACTGGCACCGTGACAGACACTGCAGGTGACACCGAGTCCTCTGAAACAGACGACCGTCCTTCTGATGTCGACTGGGAGCCTGGAGATGCCGACGACCATGACGCCGCTGCGTGGAATACGGACAGGCTGGTGAATACGGCTCTGGCTGCCGATCGCTACGGATTCTCCAACCGTGGAACGGCGGCCGTAATAAACGGGTTTCAAATGGACATCGGTCGCATTTCGGAAGAGAACACGGCTCTGATAGTGGAGCCAATGAAACTATGGCGCGATATCAGCACAAAAGGTCGCGTCCCGTGCATAAGGTTTTGGTAATAGTCATGATAGTTCTACCCGGATGCCTCGTACCTAGCAAAGGTAGAAAAGCAAGGCACATCTTGGTACCGCATCATGGCTGTGGTGTTCATGATTCCGTCAGCGCAGTATGTATGTCTTTGTTAGCAGTTTGACAGCATCTGCGTCCATTAATATACCCAAGTGTGGTAGTTCCAAGGTTTGCCGCTATGGCGCTAGCGTCGCTCATATGCTGGGAGATAGGCAAAACTTCGATCGCCAGGGGCAGGATGGGGATTTGAATTTGATGGGAATGGAGCACGCCAATTTGTTTCGACAGATACAGGGCATGATAAAATCATATAAAAACCATGCACTGTTAAAATAACCCCTGTAGTGATACACCTTAATGCATATCATAAGAACCGCAAAGCCCAGGCTAGTCTAATGCAGCTAAAATAAACGCTCTATCACTATCCGTTACTGAGTTATACAGTAAAAACCATTTTCCCATGTATTTCCAATGGAGAGGTCATGCCTCGTACCCGACCTTAGGTCATTGATATAAAAATACCGCAACATATTTTGGAGACCTCGGTGGGCGCATTATGTGATATGAGTTTCAATCGGAAAAGTTCACCCTGTTCCGACTTATGTTATTTTAAACTTTTTTTGAAATGAGGTCACTTGACCTGTGCTGGTGACCTGACCTGAGATGACCTAAACTTAAAATGTTCATAAAAGTTGTAAAAATGATGAGAGAAAAGCTATGCTAAGTACGACAGCGCTACGCGCCGCCGTTTTTGTGCTATTTCCGAAAAACCCGAGGGGGCGGGTACCCGCCCCCCGGCAATGCGCGTGTTAAGGTAATGACAGGTCACGGAAGGTGGCATATTGCAGAAGAGTTTCTGGGCTCTAGCGTCTGACAGAATCAAGTTAGGATTATTTTGTAGACACCATTCACTTCCTCTCGTTACGGCGAATCGAATAATGTATGATATGAAAATACTAGGTCCAAACATAAAAACGACATGACCTAAGGTCAGGTCAAGGTCACCATCTAACCTAGCATAGTCAATAAGCAGACCAGTCGATCTGCAATAACAATCTCAACGTACTGATATCAAAATAACAGCTTTATTTTCATTTCCTGCAAAGTTATTGACCCAAGTCTCAAAACCTGTTTAAGTAGCCTTAGATGACCTCTCGGAGGTCCCAGGTCCCAACTTGCACCTTGAACATATAAAGAGGCCTTGGATGCCATGATTTGTAGAATACGAAGATATTTCAAGCGACATCTACATAAATAGAGCAATGTTTTGGCCAATTTCCGTTTTCACCATGCATTTCCAATGGAGAGGTCAAGATCCGTACCTGACCCTGGGTCATCGATATGGAAAATCCCGGAATATATATTGTAGCACTCGGTGCGCTCATTGTGTGGTATAAGTTTCACTTCGATAGATTCATCCTTTTTTACTTATGCGCCCTTGCACATTTTTTGAGGATAGGAACTTGACCTGCACTGGTGACCTGACCTGAGATGACCCAACGTTAATTTTTTTGAAAAAGTTGCAGAATCGGTCAAAGTTAAGGTGTGTCAAGTACGGCGGCTCTTCGTGCCACCGTTTTTTCGTGCCGCCGAAAAAAACCCGAGGGGGTTGTTCAAACACTTACCGGGGCGAAGGTTAAACTATTTGCATTGTTCTTACTTATGCTATCTTAATTTTTTAGAGGTTTTGTCACTTGACCTGCAATGGACCTGACCTGAGATGACCCAACCTTAAAATTTTAGGAAAAGATGCAGAATTGATCAAGGATAAGGCGTGCCGCCGCCGTTTTTTTTGATGCCGCCGGAAAAAATCCGAGGGGTGTTCAAACTTTCTCGCCACTGGGGCGAGGGTTTATATGGCTTGAATGGACAATGTCTTTTTTACAAACTGACCAGTTGAAAGGATACTCTGGGCTCTGGTCTGACATGCACAGTGCTTGCTCAATAATACAGTTCCAGGTAAGCAGATGATTCTCCACTCCAGGAGTACCGCTCAATCGTCCACTTTATTCTTGATTGGAAAGTTGATTAGTTTTACTCTCTTACTTCGCCCATCATCTCATCATCCTAGAGCATGCAATGCCATGAAGCAACACATTTGACACCAGGAAAATTGAGCCGTTGAAGGAAGAACGATATGTTTTAATGTTTCCCGTTGATGTTCTGCTTGCTGCCGCCCCCCCCTTCCCTCCCCGTCAGGCAAAGTCAGACCCTTGCTAACCTTTTCGTCAGCGCAAGTCAGTAAATGCCAGACCTCCTCCCCATTCGGCCCCGGAGGTCATACATGAACACCCGTAAGACATTTATATCAAAATAGTTCCTCGGCAGCACTGCTCCTGTAGTTCAAATCAGTTCAAAACGGAATACAACCGTCTGTGTTCTATGTAGGGGTTCCTATTTTGTGCAAAGCTAAGTTAAAGAACTCTCTGGGCAGGATCGAAGACTTTTTATGCTGCGCTATACAAGTCTTCGATCCTGCCCAGAGAGTTCTTAGACTTAGCTCTGCACAAAATAGGAACCTACATAGAACACAGACGGTTCTATACCGACGGTTCTAAGGGCGCAAGGGGCGCCGGCAATGCCTTCGTGGGGGACGGTATCAGCCGGGGCTTCAGTTTGCCAGCGACTGTTTCAGTTTTTACCACAGAACTATACGCTATTTTGCGGGTTTTATGACACATCAGGCGCACTCCTAAGGAACGGTGTATTATTATAACTGACTCAGCAAGCTCTCTGACAGCCCTCCAGTCTCACCACACACAGCAGAATTGGCTTATACTGACGATCCGAAAGCTTCTGACAGTGATTGCATCCCGAGGTACTGACGTGTGTTTTCTTTGGGTGCCGAGCCACGTTGGCATTTTAGGAAATTAACAAGTTGATAAATTGGCTAAATACTCATGCCAGTTGCCCCCTTCAACCAGGTTTAAAATTCCAGCCACGGACCTGAAACCATCGTTTAAGATGTTAGTAGATGCTGAGTGGCAGACCAGGTGGACCGCGGAGCCAGTTTGCTTTTTGAAACGTCTGCGCCCATCGATTAAACCCTGGGAGTCGAGCAGCAGGAGAAACAGAAGGGAGGAGGTAAGCCTCACTAGGTTTCGAATAGGCCACTGTTACGCGACACACGCCCATTATCTACTTAACACCGCCCCCAAGCAATGTTCGCACTGTGGCAGCCGCCTCACGGTGCAGCATGTTTTATCTGCTACTGACAGCAGCGACCAGCTGAAACGAAGTCAGCTTCGATTCTTTCCACCGGTTCCGCTGGTACAGATCCTAGACGATGACGCACTCGTAGATATTGGAAAAGTGTTGACTTACCCGAGGGAAGAAGATTTTGACGTAGTATACACACCCGTTAGAGATTCTTAGATTTCACACATTCTGTATAGCCCACTTTAGCTAATAAGGACGATCCTAGGATAATGTAATACAATACTGACGGGCACGTATAGCCTCTGCAGCTGCAGTGCCCTTAAACTCTAATCATCATCACAGTTTAAAACGGAGGGAATCTAGAATAACCACAGATTTTAAACAAAAAGTATTCTTCCTAAAAGTGTCAATAGAGCCACACTAGATCCGTTATCAGGTGGGCATCAGCAGCTTCCTCTCGACAACGACTTACCTTTCACCCGGTTCGCGCAGAATAACGATCAGCCGCGCCCTCGGCTGCAGGGCGGCCAGTCCTGCAGGTACAGTTTCGTACAGCGGCGGCATGATGCCGCTGGTGTCGGACTTATTGAGAGTGTCGCGATGTGGTACTTCGTCAAATATGAGGGAAGGACTGCCTTCTCCTGCCAGCAGGACCAGCATGATAATAACGCCGCTAAGGCATTAGTCCAGAAATTGCATCTAGAAATGGTCATACGGAAGTGTATAATTTTCTGCCCGGCATTCTAATTGTATACATTATAATTCTATAATTATAAATATATATGGTGTCGCTCCGGTAGCTCAGTTGGTAGAGCGTTGGGCTCCGTTCTGCTGCGCAGGAACATATAGTAGCAGTGCGTGTCCAGGCGTGGGATCGATTCCCTAAGATGCTCCGGCGCTCAATGTTTACCCCACGTAGGTCAGTTGGCGACTGACTGGAGAGAGGGCGACCTGATATTGCGACCGTCCCTGTGCTTTGCAGGATGTCAAACTTTGGCTTCTAAATTGACCCTTCATTGTGGAAGTTGCTCACTGCTTGATGAAGTCCCTTGATGGCTTTAGTAAGGCTACGACTCCAAAAACCGAGCTTGCAACAACTTGGACAAAAACTATTAAACCAAAATAAAAAGAAGAAACAAAGGCATACAACTCCGTCAATTGCAGAATTTTAAGCCACACACCTGTGTATCACCGAAAATTCTGAACTTGGGCACACAAATAGGGCAGTGGCGGCGCTTAAACATTATGACAGCCTAGGCACAATTGGCTTAGAGGTAAGGACGTCGCCCAGGCTTTTTACCTGATATTAGACAGGGGCGATTCCAGCAGGCCGGCTGGAGAAGGGGCAAGCTCAAGTCGATGGGCAAAAGTAATATTTATGTTTAAATTTTTAAATAATACAAATTGAAGAAAAAATATAAAAACATATGTCGCTGGATTGTGGAAACGGTTATGCGGCAGTATATGAAGGTACAAGGCAAAATTCAAGAATGATAGGTACGTAGGTAAGTAGTGAGCCGGGAAGGACAAGGTACTCACGAGAGCTTCCCATTTCAAAGACAGTTTCGGCGCTTCATTGTTTATGACATCCAATTTCTCGCTGTACGATCGATTTGTGAACAGATTTTTTTAAAATTTCATCCGCCAGATTTTGTACCATGACTCACGTTCTTCATAAGGGCTTCACACATTAGATATCGCAGAGTGTTGTGGGAATGACCTAGGACCCTAGAAAGATGATGAAACAGAAAAAAGTTTACCTCAGGCCTCTAGCCACCTCCTTCTTGCAGCCCTCGCCTGACGACGGTCTAAGACCAAAACGTTGCATTTACCTCATCCCACGTTTTTCTTTATCTTTACCTTGACGTAGCCTTTTTGGGCTTTTTAGGGTTTAGACGTTTTAGTTTCTGGCCTTTGGCTTTTTAGGCTGCAAGTCTTTTAGCGCTTTTTTGTCATCTGTTTCATCATCTTTTTAGGATCCTAGGTCGTTCCCAAAACACTGCAGTTTATGGCACCCTATCTCCAGCAGGCCTTCCGAGAACTTATTAACATTAAATATCTCGCTAATAATTGCCAAACAACTGTCCCTCACTAGAGAAGGCTAGACAGACATCCGTGAATACAATAATGTCAATAAACGAATCCGCTGTAACCAAGGTCCTAAGACGCGGCATCGCACGTGCTAGCTCCTAAGGCAAGCCTGGGTTGCTGATTTAACAAGCCAGTACTCACGTCCGAATGAATGAGGTATTAGATATATCAATCAAAAGGCACACATTAGGTTCTTGGTTCATTAGGTTCATTAGTTCTTTGAAACTTCCTACAGTTCTTGGCCCCGCCAGGATCTACAAGGTGTATATCCGGGATTTTTCGATTTTGTGACCTAAGGTCAGGTCACGAGGTAACCTCTCCCATTGAAAAACATGGGGAAAGCTGTCTTATGATCTAAAAGCCACAAAAACGATTGCAAATCCTCAGCTTGCTCAGAAAAGCGTTCTTGGACACCCTTTTACGGATCCCAGGGGTCATATTTTCCCTTTAACCTCTCCAAGGTCATCCAAGGTCACCAGGGCTCAAAAACATTATTTTGGCAATAACTTTTGACCTAAATAAGCTAGTGCGCTGAATCAAAGACCATCGTGTATGTCTAATCATTAGCTTCATTTGATATACGGCAAGGTCACTTCCTCACCTTTGATGACCTCAGGTCATATGAGGTCACGAGGTGACCTCTGGAGGTCAAACCACTGGCGGGAGGTCATTACGTTCCACATGGCAGAGAAAGATCTGGAATATTCCTATCCAATGTAGTTTACCAGATCTGAATAGATCTAATGGCATAAGAGTTATCCCAGTTTTCTTAAGCATTGCATATTTGAGTGAAAATAGCCTATCGTGACCTAACTTGACCTCTGGAGGTCAAACCATTGACCTGAGCGCTTAAACATGCTAATTAATTTCTTACTGAATTCATGCGAGCTTTCTAATGCACTTCGCACATTGCGCTAACCCCCATATTTTTTTAGTTAGAGGGGGCCATCGATGCCCCCGGTGGGGCGAAGGTGGCGCTGGACCCGCGGTGGGGCGCGGGTTAAATATCAAGTCAAACTATATTTATTCCACATAAAATACATACCTACTTCGACATTTAAAAGCGGCTAGGCAGTGCCTGATGTGCCTCTAAGGCAGCGCTGCCACTGACATAGGGATAATTTCTGGAAGCTCTTTCCCTTCTGAATCTTAACACAAGCGCTGGAGGAAGGGGACCTCCGAGGACCCCCACCGATTTTTCCGGATGACTGGAAAATCGTTCGTAGTCGAAAAGGGCTACTTTGCCACATTTGACAGTATTTAACGGCGCGCCGAGTGCAGAGGAGTTTTGGAAATCGGTCGAAAATTGTTTGACTTAAAGGCTTTCAAAGTCCAAACTTTTGAGATCGCCACAAACGCGCAATCGGATCAGTTTGCTTGCATTGGAGACCGAGTGGTGACGTCATAACGCTATATAACCGGGATGAGAGGTCAAGGTAACCTCACCTGAAGGTCAAAGGTCGCAGTTCAAGGCATTATCAGCATTGTCAAGGTCATTGACCCCAGTGCTTCTGGTCAAATGGCGTTACCCGGTCTGACGTATATTATGCTATGACGTCATAGTTGAAGTATCTCAATGTAAAGGTTTAAGGTCATTGGTAACGTTCAATCTTTATTTCCCGCCAAAAAGTTGTATTGCTAGTATAATGTACATTATAGGTAATATACCATAGTATGACCTCATAGGTCGATGACCTTGAATGACCTAGACCCAAAAAATGTAGGAAAAACCCTTTGCAACGCTCCCTCTATGACCTTGGTCCGCCTTTAGTTTATCCCCCTCTTTCTCCCGCATAATCACGGCATTTCCTAATAGATCCCCAGCATGGCCAATATTTGACCTTTATCATCTCGTTTGACCTTGAAGATATTAACATAGATCAATTAATGTTGGCTATGTTGTAGATCAATATAGCCCCCACCCAACCCAACCGGATTTTTCTACGGCTCTTAGTTTCCGAGATGTCAGAGGGGCCTACCAGGCCGCCCTCCAGCCCGCGTTAGTGCCAGACCCTTCTCCAGTGCGGGTGTTTAAGCGCGTTCTCATTGGCTGACAATAAATCGTAAATTTCCTGTCTTGCCAAAAGCGGCGGAGGGCCTGGATTCAAGGGGAAGGGGGCCGGGGCACCATGAACTTTTCAACCATGTATTTCCAGTCAACACCAGAGGGCTAGCGTAATTCATCATTTGAGGGGGCACGGTACCCCGGTGTCCTAGCTCCACTGCCTGTGTCCACTGCAGCACTGAAAGCTGAAGGGAGGATCCAGATAATGTAGCTCCCATAGTTGGATGTGGGGTGCAGGGGCGTAACCAAGGGGGCGGGGCGGCAGGGACCGCCCCCTCCCTGAGGGCCCGAAGGGTCCTCCTGAGGACACGGTTCTGTAACAAGCAGGGCACTTTTAACCTATCAGGGCCCTTTTGGCGCTGTCGCAGGGGCCCTTTTCGGGGCGCCACCCCCCCCTTAGCGAAATCCTGGCTACGCCCTTGGCGGAGTGTATACTGCTAGAGCTCATCTCTAATACCTTTATTACCTTTCTAGTATCACCGTTGAAGCACGTTTGCTGTAAAGTATGGGTGTATATCATAAGAGTCAACGCCGGCAAAAAATTAATGGAGCCAATCAATCTTCAATCTAATGTTGACAAGAAACTTCCTCTCTATAACAAGCCAGGAGCAGATCCAGGATTTCCAGAAGGAGGATGTTAGCCTCGCCGCCCCCTGAGATGTCATTTTACAGCCCGGGGGCCCGTAATGTTTCATTCGCTGAACATGAAATAATTACCAAATTGAAATATTTATTAGTGAGGACACAATTTCTAGCGTGCTTGAAAATTTTACTATTTTTGGGGGACCCGAGACCAATTCTTGGCGACCCCTGACACCAACTTTTAGGGGCCCCCGAAACCAATACTTGGAAGCAACCCAAGACCAACTATTGGGTTCTTGGGGACTCCCGAGACCAATACTTGGGGACCCCCAAGAGCAGCTCTTGCGGACCACCGCGACCAATTCTTGGGGTCCCCCAGACCAAATCCTGTGGCCCCCCGGACAACTCCTGGGGCCATTTAGACCAGCATTGGAGTGGGAAGTGACGTCATTTGGACCAGGCCATTTTTTAACATGCTAATTGGGGGCCATTTGCCCCCCCCCCAGTCGGCTGAAATGCCCCCCAGTGCCCGGAAATTGCCCCCCCCAGTGAAAAAGGCAGGAGATGACTAAAACGTCAACAAATGCAAACTCACCGAACGAAAATAAGACAGAACACTACCCGATAACCATAATTCAGTTTTATTGCTGGTGCAAAATTTGCAATCCATAAAAATTGTGTTAAAAAATTTCCATCCGTGGCTGTCTACTCCATCGTGCGAAGACGAAGCAAAGCCCGTAGTTACGGGAAATCCAGCCGGCAAAGCAGCCTCAGCATTAACTAATCACAACGCTGGAGATGAACGCTGGCCTACAACCAATCAAACATCCTGTTCTATCCGAACGGAATTCACACCTCAGCCAGTATCGTGAGATTGTATGATGCTCTCATTTCACACGCGGTCAGTTGTGAGCGCTTAGAGCTCGTTCGTGGATTAGACGGGACACGGTGTAGTCAAAGCGTAATAATGGTTGCTGGTTTGGCGGTGTGAAGTGGTTAACCTTTTAATTTATTATTGTGGTGGTAGCATACATAAACGTCACCACCGGCAGAAAAGTGAGGGGCCAGCCAAACTTCAGCCTGATGCTGACAACAAACTTTCCGCGTTAATACCAAAAACTGTTCGAATTCGGGGTCCTTGCTGCCTTCCGCAGCGGCTGGTTATACAAATTTCCGGTTTTCTTCCATCTTGACTGATATCACGAAATTTCTGGTCAAAACGTTGGCGGGGAGAGGAGGGGGCAAGCCCACCGGTCCCGCTTTTCCGGGAAATTTATAGTGAGATCGCCCCATCAATTTGTTCTGTAAAGTCGATCATTTGTTAGCTGGCCTTTCTCATCGATTCCATGATGTTTAAAATTGGGAAAAATTATATATTCGTTAGAATTATCGCCCTTCGTTAGCATCATCAAACTGTCTCCCGAGCAACTCTTCCAACAAGGAAAGAGCTGGCGACGCCATATGACCCTGACATTTGGTCGATAAGCCTAAACAATTATTAACTGATTTTTGTACTCATTCCTTAGATGATTTTGACAGCAACAGCCATACATCATAGTAAGTATGCACATAAAAATTTATCTCGTGTTGGCCTATAAACCAATTGTGTTCGATACTCACTTACCTTTACTTACCTTGCCACACTCATAAAGAAAAGTAAGAAAATAACCTTTTCATTCGAAATACATTGCGGCAGCATCGGGCTGCCAGGCTGGCCATTTTTGGCCAACTATCTCGAATTGGGTTTTTTTCGCGATTGGCCCCGCAAATTTTTATGTTGGCCCTTTCTTGGAATCAGGCCCAGAGACGGCGGATTCCATTTTCGAGAAGTGGTGCAAGATTTTCTGGAGGGGGCGCCTTCCTCCCCAGGGGGCGCCATCATCTCTTGGGGGATGCCTTTGCTATCCAATGGCGTTCTGCAGAAACTCTTTGGACTCGGCGTGCGAGGCCACTTGGGGTGGTTTATTTCTAATATTCCGAAAAATAGGTATTTTAGATTTCGCGTAAACTCAGTCGTATCGGATTGGCATCAGCAACAGAGTAGCATAGCCCAGGATTCTGCGATATTCATAGCCTTGTTTGCAGTTATGACCAATGATATTGCAGACACTTCCCGCAAACATACGTCACGTGTTTTTCGTTGAAGACTTCGCAATATGTGTGACAGTGTCTACTACAGCAGCTGCGCAGAGGCGGCTGCAGCTTGGCCTTGACATATTGCAGCAATGGATCACACGCAATGGACTGAAATTTTCAAGTTCAAAGACATAGTGCATGCACTTTATAATAGACATTGAGACTGAATACCCGATTTTGTAAATTCGCGGAAATCCGAGCGACGTTGTAGCAGAAACCAGATTTATCAGGCTCACACTCGACAAGCTTTCATATGTGCCACACCTGAAGGATTTCCGCAAAAAATGTTTCGATACGCTGAAAATACTGAAGGTGTTGACGAGGATGAAATACCGTGCAGATAGAGAAATGTTTCTCATGCTATACACGTTATACGCTTATCGCCTATATATACGTTATGCGGACGTTATACGCTCATCGTTATACGCTACGTTATAAGCTTCTTATGCTGTATAGATCATTTATTCGTCCGAAGATCGAGTACGGCTGTGTCAGAGCCGCATGACGAAATCCATGGAGCGAAGCGGATTGATATTTCTCAAGAGGCTCTATTTCTGGCCGTTTGGCGGTTCTGACAGTTGATACCAGGGCTCTGCAATTGTGTAGGGTGATTGCCCTTTTACGCTAGACGCCCACACTAAGGCCCCCAAATTTTAATTCAAAATAGTTTTTGAGAAATTTTGGAACAAATGTTTTCAATTTTGCATTTTTATCATTTTATTTCTTAAGCGACGAACTTGAAATTTGCCTCCTTTTGAATAAGCAACAAGGCCACCTAAGAAAAAAAGTTCGAACTGGTCCGACAATGTCAGACAATTGTATAACAGTGGTTGACAGATATTAACACTTAAACCAACACAGCAGGCAGATGAACGCCTTTCGACAAAAATTGTCTTCTTCAGCATCTATGGTAGGAGGGATAAGGGATCCTTATCCCTCCTACCATAGATGCTGAAGAAGACAATTTTTGTCGAAACGCGTTCATCTGCCTGCTGTGTTGGTTTAAGTGTTAATGGTCCGACAATATTTATTACGCCAAAACGCAGTATTTCTAGTACAAGCAAAAAGATATTGAAATTTGACAGCCGACTTGTAAGCTCGAAATGTCAGAAGGCACGCTTCAGTTAGTTTAAAGACAGCCACGTGGAGGCAGCTACGTCAATTTTCTTGTGCTTAGGCATAGTTTCCAGTGGAAAACGTAAAATTCTGACCTAGTTTTTGCCATTTTGCCGGAGGACTACATTTTTGCTCATTTCATTTAAATCTTAATCTCTCGCGATCTAATGCGCCGATTTGACTTTTCATTTCAAATAATGAAAGAACATTGCTTCCGCCTGATAATATTCGGAGATGGATATCGTGATAATAAAATTCATTGTCTTATATGTATAATAGGCCATGTCGTGATCACCACTTTTTCACAGGGTCTTTGATTACCGGGTGTTTTCTAATGTATTGATGGCCGCTGATCACGATTTTCTGGTCGAAAATTTCGAATTCGAAGAATATTTGCCCGCGCAAGCCGTTTGAAATTCTTCCGGTTTGCCAAAATTTCGATGTTTTCATATCTCACGGACAATAAAAGGCAACTGATGTATTGAAAAGGCCCCAGAACTTTAAAACCATTGAATCTGAACAATTTGAAACCTTTTTTGTTTCCTTGAAATATATATTTACCCGAAAAAGTACCTTGGAAAGACAGGGATGTTTGAGCTTAAAAGATGATAATAGATGGCGCGCATGACGCAGCCGTCAATCAGTGTCCCGCTACGTCGCTTATGTCAAGAAGCTATTAGCCAAAGGAGCTGGATATAGGATTTGAGCCTATTTTTAATTCGATGAATGAACATTTACCTTCACAAGATGACCTAGATTTCTCTCGCTTGCAGTTTTAAATATTTTTGGTAATGGTTGCTTTCAAAGCAGGTACAATTAAGATCAGCCAGCCATATATAGATTAGGTATCTAGGCATGTAGTCACTACGGATCAATTTCAAGTATTAAAATGTATGCAAGAGCCAGTCGATTATATTTAGATTAGTCTTGCTATCACTAGCACGGAGAATACCGCATTTCGGGAAAAATGAAGCTACACCACACCTAGCGCAGCCGTCAAGCCGCTTAACATGCATAACATGCATGCTGCCGCTTAACCAGCTCTCGATTGGAGCTGACGTTGTCGGTCACATTATGATGCTGCGGCTTGAAGAGATGGAGGTCAGGAAAGTGGACGAATTTCACGTTTCAATAGCTTGAAAATTCGAACCGACCGCCGATGAAGTTACCGAGGCTTACAGAAGAGCATCTGTGCCAGCAAGAAACAAGTACAAAGTTCGCTGTGAAATAAGGAAGCATTGTAACCTGAAGGAAGCGATCAGAATGCGACCACAAAACATGAAGATATTGTAAGCATGGACAAAGTATGACAACATTGTTTGACATATAAAGCAGAGCTTTACCATCAAAGGCATCGGCAAACAGAACATTTCCGGAAGACCAGCGAGAAGCACAGAGGTTGTATATTGTTGGCTTGGATGCAGTCGTGACGGACCATTGGAGACGGCAGCAGCTGCGGCAAGCCACTGCTGCTGCCGCCAATAAGGCCTGATCGGGAGGCCGGCTCGTCCGTATTCGAGCACAATAATATGACAATCACCCTGACAAGTCTATAAACGACTTCCGTGTAACATTTAGAAATAAGTTTTATTTCCGAGATTGATTTATGCCTGCCAGAGCCTGTTCGCGTGCGGCGTCTGTCAGCAGCTGGTGTGATGCTACAAATAGGAAGCTCGCTGCTGCATATACCACCAGCGGTCGCTGTCAATGGTTCCGTTGCGTTCTGACGCAGCTTCGGCTCCGTCAGAACGCAACATCCGGAGAACTCCTGGTAGCCACAACGACAGCAGCAGTGGCTAGCCTCAGCTGCTGCCGTCTCCAATGGTCTGTCACAACTGCATCCAAGCCACCAATATACAACCTCTGTGCTCCTCGCTGGTCTTCCAGAAATGTTCTGTTTGCCGATACCTTTGATGGTAGAGCTCTGTTTGATATGTCAAACAATGTTGTCATGCTGTGTCCATGCTTACAATATCTTCATGTTTTGTAGGCGCCTTCTGATCGCTTCCTTCAAATTATAATACTTCCTTATTTCACAGCGAATTTTGTACCTGTTTCTTCCTGGCACAGATGCTCTTCTGTAAGTCTCGGTAACTTCATCAGCGGTCGGTTCGAATATTGAAGCTATTGAAACAAGAAATTCGTCCACTTCCCTGGCCTCCATCTCTTCAAGCCGTAGCATCACAATTCGACCGACAACGGCATGTATTGACGGCAAGCTGGGTGTCGTGTAGCTTCATTTTTCCCGAAATACGGTATTCTCCCTGCTAGTGATAGCAAGACTAATCTAAATATAATCGACTGGCTCTTGCATACATTTTAATACTTGAAATTGATCCGCAGTGACTACATGCCTAGATACCTAATCTATATATGGCTGGCTGATCTTGATTGGATCTGCTTTGAAAGCAACCATTACCAATAATATTTAAAACTGCAAGCGAGAGAAATCTAGATCATCTTGTGAAGGTAAATATTCATTCATCGAATTCATAATAGGCTCAAATCCTATTTCCAGCTCCTTTGGCTAATAGCTTCTTGTCATAAGCGACGTAGCGGGACACTGATTGACGGCTGCGTCATGCGCGCCATCTATTATCATCTTTTAAGCTCAAACATCCCTGTCTTTCCAAGGTACTTTTTCGGGTAAATATATATTTCAAGGAGTCAAAAAAGGTTTCAAATTGTTCAGATTCAACGGTTTTAAAGTTCTGGAGCCCTTTCAATACATTAGTTGCATTTTATTGTCCGTGGGATATGAAAACATCGAAATTTTGGCAAACCGGAAGAATTTCAAAGGCTTGCGCGGGCAAACATTTTTCGAATTCGAAATTTTCGACCAGAAAATCGTGATCAGCGGCCATCAATACATTAGAAAACACCCGGTAATCAAAGACCCTGTGAAAAAGTGGTGATCACAACATGGCCTAATGTATAAATATAATTTTAGTAGAAAACCTTTTATTTGCAGCTTTTCGGTTCAGAGCACATGTCATTCACAAGCTCAGAATTGGCATGGCTGAATAGGAAAATTAATTGCAGTCATTCAATTCATTTACACTACCCACTTATCTCCAACGGCTTTCGAGTAATTCGTCCGAAAGGGTATTTCAAGGAGCTAAATTTCTCGGAACATGTTTGCTTCTCACCATGGTTTCAAGTCCTCAAAATGAATGGAAGTGGATGCAATTTGGCATAAAGCTAGCTTAGGGTCCTGGGTCGCCGATACAAGTGATTCTAGGCGAATCTAATGTTTGGTTCGTCTTCTAGAAGCAGCTTTATACCATGCCTTTTCTGTACGAACACAACACCCGGCGCCACGATCACGGCATCGTTTTGATTGCGTGATACCGGCCAGTGACCTCCTGACGGGTCACAGGTGTAGGGTTAGTGGGAGTCGGTACAGTGTGGCGCAGTGGTCTAGTGGTTAGAGGTCCTGTCTCGTGATGAGGGGTGCGCGGGTCGAATCCGGGGTTGACTGCGGGATATTTACTATTTATTTCAAAGAAAAGAATGATGGCACTGACCTACAGGCTTATGAAGAGATACATTGAGAATGAAATATGGTTGATTTCAGCACATTGTCATGCGGCTCTCCTGCGCCGGTGGGGGGTTATCCCAGGTCGCAGACCGGGGTTGCGTATGAGGCCACTCCTTAGTACGCGAAAAAGATTATCGATATGTCCGTCATCTCGCTATCAGAATAGTAACAGGAGCATTCCAAGCTTCACCCATAATAAGCATGCCAGTGGAAATTAATGAAATACCGCTACAAATGCGC
Organism: Lepas anatifera; assembly: GCA_034440635.1. Taxonomy (NCBI): domain Eukaryota; kingdom Metazoa; phylum Arthropoda; class Thecostraca; family Lepadidae; genus Lepas; species Lepas anatifera. The sequence goes on along the minus strand of JAOTON010001583.1, from coordinate 1,150,354 downwards.
AGTAAGATACTCGCTTTGCATTAAGCCATTAAAAGGAATGTGGCACCTTTAGAACGTGATTTTAACTGATATAGCCAAGTTGTAAAGCAAATCGGAAAACCAGGTGCTCTATATATCATTTGTCTTGGAACTCGATTTTTCCGTAGAAAAAACTAAAACCTACCCGAAATGTACCTCTCATGTACCTCTCGCCAGGCGGCCATTGTTGTGAGCTGCTGGTGTGACGACATATGCTGACATCACGATGAGCATCAGCCAATCGAAGCCCTTGAAGTGTTTCGAGTATGGTAGTCGTTGCCAGATCATGACATCATCCAGAGGCAGATATTTATTCATTTTTCTAGAGGAGTATTTTAAAAATAAAAGCATTGAGCTTGTTGTACATTTTTCAGAGAAATCATGAGTGGTTTCATTATTTTCGGCTAAAAGTACGCCTAATTACACAAAATTCCAGGATTTTACCAAGGTGCCACGTTCCCTTTAAAATAAGCCAGCAACACGCCCCACATACCAAACATTTTTTTGGCGACGCCTACCTCAGTCAGATAGACAGTGGCTCGCGTTTTGCAACCCGTCACCAGGGAGTGAGAGTCTGTGCCTGGCTGGCACAGGCTGGTATCGACAGCAATCTCGTCGAACCACATGAAGCAGCTGTTATTGAACCATAGCTCATATCGACAGTTAACACGAACACAACCTACGCCAACAAAGCAAAAATTTGCCTCCTGAACCGACGCGCCAGTAATTTATGAACTTGCTTGCGGAGCCGTTCGAAAACCATGTCTGTTTCTATATAGACGGTTGCAAAAGAAAGTGACAATGGCACAGGGCGTGCACTTGTTGGTGACGATGTTGAGAAGTTTTCTAGTTTGCCTTACGAAGGATCCATTTTTACTTCAGAGCTGTACTCCATTTTTTTGCTGTTTGGACCAAGTGTCTAAGCTCATGGTGAAGAAGTTTGCGATTTTTACCGATTCGCTGTCTTATCTGCAGACATTGAAGCCATTTTATTTCTATAATGCATCGTCACCTTGGCAGGCCATGCTGAAGATGACTGGATCTTCTGTGTGCACTGATTAGTCCAGTAGGAAGACACAGGCAGTTTGGATGGCTACCATCTCAGCCTGAAAACTCGAGCAGAGCGAGCCTGCTGGTCGCCTGAGCTCATGCTGGGCTCTGTCTGGTGACTCGATGAAGACCCAGCTCCCCCGCTCGTGACCCCTCCGTGCACTGACCCGTCGGTCCACACCCATGTGGCACATTGAGTCAGGGAAGCGAGGTGGGGGAGAGCTACTCGCTTCTTCCGGACAGGTGGCGCTCCTGATGTCAGTGGGCCCACGTCTAGTTGAAATGTGACTCACTCTCCTGATACCCACAGTGGAAGACGTCGAGGAAGGAAAGACTCGATGGGGAGGGAGATGCCTGCTTGATCCCACATGTCTTTGCCCACCTGCCGCCACCCGGTCACGGAGGAGAGTCGAGAGGGCGCTGTCGCCTCCGCACGTCTTCACAGAGGGTCTTCTGGCGGCAGGGTATGGAATTTCACCAGCAGTCGGGTCGCGAGTACCCTCCTTCTGGCCGCTACGCGGGGAGTCTTAACTCGGCTGGGAGTGGAGTGGGTGCATCCTGTGATGATACGCGCCGACGCTCTCATTTTGCGTTCCAGCAGCTCGATATGAAATGGCGGTGTGGCGTGGAGCCACGCTGCGGCCGCTTACTCCATCGCTCCTCTCACGTAGCCAGTAGCGACGGTTCGGAGGTGCTGTTCGTGCAGCCCCCAGTTGCAGCCGGACAGTTGACGTAGGTGGGAGATGCGGGGGTGGACCTTCTCCCACAGTCTCTTACAGTGTGGACCGAAATGGAGGAGCCGATCGATGGTGACGTCAAGTAGCTGTAGGGTGTCTCCAGCAGTGACAGACTTCCCGTCGACCTTAAAATTGAAGGGATCGGCGTCTCTGGCCCACTGGGACATCACCAGTACTTGGATCTTGGCTCCTGATACCACCATTTTGTGCTGTCGGGTCCACTTCATGAGGGTGCCAGCAGCAGCTTTATTGCGCCCGGTCCTTGGCGACTTGGATGTTGTTGCCCGTGCAGAGAGCCGCCGTATCATCGGCGTACATGTAGGGGAGCATCCGGGAACCGCGCAGAGTGCGTCTACCAGCCGAGCCACCCATACAAAATAAAACTGGCGATAAGACACTTCCTTACGGCAGGCCAGTTCGGAAAATGCGCTCACTGGAAAGCACACCATTTAGTTCCACCTGGACTCTTCGGTCCCGGAGTCACTGCCAAATCCAGGCCACCGTGCAATTTGACAGCCCCATCTACAGCAGGCGAACGCGTAGCAGGTGGTGGTCCACTACGTCGTACGCGTGCGCGAAATCAAACGCGACGAGGACGTATTTCTGCGCGGTCTGTCCATCGGGAGGGCGGCTGTGTCTCGATTTGGGCATGCACAGTGCACGCTCACCTCTTCTCTTAAATGAGTCCTGAACTTGACCTGAAGGCGATGGTTGATGGTATAAGTGGATGGTCAGTGACAAAATATACTCGTTTTATCAATCTGAATGGTCTTTTTACTTCGATCTGAACACTGAACATGATCATTAAACGCGCAAATTACAGCCAATAAACGAAAAAAAGTTATCAATTTATCAAGAGAGTACTTGGACACGTTGAAACTGTTTTCTTTTTATTCTAGTAGGGCCCATTTATGTCACAAATCACACATGCCTATGGCATGATCTATTTCAGCATTCAATCACATGGCTACCGAAATTCTCTTAACACCTCCGAAATTTCACGCACAAGAGCAATTCTCCCATGCTGATGAATTGAAGAATATAGATAAAGGTCGATGGAAAATGCCCACATACTTCATTTTGTGTTTATCTTAACGTTTCAACTTCCCTTATATCTCCTTGAATCTGCCATCTGGTTCAAACATTATTTTTTAGGAGCAATTAATAATGTGGGTTAAAGTCCGGTTTGTGTTTCCTACAACTTAAAAGCTTTTCCGCTGAGATAATTTTCTTGCACAGCGCACAGGCCAGGTTCACACTCGCTGCGATTATTTTTAATGTCCTCTCACCATTATCTTACGAATCTTGGCCACGTGGAAAGGCAAAATGATGCTTATCATATTTGATATTAAAATAAACTTAACCCCTCTTCACTAATAGAAAAATCCTCAGATATATACCTTTATGTTCAGCTGTTGCATCTTCCCAAGTGTCTTGAATTTCTCCATGACCTAGTGGTAGTTACAGATTTTTCAAGAGGTGCCGAAAAAAGTGTGGACTGAACTGTTAAGCAATTCATTGTTTCAAATATCACGCCAAATAGGCATCTTGCTTGGCTGGTACAAACTGTTATGTCTGGGAGAGGGTGGGATAGGACGTTGTTAAAAATACGATCCACCAAAATGACGGCAACCGAAAACCGAATACCATAGGCGCCCTTTGGGTGAAAAGTTGATGGTAAAGTGCCCACTTTGAGGCTCCGCGTTTCCCCCCACCTTACTAAAATTCTAGATCCGCCCATACGCGGATCCAGGGGGCAAAGGGGAGGGGCAGATGCAGCCCCCGATCGATCCTCGGCGCCCCCTGAAATGGTCACGGCGCCCCCTGAAAGGTCGATGGCACTCGCCTGAAGTAGCGCTTCCCACTCTCCCCCAGGATGCGAAAATCGGTACTTACCGATAGGATTTTACGCCCACCTGGTAGGTTTTTCCGGTCAAAAGTGGCGCCCCCTGCTCCGGATGGCGCCCCCGGGAAGGTGCTCCCCTCCGATTGGCAATCCTGGATCTGCCTATGGATCCGTCACTGTTCAAGAGCAAACAATTCACAGAAAAAGCAGGAAGATATCAAATGTTAGCGGGGAGTGGTGCGGCCAAGATAATTGATGATGCTAACAAATTGTTTAGTTATGTGGATAAAATAATTGGGTCGCCACACGGCATTGGAAGGGGACTCCTGGCTTCTTATGAGATGGGCAGTGTGCTAAAAATATATCGTCAAGTCAATATCAAATTATCAACATTTAGTTTTATACAGTGCACTGTTCACTGCAGTGATACAAGAGTGCTCTGTCCTTTTTCTGTGGGTTTATGACACCCGGTAGGGTTCGTTTTAGCCTCAAATATGGCTTTTGTGGTATTTATTTGGCCATTTGGCCGCCCCGGTTGCTCGGTTGGTAGAGCGTCGGGCTCCGGCCCGCTGCTGAGAAGCATGCAGTGGCAGTGCATGTCCAGGCTTGAGATCGGTTCCCCTGAGACGCTCCGGCGCTCAATCGTTTGCCCGACGTAGGTCGGCTGGCAACTGACTGATGAGAGGGTGACCTGAGCGAGGCGGCCATCCCTGTGCTTTGTGGGAGGTTATACTTTGGCTTCTAAATCAACCCTTTATTGTGGGCGTTACTCGTTCGGGTGGTGGGGTCGGGGTCTCCGTGACAAGTCCCTTGAGGACTTTAATGAGACTCAGACTCCAACAGCCGTACTGGGAAGAACTTGGACGAAATTTATAAAAAACAAGATTTTTTAGTGCAAATACAATTTGAACCTTTTGACCTTTTCGCAAACCCGGTTTGGCCTTTTTCCGTTGAAAAAACCCGCAGTCCTGGGCAGCATCTCTAATCTTTAGAATATGGAATAACAAAAATTAGGAGACATTTTTTTAACACTAGCACGTCTAAATTTTATTAACGCCCCCTCCAAATGGGGGTTTGATCCCCCGAAGACATTATAATGGCCAGCACAAGAAAATCTCCACCGCCCCCCCTCCACTGAGTTTTCCTTAAAAAATGTTCTGCTGTCCTTTCCAGGGGGCGCCTTTCCTATCCATGGGTGCTTATTCTTTCCAGAGGGGCACCTTTGCTCTAGGGGGGCGCCTTTTGCTATCCAGGGATGCCTGTGCTAACCAGGGGGTGCATAAGATATCAAGGGGGCGACGTTGATCTTCTTCGGAGGCGTCTCTGCTGTCCAGGAAGCGCCTGCGCTATCCAGGGGCACCTATGCTATCCAGAGACCCGGATCCTTTACTCAGGGGGCGGGGGCCGCCTTTTGCTGTCCAGGGGTGCCTGTGCTAACCAGGGGCGCATATGCTATCCCGGGGTGCCGTTGCTCTTCTTTAGGGGCGTCTCTGCCGTCCAGGGGTGCCTGTGTTATCCAGAGGGTGTGTTCTGTCCATGGGGCGCTTTTGGTATCAAAGGGCGTATTTGCTGTTTTGGGGGCGCCTATCCTATCCAGAGGGGGCCCCTGCTGTCCAGGGAGCGCGATTGCTATTAAAGGGAGCTTATTATATCCAGAGGGGTGCCTTTGCTCTATGGGGGAGGGGGCGCCTCTTAGTGTACAGGAGTGCTTGTGCTAACCAGAGGGCGCCTATGCTATTCAGGGGCGTCGTTATTCCTCAATTGGGGGTGCCTTTTTCTGTCTAGGGGCGCCTCTGCTGTCTAGAGGTCGCCTTTGCTATCCAGAGGGGCGCTTTTACTCAAGGGGGTGGGCACCTTTTGCTGTCCAGGGTGCAGCTTTGATGTCAGGGGGCGCCATTCATATTTGAAAGTGTATTTTATTTTACACAGAGGGTACTACCCCTTCAGACAGGCGATGTGTCTGATTTTCTCTTGACCGGCCGGGGGCGACGGCAAAATCCGGGGTGCCACCCAAATCCGTGAGGGCCTCCCCGTACGAGGTCAAAACCAGGTGTGCAAAAATATACTATTGTACACCATCATTTTTTCAAGGTGTGCAACTGCACACCCTGTCCTGCGGAATCCGCCGTCCCTGCCGCCGTTGTTCTCGGGAGGGGGGGGTTTCTCTCTTATCTCTCCAGGGGCGCGCCTTTCTTATCAAAGGGCGCCTATGTTTTCCAGGGGGCGCCTTTCCTCTGCGGGGGGCGCCTTTTGCTGTCAAGGGGTGCCTGTGCTAACCAGGGGCGCAGGTGATATCTAGGGGCGCCGTTTCTCTTCTTCGGAGGCGCCTCAGCTGTCCAGGAGGCGCCTACGCTTTTCAAGGGCGCCTATGCTATCCAGAAGGGCCCCTTTACTCAAGGGGGGCGCCTTTTGCTTTCCAGGGCGCAGTTTGATGTCAAGGTGCGTCATTCATGTATGAAAATGTCTTTTTCACAGAGGATCCTACCTCTTCAGGTAGGCGGTAATTAGGCTTGATTTTCTCTGACCGGCCGGGGGCGCCGGCTGAGGCCTGGGGGGGCGCCTCCCTGGACAAAGCCAAAACAAGTGGTGCAAAAAGATACTTTTGCACCACTTGAAAAAAATTGAGTGGTGCAACTGCACCACTTGCACCCTGGAATCCGCCGTCCCTGATCAGGCCTTTTTGTAGCAGCTGGCACCTCAGCTATTTCTGGTTTGCCCCTTGTATAAATATGGATTCTTTTGACTCTTCTGCACTTGAATACGATATTCCAACACCGAAAAAGCAGCAGAGCAGCAGAAAAACTGGTGTGGTGGTGGGAGGGAGGGACAGAACTTTGTTGAAAACACGATCCACAAAAATGATGGCCGCCGAAAACCGGACGCGAAGAATGCGATACTATAGGCGCTCTTTGAGTGAAAAGTTGATGGCAAAGTGCGCCCTCTGAGGCTCCGCACTCCCTCAATTACCAAAATCCTAGATCCGCCACTGTTCAAGAGCAAAAAATGCATAGTTGGAAAAGAGAGAAAACATTAAATATTAGCGGGCAGTGGTGCGGCTAAGAGGATTAATGTTGCTAACCAATTTTCTGGTTATGTGGATACAATCACTTGATGGCCACACGGGATTGGAAGGGCACTCCTGGCTTCCTATTAAATGAGTAGTGTGCTAAAAATATTGCGTCAAGTCAAATCCAACTTTCAACAATTAGTTTTCATCAGTGATACAAGTCGCTTTTTTCTGTGGGCTTATGACTACCGCTAGTGTTTGTTTTAGCCTCAAATCTGACTTTTGTGGTATTTATTTTGCTATTTTAGTGAAAATAAATTTTTGCCCCTCTTTGGCCCTTTATCTAACTTGGCTTGACCTTTTCCGCCGAAAAACTTCTATAAGCTGGAATTACATGGAACAACACAAACATTGAGAAACATTTTTTAACACTAATGCGTTTAAGTTATATTAAACCCCCTCAAAATGGGGTATTGATCCAGAAGCGCCGCCACAGAATTTTCGCAGGGGGGACGGACCCGGGCTGGTGCTGACCGGGGGAAGCGTGCAAAACCTAGGTTGAACGGTATAATAATTTCTAATGAGGAGATAAGAATCTCACAATATATAGACGATACAACTTTGTTCGTAAAAGACATTGACTCAGCCAAGAATGCTTTGGACCTAGTGAAGGAATTCGGAATGTACTCCGGCCTGCAATTAAATCTAAATAAATGCAAATTTATGTGGTTAGGCTCCCAGAAACGCTCAGCGGAACGTATTTGTGGACAAGAACCTAATGAGCGAGTAAAGATTTTAGGCGTTACATTTAGTGCCTTGCATGAGTGTAGCGACATTAATATTCAGCCAGCTATGATTAAGATTCAAAATGTTTTAAACCAGTGGTCCCAGCGAAATCTCACGCTTAAAGGGAAAATAACAATAGCAAAAGCTCTCGTTATTTCTCAGCTAATCCACATGACCTCCGCAGTAATTTTTCAAAAGAGACATCTGGACACAATCCAAAGTAAAATTATGCGTTTCATTTGGAGGGGGCGTCCGCCAAAAGTTGCCAGAGAGGTGCTGTGTCAAGAAGTCAAGAATGGGGGCTTAAACTGTCCAAATGTGATAAATCTTTATAAAGGGTTGCGTTGCTCTTGGATGGGCAGAATCTTGTGGAATATGGATATAGGGTTCGCAAAAATTTTCAGAAAAGGATTCGTGTTAAGTTAGAGCGCATATTGCATATGAATTACAATTTTGCGTGGGTTAACCCTCGCCCCACCGGGGGGCCATCGATGGCCCCCTAAGGTTTTTCCGGGATAGCAGACAAACGACGAGGCGCAGCACCGCAGTTGAGGGCTCTACCTCTCACTGCATCATTTTTCCATCATCCCTGAAATTTTTTACCCCGGGTCACCCAAGGTCAGGTCACAAGACGAGGTCAACCAAGTGCACCTCACTTCACCTTTAGAGCTCTGTAAGAGCTACATTTCAAAGTCGATCGATTTGAAACTTCCTACACTTCATGACCCCTCCAGGGTCTACAAGGTGTATATCCGGGATTTTTCGATTTCGTGCCCTGAGGTCAGGTCACGAGGCGACCTCTCCCATTGGAAAAGCATGGGGAAAAGCTATTTCATGATATAAAAGCCACAAAAATGATTGCAAATACTCAGACTGCTCAGAACAACGTTTTTGGACACCCTTTCACGGATCCCAGGGGTCATATTTTCCCTTTGACTTTTCCAAGGTCATCCAAGGTCACCAGAGGTCAAAAACAGTATTTTGACAATAACTTTTGACCTAATTGAGCTAGAGCGGTGAAACAAACGCCATCGTGTTTGTCTCGTCACTGGCTTTCATTTGATATACGGCAAGGTCACTTTTTGACCTTTCGTGACCTCAGGTCATATTAGGTCACGAGGTGACCTCTGGCGGTCAAACCACTGGCGGGAGGTCTTTACGTTCCACATAGCGGAAAAAGTACTGGCAATTTGCTATCAAATGTACTTTACCAGGCCTCAATAGCTCTAATGACATAAGAGTTATGCCCAGTTTGCTTAATCATTGCATATTTGAGTGAAAATAGCCGATCTTGACCTAATTTGACCTCTGGAGGTCAAACCATTGACCTGAGCACTAAAACATGCGAAGTAATTTCTTACTGAATTCACGCGAGCTTTCTATTGCACTTTGCAGATTTGCGCTAACGCCCATATTTTCGGAGTTAGAGGGGGGGCCATCGATGGCCCCCCGTGGGGCGAAGGTGGCGCCGGACCCCCCGGTGGGGGCGCGGGTTAATGACAGAAGAGTAGCTGCGTTTTATAGGGAGATGTTATGTTGGTTCAGAGAAGCGGTCCCCATCAAAGAACCTACTTGTGGAAAGGAAGTGCGTAAACAAATAGTGTGGAATAATGAAGCTATTCGGGTGGAAGGGGAAAATTATTTTCAATGCTGCATTGTACGAAAACAGTATATTGTTCCTTGATGCATTCCTTAATCATCGGGGACGAATCTTAGATTATAATTCGTTTAAGGAAAGCAACAACTTGACACGATTGGATCCTCTTGTTTATATGGGCTGGTGCCGGGCCATTCCTGCGATATGGAGACGGCTTGCCGTTGGCAGTGAAACACTAACCGTTGAGGAGAAGGTGCTTGGCCGTGGCATAGAAGTGAAAGGAAAAGTTGTCCCGGTTCAGTGGATTAAAGTTAAATATTTTTCAAACAAATTTCTAAAGGAGATAACCCCCAGAGCGCAATTGAAATGGATAAATGAAGGAGTTGAATACGGAGAAGACTGGTGTAAAGTATACTTACTTCCATTTAACATCACGAAATCAACAAAGCTTCAAAATTTACAATATAGGATAGTTCATAGGTTTTTTCCAACACGAAGATTCTTGTGTATACGAAAAGTGATAGATGATCCATTCTGTGATAGGTGCGGTAGCGTAGAGACAATTGAGCATTTCTTCGTAGAGTGTGGAGAGGTTAGAGGATTTTGGGATGATCTAGTTAGAAAAATTAACTCAAAGCTTGCCACAACAAAACAGTTCTTAGGCAACGTTACAAACATTCTCTTTGGATCATTAGGAACATTGAATGTTGTCAATTTAATAGTTTTGGCTGCAAAACAGTTCATTGTGAATCAGAGGTTTAAGGATGAAGAAATAAAGATGGGAGTTTTCTCAAAATTTCTGGAAAAAACATTTCAAATGGAACGGTGCATTGCAAAGAAGGACAGAAGAATTGACAGGTTTAACGAGAGGTGGCTACCATTTATCAATGAACATTTTGAGCTTTGTATTTAGTTCGTATAATCTGGACCCACTTCGGCGAGCTGCATGTGGTGAAGGAGGTTGTCGTGATGTGAAGTGATCTGTGAAGTGTATGGAATCAACGTGATTCCAAAAATTTGTGATCCCCCGGTGCTGACCGGGGAAGCGAATTTTGAGCATATTCGGTACTTGACAGCCTTAATGACCATTGGCCCAAAAATTTTGGGGAGACTTCCCCCCTGGTTGGTCAACAGAGGGGACGCGTCCCCCCGTCTCCTTGCTTTCCGCGCCCATGTATTGATCCCCTGAAGTCACTACAATGGCCAGCCCAAGAAATGCCCCCCCACTGACTTTTCCTTAAAGAATGCCCTGATTTGGACAGCCCGTAATATGGGCGTTGGTACCGCGTTAGCACAGTGCCCATCTGCTGACTCAGTAGGCAATCACCATCTGCTGACTCAGTAGGTGATACATACCCTGGCCTTGAACAGTTGCTGTTATTGTTGGCAGTGAACTAGGCGTCGGCCGATAGAGGCACGCTGGTACTATATACAAATGGTCGTATATGTCTGAAGGAAGCTGAACAAAACGACAGTACTCTTCTTTTATCATGGCTATCGTGAAATATCATGCAGTATTTACAAATGTAAGTTTTGAAGTCTTAAACCATGGATGGAAATCCGGGGGATGGAAGTCAAGACTTTCCTGGATTTTGGGTCTCCCATAGGTATGGTGTAGGGCTTGTATTGCCATACCAGCATTAACCCTCCAGGACCCCTCCCGCTGAATCGAAAATATATCCCTAGCCTTGTCCAAAACCCTTGTTGACCAAATTTATCTATTTCTTCAGCACTGCAGGCGAGTTGGTAATATTTTTCCTCTCCGGATGGCCATAAAACTGCATAAAACTACCATCACGCTGCCCTCGTGACATTCCCAAACACTAGCTGAAGATCACGATGCGAGCACGTGCGGTGGCCAGGCCTTGCCTGCCTCCTGTTCCTCCGCCATTAACCCTCGCCCCACCGGGGCCATCGATGGCCCCCCTAAGGTTTTTCCGGGATAGCAGAAAAACGACGAAGCGCAGCACCGCGGTTGAGGGCTCTACCTCTCACTGCATCATTTTCCCATCATCCCTGAAATTTTTACCCCGGGTCACCCAAGGTCAGGTCACCAGACTAGGTCAACCAAGGTCACCTCACTTCAACTTTAGAGCTCTGTAAAAGCTACATTTCAAAGTCGATCAATTTGAAACTTCCTACACTTCATGACCCCTCCAGGGTCTACAAGGTGTATATCCAGGATTTTTCGATTTCGTGCCCTGAGGTCAGGTCACGAGGCGACCTCTCCCATTGGAAAAGCATGGGGAAAACCTGTTTCATGATATAAAAGTCACAAAAATGATTGCAAATACTCAGACTGCTCAGAACAGCGTTTTTGTACACCCTTTCACGGATCCCAGGGGTCATATTTGCCCTTTGACTTTTCCAAGGTCATCCAAGGTCACCAGAGGTCAAATCAGTATTTTGACAATAACTTTTGATCTAATTAAGCTAGAGCGGTGAAACAAACACCATCGTGTTTGTCTTGTCACTGGCTTTCATTTGATATACCGCAAGGTCACTTTGTGACCTTTCGTGACCTCAGGTCATATTAGGTCACGAGGTGACCTCTGGAGGTCACACCACTGGCGGGAGGCCTTTACGTTCCACATAGCGGAAAAAGTACTGGCAATTTCCTATCAAATGAACTTTACCAGGCCTCAATAGCTCTAATGACATAAGAGTTATGACCAGTTTGCTTAATCATTGCATATTTGAGTGAAAATAGCCGATCTTGACCTAATTTGACCTCTGGAGGTCAAACCATTGACCTGAGCACTAAAACATGCGAATTAATTTCTTACTGAATTCACGCGAGCTTTCTATTGCACTTTGCAGATTTGCGCTAACGCCCATATTTTCGGAGTTAGAGGGGGGCCATCGATGGCCCCCCGTGGGGCGAAGGTGGCGCCGGACCCCCGGTGGGGCGCGGGTTAAAGCTGCATTCAACACACCAGCTTTGTGTGAGGCAAAAGTCCGGTGGCACCTCGGATTATACCCACTGATCCGAGTTCACCAATGCACCCGATCTGAGTGGCTTTGCCCCTGCGGCGCAGTGAAGTCCAGTTCGTTTCCTGTGGTCGCAGGTGGAGACACGGGTTATCGACCTGTTATTGGGCTATTTAGACACAGTTGGGTTAGTGGCGGGTAATAGAGCAGATCACGGCCTGAATGTCTGCATGGGCGTCTGATCCAGCCCGATACAGGAATTGGATTGGATTGGAGTTTCTCTGATTTAGTCGCATTTTTCGGATACATATCGGATTTGGATTGAAAATCATAACGCGCAAACGGATTGGCTCACACCTTGTCGGGTAAACTTTGTGGTATGGACCAGCTGGAATCTGAATTTTCTTGGCAATGAACTACGTAGCCGGTAGCTGCCAGCTTATACCAGAGATCGGTGTTTGGGGGCCGAATTGATTATTTACCGTGAGAGCCGGACGCGGCCCGTGTTAGCGGTGCGCAGGATATAAACGAAACGGCGAGAACGCCGGCCCCGGCGGCAGCGTCAGCTGCAGAGCAAGCTGGAGCCAGCCGTTACCTCCCGAAGCTGAGCGAAACGCTCCCTTTCTGCATTTACAACATTTGGGAGCGACCGGACCGAACTGAGTAAGTGTATGGTCTGGTGAGATGTCTTTCTTCCTGAGAAGCTGAGATTGGGAGTTCAACACCGACCGGGTCCAACGACTTGCTCTGTGTCCAATTGCGTGAGCTTAGCAATATCAGATTTCCTGCACTGGCGCAGTATTTGCCATAAGCTTTCAAATATTACAAGTAGCATACCTGAGATACTGCGACTGAATGGAGTCCACGGCAAACAGTCATCGTCGCAGGTCTCCGTGCCGGTGAGCGCGGGCACCCACGTCTCCCGCATGTTCAGATCCTCGTCAAAAGTGACTGGAGCCAGCCGCTCCAGCTTGCTTGAGGCCAAAGCGTCTGCAAAAAATATATGATAAGTGGTTGGCTCGAGATGGAGCAGCACGATAAAAATATGGCACCTCTAACGTACGAGCCAAACGTAAGGTGATGCTCAGGATTTAGTACATACTAACAGGGGAATTCACCCCCGCCCCCAACAAAACCTGGTTTTCTGAATGCTTAGAAATTTCATTAGAGGTTTCCGATATATTTTGCGCAGATTTGTACCGATCTGTTACATCTATGGCAAACATTCCGATAAAAATGTCGTCATTGAGCGAGAAAAAAACGAAAAGAACAAGAAATGAATATCAAATGCTTAACGTGTTAAACATTCCATAGATGGAGTGGTGCACAAATACTTATTTTATTGATCTTTTTCATTTTGGTTTCATTAGGGAGATTCTTAAGCCGGCACCGCCTGGATTCTTTTCGTACATACCACCGCCTTGAGGGAGGTCCGATCGGACCCATGTCCCTATGATATCGAGAACCGGAGGTGCCACGAAAAATATTAAGGGGAATGTGCCACGTTGGTCGAATTCAGCAATTTAGTGTAATCAGGGGTATTTTAGCCGAAAATCATGAAAACGTCCATGAGTTCTCTGAAAAATGTACAATGAATTACATCTTTGGATTTTTTAAAATGCTCCTCTAGGGTGTAAAGTAAACCTCTGCCTGTGGATGATCTCATGATCTGGCAACTACAACCATAATAGGCTTAAAGGCTTTCAATTGGCTGATTGCTCACCATGACGTCAGCGCTGTCGTCCTACCAACAGCTGACAACTGTGGATGCCTGCCTGGGGTACATTTGGGGTACATTTCAGGTAGGTTTTTAGCTTTTCTCTACGGAAATTTTGAGTTTCAAAACAAACGATAGATCTAGTACCGGGTTTTTAGGCATGCTTTACAACTTGGCTGTCTCAGTTAAAATCACGTTATAAAGGCACCCCTTTAAAACAGAGCTAAAAGTGCCTAACCATCTACTGTGGAGCCGAGTTTGAACCACATGCCTTGTCCCGTGACATCACAGTAGGCCAAAATGGGTCACACACCCAAATATATAAATATCTTCATATTAATCCAAGACGTCGAATGATATGCGGCATGAACTGTGAGGTCAAAATATTAACTTGACTTTAGGTAAAGTCAAATTATGACCTTTTGAGGTCATCCGAATCCTTGGGTTACGCTCATTGTAACTATACTTTCACCAACTTGCCAAATCTCACCCTGTTGGGAGGGATTTGGGGGATCAAATTAACGTAATGATAGACTCTGAAACGAAGTTTGAAACGATTAGATTTCCTGTCGATCAGTTGGTAGATGTTCCTTAGGCACTGCTTCTGAAATGACCTGACCTTAAAAATTTGGTCAGATCCGTAGAATTGATCAGGAATAAGGTATGTAAGTTTCGCTTTTCTGCGTCTCTACGTTTTAGCGTTATCTGAGGAAAACCAGGAGGGGGCGAATTTTACCCCCAGCGGGGCGCGTGTTAACATGTACGCTTTCTCAGTTACAGGGCGCATGGGCATGGGCGCTGTCCGCCAGTCCAGATGCGACACCGAGAACGGTTTCCTGCAGAGAATGTCATATCAAACTTAGAAGAGTAGTAAAATGCATCTATTGGCAATAACCGAGCGTTTCCAGATGGCGAGCTGAAGACTAGCTTTGACTTTTTAACCCGCGCCCCACCGGGGGTCCGGCGCCACCTTCGCCCCAACGGGGGGGCCATCGATGGCCCCCCCTCTAACTCCGAAAATATGGGCGTTAGCGCAAATCTGCAAAGTGCAATAGAAAGCTCGCGTGAATTCAGTAAGAAATTACTTCGCATGTTTTAGTGCTCAGGTCAATGGTTTGACCTCCAGAGGTCAAATTAGGTCAAGATCGGCTATTTTCACTCAAATATGCAATGATTAAGCAAACTGGGCATAACTCTTATGTCATTAGAGTTATTGAGGCCTGGTAAAGTACATTTGATAGCAAATTGCCAGTACTTTTTCCGCTATGTGGAACGTAAAGACCTCCCGCCAGTGGTTTGACCGCCAGAGGTCACCTCGTGACCTAATATGACCTGAGGTCACGAAAGGTCAAAAAGTGACCTTGCCGTATATCAAATGAAAGCCAGTGACAAGACAAACACGATGGTGTTTGTTTCACCGCTCTAGCTCAATTAGGTCAAAAGTTATGGTCAAAATACTGTTTTTGACCTCCGGTGACCTTGGATGACCTTGGAAAAGTCAAAGGGCAAATATGACCCCTGGGATTCGTGAAAGGGTGTCCAAAAACGTTGTTCTGAGCAGTCTGAGTATTTGCAATCATTTTTGTGGCTTTTATATCATGAAATAGCTTTTCCCCATGCTTTTCCAATGGGAGAGGTCGCCTCGTGACCTGACCTCAGGGCACGAAATCGAAAAATCCCGGATATACACCTTGTAGACCCTGGAGGGGTCATGAAGTGTAGGAAGTTTCAAATTGATCGACTTTGAAATGTAGCTCTTACAGAGCTCTAAAGGTGAAGTGAGGTGACCTTGGTTGACCTCGTCTGGTGACCTGACCTTGGGTGACCCGGGGTAAAAAATTTCAGGGATGATGGGAAAATGATGCAGTGAGAGGTAGAGCCCTCAACCGCGGTGCTGCGCCTCGTCGTTTTTCTGCTATCCCGGAAAAACCTTAGGGGGGCCATCGATGGCCCCCCGGTGGGGCGAGGGTTAAGATTGCCTGTCGATTAGATTTCCTGTCGATTTTCAGATTATTCCGCACAATAAAGACAACGAAATCGCATCATAAGTTCAGCCACGATAAATGAATGTCTTAGGTACTTAACACCAATTGGCATGGAACACCATAGAAAAATGGACAGGCAGATAACTCAACAAAAATTGATTTAATTTTTATCTTCAGTTCATCTGGATATATTTCTTACTCGGTTAAACCACTACCAAAACAGTCAACCGACTCACACAAAATAGAATCCCTTCTCTCAAAACTAAGGACGGTTCTTGCTGCGAATATTCCGCATTTTCGGCGTCGAAACATCTCAAAGTCATCAGGGGCTGTTCACATATGACGTCAACCACGGGAGGGGAAAGGGTCTGACATTTTCTGATTTTTTCAATGAAGGGGGAGGGTTCTGTCTTTTTCAGAGCGAGTGGCCAAATGAAGAGCGGGAAAATCAAAGTTTTGTAACTAAATATAATATAATAGAACTATAGTATGCTACACCACTCACACCACTACACCAGTCGATTCGCCGTTGCGAGAGGAATCGAACATAGGGGAAGTCCGTGCAAGAGTACGCACTTAACTTTCTAAAGGCTTTCCCTTTCCTCCTATAAGTCCAACAGCTAAAATCTTTATGTGGTTGTTTAGCCTGAAGAATTGTCTATGTATCGTCCATGTTTCAACTCGATGTCTCTGAAAAACTCGCCACGAGCCCATCAAAAATAAAAAGTCACGTGCGTACTCTTGCCGGACATGCCCACTTGGGAAGAAAGTCTTCATAAACATGTCGGCAGGCATTTTAGCGTCAGCTCCGGTCCTGGTGCACACTCCTAGCTCAGCTCTTACTGATGACAGGCCGTAATACAATACTTTTGATAATAGAAGCATGGTCTACAAGTTTACCCAGTTAAGAAACACTATTTCAAGAGTGCCCAGAAACTTATTTTATTCTGTACTCCCGCGGAAAGAACAGGAGCAGGCTGAATTCTGGTGTGCAGCTTGGGCACTGACCTTGCTCTTTTATACCAGGGTACCCACCATCTCAGTGGTTGTTAAGTAACCAAAACAGCTGTTGCGTACTCTTATCACCTGCGTACTCTTACCCGCCCTTACCCTAGTCTAAAACGACTCTAACTCACTCCATTCATACGATAAAATTAACACGCGCATTGACGGGGGTCTGAGCCACCTTCGCATTGACGGGGGCGGGTACCCGCCCCCCCTAAGATCTCGAGAACCACGGTAGGTAGCGAAAAACGGTAAACGGTGTTGGACTGCCCATCCACTTCTCCATCGAAAAAACATTTGAACCATTTTTTGTCAGGTCACATTTAAGGTCATGAGAGGTCAAAACATGCCCGTCATAGGGATAACATGTAAATTCAGTCTTTCGGCCATTACATCTGAACAAGTAAAGATAGAGAAAAACGACTTAAACCATATGAATCCTCTTCGCAAGCCAAATCGAATGATATATAATTTGACCTTGCTAGGTCAAATCAAGGATTTGACCTGACCTGAGGTCAGGTCAGGGTCAAATGATATAAAATGCATATCATTAGAACCGCAAAGCCCAGGCGAGTCTAATGCAGCTAAAATAAATGCTCTATCACCCTCCGTTACTGAGTTATTCCGTAAAAACCATTTTTCCCATGTATTTCCAATGGAGAGGTCATGCCTCGTACCTGACCTTAGGTCATCGATATCAAAAATACCGGAACACATTTTAGAGAGTTCGGTAGGGCCATTATGTGATATGAGTTTCAATCAGATAAGTTCACCCTGCTCTGACTTATGCTATCTTAAACTTTTTTTGAGGTCGGGTCACTTGACCTGTACTGGTGACCTGACCTGAGATGACCTAACCTTAAAATTTTCACAGAATTTGTAAAAATTATGAGGCAAAAGGTATACCATGTACGGCGGCGCGTAGCGCCGCCGTTTTTCTACTATCTCCGAAAAACCCGAGGGGGCGGGTACACGCGTCAATGCGCGTGTTAAGGAAGTATTCTCCAAGCTGTCATATTCTAAGATCCGGCATGACCCTAATATTGACCTGAGCCAAAAATAATGAATTAGTTTCTTAACCCTCACCACGGTAGGGGGCTGTTTGAACACCCCCTCCGGCTTTCCCGGCGGCATGAAAAAGACGAAGCGCCGCCGTATCTAGTACACCTCAATCTTGATCAATTCTGCAACTTTTCCAAAATTTTAAGGTCAAGTCATCTCATTTCAGGTCACTCGTGCAGGTCAAATGACCT
Source organism: Lepas anatifera (assembly GCA_034440635.1). Classification (NCBI taxonomy): domain Eukaryota; kingdom Metazoa; phylum Arthropoda; class Thecostraca; family Lepadidae; genus Lepas; species Lepas anatifera. The sequence continues at coordinate 1,132,422 of JAOTON010001583.1, read as the reverse complement.
CACCTTCGAAAAATATTATAATAGCATAAGTAAGAACGGAGTTAATCTATCAAATTGTAACTCATATCACATAATAGGCCCAACGAGCGCTACAAAATACCTTCCGGTATTTTTTATATCGGTAACCTAGGGTCAGATATAGATCATGACTTCTTCATTGGAAATGCATAGGGGAAACGAAAATTGGGCTGTATTTGTGTAGATACAGCTTAGAATACCTTCGTGTTCTCCAAATCGTAGTATTCGGAACACCCCCTCCGGCTTTACCCATTTCCAGGTTCACGTTGACATATTTTATATGTGAACTCTGAGAGGCTATCTGGGGCTACTTAAGCAGGTTTTCATACTTGGATCAATAACTTTGCAGGAAATGACGATGAACCTTTCATTTTGATACCATTACGTTTGCATTGATGTTGCGATTCAATTGATATGCATACTGACTATGCTAGATCAGAAAGTGACCTTGACCTGACCTCAGCTCAGGTCATTTTATATACGCTGCACATACTGCGGGTTATAAGCTGCACGTACCCTCGGTAACAAAACAAATTCCAGAGAACAGCCAAACCGTGAGACTGTCGAGCTCTCACCTTCGCCGTAGCGGCGCCTGGTCCACCAGTGGTAGGCTTTTGGGTTGGTCTCCTGCACGTCCGGATGCATCAGGATTCTGTACATGAGGTCGGTGGTACCCGACTTGGGCGCACCGATCAGGTAGAAGAAGTTGAGGCACCGCAAACGCAGCGCCCGCGGCTCTTCTGACGCGAAAGGCTCGTACAAAGTAGCTCTGCTCACAGAGCTGGAGACAGGTGCGGAGGGGAACCGTGAGCTGTCGCACAATATAGACACTGCTCGTTTTAGGGACTTCAGTCCCTCTCCTTGCCTTCTCCCCTCCCTATCTTATTGAAAGAATTTTGCAATTTCAAATGCTCGGTTTTTTTAACCCATGCACTGCATAGGGGATTTCTTGAAAACGTTTCAAATCAGCCAAGAAGCACAACAATGGTAGTTTTGAGAGATTTTATTTTTACTACAAAAGTTTAATTATTCAAAAAAATTCTGTAAAAAATGTTGTTCAGTGTGCATTTGAAAACAGACAGAAGCACGCAATAAAAACACGACTCAAAGTATTGAGACTGTACATAGGAACCGTGGGTATTTGTTTCTAAGCATGGAATAACTAGCGGAGTATTTCACGGGTTGGCTCACGCCACGCGGTGTGAAGGGCACGTTCGCCTGTCCCTATAGCCCGGGAAACGCGAACCTGGCCTGCAAATCGTTGTTGATCGAACAAGGGGATAGGCATTGACAAAATTATTTTGTTTTCTATCGATTTTGTGTTTGTTTTACTCCCTGCTTCAGTGATTATAATTACTGTTTTAAAGCTCCAGGCATGAAGAAGCATTCAACTAATAAGTTCGCTAACAACATATTCTTAAGTATTTATCTGAAAACTGACACCAGCACCAGAACGAGTACGTTTCAAAGTAGAGAGATCGAAGCCTGCAACTGTGGATATTTGCTTGCAAGCGCATACAAACTCACAATGACCAACCATAAACCATAGCCAATGCCTGAGCATTCTCCTGCCAGTTACTCACATGCTTCAAGAAGCACGCAACGCAATGAACAGCAACACTGTTCTCCATAATCATAAATTGATTTACGCCCTGTGAGCGTCAACTTTGGCCTGTCGTTGCCCTGCCAGGGTTGCCGGGACTGTCACAGCCAAGGCTCATTGCTGGCCGCAAGCGCTGCGATGTGTTGACCATGCAAAAGCAGGAAAGGGACTTGGCTACTAGTTTGACAATTGTGGGTCACTTACTTCATTTGCCACAAAGTTGTATCTATTGAATCGTCTATCAAGGCAAAGGCGGATCCGGGATTTCTGACCGCGTGGGAAAATTGCACATAGGGGAGGGGCACCATCTGGAGAACGGAGACGCCTTTTCGGGCTAAAAATCTAACATGAGGGCGCTGGTACTTCCATTCTGAAGGCGAGTGGGAGATTAAATTTTTGACACCAACCACCTCTCAGAAGACCCATGATCATTTTAGGGGAGCCTAGGGTTGGTGGGGGGGGGGTCACGTGCCCCTTGCCCCCTGCATCCGCCTATGTATCGAGACTTTTAGCTGAGAAAAGGCTCGGCTCTCTGGGAGCCTTGTTCTTTGCTCCGCGGCTGCCCATGAATTACGATTTCGCAGATGTTTTCTGTCGCACTTAATAACTTTGGTACCAAAGGTCTGTCACAATCCCTTGTTGACGAGTTGGCGGGTTTTTCCACGGAAAAATAGGTGGAGGGCACTTTAGGACCTCCTCCACTGCGCGTGTTAAAGAATGTGATAGGCTAGGGAAGGGTCTCTTGGTTCTAGCGTCTGACTGGGTTGAGTTAGAGCAAATTTGTAGGCCCATTCTCTTTCCTTTGTTACGGCAAATCGAATGACGTATGACCATATTAGGTAAACAGAATCGAGTTCGAGGGTGTGTTTGAACACCCCCCCCCACCATGGCGAAGGTGGTTCGGAGGCCCAAGGTGGTTCGGAGGCCCAAGGTGGTTCAGAGGCCCAAGGTGGTTCGGAGGGTGTTAAGTTAGGGTTAGTTGGTTAATGCATATTAACGGAAAGTTAGTTAAGGTTAGTTGGTTAGTGTTTTACCTCCTGCCTATTTCAAAACACAAAATACAATAATGAATCAGAAGGTTCAGGATTTTTGTCGTTGAGCTATGTGTAGTTAACGCATTTTAGTGGATTTAAATCAGAGTTGGATGCCTACAAAGATAGTTGTATACGGTGCCCTGGCAAAAAGGCTATGCCACAGTGACGCTAGGTCAGATCAAGCTGAAAGCAAGACAGCTGAATTCGGCGCCCCACATAGCCCCACATGCAAATATATATCAAAATTAATTGCACAAGGCTGGCATCCGCCGGTTGATCTGTCCTGAACGGTAGACGCTTATGTAACGTTCAACAGAAGCCTTCTTTAGTAATAATTCATAAAAATTACTTAAATAGTAACACAGCATTTGCTATTTTATGTTTTACTTTATTTCGAAGCAGGGCGTGCCGCGAATCATTCAATTTTATGCTTCTGGTGTTAACGCAAGGGTGCTGTTGTCGTTGAGATCGCGGTGGCGGCACGCCTGGCTGCCTTTTAAGGGAATGTGGCACCTTCACAACGTGATTTTAACTGAGATAGCCAAGTTGTAAAGCAGGTCGGAAAACCCGGTACTCCATATTTCATTTGTCTTGGAACTCGATATTTCCGTAGAAAAAAGCTAAAACCTACCTGACACCAGCCCCCTCAGCCCCCGTCGCCGGCGGCCATTGTTGTGAGCTACTGGTGTGACGACATATGCTGACGCCACGATGAGCATCAGCCAATCGAAGCCCTTGAAGCGTTTCAAGTATGGTAGTGGTTGCCAGATCGTGACATCATCCACAGGCTGATATTTATTTCTTTTTCTAGAGGAGTATTTTTAAAAACCAAATATTGAGCTTATTGTACATTTTTCAGAGAAGTCGTGAGTGGTTTCATTATTTTTTACTAAAAGTACGCCTAATAACACTAAATTCCAGGATTCGACCAAGGTGCCATATTCCCTTTAAAATGGAGTGGCGGACCTTTCTAAAAAAATGCCGCACGTGGTGAGAACGCAATGAGACATGCTTTTGTTTTGGCATTACCGTCCTTACCGTTTGTGTAGCTTGTCAGTTTCGGAGAACCCGTCTTGCAGGATTTTTATGTCCTGCGGCCTTAACTCCTGAAGCCAGCACGGACTTTTAAGACCGGGCAGGAAATATTCCTGAAACAAGCCCGACCAGTTATGCACTTTGACGAAGTAGACGCGTTTCTTGCCCTTCTGCCTCGACTGGCGCAGTGAGCCACGATGATCCACGAGACGGCATTCTCCCTCCTTCCAACTGGATGATCTTCACCAAAAAACACAATGTTTCCACAGTTCTGGTTCTTCCTTCCCCAAACTCATAGGTGTCGTGTGGGAAAAGTGAATGTTAGAACAGCGTGAACTCCCTCTTTGCACCCGAAATCTTCCAATGTCAACAAAATTATGATACGATATGAGCCTCGCAACCCGCGTGTGCAAATGGTAATAAAGAATCGAAATTCTGATAGTTATTTTGTTTGAGGGGGCTGTTTTTCCGCTGGTGGCGCTTATATCCAAATCACTCCGTATGAATCCGTAATTGCACCAAGCTGCGCATGATTGAAATAGCTTTTCGGCAAGTATCTTTGAACCAGAACAGATCAAAGCGTCAGAAGCAATTTCTGAACATATACTCATCAGCAATCACTTTACACCTCACAAAGTGACCCATAGCCAGATCCAGGATTGCCGAAACGGGGGGAGCGGGGGGAGCGAATGGTCGGGGAGCGTCATCCGGACCAGCCGGTGCCACTTTTGGACAGCAAAACCTATCAGGTGGGTGCCAAATCCTGTCGTGGCGCCGACGATTCTCGCATCCTGAGGTGGAGAGGGGAGATGGGAGCGAGGCGACATTACAGGGGGGTGCAGAGGGTTGATCAGGGGAGGGTGGCAAGTGCCCCCTGCCTTGCATGAAGTGACCTCAAATGAGAATATTTTCTGACTGTTTGTATACTTCAGTACTAGTTGGAGGCCCGGGAGCTAATCTGAGAAGGGAATGGTAGCTCATGGGTTCGCATGAAGGTAGCGTGGGCTCATGGACTGACCTGAGCAGGCGGCACAGGTTTGCAGACTGCCCTGAGGGGGTTGTGTGGGCTGGTGAACTGTCTTGAGGGGGGCAGAGTGATCTCAACGACTAATTTGAAAGAGAAGCGATTGCTAAGGGACTAGGCTGAGGAGGTTGGGCGGGCCCACAGAATGACTTTAAAGGGTCGTGTTGGTTTGAAGATTGAAGTAGGAGGGTATGTTGGGTCATGGACTGACCTGAGAGGGTGGCACGGAGCGGGGCAAGACCGGGAGATGCCCAGCTGAGCGTAGGCAGACGACATTATCGTCTGAAACCGTGACGAGAGCGGAGGGTGGGCCCTGCCGGCCGTGGTTCTCTCTCCTGGCGTTGGCCTCTGCAAGAGTGCACCCTCCTGCCGGCGTCCGTCCAGTCGGTTATTTCGCTCTTTTGTTCGGCTATAGATCAGTAACAAAAACTGGTGTCAGTAACCCCACCCGAGGGCAAGTTGAGTCCATGCTTGAGTCAAAGTAGTGATCAAAAGTAGAATCGAAAACGCGACGTGCAGAAGCAGTGTGCGAATGTTTATGACGTTCTTTTTCAATAAGCTAGATTTGGAACAAAATGAGACGCATTAATGTTTGAACCTCACCGTTACGGAACAGGGTTTATTAACCCGCACCCCAGTGGGCCTTCGAGTCACCTTCGCCCTGGTACAGGGTGTTTGAGCACCCCCTTAAACTCGGTGCCTATGCGGGATAGCGAAAAAACGCGAATGCTGGTGGATAGCTCATACAAATTCATGACGAAAATATATTAGTCACTTTTTGGCTCAGGTCAATATTGAGGTCATGACAGGTCAAAGAAACTGGGATTTTGAGCAGATTTTTTGGGCTCTAGCGTCTGACAGAAATGAGTTAGAATCATTTTTGAGGCACCATTTGCTTCCTCTTGTCACGGCGAATCAAATGATGTATAATACTACCATACTAGGTCAAAATACAAAAATAATCTGACCCCAGGTCAGGTCAAGGTGACTTTTTCACCCAGCATGATCAATATGCATATCAATCGACTCCTAACAGCAATCCGAACGCAATGATATTAAAATGGAAGCTGTATCATCAAGTTATTAGCATTAGTCTGAAAACTGCTTAAGTAGCCCCAGATGACCTCTCGGGGGTCACAGGTAAAAAAATTGCAACATGAACCTGAAAAACGGCCCAGGATACTTGTTGGCGCCGCAGCATAAACTACTGAGTTTAGTTTGGTCGGTGTAGGGTTTCAACTGTGCTAAAGTTTTCTCCCTTCTCCAGATCCTTCCTTCGCCCATGGCTACTTATGGCCATTGACCTCGGCCCACACGAACTGGATTCGCTTAAGAACCACTTAGAGGGGGTCTGTTTGTGTTGCGCGCTTGTTATGTTTCCCGGTAGATGGCAGCGACACTGAGGTCACTAATCACGTGACTCGGCCTGGTTTGGTTTGATCTATCAAAATGTTGTGAAATTTGAGTTCTGTGGCGTTTATTCGGAAATGTACGGATATAAATGGCATCGGTACAAACGACTGCGTTACATTTGAAGGTCGAGTGGCATGAAAATGATTATATGTTGCGTTTTGTTAGGCTGACGTGTGATTTAAATTTGGCGTTGCACGAAATTTGGCGAGCCAGTGGGCCGGGCCGACCCCGGCACAGTCTCGAAGGCGCGGGTCATTCTGGTGCCGATTTGCTTGGTGGAAGGTTTCGCTGTTGGACTTTTTGGACTCGCAACCATGGTGAGTTGGAGCATCGGAGTTGTGACTTATTACAGCATTTGCAAGGATTGCCTTCATTCTCATATGTCTATGAAGATGACTTTTGGATCGATTTAATGTTGGGATTGTTTTGGTTTGCTACGTAAATTCATATACACCTTTCTCTGGATCTTCGCATAATATTGCTACATTGTCCATCATAGGTCGAGGCCGTCGATATTTCGAGGCCGAAGCGTCGCGCCGCTCCTGGGGGTGGGCGCTTGTAGCGCTGGCACAGGCTTCTTTCTGTATGTGGATCTTCCCTATCGAAGTCGCCCGGCCGCAGAAGCGCAACGTGTCGGTACGCAATTATTTCATGTTCCTTCATTTTTGCAGCCAGTATTGTAGCCCCAATCTATTATAATTTCGGATCCGTTTGTTATTTCGTGTTGTCAAGTTGTGCTAGGTTTGTTGTGTTTTAGTGATTGGCTTGGGTTTTTGGCGCTGGACAAGTCTATTGCTTCTGGATAAGCTGGATTGGTAATGCTAGTGTGGCAGAGGAAGTGTTTTTGGTAAAACCGTATTTCTTGTCCGTCCAATTCTCTGCTGCCTTGTCTGACACGCTTGCTCTGTCTTGTCAGTAACGACACCACGGTGTTAATACACCCAACGTGCCTGTTCCGACTGTTTTCGGCGGCCGACGCGGCTACAATACTATCATTTGGAGAATATGAAGGTATTCGCAGCTGTATCTACACAAATAAAGCCCAATGTCTGTTTTCCCATATATTTCCAATGGAGAGGTCATGGTCCGTACTTGACGTTAGCTCATCGATATGAAAAATCCCGGAGTATATGTTGTAGCACTTGGTGGGCCCATTATGTGGTATAAGTTTGAATCCGATATATTCGCCCATTTCTTACTTATTCCACCTTAAACATTTTTTGAGATGAGGTCACTTGACCTACACTGATGACCTGACCTGAGATGAACCAACCTTAAAATTTTGGGTAAAAATCGCGAAATTTATCAAGTATAAGGTGTGGCAATTACGGCGGCGCTTCGCGCCACCGTTTTTTCGTGCCACCGGAAAAACCCGAGGGGGTGTTTAAACACCCCCACCGGGGCGAGGGTTAAGATTTTTCAGATATACCTCGGGTTCGCTGGGGTGGGGCTCGCGTTGCTCTGCATAGCTAAAACAAAATGCACTCTAAATACATATTTTGAAATAATACTGCAGCGTCCTTACAGCTTACCACGCTGTGACGTCTCCGGAAGCAAGTAAGGCATATGTTCGGCTTTTTAGAATCTACGCTGAGTTCTTTCAGATTATCTGGGATAGGAGAATTTTTTTCACTCTACACAAGTCTGAAATCGGAAATGACTTTTTCTGTTTCATCCGCAGAACATTTTGAAAAAGATAAAGCCATCCACATTCATTGTGAAATTTCTCCTCCAAATGCTTGTCATCACTGGACAGAACAACTGTCGAAAAATAAAGACTACAGGCGCTCTTAACACACTTTCTAGGGGAGACGGTCCACCAAAAGTTGGCCTGGTATACTAGACGAACTTGAGAAGTTTGTTTGACGTTAACCCTACCTGGTGGGTAGGTATCACAAACCCACATGGGTATTCTCTTATTTGTATTCATAAAATAATCTTCAAGAAGGATCGAAATGACATAGCGGAGTCGTAAATAATTCGTTCGTTGTTAGGACTTTCTCCACTTTTTTTAGTTTAGGCAAGTTTAAACTTTTTGTTTAAACTCGAGTGGAGAAAGTCCTAACAAAGAACGAACTACAAAAAGGATATAAGGACGTTGCCACAATACAAGGCGTGTTGCCATTGAATTTTCCGGGGAAGGGGGATGGACCCCGGTCCGAGGATGAGGGGAAGGGATGAGTTGGATGAGAATTTTGAGCATATTAGCTGTATTTCAGAACACTAACACATTACTTAGGTCCCTGTGGGTAATAATGATAAAATGCAAAAAAAGTTCCAATTCTTAGGGTCGGAAGACCCCCTGATTTGCAAATTTGCGGATGCGTCCCAACTCCCACAGTCCCGTCCCCCTTTCGACGCCTATGCACACAACACTCGCTTAGCTCTTCAGACAGGCACAAATGACAGGCAAAGAAACGACATACAAATTTATTAGATGTAAACAGCTTTTCCACTCCACATTCTCAGTTTGGCCCCCACAGGGCCTGAAGAAATTCATCATCGCAATTGTTCAACGCTGCTATCATTATCATAAAAGCTGAAAAAATTCAACTGACTAATTGCATGAAGCTATGGAATTATTGCATACTGGATACAACAGCATTTCTTTCTTGTTTTCGAGTTTTGTTCACCAATATTAGAACATGAGTTTACCATCGGACATCATGTTGGAATCTCTACAATGCAGATCATTTTTGTTTATTTGTTTATTGAGGGATTATGAGTAACAGGTATATCACGCGCCCCGCTGGGGTCCCTGGCATGACGCCCCCCTGCTGGGGGGGCGTTTTTCGCCCCCTCCGTATCTCATTCCCCATGAAAGCTAATGGAAAATTACGGGCGGCGTTTGAAAGCTCTTGACAAGATGAATAAACTTTATAATAAGACTTTTTATGTCAGGTCAATATTGAGGTCAGCATAGGTCAAAGAAGGTTCCATAGGCTTACAACAGAGCAGTGTACGTTTCTCTCTCTAGATCTACCCTCAGGGGAGCTAGAGCAAATCTTTATGCACCATAGGATTCCTCTCATCGCGGCAAATCGAATGATGTATAATATGACTTTGCTAGGTCAAATAGTGAAAATGACTTGACCTCGAGCTAGGTCAGGGTCACAGAGTGACCTGGTATGGTCATATTGCATATCACTCGACTCCCCGTGACATAAGCACAATGCAAGCAAAATGGGAGCTTTATCTTAATTCAGTGAGAAGTTATTGGCAAAACAATCACTCTATGCCCCCGTGACCTGACATGACCTTTGAGAGGTCAGATGCTCAAAGACTCACCTTTATGGTCAAGATCGTGGTAAGAATAGATGGTTTGAGGATTTCCAGCTTTATCTATCCAGTATTTACTAAAAACGAGTCCATTCTATTTTTCATCATAGACTTATAATGGGGTGACCAAAAAATTCACCCCACCTTAGGTCAACAATATCTAAATTCCGAGATAGCAGATTTGTAAACCCTAATAACCTTATCATATTATGGAAGTTTTAAACTGATCGGTTCGCTGATGTTCCATGGGCGTTGCTTCAAACTCGTGATTTCAGGTTTTGAGGTCGGGTCACTTGACCCTAAATAGCTCCTTGACCTGACATGACCTTAACTAAAAAATTTGGTCAGATGTGTAAAATTGATCAGGGATAAGGTACTGTAAGTTTCGTTGTTCTGCGTCTCTTTGTTTTTGAGCTATCTGGGGAAACCAGGAGGGGGCGAATTTTGCCCCCAGCGGGGCGCGTGATATAAGACCCAATGACAGCTCAAGGCAATTGAGATAAAACATGTCGACGAATACACTGCACAGAATGCATGTTTTCACGATATATGATCCTAGCTAAATAACATATACAGAAACCCTGTTTAAAATCCGCAGACACTTCTAAGTGTAAAGGCATCTGCTTAACGTAAGATCAGGTCAGGGACCTAAAATGCCCGAAAGAACAATTAAACGTGTCGGACTCAGGGCGCGCTACCAAATAAGAGTTAAAATTATTCGCCGAACGACAGAAAAGCCCTTGTCTTATGCAATCTACACGGCCGAAGGGCACGTGCAGCAGTCCGTGAGTCATCGTCCATGTGTTTCTTGACGGAACACGCAATGTGAAGGTACTGAGCAGGAGGGCGGAGTCTATTTTGCCTGACAACATTTTGTGTGCAAATAGGATATCATATTGAATTCTTCTGTTTGCCAAACTGGTAATTTTAAACAGCGCCAGAAGATCATTATACGCAAGTGACACAGAATTCCGAGTCGAAACCGATGCTAGCCAAATAAGAAACTTATGTTGAATTTTTCAGGCCTGTCTAAGTGTGTCTTTGCGGCTCCCCCCCAAATGACGCAACCAAATTCCATGACAGATCAAACATGACCAAAATAAGCTGCCAAGATAGGTTCAGGTTTCAGTTTCCGTCTCACTCCCCCCGCCGTGAGACCAACCTGAATGGAGGGAATCATCACTCCGACTGCTCTGTTCGCCCTGCTGGCTGTATTGTTAATGTCTTCAGTAAAGGTTAATTTTGAGTCTAGCGCACCCCAAGATCACGAATAGTGTCTACTCTGTCTAGGAAATAATTTTGGATTTTTTACCTGATTACGATGGGGTTCCCCTTCAGCGTCGTGGAGAATGATTTGCATTAGCAGGGTTGAAATTTAGTTTCCAAAGTACAGACCAGGCAGCCAAATGTGTGAGATCGTTTAGCAGTAGTTGAACGTCTAGTTCTGAGTCAATTTTGTGATATAATTTCACATCGTCCGCGAATAGAAGACAGTTTTTCTTGACGTTATCCGGGAGGTCATTGACAAACAGGGCGAACAGAAGCGGTGAGATGATTCCACCTTCTGGCATCCCAAAGTGCACGTGGATCCAGTCAGAGCACTTTCCGTAAACAATGACACGTTGTTTACGATTTACTAAATACGACGAAAGCCAATTAAGAGCTGGGCCTGAAATTTGGTAGGAATTATTAAATTTATGAATTAGAAGCTTGTGATCGACGCTCTGGAACGCGGCAGAATAATCCGTATAAATGACGTCAGTCTGAGAGCCAGAAGAGATAGATTCCCACGCCGTCTTTAGAAGGCAAGCTAAATTTGAATCGCATGATAGGCGTGGGACAAAACCGTGTTGATTTGGAGTCAGGACTGGTTGAAAGTGTAAGAGAAGGGTGTCACAAATGCACCGCTCAGGCGATCTTCCAAACAGTGAGGTCAGCGAGACGGAACGATAATTTGAAGATAGTTTTCGAGATCCCTTTTTATGAATGGGCACGATTTTAGCCTCCGCCCACCTGTTCGGGAAAACACCTTGATTCACCGACTTTCTGAACAAGATAGCAAGTGGGACCGACAGCTGATCACTACACTCCTTGATAATGATAATTCACTCCCGATAGCAGTTCAGATAATCGGCTCTTGGTACCCCTAACAAACTTAAAAAAGGCCCAGAAACGTTTCGGGATGGATTTAAAGTCACTAATCATGCCCTTAAAGGGAATGTGACACCTTGTTTGAATCCTGGAATTTATTGTAATTAGGCGTACTTCTAGCCGAAAATAATGAAACCGCTCATGATTTCTCTGAAAAATGTACAATAAGCTCAATATTTTAATTTTTGAAATACTCCTCTAGGAAAAAAATAAATATATGCCTGTGGATAATATCATGATCTGGCAACCACTCTTATTCTTCAAACGCTTCAAGGGCTTCAATTGGCTGATGCTCATCGTGACGTCAGCATATGTCGTCACACCAACAGCCATGACAACTGTGACCTGCTGATAGGGGTACATTGCAGGTGGGTTTTAGCTTTTTCCTCGGAAATCACGAGTTCCAAGACAAATGATATATTGATTACCGCGTGTTCCGACTTGCTTTACAACTTGGCTATCTCAGTTAAAATCACGTTATGAAGGTGCCACCTTCCCTTTAACATAGTTGAAGTACTTCAAACTTGACACTTACTTAAAATTCCTACGCCTAACATGAAACTCTCGTTCAGTGTCGCATTTCTGTTAGGTTTTCGGCGATTGAAGGCCGCTTCTTTATCGCGCAGTGCCCGTTTCACCTCCCCGTTAAACCAAGGGGGAAACTTGCGACGTAATACCACAGTTGGAATATGGTCACATATAGCGGCATTCAGGACACCATAGAACAAATCAATGGCGTCATCCATAGTCATATGGCCAATAATATTCCATGGGAATAGCGCCAGTGAGCTTAGACCACCAAAGTCCCCTCTCTTGTAGTTTACAGTGGTTGCCCTATTTACAACGGGGTTTCCACGGACATTTACGAGGAACTTACAATAAATTTCATCGTGATCGGATGAGAATACACCAGGTCTGGCTGCAGCTTCCATACGGGAGCACAAAAAACTAAAACTAAAAATTATCATTCCTGGTAGGTTCTGTCATATACTGTTTTAAGTCAGCCAAATAAAGCCGTCGACCAAGCAAGTTGCCCGCTGTGAAATTCTTATTAATATCGGACCCACCTCGTTTGTTTCATTGTCTAGCTCCCACCTCACGCCTGGAACATTAAAATTACCTTCCGACAAGCCGCACAAAGAGATCGTCACCTAAACTACATTATCACGCTTTGTTTTTTTTTTAAATATAATGACTTGTGAAGAGTGGATTAGGAACGCCCCCACAATCGTAATATAGTACATCTATTTTCTTGAATTTGCATGAGCGCGGTTGAAGTGAATTATTGATAGGTCGGTAAAACGTCGTCCTACGGGGGCTTTGAGACCAGTGGGACAGAAACAATATGTGATCACAACTGTGCCGAGTTCGAAAAGTAAGTAATTTCTACAGACAATAAAAACGGGCAAAAAAGTCAAATTTATATACTTTGGCCCCTGGGCGGCAGACTTAGTCAATCATCTTTTTTATTCTTAACCTGAGTTACTGGTACCCCTTAGTCAATCATCTTTTTTTATTCTTAACCTGAGTTACTGGTACCCGTCAAAACAAAATGTGACTTCAAGCGACGTCAATGGATAGAAAGAAGTACAAATCATTGAGCCCTTGATATACCCCACCGTGCACAGCATGAGCTGTATGGTTGTGTTTCTGTCGCCCGGTTACCACATGCGCCAGATGTTTTTTTTCAGGCACTTTTTATTTGTCCATTTTTATGCGAGTCTCACCAAAAGTAAGTACATATCACTTTCCATACACTTCATCACATACCACCGCTTAATTTGCAATGTAAATAGATGACCCGAAATACAGAGCTAGTTCGAAAAACATCAGCCATCAGAAACACACTGAACATTTTGTTTTTCCTCCCCCCACCTCAACCGTTCCAACACATCCATTTCTCACGGAATCTCTCCTCCATGCCTGTCCACAGAGCCACCTTTTTCTCAATTTGCATTTCCATCTTTATACAATTATTCAATAAACGCAAGTTCAGGTTCTCGTGGCGATTAATGACGTTTTTACATATAATGGTAACAAGATTCACAAAATTATTATCATTAACACCCAACAATGCTTCCCTCTGAGTGATCTCAATTTCGTGCAAACCATTCAAGGAGTTAAGTAAAGCATTCACCTCTCGCCAGAAACGTCTAACATAACGACATGATCAGTACTTGTGCACAATTGTGTCACCAAACAGTTTGCACCTCTTACACATTTCTGTATCCTCAATTTTCATTCTATACAATAGGCTTCTTGTTCCTGCTATTTTTGTTATAACTTTGTATTGGACCATTTGCAAGTACACCGAACGTGTGCTGAGATGTATCATGTTATATGTTTCCGGCCAATTAATGTCACCCAATTCAGTTTCCCAGAACAATTCCCACGAGTTCGCACTATTTTTGAATTTGTTCCTTAACATTTGGTCGTAAAATGACCGTGCTCCACGTTTTTGTTTCATAAGGAAATATATTTGTGGATGTATAAGCGGACCCATTTGTTTTGTATGGCTGAATGTTCTCCACTCTCTCGGTAAACTTTGTATTAGGCCAATATAATCCAAATAAGTATATTGCATATCAAAAACACCTTTAAATTGATCAAAATTGTAGATTTCTCCCGTGCCATGGCTTATTAAGTCGTTTAAATTTTGCAAGCCCTTTGCTCTCCACTGTACTATTTCAACGTCCTTGAATTTAGTTTCATTGGAATAAAAAAGGCTGCAACTACTCATGTCATTGGGGTCAATAATCAACGACGTTGAAAAATAGGTGTGAGCCTGAAGGGTTTCTTTCCAAAGTGGATTTGATACCTGCCTAGCTATAATATTAATAGAACGCGAGTTTCGCTCCCAAATGCATCTTTCCCTTAATATAACCTCATCACATAGTTGTCGCCAATTGTGTTCCGTGCATATATGTCTCCGAATCCAGGTTACTTTTAACGCCGCAATGTAAGTTTCAATTTCAGTCATGGCTAGTCCTCCTCCTACGTATGATTTATAAATGCTACTTCTTTTAATGCGATCTGATTTTCCGCCCCGTACAAAATTAAATAGTTATTCTTTAAACTTGTTTATGAACCTATCAGGAGGCTTAGACAGAGATGTGAAAATATGTGTGAACATTGGAATAATCAGCGATTTCAACACCACGATTTTCACCTTTAGGTGTAAGAAAACGAAGCCACCGATTTTTAAGTATCGCCTCCGCATGCTGCAATTTTCGTTCGTAATTTTTTTCATACACATCTGAGTCCTCATTTGCAAAATAAATACCCAGAATGTTCAACTTTTTTACCCAACGGAAGTTCATATCTTCACAGATCGGATTCCGACTTTCTGCCTCAAAACCCGCCCAAAATGCCTCAGTCTTTTCAATGTAAGGTTTTAGACCCGAAAACTTTGCAAAAGTGCCGAGTTCCTCGAAAGGTCGCCGACAGCTATTAACGCTGCTATCTAAAAAATCAGCGTATCATCCGCAAAACTAGATATTTTATATTCTCTCGTTCCAATTTTAATTCCCTTAATTTCAGGATTTCTACCAATTTGTTCTACCAAATATTCAGTAACTATAAAAATAGAACAACTCCATGGATCACCTTGACGACAATATCGCTCTAGCTTTATTTGTTCAGATATGTGTCCATTATATAATACGCGAGAAAACGAGTCGAGATACAATAGGTCAAACCACTTCACTGCGCTCTCTGGAAAATTGCTTTTTCGCATTGTCTTCCATACGAAATCGCAGTTCACTGAATTATATGCCCCCTTGATGTCGATACTCAGAAAGAGCCCTGACCTTTTTTGCACTTTCAGCTGATGTAAAATGTCATATGTTAGTCGAGTGTTCTCACCCGCGAACCACCCGCTCACGAAACCTGTCTGTTCGGGACTTATGATGCTAGGCACAACCGCCTTAAATCGATTCGCCATTGCGGCTGCTAAAATTTTGTAGCTAAATTTCAGGAGTGTTATCGGTCGTTATGAATTTATCATATCCTTTGGCTTGTTAGGCTTCGGTAAGAGTGTTAAAACTCCTTCGCGCAAAGTCAACGGAACTCACCAGTTTGATAACTGTGCGCCACCATCCTAAAATAGAACTGTTTTAAATCATTCCAAAATAATTTATTAAATACCGCCGGGAATTCGTCTGATCCCAGTTATTTGTAATTTTTCCTATTGTTCAGCGCAATTTCTAACTCAAGAAGGCTTAGTGGTTTATCGATAGTTCTCCTCTGAGTTTGAGATAGTGACTCGCCGCTATCTAAGAAAATACTTAATTGCTGATCGTTAATCGGTCTTTCTCGAAACACCTCTTTAAAATGATCAACCCAATACCATATGATTTCCTCTTGTTTAAAGGAAACCTCAGATCCAACATTTAAAGAGGGAATCTGTTTCGATATGTAGTTCCTCTTTTCCAAACCAAGAAAATACTTAGTAGATTTTTCGCCTGACTGCTGCCACTTAGATCTAGATCTCTGGATAGACCCCTCCAATTTCTCCATTCGCTAATTCTCTAATTGGCTTTTACGCAAGTCTAATTCATCAAACAGATCTGTCTTATGATGTAAATTCACATATTCTTCAAGCCTCGCTACGGTTTTCTGTAAGTTTTGTTCTTCTTCTCGTTTCGCTTTAGCTCTATGTATGCTATATGTTATCGTTTCGGTTCCAATATTTAATATAAGAACTTCCCAGAAATCTGCATCATGAATTACAAACTGTATATCTCTATTTGTTGTCACATGTTCCTCAGTGTACACTGGTAATGCATATTGCACTATGGTCTGTTTTATAACATGTTTAATTTTATCAGTGTACGCAGCATCTTTTAAAAGTGAAACATTGAATTTGTAAAATCCTTTCCCGTGACTCTGTTCATTTATCTTTAATTGTAAAGTTATCATGGAATGGCCACTCCGATACGATGGTTGAATTTGACAATCCACTATGCGCGATGAGAGTATTTCTGAAGACAAAAAGTAATCCAACCTCGCTTGTTTTAGCACCGGCCTTTTCACTCGCCATGTGTAGAGTCTTAAATCTGGATTTTGAATCCAAAATACGTCGACAAGGTTGTTCTCAGCCATCATTTGTTGTATCCTCTGTCTTGCTCTGACGTTATTTTATCGCACATAATTGTGTTGATCTCGCTCAGGTTCAAGCACCACGTTCAGATCGCCACCCACCAGGATTGGAGTATCATCATCTCGAATTTCATTCAGTATATCCTCTAAATTCCCATAAAACTCGGGACTATCAGAGTTTGGACCGTAAACCGATGCCAGAATGATATCGAAACTTTTGTTTATTTTTTCCCTCGTTACTATGGAATTACCGTTCTCATCAATATGGGTATCGGAAAAAGTTACATCTATCTTTTTGTGACGATCCCAACACCCCGGCTATTATGTGAGAGAGGTGCAAAAATTGTATTCGAACTGTCACACATATTGCGAAATGATTTGACTCTCGTTTTACTACAATGTACATCTTGCAAAAGATAAATGTTAAAATCGAATCCACGCAAGTAGCTAAACGCATCTTTCCGCTTTCGATACTCGCCTAACCCTCGACAATTAACCGAACATATTTTCAAATCAGACATATTTAACCAACACTTCGCACCATCTAATCTGCGAGCACATGCTAACACGCGCATACCGTCTACAGCCGCAGCTTTTGGAGGTCCTCCCATTCGTCCACCCGCACGTTGTAGCCATGTTGCCTCTCCTTCACAAATACTGATCCATGCCGCGTAAACACTGTGTAGATCTTGCCTCTCTTCTTTAGTGCTAAGCACTCACTGAAGATTTTTTGCCTGTACCCCGTAAGGGACTCTTACAAAAAGTTCGTTTCCCTTTGCTGCACTTCGAAGACTTAATATTTTGCTATATATCAGGTCGCGCACCGATCCGTCACCAGACTTTGCGAAGCGACAGTAGATTTTACCGTTTGTGCGTTGTGCTCTGCCGATATCGTTCTTATTCATCCCGAGTCCCGGGAACGCCGCGTTAGCAGCGTCACCAGCGTCTCTTCCACGTCCTCCCGCTTGCGATGCCGGCGCGCTGTCGCCCCACCACCGCCGGCCGAAGCTGGGGCCGCGGCTGCGCGGTCCGGCTGCGCCTGCGAGGTGGTGGCTGCCGCCGCCCCTGCGTAGGTACCGCCGGTTGTCTGCTGCTGCACATCAGCTGACTGCTCGGAAGCCACTCCTCTGCCAGGCCGAACAGCTGACTCGCCTCGTGCCGCCTCCCCCTCCCCACTGATGGGTGACCTTGGGTCAGCGACCGACCCGGCCGGACCAGCCCCAGGCGGTGACGTCACGGGGCGACTGGCTTGAATGGCGGGTCGACAGAACACAAGCGTTGGGTGCCGAGATATAACTTCATTCTGATGAACTTGTCGTTGTAATTCTCGCACAACGTTTTCTCTTGCCTGAATCTGTTTTTCATGTCTTCCATCTCCTCATATTTACGATTGGTGTGGTCTTCCAGGTCTTTCACACGGGCACCGAGTGAGCTAAGTTCAGCTCTCATTGTGTCAGCGATGTTTTTGAATTCATCTTTCAATTTAGAAAACTCTTCCAATTGCTTTTCCATCATGTCCTTGATAGCCTCCATGCTTCCGGTTTCCCGTGGCTCACCTGAAACACGGCGCCGTTTCTGGGGACTGGCGGATCTCGGCTGCAGTTGTTGAATTTTCTGTCGGACAAAACCTTTGCCTTTTTCGCTTGTGACATCACATCTTAATAAGAACAGCGGACACACAATCCAAATCACTCTTCATCTGTCACCACCAATACATCACAGGCTTTGGATTCCGTGCTCTCACATTGACCTGACACGGCCGGATGGGAGCGACCCCGCACAAGTCCGCACGCCACCAGTGACTCGGCGAGACTCCTCATGCGCCAGTCTTAATTATCTTTCGCACTCGCTTACTAAATGGGGCCGGGGTGGCTTAGTGGCTTCGTTGCCCGTCTTCAGATCGGATAGCATGGATTAACGTGGGTTTAATCCCCACGGCGGGAAACTGCCTTCCGTGTCCGATCTGACCCGGTGGAGAGGACCCTTAAACACCCACGCCAATACTCCCAGTAATTGGGCAAGTGTGCCTGTTGGGAGTGGCCCTAATGAAATAAAAAAAAAAATGATTCATTGTGAATTTTAAAGAGCGTTGTCTTTCGAATGGCACGCAAAGTCCTAGACCCGCCACTGAAACACCGAAGCCAATAATCACTTGAATTGGGCAAACATGCCTGCTCCGAGAAGCGTAAATAATAAACCTATCCTGGGAGGAGCTGGCCACCCACCTTGTGTTATTCGGCGAAATGGCGAAGCCACGGCGTAGAAGTACAGCGAGGTTGAGACCAGCGCAGTCAGAAGAATGAGGACCCTCCAGCGGCGGGAACTCGGCACCTGCTTTCTGAAACAACAACATCCGCTTTCAAATGCTTTTTTTAACCTTCGCCCGGGTGGGGGTCTTTTTAGACCCCCTCGGGTTTTTCCGAAGTGACCAAAAAACGGCGGCGCGCAGCGCCGCCAAACTTGGTCTAGCTGTTCCTTCATCATTTTTACATCTTTCCTGAAAATTTTGACTCAAGGTCATATCAGGTCAGGTCACCAGGCCAGGTAAAGTGACCTCACCTCAAAAAATACTTAGGACCGCATAACTAAAAGAAGGGTTAATTGATCAAGTTGAAACTCATACCACATACTGGGCCCACCAGGAGCTACAACATTTGTTCCGGGATTTTTGATATTGGTGACCTAAGGTCATGTGCAGAGCATGACCTCCCCATTGTCAATACATGGGGAAAATCACGAAATGAGCTTTTCTCAGTAAGTATGGATGGAATCAACTTCAAACATCGGTTGCGACTTGCTCTTAGCCAATTTCTGGAGCTGATGCCAAAAGTTTTGACTTGTGACCTTTAAAAGGTCACCTTAGGTCAAATAAGCATTTTTGGTTTTTTCTCTATAAATTTTGAATAAAATAAGATAGAGCTTTTATTTTGTCACCAAAGTGTTTGTATAGTCACTGGAAGTCAAATGATATACACCATGACTATACCAGGTCAAGTTGGGTCAGACCGTTGACCTGGGTCAGGTCAAATTCTTAAATTTGACCTGGCATAGCAATATCATATATCATTCGATTCGTATTGACGAGAGGATTGCAATGGTGCATAAACTATGGCTGTATCTTGTTTGGTTTGGAAGCTATTAGCGAAAAAGTAAACGCCCTTATGCATGGGTGGCTATGGACATTCCCAAGAATATGCCCAATATTTAGTGACCTGTAGCTCCCTAGGCTTTGACCTAACACGAAAATGAATGCCACTGTAATGAAAGCGCATCTCAAGAGCTTTCGAATGGTGTTGGATAAATGTTTCTAGCTATCATAGTTTCTGGGATATATGAGGTTTTCTTAGTACACCTCATATTAGCGATTTTGACCTATTTTGACCTCTGGTGACCTTGATATTGACCTGACAAGAAAAATGACCGAAGTATTTTCGATATCATTTTCAAAGAGCTTTCGATTGCCGTTTTGCGCTTTTTTCGAGCTCTCTTAGTTTTTGACATCGTGGGGGTCTTTTTAGCCCCCCCACCAGGGCGAAGGTGGCTCGTACCCGCCACCGGGGCAAGGGTTAACATAGAAAGAAACATATAAAGCACGGTCTTCGACAGTCAGCAGTAATTACTGTCCTTTATTGCGCATATCACTGGAACGATCAGCAGGCTGGACGCCAGAGCCTCCCCATCGCTCAAAGAGTGAGAAATGATAATGACGGTATACCGTCATAACATATATGTTGGCATTGCTCCCTTGGTTGCCTCTTTCAGTTCAAGGTGGCTCGGAGGCCCACCGGGGCGGGTGTTGAATGGGCTGGACTCTTTAATAGAGACTTTACTTTAATTCTCGACGTCCCAGTGTTGGGACCCGAAGCTAAAGTTTCCGCCAGGACTTTGCCCGGACAAATTAGGTATGCGCTGGGATCAATGGGGATAGGATAATGTGAGGATGGTGGTTGAAGCTTATATCTCCTCAAAGAGTACCTATTTTAATACAATTATATCTGCACATAAAACCAATGCAGATAAATCACAACAAAAACACTTAAATTGACACGAACGTAGAAATCAAGCCATCAACACCCGCAGTGGAGGGACCCTCAGGTGCCCCCCCCCCACCTATTTTCCGAGGTGACCGCAGAACCGCTCACAGCCAGAAAACACTACTCGACAAAGCTTGAGATCGTTCATGAGCGCGTCGATTGGTGAAGGAATTTGGAAAATCTGTCAGTGATTTTTTCCTTTAGGCTTTGAAAGTCAGACCTATTTTTTAGACCAAACGTGCAAACGCACAAGTTCGCCTGCACTGAAGACTGAGTGGTGATGTAATAACGTCATATAATCCGGATTATGTGTCAGTCACCCCACATACAGGTTAAGTTCAAGGTCAAAGGTCATTGACCCCCATTGTTCCGGTCAGATGGCATTATTCAAAATGACGTATGTTATGCTGTGACTTCATAGTTAAGACTATTCAATGTCAAGGTCAAGGTCACATATTTAGGTCAAATGTTTTTTAAGGTCAAACCCTGATTTCCCCCACAAGAGAAATCAGGTTCCAGTGCAAGTTTTATTGTACATTATTGGGAACATGCCACATCGTTACCTCATAGGTCAGTGACCTTGACTGATTCTGCTGGGACCAGTCGGAAGATCGATGGTACTACGTTGATGATACTCGTTCAAGGAAGTGCCGGCAGCAAAAGTGAGGAAGGCATCAGCGTATGTACATGCTCTGTTACACCACAAGTGATGCATAATCGTGGAATCATGGTCAGTGGTAGTGTTCATGAATAGAATGTCATGTTGCTACTGAATATATCATGAGTATCCAGGGGCGAATCCAAAAATCGCTCAAGGAGGGGGCGAACCCTGACCGGGAGGCTTGGCCTCCTTGAAGGGGGCTCGAAAAAGATTTTGGGGCCCGACCGTGCAAGGTTTACATTTTCATAAAAAACGTGCATAGACATAAAAACATGCGGCGAGCAAAAAAAAACGGTAAACACCGTTTTGGGGGCGAAAATTCCGAGAACTTCAAACGCCCACTAAACCATGGACTGGCCCTAAAATCCCTGAGGTCCGTTTCAACATTTGTTTGGATCTCCACAAATCCAGGGACTGCCTAAATTTCGACTGGAATTACGGATTGGGGCCATCTCAGATTCCATAAACTATGCTGGGGCCTGCTTGAATTGAGAGTTTAAGATATCATACCTACTACTCCCAACCAGGGACGGACGTTGTAGCCACAGAGGGCCGAGACCAAAGGAGTCTCGCAAGCAATGCAGGGGGCCGACTGTAGTCACAACGCGGAAGCATTGCTGAAGGCCCGGATAGCTATAGAAGGCCCGGGTGAACCACAGGGGACCCGGCTGGGGTTACAGAGGGCCCAGGTGGAATACAGGGAAATTATCTGCAACTGCTGAGAACATGGGCCCGGTTTCGGCTTCAGTGGGCAAGGGATAATTTTGAGGGTCCCGGTCGCAGACTCAGCGGTTTCAAGTGGACTGCAATGGGCCCAGAAGAATGCCAGGGTGCCCGGATGGCCACAGGAGGCCCGGGTGAACCACAGGGGGTCGGGCTGCAGCCCCAGGTGGTCCAGGGGAAATACCAGGGACCTACATCTGCTGATCTGCTGAGAATAGGGGGGCCCGGCTTGGGCAGCAGTGGATCCCCGAGATGATTGTAAGGGGCCAGGTCGCGGGGCTCTTCGGACCTCCGAGGCAGGGACGCAAGAACAACTCTGGGGGTCTTCGAGATTAATTTCAGGGGACCCGGGTACATTATAAGGGGATCCTAGAGCTACCTTCGGGTGGCATTTGGAAGGCAACTTGCGGGGTCGGGGTACAACCGCAGCCTCCGGACCCTCCCGCGGAAGGCCCGGCGGCTGCGGCGGGAGGCGTTTCTTTCCAGTGCTTAAGGTCGGCCCAAGGGGGGAGGGTGCTCGCCCCACCGTCTCCCCCGCCTTGGATCTGCCCATGTGAGTATCATCATTTGCTTATTGTTGTTACGCGACTATGGTAACTTTGATTCTGCAGTGTCAACACCAACACGTATTCGATCGATACCATCCGACTACAACTCGCCGACGAAGGGCTGAATACAGCTTGAAAGCTCCGAACCTTGGCTTTTTCAATGTGGAGAAGTCCATTTGATAGCAAATTCAACAGAAAATCCACTAATTCGTTCCAAAAAATTAGCAATCTAACATGATCTTTGGCTATCTTATAGGAAGCCATACATTTGGACATGTTCTTTGGCCTAACTCGACAAGATCTTGGCCGGAACCAAAGAGTTACGGAAATAGCTTACGGATCATTTCTCAACACATATTTAATGTTGTTTATATTTCTTCGTTTAAGCAAATTTGAGTGAGATGATGGAGCCCACTTACCAGAACGAGATTTTGTTTGTATTGCAAATGCATATGTCTTCTTAGGTTCACCAATTTTGATCACATTTCGATGTTGCCTTGAGGTGAATAATAGTTAAATTGTGCGTCTTATAGCATATATTGGGCTGAAGTAGGCTATTCAAATTATTCAATGTATAGATACGTACCGTATTCAATGTATGTATATATATATATATATATATGTATATATATATATATATATATATATATATATATATATATATATATATATATATCTTAACATTTCTAAGGGCTATTTGGCACATTATTACAAAAGCATGTGAGGAGATCGACGAAAAACGAATATTGGCAGACTGTCGACAGATTCCGCAACTGTGAATAGTATGCTTCTCACTGCATTGCTACTTAATCTACCCACTTGATTTACTTTACCAATCTGGGGGTTCATCCTGCACGTGCAAAAAATAATGACTGGTAGAGTGCATTGAATCTACTTCCAGGACTTCTTAGGCAAGGACCGTGCGCTCATAATGGAGGGCCGCTGTCTGGCGAGAGCTCAGTCAAATAATGGTGAGCAAATTTTCAGCTGGCAGTGCACCAGTGGAGGCAATAGCCCTGTTCCGTCTGTCAGCACAGTTTTGTCAGCACCAATCAGCGGGCCGCGTTGCGCCTACGTCACAGGACTGTAGCTTCTTCCCGGTAACTAGTTCTAGAGGTTTTACGGGCTGACGGCCTGCTGTTGTGCTCCTGGGAAAACAGCACGTGCACGAAGAGGCAGCCTAATTTTTTTTAATGGTATAAGGGTTTAAGTTTCCTTTGTTTAGCACAAACTATAGGCGATTATGCCGCTGATGTTTCTTTCTTGAAGGAGAGGTTAGAGGTCCTGCTGACAAAACTGTGCTGACAGACGGAACAGGGCTAATGTAAAGACCTCCGGAAAACGGGGCTCTTTTGCCAAGATTATCTTCTTAACTCAATTTTAACCCTATTGATATCAGGGGGACCAGATTCTGTCCACCCATAATTATTTTCTGGAATGTTCTGCAACGGTTCGCGATAGGCCTTTGAAACCCTCTGAACTTTCCGAAAACTAAACCATGCAGAAGCTCTAAAAGTTTTGAAATAATGCCTTTACCAGGGGCGGAGCTATCGCTCGGTATTTAGGATGGATCTATTCGCATACCGAGTTTTAACGGGCATGGTCCGTTCTTCATACAACAAAGCAATCCGTAACAATATTCAGAAAAATCAGAATGCTTCAAGGCTAGGCATGAGATATTAAGTGATTGTCCATTCACATTTTTATATATTTCTAGACAGAAGTGGTTCCAGCTACTCAAAATGGAGGTGTTTCAAATGTACTTGGATTGTACCCTTGCAGTGCACCTACTCTTGCAGAGTGAATGGGCTGCTTCAGGAACAGCCAGGGGAAATAAAGCCAGCCATACCATACTCTCAACCCTATATTATATGATAACAATATTCCATAGGTGTGCTCAGGGAATGTAATTAAGGGGGTTGCCGAATGTGCAAGCGACTTTAAACATACTAAGTGCATTGAATGGGATGGGCATCCAAGACTAAATAGAGAAAAACTTCATCCACACGCGAATAAAGGTAACAAGTTAATTCAGAATCTCCTCTCCCGGGTTTGGCAGGGGCGGATAAAGGTAACAAGATAATTCAGAATCTCCTCTCCCGGGTTTGGCATGAGCGGATAAAGGATGGACAGCATGAAAAGCGTCAATAGTGGAGAAACATACGCATCTGAATTCCTTCCAGGCATTGGCAGTATACATCTCGCCCCAAGTTTCCTGTAGTAATCACCTCTGATGTCTTGTTTCGATATTTTAGCAATTTATGTGAAAGATGTCACGCAACAGCTGGAATTTGCTAATATATGCAACAAGATACGGTAAAATATACATAATTAACCATTAGGGACAGCTGATGTTCCAACACCAACGGATTTGGCTCCCTTTGGGTCTGTCAGGATTCGGTCCGTCGGGTTGCAGCTGGGAGGTCCTAGCGCCTTTGCATCTCTCTAGAAGCGTAACGCGTTATAAAGAACGTATATTAAACATGTATGTGGCTCAGCATCCAGTGTCGAGTCACATTGTGGTCAGAGGTGCAGAAAGTATGCTGGCTGTCACAAACTCAATGCAATGTATGCCTCCTCTGTCACACGGAGCTGGAAATTATAATTGTATGCTTGTATACTATTTCCAATATGCTGAATGTTCTTTACCTGTCTCTTACTTTTTGCGGCAGGCAAGGTTCAAGCACCAAACGATTACAGCATGAAAGTAATAAAATGAGTTGTCATTTTTGGAACTTGTTTTTGTTTGTGGGAGGAGAATTTCCAATTATTGGTCACTGTTTCCAGTATTGGGCTCATAACTATTATTGGCAACTCTGACCACAGTTGCACCCACTGACATGCATTTCCCCTTTTGAAAAAGTTTCCATTTTTTGGAAGGAGCGTTTTTAACTATGATTCATTTCCCATGATTGAATGTAGCAATTACTGGGAAAATAATTATTGTTCGGAACGTATCTATTAATGGGAGCGTACGCACAATTGGAAACCCTGATCACAGTTTCCGCCCACTTAACTACTATCTCACATGTCAACAAAAGGGACAAAAAATTCAATGTCAACATAATATTTGAACCTTCACAAGTGTGTTGGTAAAGTGACCTTAGGTAGCATTTTCATAGATAGATCAAATGCTTAAAATTTGCCTCCCACCCCCAATTATCGCCTGGCTGAGGTCGTTCCTCCTTGCAGTAAAATTATGTGGCAACGACCCTGCATAGACGTAAAATTATATTTATAGGCCTAATAGGTACAGAGGTATTGTAATAATCATTCCAAAGAAAGCTCCAGCATAGTCAAAATCCTGCTCTACCTCCATGCAGTTCAGGTCCTGTGTGTTGATTCCCTACAGTGGCCTAAATTCATAGGCGTAGGAACCGGGGGGGGGCAGGGGGCCACTGGCCCCCCCACTTTTCTGTGATGGGCCCCCGCAACGGAGGTAAGAATATCAACAACTGTAATATCAAGCGAGAAACTCAAACTGGCCCGATAGCTTGCCCCGGAACCCCGTTAAACTTACCTGTGCCCCTAAACTAAGTTGAGGTCCCATGAGTTGATTTTAGGGTCCCCTGAGCTTCTCGGGGCCCCTGAACTGGCCTCTGATGCCATACGAGCTAATCTGGGCTCTTTGAGCTGAACTGAGCGCCCCTGAGATGGTTTGGGCAGCATGAACTGTTCTAGGATGCCTAAACTGAGCTAGGAGCCGTAACCTTGAACAGGGCCCCGTGAGTTGGCCAGAACCTATATCCACCGACCTGGGGGGCCCCTGAGCTGAGCTGGGACCGTAAAGTTAATATTGTCCCTTGAGCTAATCTGGATCCCTGTGATGCACAGATGACCCTAAACTTACCTGAGGCCCCTGCACAGGAATAGGGCCCCTGCTTTGAAATTGGGTTATAAGCTTTAATTGAAACCCTGGACTGTTCTGAAACCCCAAATATGCCGGCAAGGGGCCCCTGGATGATCCAGGCCCTTAAGCTTATCTGGTCATCAGAGCTAATATGGGCCTCTGTGTTGAACTGAGGGCCCCTGAGATGGTCTGGGACCCCTATAAGGCTTTACAGCCACTGACCTGGCGGCCGTGAGCTTGAATGGGCCCCTTGAGATGTTCTGACAGCGATGTAGCCCGAGGAGGGGGGGTCCCTGGGGTCCGCGGACCAGCTTGGGCTGACCTTATGCACTAAAAACATAAAAATTGATCTCAGGGGCCCCTGAGCTTGGTCTCGGTGGGTGGGGGGCTCCCAAGCTTGGTCTCAGGAGGCCCCCGATAATCGGTATCGAGGGCTCCAGAGTACCGAATATTGATCTTGGGGGACCCCTGTGCTCAGTCTCAGGGGGTCCCGACCTTGGCCTCAGGGCCCCCGAGCTTGGTCTCAGGGCCCCTCCTCCCTGAGCTCGGTCTCACGGGCCTTTCGATATTGGTATCACGGGCCTTTCGATTTTGGTCTCAGGGGCCCCCGAGCTTGGTCTCAGGGGCCCCGAGCTTGGTGTCTGGGGGCCCTCCGAGCTTGGTCTCAGGGAGCTCCCGAGCTTGGTCTCAGGGGGCCCTTCGAGTTTGGTCTCAGGGCCCCCGAGCTTGGTCTCAGGGGCCCCCCGAGCTTGGTGTCAGGGACCCCTCCGAGCTTGGTCTCAGATAATCCCGAGCTTGGTCTCAGGGCCCCTGAACTTGGTCTCAAGGGACCCCGAGCTTCGTCTCAGGGATGTCCCCAAGCTTGGTCTCAGGCCCCCATCTCCCCGAGCTTAGTGTCAGGGGCCCTCGAGTTTGGTCTCAGGGGGGCATCCGAGCGCATCTGATGCATAAGGCTGACCGTATGCACTGGAAAACACGAGCATTGGTCTGGGGAGCCCTGATCTTGGTCTCAGGGGGCCACCGAGCTTAGTCTCAGCGCCCCCGAGCTTTTTCTCCGGGGCCCCGAGCTCAGTGTCAGGGGCCCTCCGAGCTTGGTCTCAGGGAACGCCCGAGCTTGGTCTCAGGGGACCCCGAGCTTGGTCTCAGGGGCCCCTGATCATCGGTATCGAGGGCTCCAGAGTACCGAACATTGATCTCGGGGACCCCTGAGCTCGGACTCACGGACCTTTCGATCTTTGTCTCACGGGCCTTTCGATTTTGGTCTCAGGGTGCCCCAGAGCTTGGTCTCAGGGCCCCCGAGCGTGGTCTCAGGGGACCCCTGAACTTGGACTCAGGGGCCCCGAGCTTGGTCTCACGGGCCTTCCGAGCTTGGTCTCAGGGGGCCCCCGATCATCGGCATCGAGGGCTCTGGAATACCGAATATTGATCTCGGGGACCCGTGAGCTTGGTCTCAGGGGCTCCGAGCTTGGCGTCTGGGGGCCCTCCGAGCTTGGTCTCAGGGAGCTCCCGAGCTTGGTCTCAGGGGGCCCTTCGAGTTTGGTCTCAGGGCCCACGAGCTTGGTCTCAGGGGTCCCGAGCTTGGCGTCTGGGGGCCCTCCGAGCTTGGTGTCAGGGAGCTCCCGAGCTTGGTCTCGGGGGCCCTTCGAGTTTGGTCTCAGGGCCCCCGAGCTTGGTCTCAGGGGCCCCCGAGCTTGGTGTCAGGGACCCCTCCGAGCTTGGTCTCAGATAACCCCCCGAGCTTGGTCTCAGGGCCCCGAACTTGGTCTCAGGGGGCAAGCTTAGTCTCATGGGCCTTTCGATGATTGGTCTCATGGGCCTTTCGATCTTGGTCTCACGGGGTCTCGAGCTTGGTCTCAAGGAACCCCCGAGCTTGGTGTCAGGGGGCCCTCGAGCTTGGTCTCAGGGAGCATCCGAGCTTGGTCTCAGGGTCCCCTCGACCTTGGTCTCAGGGGCCCCCGAGCTTGGTCTCAGGGGTTCAGGGCCCCCTCGGGGTGCCTCCGACTATTGATATCGAGGGCCTTATGAGTGAGGCACGAGCATTGGCCTCATGAGACCCAGAGTTTGGTCCCAGGGGCCCCAGGCCTGGGTTCAGGATCCCTGAGCATCGGCATCGAGGGGCTCCAGAGTACCAAGCATTAGTCTGAGGGGGGCTCGAAATATTGATCTTGAGGGCCCCGGAACATTGGTGTCGAGTTACTCCTGAGAAAAGCGCGAGCATGGGTCTAAGGGTGCCCCTGAGCCTGATCTAAGTGGGACCCCGAGCTTGGTCTTAGGACCCCCGGGCATCAGTATCAAGGGGCTCCGGAGTATTGGTCTAGGGGGAGCAATTATTTTAGGGGCCTCCAAATGGTGATTTCGGAGGGCCCCCGAAAGTGTGGATGCAGTAGTGTAGCCAAGGGGCCCTGGGCGTCCGCAGACCCCCACCCTTGGTCCAATCTGAACCACTGCAAAGGATTCTCTGATCACGGGGCCCCCAGAGTCAGTCTCAGGGGCCCCCGAAGATTCGTT
Source organism: Lepas anatifera (assembly GCA_034440635.1). Classification (NCBI taxonomy): domain Eukaryota; kingdom Metazoa; phylum Arthropoda; class Thecostraca; family Lepadidae; genus Lepas; species Lepas anatifera. The sequence goes on along the minus strand of JAOTON010001583.1, from coordinate 1,103,441 downwards.
CTCAGGGCGTCCCGAGTCGGCCTCACGGCCCCCGCCCTGAGAGTCGGTCTCAAGGCCCCCCAAAAGTAGATTTCAGGGGGCCCCTGAGGGTTGGTATTAGGGGCCCCAAAAGTCGGTATCAGGGGCCCCGGGAGTCTGTCTCAGGGGAGGGGGCCGAGCTAGTCTCAGGGCCCCCCTCAGAGAGTGGTTCTCAGGGCCCTGAAACAGTCTATTTCAGGGGGCCCCTGAGACTCAGTCTCAGAGAACCCCAAGAGTCGGTCAAGGGGACCCCAAGAGTCTGTCTTAGGGGACCCCGAGATTCGGTCTCGGGGTCCCCCTGCGAGTCTGTCTCAGAGAACCCCAAGAGTGAGTCTCAGAGAACCCCAAGAGTCGGTCTCAGGGGCCCTCATAGTCTTACGGGTTTCTCTCTCAGGAGTCAATATTTAGTTTCAGGTGGCTCCGAGAGTTAATCCGGGGGTCCGAGAGTTAGTCTAATTTGATCCGCAGAGTGCTGGTTTCAGGGGGCCCCAGAGGGGTAATTTTGGGAGCCCTCGATATTTAGCCTCAGGCTGTGCCCCCCCCCGAGTTTTGGTATAAGCGGCCCCAAGAGTCAACCTCAGGGAGCACTAAAAAGTTAGTCTCAGAGGGCTCCCGGTTGTCAGTCTCAGAGACATCCGAGAGTTAATCTCGGGGTTCTGAGAGTAATTTCCAGAGGTGCTCCCGAGTTTTGGTCTCACGGGCCCGGAGTTAGCCTTAGGCCCGCGAGAGCTAATCTGGAGCCCCCCGAGAGTCAGTCTTAGGAACGCCAAAGACTCAGTCTCAAAGGTGATTCCACCCCCCCCAGGGTATTTGTCTCAGGGGCGCCCTAGAGTAAGTCTCAGGGGGCTGTCCGAAGTCATTCCCAGCCCCTCCCCCACCCCAAAGACAGCCTCAGGGGACCTCAATATCTAATCTGGATGGCCACGAAAGTCAGTCTCAGCCCCCCTCCAGAGCAAATCTGGGGGGCCCAATAATTAGTCTCAGAGGTGCTGCCGATAACTAATCTCAGGAGCCCCGAGAGATTCTCAGGGGCCCCCAGTTTTGATCAAGAGGCGCCGTGAATCGGTCTCAGAGACCCCCTGAGATCTAATCGGGAGAGCGGCCGAAAATTAGCTTTGTGAGTGCCGCCAAGTGTTGGTCTTAGGTGGCTCCAGAGCTCAAATAAAAATTTTCAACATCATATTCCTCGGAAAAAATGTACCTACCCCTATTGCGTACTAAAAAGGACAAATTGAAACATGTCGATCAGGCACCATTATCGAAGGAAAGGCAAAAATTAATCTAATTTTACCATAAGAGCAAATCGAACAGGGAATTTGGCACTTTGGTCAATTTTTAATCTAGTAGCTTAACACCAATAAATACATTCCTAAATATTCTGAAATAAACAACTTTCCAATATTTTCGTACGAAGCCAGACAAACAAGGGTAATGACAGAAATTAATGAGCATAATCACAAAAAGAAAAATAGGTATGAAAGGTTGAAAATAACAACAAAGTGAGCCAAGGCGATATATATCTTGGGCGCCTTTTGTCTTGGTAATTTGCTCGTTTACAAGATAGCACGGGTAAGAAAGTCACTGGATCTCAACAGGATCTGTCGACGGAATAGAGGTTATGTAACGTTCAGGACACACTCCCATATCCCTTGTATCTGTATTCGTTTTTTTCGTTTCTTTGGAAATTTCCTGATTAAAGAGTTCATGGATTCGACACCGGGAAATAATTGCTAATCGTTTCCCGTAGATCATTTCTTCGTACTCAAAACGACTGACTCCAATAACTTTATGTCTGATTAGCCGAGTGAATTGAGGTAGACTCAGGTTTAACATCATGCGCGCATCAACATTGAACTTCCCGAAATATGGCTCAAAGCTGTTATTATAGCCACGCTACCATATAAGTTATGGGCCATCCTTAATATTTGGTGACCTTAGTTTACCAACACTTGGTCGGATCGAAAAAAACAAGCTATAAACAAAATAAGAATGAATGCTTAAAAAGCCATAACAAAATTTCCTTCTTGTGAATGTTATAATGATAAAATACTATAAAAAGATATAGGAGATGGGCCCGGTTACTAAGGGGACCCCGGCCTGGGGCCCCCGACGGTAGTCGGACCCCTCCTTGGCCGAATCCTGGCTACGCCACTGTGTTCTGAGACTCTATATCAGCCACCCTGGGACCCCCTAAGCCTAGCTGGGGCCCTGAGCTAATCTGGGTACCGCTGTGCTTAACTGGGGCCTCTGATCTGGTATGGGGGCCCTGAACTCTTCTAGGGTCCCTGGGCTAAGCTGGGGCTGTGAGCTTGAATGGAGCCCCTGAGCTGGTATGAGAGGGGACCCTATATCAGCCGATCTGGGCACCTGAGCTGAGCTGGCCTGTACTGAACAAGAGCCCTGAGCTGGTCTGGGGCCTCTGAACTGTTCTAGCATTATTGAGCTAAGCTGGGATCCGTGAGCTTGAACAAGTCCCTTGAGCTGTTTTGAGACCCTACATAAGTCGACCTGGGGACCTCCGAGCTGAACCAGGCCCCTAAGCTAATCTGGCACCCTGTGCGAATCTAGAGCTCCCCTGTGATGAGCTTCTAGTGGTGCTGTGCTTATGTAGGGTCCCTTGATAAGCTGGTCCCGAGGCTAATGCACTGGTCTGGGCCCTTGAGCTGACTGATCTGGGTTCCTGAGCCATGGTCTGGACTTTGGGGCCCCCCGAGATAATTTGGCAGCCCCTGGGCGGCATAGGCATATGAACCGGGGGTCAGGGGGATACTGCCCCTCCTTTTTGAGGTGGGCCCCCTGCAACGAATATACAAATATCAGCAACTGTAATATAGAACAAGAAACCCAAACGGCCCCGATAGCTTGTCTGGGAACGTCCAAGTTCGGTAGTACGCTGCCTGCAAGCCCCTGGAGGAGGAGCGCTTCGTAAAAAAGCCAAGGCACCTACTACCCGAGTGTTTCCAAATGAGTCCCGAGAACAGGGCCCAATCAAACTCCATTCCATATCAATGCCAACACAAAATATGAATCGGACACGGACCCCGCACTAAATGCCGAGCAACAGTCGTCCCTGAGCCATCGAAAGGCGCGACGTCTTTCGATGCCAGGGTTATATGGCGTCGCCAACTCTTTCCCTGTTGGAGGGGTTTCTTGGGAGTCAAATTGCTCCTTGCACAAGGAATATACCGTGCCTTAAACCTGAGTTGGTCGCGTGGAAAGCAAGGTTGCCAACCACTATAACACTATGCCCACACCTCCTCGGCATCACAAAGCTGGCCATCAAGTACCTACATTGCACTTGCAGTCATGCTGGAACTCTGCATTTTAGGCATCAAAATATAGCTAGGCGTATTTATTGTGATCAGCCTTTACCTAAATCAATCTCTAATGATGGAAAGAATAGATCCGTAATAACCTACATAAATGTTCCCATTTTTTGTCATTAAATGCAAATACAAGTTGATTAGGCATAGCGAAGTGAGACTATTTGGTATGAAAGCATCGTCTGAAGTTTTCTAAACAGTTCTTAATTTTGTAAATGTAATGAAAAGGGCCTAAACATCTGTAAATATAAAAAACGCGCTCGTGGTAAAAAATGATTGAAATCCTCCAAAAAAGCTTAAAATGTATTTCGTATTTGAAAAGGGTCTAGGTAAAAACCAAAAAATGTTTTTTGGCGTCTTACTATGATTTATTACATCATAATAGGTACAACTCGAAATCATAGGGCAAAATTTAATTTCTCAATTTTCCATACATTGACATCCTTGTGTGCATGCGTGCCTTCTTACACTAAACGAGCTTTCTCAAATTTTTTAAAATTATGGGCCCCCTTGGACTGGGGGCCCCTCTTGAGGTGGGCCCCCTCTCAGGGTGGCCCCCCACTTTTCAAACCGTTCCTACGCCCCTGCCTAAATTCATCTTAGATTAGCCATGGGCAGCAATATTTATTCTCGCTAATTTTAGCCTGCATTTAACTCAGAAATACTCCATGAATATGCCCTCAAAATAAGTGGATTCCCACCTGTGTAAATGTTTTCGGCAGGCTTTATAAGGCATAAAGATTTCGAACTTGTCTTGTCGCTGTTGCGTAGTTTAAGTATATTTTCTGCCCAGGTATGTTTATTTTTTCACTCATTTAGTACTATTCTTAGTAGCTTTTAGGCGAACTGAATACTAAATTCAAGGAAATGGGGGCCGCCAAATTGAAGAGACTCAAACTGTAAATATGATTTACCCTAAAAATTGACAGAGAAGTACTTGAAAAAGTATCTGCATTCACGTTAATGCCTTAAATATGCCCACAATCGTGATTTCCTTGAAAAAATTGACTGTCACAATTCGGGTTTCAAGGCGGCAACTTTCCGGCAACTACTAACAATCAGCACCATTGGGTGGCATGTTAAAATCTGGCAACTGTGACAGCGGTTGCCGGGTTTTCTGCAGCGGGGTCTCCCTTTTTAGTAGAAACTGAAAACAGTACCAATATTATATCACTGATGGTACGCTGTGCAATTGAAGAACAGACTTGCTGAATTAAAATGTTCGTTACATGCTTCATACTGTATTTCAAAAACATGTAGTTTGAGTTTGAACTGTGCAGGCAGGATCGCTATTTGGTCACAGTTATGCACCTTGGTTTTTTTATGTGTCACAAACCCCAGTTGCCGAGTTGGCAAGTTTCTGCACCTCTGATTATGGTGCTCCCACGCCTGGCACACATAAATTCATGCTTCACTTCATGCTCTCATCTTCAGTCACTCGCATTTTATCATCACCTTATCAGAATAGAAACCGCGGGAGTCTAAAAAGGTGAGCATAGACCTGACTTTTTCTTTTTTCTGACATCGACATCATTTGGATCGACAACTAGACGAGAAAAACACCATTCCCTTCGTTGCTCCCGGGGGCTGGTGAACAACAGGTTTTCACCTCACTTGCTGGCCCTGGGGGGGGCAATGGAGGGAGTTATGTTCATTCATGCTCTCATCTTCAGTGGCTCTCACTTCATCATCATCCTAAATATACAAAAAACGTCTTTGTATGACGGACAGTAAATATGTCTCTAGCTCAGCACCCAGTGCCAAGCTGCGCACTGGGTGTTTCCACGAGAGGCAAACAGTATATATATATATATATATATATATATATATATATATATATATATATATATATATATATATATATATATATATATATATATATATATATATATATATATATATATATGATATGACATATATGATATATATATATATGACATTATATATGATATATGGAAGATACTCGAGACTTCTTTTTATTAATTTGCTTTATATTTATCTTTTTCAGACGTTTCGGTGGCAGAGCACCTTCGTCAGTATGAACTGTAAAATCAAAATTTTCTTATTAACCTACCTGTTAACCATTTACCACGATGGGATGATAATAAAATTCTGGCCAAACCAAAATATAAAACGCTAAGAAAAAATTTAGAATCAGCATTTATTTCAGTTTACCCCTCCTTAAACACGCGATCTGGATTTGTAAATTGGTCGAATTCAGCGGCATGTTTAGCAATATCAGAAGTTGCCCACTGACGTGTTTTCGTGCTAGACGTGAGGGAAATTTAAAACACGATAGAAATGTTTGCCCGATTCATTTTTGCTTAACTGTCTTGTTTATTCGTTTTATGGTGCCTAATGTGTGTGTCGTTTTTTAATGTCTTTTGATGTGATTTTACAGTTCATACTGATGAAGGTGCCTTGCCACTGAAACGTCTGAAAAAGATAAATATAAAGTAAATTAATAAAAAGAAGTCTCAAGTCTCTTCCATATATATATATATATATATATATATATATATATATATATATATATATATATATATATATATATATGTATATATATATGAATAAAGTTCTGACCCTGGACCCCACGAGTTTTAAATTTTCCCATAACTGAAATATATGACAATTATGCATCAATTCTCTGTCAATAAGTTTTGTGCAAACAAACAGCAGGAAAGAGTTATGGAGAATCTCTGGAACGCTTAAAAATGTATATTTTGCCAGCCCCTGTCGACAAATTTCGGTTCTTGTTTTAAACGGAGGTCCTGCTGCTTTTAATTTCTTTCTGCATGCACTGCTTTGAATTTCACAAACTCTGTTAAGTGATGTCCTACAGAGCTGTTCTACACGTGTTTGTGAAGATGTATAATAGTTTGATTAAATTTTTTGGACGGCACGCTTTACACGAAATTGTTTCTTTTCAGCCAAATACTCATCTAATTATGTAGCTTGTTAGTTCTATTACAATAAACTACCTGGTGAAGGTGTTGGTGCACTGAAAGGCCTATATTATACAATTTCTCTTACTTCCTCAGCAGACAGACTACAAAACAACCAAACGGAGTTCCACGTGAGACGAGTCCATCCCACTTTAAATGTACAAATCGGACGGGTAGATTTTGAAATCTTAGGGGAGCGGAATCCGTTCCCCGGGACAGAAACAGTGGTAGCCAGGAGCCTGACAGGAGAAGAGCTAATGCGTCTGTAACGCATAATTGTGAGATTTAGATGGCGCTCGCTTCGCCTTCGGCAACGCCCGGAGCCGAGAAGACATTTTCAACACCCCGTGCTGCGCTGGCAAGGGACTTCTCACATCACAACAGCTCAACGGGCCTAATGTAGAGGACCACCTCTTCACCCCCAGGTGCGTCCCCGCTGTTATTGCGTTGAGAATCCTTCCATGGTCGACCGAAGGGTCCATTGGTGTGTTACCTAGACTTTAGATCACGTCTAAGTGACCAGAAAAGGTCGTCAACAAGACCAAGGTACTGTTTCACAGTGAACTTGTCGCATTTGCGTGGACATTCGACCTCTACCGGTGACTGGTTTATTTGTGCAGTGTCGAGTTGTTGGTGGGCTGCTTTGTCTGGTGTTGATACAGGGATGCAGGGAGTTCCAGCAGCCTGCAGGTTTACGCCTACCCCAGACGGCTGAGTCGGACCCTGTCCCCCGGCGTCCACGGGCCGGATGTTGGTTCGGCTCATGCTCGCAGCAGCTGCGCCGACAACCGATTCTGCACACACCAGCTGACGCCATGCAGAGGTGCACAATTTTTTAACTTAACTCAAAACCATTGTTTCAGCAAACAATGCATTTTTGTAAGCAAACATGCTGAATTTGTGTTTTATTGTCAGAATAAAAATTCAAGGTTCTTAACATAGAAGGATACTATTTTCTGTTTTGATTGGTGCTGTAAATCCCGTTGCAGGTTGCATTCAAGTCGAGGGTGTGCTGACAAAGCTTCCAGTGAACTCCCTGTTTCCGGTCGGTGATTTTAAGCTCTATGGATTGGATTGTCTCCTGCAATAGGTTTATTTCATGGGGACGTCGCTTGTATAATCATGTTTGTGCTTTACTTCAGGATCGGGTGTGTTCCGATCATTAAAGGGAATGTGGTACCTTGGTCGAATCCTGGAATGTAGTGTAATTAGGGGAAACTTTTAACCGAAAATCATGGAAACGTCAATGATTTCTCTGAAAATGTACAATAAGCTCAATATTTTGCTTTCTAAAAATGCTCCTCCAGGAAAAGAAATAAATATCTGCCTGTGGATGATGTCATGATCTGGCATTCACTACCATATTCAATAGACTTCAAGGGCTTCCATTGACTGATACTCACTGTGACGTCAGCATATATCGTCACACCAATGGCTGACAACTGTGACCTGCTGCTAAGGGTACATGTGGGGTACATTTCAGGTAGTTTTTTAGGTTTTATCTACGGAAATTTGAGTTTCAAGATAAATGACATATAGAGTACCGAGAAGTCCGGCATGCTTTACAACTAGGCTATCTCAATTAAAATCACGTTATAAAGGTGCCACATTCCATTTAACAAGCGTAGTGAAGAGGGGTCTGGCGTCAGCGCAAGGTGGATGGGGTCCTAAAGTGTCCCCCCTGAGATCTTGGAAACCAAGAGGGTTAGAAAAGCGCCCGTTGGCTGGGGCGTGGGGGGGCGATGGTGATCTACCTTATGTCAAAGTTTCATTGACCTAGGTCCATAACTTCAAGGGTAAACGAGGTCGTAAAGGTCAAATCTAAGCCATGCTGAGGACCTATTGGGAAATGCTATGATTATGTGGGAAAAGGCCGGGAATGCACCAAAAGCGGACTAGGGTCATCGAGGGAAGTTCCCACACGATATTCTCTTATTTTTTGGGCAATATCAAGGTATCAAAACATAGGTCTGACTTTGAAAGCCTTTAAGTAAAAAATATTGGCCGATATTCAAAATTCCTTCCCCAATTGACGCGCTCATGAATTCTCTCAAATATGATTCCGTCGCGTTTTCCAGCGGCGAACGGTTCTCCGGCCACCTCGAACAAATTGGTGGGGAGCACTTTAGGAGCCCTCCACTGCGCGTGTTAGAAGCACAGCCATGGTGGTAAAGGCGGTACGTGCTCCCCATCGGTGCGGGGATGAGGTGGCTTAGTGGATAGCACCCTTGTCTTCTAAGCCACCGGTCCCGGGTTCAAGTCCCGGCGGAGCCTCTGAATAAGTCGATCTGATCCCCAAGATCCCTTCCAACAGGGCGAGAGTTGGCGACGCCGTATGACCCTGGCAGTTGGTGCGTCGTTAAACCCCAACAATTATATCCCCATCGGTGCCGACGTACCCCTCGGGCCCTGAGTGGTGTGCCCCGTTTTGCCCTGCCCTTTGACATAAGGTGTCATGCGCCGCTGAGGCTGGATGCAGTGGGACCACATCTGCCCACCAGGGCTCTTTGGTGGCAACATGGTGCCTATTATAGCCAACTGGGACACACTGTCCCGTGTCAAGGCCCTTGGAAGGAGTCGGAGTGCAAAGTCCAGAGACAACTGATATTTTCTGTATGACGATTGAGCGCCCATGAGCCATATATGGGGGTTGGTGCACCTACCCCCACATAAGGCCCACTCGTTATCCGCAAGGGCAGGGGTGGCGTCATGGCCCACAGTACAAAGAGGAAGCACAAGAACTGCAATTGACGTCCAAATGGCTCTCAACTGCGTGAGCCTCCGTTGTTAATGTGCCACTCAGGCGGAAGTGCCTTACGCCGCTAAATCCAAGTGGAAGAGGGCAGGGGGCCACACACATGGTCACAGTCAAGGGGCACAGGATCCTCCTGCCCCCTCAGTGTTCAAGTGCCCCTTGATAGCTTAGTGGTGTGCCCCGTTGATCCTGGTCGCTTCGCCCAAAGGTGCACTCCTCAACTATGTGGTGCTATGAAGGTGCCCTCCGCCTGGATTGGGACCTTTATTGTCATATGGGGCGTCCCGTTTCATGTGGAGGCTTTTGGGAAAAGTCGGGGTACTTGATACGAAGCCAACGAGGGTTCACTTGTCGCCAGTGTTTGTACGGGCAAAGTCAGTGGGCACAGGATCAAGAGATATGCTTGGATCCTTACCGGTGTCCAAGTGCTTGGAGCGTAGGCAGAAAGCAAGTAGACCTCATGTCCAATCGGTGCTTCATAACAAGTCCCCCATAACTGCTGAAACGTTCACCTATGTTTTGTGTGTTCCCGTAAACCGCACATCGGCTATGCCAATGAGCTCAATTGTGTATGTGCCCTTTAACCGAATTGTTTTCTCGGCTCATAACTTTCGTATATCCGTTTTACATAAGTTAATCACCGCAAAGGGCCCCACATATACCCAAGTGATGTCTGATAGACCTTGAGTTGATTTGTGGAACCCAAACTTCACCCGAATTTTGTTTCCGGAGGCTCCCAGGAATTGGTCTGGGGGCTTCAAGAAATGGCCTCGGGTATTTGCCAGAGTTTATCAGGAGATGCTCCCAGGGGTTGGTCTCAGAGCTCCCAAAACTTAGCCTCAGAGTTCATCAAGAGCTGATCTCCAGGCCCCAAAGAGTTTATCTCGGGGCTCCCAAGAACTGATCCTCTGGCCTCCTAGGAGTTAGACGCGACGAAACGCCTCATGTTAATTCAGTAACAATAAACTCGTAAGTCATGTATGAATCTAGCATGTAACAACGACTCTTAAAACGTCACGCGTTACTCCAGCGATAAAAATTAGTAAACATAACATACTAATCCATCAAAAACCAGTAAGTACCAGTATACCAATATCAGCAAATACCAGTATCAAAACCAGTAAACGTCACGTGCTCATCCAGCTACAACGCACCAGTAAACGTCACGTATTACTCCCGCGAGAATAAACCATTAACTGCCTCTATTTGCAACAACCTAGTGGACGCTCCTCACCTCTGCCTAACTCGGTACGCAAAAAATTGAATTTGTTGAGCAGAGTGATTGATTCGACCAAAATGCTCAATTGAAGAGGAAAAGAATGATGCATGACTTAAAATCATCCATCCATAAAATTCTACAGAGATTGCCCACTCACTTTTAGTGAAAATCTCGAGGACGGCCCTTTCTTAAATTCTGTCCTATAAGGCATGACACGTTTTTAGGTCAATTTTTCGTGCTTCCTGTGGAGTATATGTATAATATAATGCACCAATGGAAAGCCAAAATCCCGCAAAGCATGAGCTTCTCGCGAAGCATCAGCTGAACTTTCATATCCAAAGAGAGCGGGTAGGAGCCGAGCGGCTCTATGTTGAGCTTGTCGAGGATGGTCTTGATGTTGGCCCAGCTCTCTTCAACATCCGCAGCCGCTGCCACGATCATCAGCCTCTTCAAGGAGGTCAGTTTGGCTTCCCGACCACCAACACCGTCAACATGTCGAGCTCGCTTGCTGGGCGGCTCCTGCACCCCATCTACTGCTTCGCAGACTATGAGACAGACCTTCAGGACAGACTGTCCGCCATCAAGCCCGAGCTGGAGCTGGTGGTGGTCCGGATCGAGGTCTCGGCTTTCCAGCAGGCTTACGAGACTCTCATCGAGAAAAGAAAGTCTCGAAGTCCGTGAGAGGAGCAAACCTCCTAGTGGTGTGCCCAGGGTCCTTCTCAAAGGCTTTGAGAGTCAGCCTGCAGGTGGCACAGACAGAGGTCGGGGTGAAGGTTTGAAGAGAGGCGGTAGGACGGTAAGCACTGGCGGATCAATACTTCCAAGGCTTGAGACACAGGACTGAGGGACTTCTTTCGTCCGCAGAGACAGCAAATTATCGCCAGAGAGCGAGAATGCTTCCTCGGACCTAGATCCTTCCTACCAGACTTGGAGAGAGGCCAGTGTGCAAAGTATGGCATTTTCGACGAGATATCGGAGGTGCGGAGTGCCCTTAGAGACAGGAGCGAGTGGTGCGAATTTTATCAACCTGGTGCGAATTTGCGAGACTGGTGTGAGGAAGGCGACACAAAAAACAAAATAAATAATGGCTGAATGGTTATAAAGACACAGGAGGGCCTTATAAAATGTCCTTAACTAAGTAACTAATAGGAGAGGTAGCACTGCATCGTGTGGGTAGGAATGGGTGCGTTTTTCTCCCTGGTATATGGCAGATTGGTGCGAATTTTTGGTGGCTGGCGGTGCGAGAATTTTAGATGACTGGTGCGACTCGTCTTGCCTGCTGCCATACTTTGCAGACTGGGGGAGAGGCATCTCGCTCTTAACTTTCTTCAATAGATTGAATTATGTGATGAATATTTGACAGAAAAGTACTTATATCAGAAGCCATGAGCCTTTCATCAGATGCCTGATGTGCTAAGTAAAGGTATCTTGGTATGCAGATATGCAAGCTGCATGGTTGCTTAGCAACGCACGCGCGATGCTAAGCAACCGTGCGGTCTGTGTTCTCTCGTCTAGATATCGCGCTCGACAGCTAGGAAAAAAACTAGCTCAGCAACAAAACTGAATGAATTGAGAACTATTTGGTACCTAATGGTTTGTTATTTCAGTTTGGGTTGCTACTGTTTCCATTACTGTTTAAACTTTGGCCGCTAGAGGTTCTGGTATCAGCTTAGCCCGCGCACTACTCCCAACATTTTCACTAAATGTGAGCGTGATTTCTCTAAAACGGCTCGATGGACGATTTTAAGTCATGCATCATTTTTTTCCACTGTAGTATCAATCACTCTGCTCGACAAATTAATTTTTGCGCATTGAGTTAGGGGGTGTGTCCTGTTTTAGAATGACAAGTGAACGTTAGGTTAATACTTTTATAGCCTTTCGTTGCTCTGTAATATGAAAGTGACGAAATCTAACCAGAAGCCCAGGCGCGAGGGAAATAAATAAATCGGACTTTTTTCTTTCAAGCCTTCCGAATCAAATTGTGTTTGGTTTGGGCGCCACCAACGACAGTCAGCTAACTTTTCAGAACCAGAGATACTTTTAACCCGCGTCCCATTGTTATCCCTGGCATGATGCAACCCGCTGGGGAGGGCATATTTCGCCCACCCCCTCCGTATCTTATTTTCCAGGAAAGCTAAAGAAAATTACGGCCGACGTTCAAAAGCTCTTGACAAGACAAAAATAATATATCGGAAGTATTTTTTATGTCAGGTCAATATTGAAGTCAGCATAGCTCAAAGAAGGTTCCATAGGCGTACAGCAAGGCAGTGTACGTTTCCCTCTCTAGATTTTTATTCAGAGGCGCAAGAGCACATGTTCATGCATCATTGGATTCCTCTCATCGTGGCAAATCGAATGATGTATTAAAGGACCTTGCTAGGTCAAATTGTGAAAATGACCTGACATCGACCTAGGTGAGGGTCGCAGAATGACTTGGTATGGTCATGCTGCATACATATCAATCGACTTCCCGTGAAAATATATACACAATGCGAGGAAAATAGGAGTTTTATCTCAATTCGGTGAGAAGTCATTGGCAAAACAATCACTGTATGCTCCTGTGACCAGACTTGTTGATGACTCAATTTTTTTGAATCGACTCAACTCTGACTTACAGCGTAAAGGCTGACTCTGATTCTGACTTGACTCGATGTGTTGAAAATGGTGAGCTGACTCGACTCAACTCAAATCCAGAAGTGAGTCGACTCAACTCTGACTCAAATAAACATTGAGTAAGATTCGACTCCGACTCAGAATGGTGGACAAGTATGTACATAAGAATTACACATTTCCTTTCATAGTACACACATTCCAGTACATTTAATCATGGGATGAACTATTAATAACTGCACATTTCTTTCCATAAAATGTCAATTGCAATGCATTATTTCATGATATAAATTATGTCTGCATACGAATGAAGAAAGGTGCTAAATGCGAAAATTTGAGTGAATTGAAAGGCCTGAGGGCTTTTCATTTTGATGGTATGTCCTTCATGACTAGCCAAAATTGAGGCAATGAGCGAGTTACAAACATAAAGAACAGGACTCAATGTTTGAAAATTTGACATGTTGAGTGCCAATTCCTGCCCTAGTGCATTTTGAAGAATACTGTGACAAATTAAGCTTTGAAATAAATACCACACCGAGTCGCCCCGACGACGACGCTCCTGTGCTGCACCACCTCAACCAAAAACAAAACAAACAATGAACGATCGCGTCATCCTCCCTAAAAAGCTGTAATGAATACTGCAGATGGCGCACTAAAGACATTACGCGAACCTAACCTCCACGACACAAAAGATGAAGATGAATAGCACTTCAAAAGTCACGTGACTTTCAAAAACAACAAAAACCATTCTGCCCTCAGGCTACAGTCAGGCTACAAAGTAAAAAAGCTAACATATTATGGCGCACAGTGATGGTTTGGTGAGAGGCGTGGCGCGCATGCGGTGCAGCTGCAGTGGTATGTTGTGCAGTGGGCGGGCAGCAGTGGTGAACAGGTAAATAATCATCAGCATAATTTAAAGAGCGGTGGTTTGTGAGAGACTTGATGTGTAGGGAATGCCAGGGATAGGATTAATTCTTACTTTCCGTATACAGGGGACAGTAGGTACCGTGCTATGTCGTCAGTGTTGATATTATCTACCAGGTGATGTGCTGAAACCATGATCAATCAAGAAAGTACTTTGAAAAAAGCAGCTAATTGAGGCCTTCAGTTTCCGTTTTGACCCATTTCAAGATTTGTGTGCAAAACAAGATTTTTGGTATCCTCTATCTGGCGCTTATATTACTTAGTTTTTTTCAGTCAACCAAAGCAAGAAAATAGAAAATAAAGGTGTGGCTTCCTAAGAGTGAATTATTGCATGATTATCAGCTTAGGACTTTGTCTGGTGTGCACCCTCAAAGTAATAAAGCCTGAATGTGTGCCAAATCACATTTTTCGGTATGACTTTGCTTGCTATTGCTAAGATTAGATAGAAAATAACTAGCAATTATTTGTGGGTTTGAAACTGTATATTTTACACAACTCATTGTTGTTAATGATCCCGGGATGAGTGTAGTGGTGATATGAAAATAATAAAGCACCTACTATTAGCAAATTGCAATATGAAGTCTTCAAAATTAGTCATGGAAATTTCTAAAGTATCAGCCATGTGATCACATATTAAGAAAATAGTGTTGAGTCGACTTAACTCCTGACTCACAGCTCAGAGTCTGACTCCGATTCTGACTCGACTCAACTGGTCGAGCACTTGAGTCGACTCCAGACTCAACCCAAATCTGGAAGTGAGTCGACTCAACTCTGACTCAAGGAAAACTTGAGCCGACTCAGAGTCGACTCCGACTCTGAGTTGCGACTCAACAAGTCTGCCTGTAACTTGACATGACTTGAGTGGTCAGATGGACAAAAACTCAACTTAATGGATCGTGGTAAGAATACACGGTTTGAGGATTTTCGACTTTATCTGTCCAGTATTTACTGAAAACGAGCCCTTTCTATTTTTCACCATATACTTATGATGGGGTGACCAAAAAATTGACCTCACCTTAGGTCAACAATATCGAAATTCCCGGACCTAAGATTTGCAGACCCTTCTACTTCATCATATTGTGAAAGTTTCAAACTGATCGGTTGGCTGATGCTCTTTAGGCGCCGCCTCAAACTCGTGATTTTAGGTTTTAAGGTCGGGTCGCTTGACCTTGGATAGCTCCTTGACCTGACATGACCTGACCTAAAACATTTAGTCAGATGCGTAAAATTAATCAGGAATAGTTAAGGTACTATAAGTTTCGTTGTTCTGCGTCTCTTAGTTTTTGCGTTATCTGGGAAAAACCATGAGGGGGCGAATTTTGCCCTCCCCCATCGGGGCGCGTGTTAAAACTCACGCATATTGAAGATGCCATTAGTGCGATTTTCCAGCGTTGACATTTCTCAAAACCCTCCTTCGTAGGGTACTACACTCTCTCGCTGGAACGCACGTCCCTTTTACATAGAATTGCAGTTTTGTTCGAAATCTTAGAAAGCTTAGTTTCCGCTTACAACATAGCTTTGTTGGAGACGGAAACAGAGAAAATAATACCAAATACTATTTCGCGAATCAGATTATATGTATTCAATAAACCCATCGAGCTTTGAACCCGTGATTTGGACTCACGAGGTAGGTGCTCCACCAGCGAATATGTATGTATGTCTGTACATACATACATACTCTTTTTGGTAACTTTCTTGGTAAGTTTTGTAGAGAGTGGAGAAAGTATGACAAAGACACAATGGGCAGAGAAAAGATGTTAGTGGTCATAATCTGCCAGAAAATGAATCCAAATCCATAGTTTTAGCCAAAATAGAGTTAACGGTTTCACGCTACAGCGCATGGTCCGACTCAATGGTATCGCACTCAGTCCTGACCATGAACTGTAGTATGAAACGATTGACTCTTTTTATGTCAGATGTTATATATCAAGAAACTCTGCTCACATTAACACGCGAATTGACGGGGTACCCCCCTCGGGTTTTTCGGAGATAGCAGAAATACGGCGGCGCTACGCGCCGCCGTATTTGGCGTACCTTTTTCCCCATCATTTTTACAATTCTGTGAAAGTTTTAAGGTTAGGTCATCTCAGGTCAGGTCACCAGTACAGGTCAAGTGACCCGACCTCAAAAAAGTTTAAGATAGCATAAGTCAGAGCAGAGTGAACTTATCCGATTGAAACTCATATCACATAATGACCCCACCGAGTTCTCTAAAATGTGTTCCGGTATTTTTGATATCGATGACCTAAGGTCAGGTACGAGGCATGACCTCTCCATTGGAAATACATGGGAAAAATATTTTTTACGGAATAACTCAGTAACGGATGGTGATAGAGAATTTATTTTAGCTGCATTAGACTCGCCTGGGCTTTGTGGTTCTAATAATATGCATTTTATATAATTTGAACCTGACCTGACCTCAGGTCAGGTCAAATCCTTGATTTGACCTAGCAAGGTCAAATTGTATATCATTCGATTCGGCTTGCTGAGAGAATTCATATAGGTTGTCGTTTTGCTCTATCTTTACTAGTTCAGATGTAATGGCCGAAAAACTTAATTTACATGTTATCCCTATGACGGCATGTCTTGGCCTTTCGTGACCTTAAATGTGACCTGAGAAAAAATGGTTAAAATATTTTCGATGGAGCAGTAGATGGGTAGCCCCACGCCGTTTACCGTTTTTTGCTACCTACCGTGGTTCTCGAGATCTTAGGGGGGCGGGTACCCGCCCCCGTCAAAGCGAAGGTGGCTCAGACCCCGTCAATACGCGTGTTAAGAAATCAATACGGTGGATTCATGTTTCCGTGTCGTTATTACAAAATGGGAAGACTAACAATAAGCGCTTGAGATGAAACATAAAATCTCACCTTCATCAAAAATTACAATAAAGTTTCTGCACTCGCTGGGAACCCCCTCAGCTGTCTCAGGAACAGCCCGTTTCTTAGATTAGCCTTGAAAGGCACACCGTCTTGATGTCCAGCTCGTTCAGCAGAGCTGCCCCGCGGTGTGGAAGCGGACGCCGTCCGGCCTCCGTCCGGATCCTCGGCAGGGACAGCTCCGCTGACTGACGTGTTGCTTGGCTGTAAATGCTATTGCGTGGTAGGTCTATGGCAGGTGATGTGTATGCTGGAGTGCCAGTGTGAAGGGTTTTGTACGGTGAACAAACGGTGCGATACTGTATGAGGTGTTTAGCGTCCACCCATCTCAGCCGTTTAACAACATCGGAAATGTAGAAGCGTTTTCCGCGTCCGCTGATGACTCTGGCGCAGACGTCGGTGATCTTTTGAATTTTCTGAATCTGAGTTGTATTGCAGGAACCGTAAATACACGTATATACACACATATATTATAAATAACCGATGACAGAGAGAACCAGAGACTGCACAATTTTGGGTATGGGCTGAGCTGGTATAATGTGGGCTGGTATATAATGGGCTGAGCTGGTATAATGTGGGCTGGTAAATAATGGGCTGAGCTGGTATAATGTGGGCTGGTATGTGATGGGCTGAGCTGGTATAACGTGGCGAGCGTGGTTCAGTGCGGCTAGAAAGTCAAAGCATTGAGCATGGTTTTGGACCGAATTGACGTGGTGGTCGAAATTTTGATGACGATCCAGCAGGACGCCGCATTTTGTACTACATTTGAGTCTTGGATGATCGAGCCACCAACTTTAAGATTAATTGGTGGAGAAATTAGTAAGCATCGCCTTCGTTCCAGGAGTTATATGGGTTTTGACGGTGTTCACTTTCTTCCGTTGGCACACGATCATTGAAGTAAAGAATCTAAACATCTAGAATGATTTCCGCTCGCTGAATAATATTTTGCAGGCCTCTCTTTTCACCAGTTATTAGAACAGAAGTGTTTATTAATAGATATATCATATATTTTCTAGCAGATTATGATCGCGATCACGTGACGAGCTGCTGTGTCCGATCGCTAGGGTGATGCATGCTTTTTTAGATCGGTCCGGGTGTGAACTTTTTGTTAAAGCCACACAACACATTGAAAGCCCATGTTTTAAACAATGTTTTGTCGTTTTAATATGTTTTAAACCGATGTTTTAACCTATGTTAAAAACATGAAAGACCTGCTGTTTTTTTCGACATGTTTCGGTATGTATATAAATATTTTGTATTTGTATCTATTCAGTATATGTGATTATCCCACTTACAATTCACATACTATTATCCCGCTTACACAAATACTTTCCATAATGTGACTTTGCGTGTTAGTCGAACATTAACTCTGTTGGTGATCAACTGAAATAAACGAATAAAATCACTTACGTATTTTCCCTTCTCGTTATTTAGCACCGGTGGATCCAACGGGGCCAAGGAGACCATGACCTCCAAAAGACTGTAAATGCGTAGTCCCGGTTAGTCCGTAGATAGAACATAAGAGCAAACTACGTTCTGTCTCAGGACCCAGTAGGAGCCAAAATATGCAAAATGGGAATAAGAATAACATGTGAACATGACGACTGCACTATTTGTAATTCTTCGTAATCCTCCTTATCGTTCAAGTGTTTGTTCCCGCGTTGTTATTTTTGTCCTCGGTTCTTGCACTATTTTTAATTCTTCGTAATCCTCCTTAGCGTTCAAGTGTTTGTTCCCGCGTTGTTATTTTTGTCCTCGGTTCTTGCACTATTTGTAATTCTTCGTAATCCTCCTTAGCGTTCAAGTGTTTGTTCCCGCGTTGTTATTTTTTCTTCGGTTCTTGCACTATTTGTAATTCTTCGTAATCCTCCTTAGCGTTCAAGTGTTTGTTCCCGCGTTGTTATTTTTGTCCTCGGTTCTTGCACTATTTGTAATTCTTCGTAATCCTCCTTAGCGTTCAAGTGTTTGTTCCCGCGTTGTTATTTTTTCTTCGGTTCTTGCACTATTTGTAATTCTTCGTAATCCTCCTTAGCGTTCAAGTGTTTGTTCCCGCGTTGTTATTTTTGTTCTCGGTTCTATCTCGCGTTGGGACTCCTATTCATAGCGTCAGTCCCACGCAAGCTGCTAAACGAAATGAAACGTGCTGAACGAATGATTTTTCATGGAGTTTTACATCATCATGCTTGCTTTTTCTATGTATTACCAGTGTTCACGGGGTAGCAAAATAGCCCGAAATATATGGGTACATTTCCCTTTTTAATTCTAGTCTCAGTGCTGGTCAGAAAGAGTGAAAAAACTTATGAAAATGTTGTTGCTGTCCATTGCCAGAATGGTCATGTATCCCCTGCACCGACCCGGTCAACAGTGAGTGTTTTCTACCGAATAAAGCTTATCCGTCGCCCCGGTCACTGTGGTCGGAAACGCTGTCGTGGGTGGCCACGGGGCCATTTTTCAAATTTTGGAATTTAGGGGTTTTATGGCTGCCGATGTGAAGAAAATTGTTCAGAGTGTTCTGAATGGCCACTATTATCAAGCTAATTTGGTTGAAAGATGCACTTATTACTCATCAAAGTAAGGCGATGATGAAACCCAGAAGTAAGGCACTCGATGCGTCTGCTAGATCGGAGTTTTTGACTTTGAATAAAAAACGTCAAAACTGACAAAAAAATAATTAGTATCAAAATGTTCCTCATAGTGACAGCTTTGAGATAATTAACATTTGTGTATATTTGAATTTTAATAAAGGTATATAATCTGCGTTTTAATTACCCCTTTCATAAATCCACCCCACAAACTAGTTGCTAACTTTGAATAGACAAACAAAAAAGTTACGTTTCTGCAAATTAGCTTTTTGTGGAAACATAGGTCAAGTAATTCTCCGTCATTCTCTGAAGAGGGCTAAGTGCGCAAATGTGCGCAAAATTGTCCACAGTGTAAATTGGACCGGGCCACCCGCCACCCGGAGCCGTCCGCCCGCCCGCCACCCGGCGCCTCCGCGGCTCGCCACGGTCCGCCGGCCGCCCGCGAGGTGCGGGGGACGCTTATCAGGTGCTTCTCATGTCGCATTGCTCGCCTTTATGCACATTGTCTTCATTGTAAACTCATAGGTTTTCTTGACCTTACCCAGAATCACCCTTGGTCAAGGTCACCCATGCATAAACCATGCTTTCGACATGCTATGATGAGAGGGGTAAACTGATAACTACTGTCTTGATCTTCCTACCATCTGAATATATGAAATAAACCCATATTATCGTGCGAACAATCAACGTGACCTTTTGTGACTTCTGGAGACATCAATTTTAACAAGGGTAGCAAATGGTAAGCAGCTCACAAACTCATTTCACTCAGGGGTTCCGAATGGCAATATGTATTTTGTTTTAGCCCGATTGGAAGATTAGTCTGAGAAGAAGCTGGGTATGCCATTTTGCATGCGGAGCCAGCATACCTGACCAGGTCGTTAGGGGTCGGTTTAGGTCAATTCATTTGCTTAACACGCGCACTAGAGGGGGACCTCGGAGGCTCCCTCACCTGTTTCCGAGGTGGCGTAAGAACAGCTTGTAGAGGCGAGAAACGGTATTTGGCCACATTCGAGAGAATGTAACGGCGCATCAATTGGTGAAGATATCTAAGAAATCAGCCAAAAATTTTGTGACATATAGGCTTTCGAAGTCAGACCTGCATTTTAAGATTGCCACAATCGCGCGGTAGGACCAGTTTGCTTGCATTGGATGCCGAGTGGTGACGTCATAACGGCATATAACCGGGATAATATGCCAAGGTCACCTCACATGAAGGTCTGGGTTAAGATCAGGTCACAGGTCAAGGTCATATCAGAATTTTCAAGGTGATTGACCCCATTGCTTCCGGTCAAATAACGTTACCCGGTCGGACGTGTATTATGCTATGAAGTCATAGTTAAGGTACCTGAATGTAAAGATCAAGGTCAAAGGTCAAGGTTTAAAGTCATTTTTAAACGTCAATCCTCATTTGCCACCAAACACTGGCATTAGTGATAGTCAAAGCGTACATGATCGGTGGTATACCATGTTGTGACCTCATAGGTCGATGACCTTGGATGACCTTGACCCCAAAATTGTAGCAAAGCTTCTTTCCTACCTTCCCTCTATGACCCTGATCTGCCTTTAGCTTGTTCCCGTCATTTTCCCGCTTAATAACGGTATGTCTCAATAGGTCCCCAGCATGGCCAATAGTTGAAGTTTATGACATCGTTTGACCTTGAAGATATTGACCTAGGTCAATGAAAATCTGTTATGATTTAGATCACCATAGCTCCCACCCACCCTCCAAACAGAGTTTTTCTGCGTCTATTAGTCTCCGAGATCTCAGAGGGGGGCCTACCAGGCCCCCTACGGTGCGCATTAGTGCCAGACCCCCTCTCCAGTGCAGGTGTTACTTGAATCAACTTAAGTGTACGTCTCCCATTGCAATTGATTTAGCATGATCTGCTGAAAATTTGGGGTGAATCGGTTCAGCCGTTTCAGCGCTGTAGCAAAATGAATATGAACAAAAACCTCGGTGGCCATCCGTGAGGCCGTATCCGACCACAGTGCGGTGGGGGTGTTCGAACTCGGGTGTTCCCGGTAGCACGAAAAACGGCGGCGCGAAGCGCCGGCGTACTTGGCACACCTTATCCTTGATCAATTCCGCAGCTTTCCCCAAAATTTTAAGATTGAGTCGTCTCAGGCCAGGTCACCAGTGCAGGTCAAGTGACTCACCTCAAAAACTGTTTAAGGTGGCATAAGTAAGAAATGGGTGAATCCATCGGATTAAAACATAAAACACATAATGATGCTTTGAGTTCTACAATATATGTTCCAGGATTTTTCATATCGGTGACCTAAGGTCAAGTACGGAGCATGACCTCTCCTTTGGAAATACATGGGAAAAACAGAAATTGGGCTGTATTTGTGTAGATAAAGCTGATAATACCTTCATATTCTCTAAATCGTAGTATCCTGGGCCCCTTTCCAGGTTCATGTTGCAATTTTTGACCTGTTACCTCAGAGGTCATCTGTAGCTACTTAAGCAGTTATCAGACTTAGGTCAATAACTTTGCATGAAATGACGATACAGCTATTATTTTCATACCATTGCGTTTGGATTGCTATTGCGAGTCGATTAATATGTACATTGACTATGCTAGGTTAAAAAATGACCTTGATCTGATCTGAGGTCAGGTCATCTTTGTGCTTTCACCTGGTATGGTCATATTATACATCATTCGATTTGCTGTGACGAGAGGAAGCGAATGGTACGTACAAAATTATTCTAACTCAACTCTGTCAGATGTTAGAACCCAAAACCTTAAAAATGCCAAATTTTTTTACTTGTCATGACCTCAATATTGACCTGAGCCAAAAAGTTACTGATAAAGTCCTATCATGAATTTGTATGAGCTATCCATCAGCCTTCGCGTTTTTTCGCTATCCCGCATAGGGGCCTAGTTCGAAGTGGTGTTAAAACACCCTCTACCAGGGTGAAGGTGGCTCAGATACTCACCGGGGCGCGGGATATCAAGCCCCAGGCTCCCACGCCAAAATCTGGGCGCACTTTTCCACGTACTTGATTCGGGTCCTCAGTCTGCCAGTGTTATTTGTTGGTCAGTGCTTACACTCGAGGAAAATGATTTTTAATGACCTGGTGAGAAGAGCGGGAGTTAAACTACCCTCAGGTGTTTCCGTAGTGGATTCGCGGCGCCACTAAGTGGAGGGCGCTGCACTCCCGCCTTTATCACCGGGTCAGTGGATCCATGTGGTGGTCATAAATACATGAGTTCTGACCATGGAGGTCAGGACTAATGTATTTTCCCAACAGAGACTATTGATCTCCGCATGATAATTGAGTTTCGCTCGCAGAAACATGCCTTTGGAGTATAAATGAGTATCAAAAGCTCCCAGAATGGGTGAGCGAGCACCAGGGTGCCATACTATGCTCTGTCGAAGGATATTTTCGCACCTCAACGAGAACCAGCCTCCGTTCTGAAAGAGATGAATCAATCAGGAATGAAATGCTTTTCATTCTGGTTTCTCTAGATTGGCTATGTTGGTGAGATGTGTTTTTTTCTGGCGTCTGAGCGGACTGCCCCGGCGCCAGTTTGCCTCCTCAAGCCGCTGACAAAACCTGCTCCACGGCTCGGCACCTCAACTAACTACTTCCGGAGGCGCTGTGCGTCGCCGCTTCACACGAGTGGACCAGCTCGACGATCACCCAATTACAGGTACCAAACATCCACCGACCAGATATTTGCGCCAGTTAATTCAGATGGATCATTGGAGTCGTCATATCCCTTAGGTATATGTATGTGTTTTGTGACGTTTCAATCCGATACATGTCCTGGCAAGAGGTGGTTTTTGTACAGAAAAGATGACAGTCCTAACCATTTAAAAGGAAACATCCAAAGGCAAGCCCCCGTAGTCCACACTCTGGCGCATCAGCAAATGGACTCACTTATCGGAACACATCACCCGGAACGATTCGCACAGAAAACCATCAACGCCCCAGTTGTTTTCCCAGAGCCAGGGGCGGTGCCCACCTGCACCGCATCCGCATCTCTAGGACCCGAACTGGGTGGGGGGGGACTGCACAGAGATTCTGCTGGGTGGAAGAGGGGAAAACGTGATGCGAGATTCTTCGGTAATGGAAACTCTGGTGAAATGGAAGCAGTAGGGTTTGTGGGGATAGGGATGGGAGATGAAAACTCAAGCAAGTTGGCAGCCAAAGACATTGCTTTTCTCCATTCTATGCAATTTGGTCACCGATCTCTTCGAGAGGATGTTCCTTGGTCATTTACATATCTTGGCAGGCTTAGACATATGCAGAGGCGGACGCAAGAGCGCCGTTTGGGGGTGTTAACTTGGGAGAAATCGTAAAAAACATAGTGTTTTTAAGAGCAATCGGCCAACGTTTCGTCATTTTGGGGAGTGAAGGCATTGTCCCTTGCCCCCACCCCCCACCTTTGCGTCCGCCAGTGAACGTATGTTCGACTTATGGGACTGGGAACCCTTAATTGGAAAAGGGAACATTTTTCCACATTTGCGGGAGGCATTCTCATCCCCCTCCCCCAGTTTTGCCAGTGGACCATCTCACAGTATCTGTCGCAAAATGCGTCTTGAGGAGATGATGTTGGTGTAGTTCAGAACGGGCCGCTCCATCGCCCAATATGTCTAGATCGGTCTCGTGAAGACACTGTTATATCAGGGGCGGTGGCAAGCCATCAATCTTTTGTGTTTTTTCCTTTAGAGGTGTTCTGATGGTAAAATGGTTCCCTGTTCAGAATTTGTTTTCTTATCACTGAAATAATCCACAGGGCATACGTCGGCCATGTTGTATTATTTGTTTATTCTTTGAAGCAAAATTTGTATTCTGTGTCAATTGAGTGCAACCCAGTGCATGTTGACCCCATTCATCCAATGTGATTCTACTCCAGGCTTCAAAATTTGAACGGTTCGATTCCACATAGACTCATTTATAAACTGTCAAAAATATCACCTCAAGTAGAATGGAATTCATTGGTGCAATAGAAATCACCTCCATTTCAAGGTAGATATTTTTCTGCCCGATAGAAGCTGAATCGAGTAATTGTTTTAAAAATCAGTCTTGTTCGAGAAGAATCATACAGGGAGCATAGAAATGCGAAAATAAAAATACAGGGAGCATAGAAATGCCTCAGGCATTCTGAACCGACCCGAATAAAGACCACTCCCGACCTGGAACCAGAGCCGGAGCCCCAAGAGCCAGAGCTAGGGGTCCCCTGAGTCCTCAGCGCCGGTGCCCCCTGAGGTCCCACAGCCAGGGCCGGAGCCCCCAGAGTCAGAGTTGGAGCCCCCTGAGCTCCCAGAACCAGCGCCGGAACCCCCGGAGTCAGAGCCGGAGCCCCCAGAACCAGAGCCGGAGCCCCCAAAGCCAGCGCCGGGGCCCCCCAAAGCCAGAGCCGGGGCCCCAAAAGCCGGAGCCCCTGAGCCCCCAGAACCAGAGCCGGAGTCTCCTAAGGCTCCAGAGCCGGATACAGTGCCATTCTCATTGTGTTCACCTCTGATATCATGATTTGAATGCCTCTTACACCCGGCACGGTGATCATTCGAGCCACCTTCGCCCTGGAAGGAGGGGTGTTCAAACACCCCCCTCGATCCCGGCTCATATGCAGGATAACGAAAAGTGGTGGATAGCCAATAAAATTCATTAAGAAACTACACGGCCACTTTTTGGCTCAGGTAAATATTGAGGTCATGACACGTCAAAGAAGGTGGCATGTTAGAGTAGAGGTTTTTGGTTCTAGCGTCTGATAGAGATGAGCAAGAATATTTTTAGGCACCATCCACTTCCTCTCGTTACGGCGAATCAAATGATTGTAATATGGCTATATTAGGTCAAAACATTAAAATTTACTGACCTAAGGTCAGGTCAAGTTCACCATCTAACATAGCATAGTCAATATGCATATCAATTGATTCGCAATAACAATGCAAACGTAATGGTATCAAAATAAAAGCTTTATCATCATTTGCAGCAAAGTTATTGACCCAATTCTGGAAACCTGCTTTCATAGCCCCAGATGAACTATCGGAGATCACAGGTCCAAACTTGCAGCATGACCCTAAAAAGGGGCTATAATGATTGTTCCCCCGGTTTGTATCTGCAGTTTTGTTACACTTTTGGTCAGCTCTCCACTGTTGTGCCTGCTCAGGTTTCTTTCTTTAAGATGGATTTCCTTTCATTGTAAGTCACGTCCAATACCAGTGAGCCGTGACCAGCATACATGCGCCAATATTAGCTGCCAGCGCTATTTTTTAAAGCCTATTGGCACGGGTATGTGATGAGGAGGTCATCTCACCCCTCAGGGAACCGATCTTCACTTGCCGGATTCGTCCGGCAAGTAAAAATTGGAGCAACGGGGAGTGACGCGCCCGGGGCCCCAGTCAGCCTTGGGAGGCACTTCGTCGTATCGCCACGGATGCATCTTTTCTAGCCCTCCGACGGCCGCCGCCTCTTCCGGCTTCGGTCGGTTAGAGTCGGCGTCTGTCGTCGGCGGCTCTGGTGATGAGGTCCGCGATGAGGTTGATGGCTGCCTTACGGGCCCTTTGTTACCTGGTCGGTAACCGTATTGGATCGGGTCAGCTCTGTCCTGCACCCCCCAGTGTGTAGCTCCTGTTTGTTTTTGTTCTCTTATTTTGTTGATTATTTTTAGTTCCTGTCATCTTTTATGCCTTAGTTGTTGCCCCCATAGTTATTTGCCTTTTTCGGCATTTTATGGGTGTAAGGCGCCCACTCGAGGCCTATCTCGAGCCTCGGTGACGAGGTTGACGGAATCCTGGGAGGGTTCAGGTCCCCTCGGGCGGGTCAGTCCCGAGGGCTCCTAAGCGAGATTTTTGTTTCTTTAACTCAAAACTTCCAAACATCACCAGTCAACTAAGTGTAAACATTGGGCCATGGATAACAAACACCAACCATCTTGTGCGTATGTTTTTCACCCCGTGACGGTTTTGTTTGCCTTTCGCCTTGGATATCCCTAAAGTTACCGTCAAGTTATATTGCGGCAACATTTTTCACCGCATGATGATTTTTTGCGACTTTGGCCTGCCCCCCCAAACCGACCGGCTAGATCCGGCACTGCTCAATGAGACGTCCTTGTCAACTCAGCAGGGCCTGAGCAGCTGGATCATGTCACCAGTTGGCTGCCACGTGACTGGCGCGCGCCCGAGGCGCAGAGGCACCGGTCACGCCGGTAAACAGGCGTCCGTGTGCCAGTGGCGTAACCAGGGGGTGACCAGAATATAGGCCCTCCTTTTGTTCAATATTTCCTTTTCACGTTCATGAATATATTCACTTTTGCTTCAAACTGCAGATTCTCTGCTATCAACTACCTTGATGAATTTCTGGCTATGCCACTGCTCCCGTCCCATTCACCAAAACATGAATGAGCAGACCTGCCACAGCAGCCACTCATGTGAATCCGCTACTGCCAGTGCCATCTATTGGGAAAGTTTTATAAAACTTGAAATAACTTTTTCGCCGAGCCTTTTTTGGTTTTTACCGATACCGATTTTTACCTTTTTTGGCCGTTTTTCCGATTTCTACCCTGAATTTTTGGAAAACGCTTTGAAATTTCAGCTTCTCATAGCTTTCTTATAAGGCAAAAATTCAAAAAAGTACAACAACAGAGTTTTGGAGACTGGCTCTTAGAACATAGGCCCACCCACACTATTTCAATGATTATATCATGTAAAAAGTTATTCGAGCTTTAAGTTTGAGAAATTTGAAAAAAGAACGTCAAATTGCACAAAAACTAGAAATGCATCAAGCTTAAAAAACAATTGCCGTAACGATACACCTATTATCTACTTCTGGTGAAAAAATCACGACGATAGCCACGTTACTTTACGAGATATTTCGCGAAATATGCCCCCATAGGGTTAACATTGATAACGCACCCTTAACACCTAGAGGCCTAGCGAGGGCGGTTTCACCGGAAATTAACACCCGCACTGGAGGGGGTCTGGCACTAACGCGCACTGGAGGGGGGGCCTGGTAGGCCCCCCTAAGATCTCGGAAACTAAGAGGGTTAGAAAAACGCCACTTGGTAGGTGGGTGGGGGCTATGGTGATCTACATGATGACCAATTTTCATTGACCTAGGTCAATATCTTCAAGGTCAAACGAGGTCGTAAAGGTCAAATATTGGCCATGCTGGTATCGATTGATAAATGCTGTGATTATGCAGGAAAATGGCGGGAATAAGCTAAAGGCGGACAAGGTTCATAGAGAAGAGGTCTCAAAGAGGCTTCCCCGCAATTTTAGGGTCAAGGTCATTCAAGGTCATTGACCTTTAAGGTCACCATATGGTATACTACTTATTATTTACACTTTGACTAACACTGTAGCCACTGTTTGGCGGGAAATGAGAATTGACCTTTCCCAATGACCTTTGACCTTGACCTTTGACCTTGACCTTTGTATTGGGGTACCCTACCGATGACGTCATAGCATAATATATGTCAGACGGGGTAACCTCATTTGGCCGGACGCGCAGTGGTCAGTGACCTTGAAAGTGCAGATATGACCTTGACCTGTGACCTTTGACCTTGACCTTGATTTTCATGTGAGGTGACCTTGACATATAGTCCCGCTTATATGACGTTATGACGTCACCACTCGGTCTTCAATGCAAGCTAACTGGTCCGACCGCGCGTTTACGGCGATCTCAAAATGCAGGTCTGACTTTGCAAGCCTATAAGTCAAAACATTTTCGGCCGATTTTCAAAAAGTCTTCACCAATCGACGCGCTATTAAATTCTGTTGAATGTGGCCAAGTTTCGTTTTTCCGCTGCAAGCGGTTCTCCGGCCACCTCGGAAAAACAGGTGGGGGGGGGGCCTCCGAGGCCCCCCTCCAGTGCGCGTGTTAAGGACAGATGGAGGCGCGTCAACTTCAGGCTGGCAGCAATCGCTGAAAAGTCTATTGAGAACAAACTGGAGCCAAAATGGATCCGGCACGTGAACACCTGTTTCTGCCTATTTCGATAACGCTGATTTCAAATTTAGTAACCGTTTTTTGCCATCGGACCTGGTTTCTTCTCCAGAGCATACCTGTTGTATAGCCCCTACACTTTCTACACACTGTCATCAGCCTAGCCTTTTGTGGAAAAATAAAGATCAGGGATGTCGGGAATCCGGGTTATATGCGCCCAGACAATGCAGCTAATCAATATACCTGTGAATTTATTGCAACAAAAGACTACTTCGCATTCAAGTGCATGAACATTGTATATTGAACAAGGTTTGCGCTCGGTCGCACAAGCTCGCCGGTATTGTGGACCGAGAGGTGACGTCGCAACATTATATGATGATGATTTTATGTCAGAGTCACCTCCCTTGAAGGTCGAGTCTGAGTATAAAGTCACATGTCAAGGTCATACCACCATTTCAAGGTCATTGACCCTAGTGCCTTTAGTCGGATGATACCGCCTAATATGACGTATATCATGTTCAGAAAAGGCAATCAGTGAACCATGCTGTTCGTTGGCTCGTTTGCCGTAACTGACGCCGAAATTTGACCGACAGCTATACGAATGGGTACCGGGACTAACGCAAAAAATGGACTGACATATATGAATTAGTATATTACGCATTTGACGATACGGGAGACAGGCTGCTCGAAATGATTAAATAAATGTTAATAAGATGATCTATGACGCTTGGCTGACAACTAAAGTAAAACTATTGTAATTTGTATGAGCTTAACGATATTTTATTTCGGATGCTGGACACGATATGGGAATGGCCCTTATAAAAGAACAATCGTGTCCCGTCTGACCCGTTGATAATTCCTTTGGGAAAGGTGCCTCAAACCTAAGCTTCATCTACTTTAGTTGGATGCATTGTGTGTTAAAAAATGGACGGCACAACGATTTGAATTACACTTGGCTGAAAAAAAAACAAGTATGAAATTTGACAACAGGGTGTTTAACCCTCGCCCCACTGGGGCCATCGATGGCCCTCCCCTAAGGTTTTCCGGGATAGCAGAAAACCGAAGAGGCGCAGCACCGCGGTTGAGAGCTCTACCTCTTACTGCATCATTTTCCCACCATCCCTGATTTTTTTACCCCGGGTCACCCAAGGTCAGGTCACCAGGCGAGGTCAACCAAGGTCACCTCACTTCAACTTTAGAGCTCTGTAAGAGCTACATTTCGAAGACGATCGATTTGAAACTTCCTAGTCTTTATGGACCCTCCAGGGTCTACAAGGTGTATATCCCGGATTTTTCGATTTCATGACCTGAGGTCAGGTCACGAGGTGACCTCTCCCATTGCAAAAGAATAGGGAATAGCTGTCTTATGATCTAAAAGTCCAAAAACGATTGAAAATACTCGGCTTGGTCAGAAATGCGTTCTTGGACACCCTTTCACGGATTCCAGGGGCTATATTTGCCCTTTGACCTTTTAGAAGTCATCCAAGGTCACCAGGCGTCAAAAACATTATTTTGACAATAACTTTTGACCTATATAAGCTAGAGCACTGAAGCAAACGCCATCGTGTATGTCTTGTCACTGGCTTTCGCTTGATATACGGCAAGGTCACCTTCTGACCTTTCGTGACCTCAGGTAATATTAAGTCACGAGGTGACCTCTGGAGGTCAAACCACTGGCGGGAGGTCGTTACGTTTCACGTCGCGGAAAAAGTCCGGCATTTTCCTATCCAATGTACTTTACCGCATCTCAATAACTCTAATAGCATAAGAGTTATACCCAGTTTGCTTAAGCATTGCATATTTGCGTGAAAATAGCCGATCTTCACCTAATTTTACCTCTGGAGGTCAAACCATTGACCTGAGCACTACAACATACCAAGTAATTTCTTATTGAATTCACGCGAGCTTTCTAGTGCACTTTGCAGATTTGCGCTAACGCCCATATTTTCGGAGTTAGAGAGGGGGCCATCGATGGCCCACCGGTGGGGCGAAGGTGGCGCCGGACCCCCGGTGGGGTGCGGGTTAAGGGCGCACAAAAAATTGCCGACTGACAAGCACTTATATCCTCAACCCGTGAAGGGATGAGACCCCTTGACTCCGCTGCAGGAGTGCGTAAATGAGAGCGCAGATCAGACCATAGGTCACAATGCAGCAGCACCCGATACCGATCAGGAGCCGCTGTCGGAGGCGCACTCGATTTTTACTCCGAGTCCCCCTCCCTGCACAAGAATTGGCAATCCCTCCAACTCCTGTGACGCATACTGTGATACTGGATAATATCACGAAGAGATAACTAGCTCAACTGCGGACAGTTCAATCGCCGTTACATACAATCCCACTCAGGTTTCTGACCGAGCAGGAAGCGACGTAGGACTGATTCAGTCGGACTTATCTCCAAAGTTTCAACAGAACTTAGATTCTGACCCAAGATCGGGTATGACCGAGACTCATCGGTACAATCTAAGATCTAGATCTCGACTTGAGTTAGAAGGTCCATCAATGGATACGTATGAACCTCTTAGGGGCTTTGTGAGAAACTTCGCCCCCAGTTCAAACCCAAAAGTCCCACGAGTGACGTGGATACTGTAAACTCCGCTTACAAGACTATTCAATGGTAGAGAAAAATAGAACGTTATACTGACGGATCAACATTCTGGCGGACGGTAGTGCAGACCCTTGCAAACACATTACTTTACAACTTTATGCATGCATAAAGTTGTAGCAAAACAGAACATTATGACCCTCACGTGACTGTGTGAAGACCTGATGTGCCTTATTGTTGACACACAAGGTGATGCTAATACTGTGTCTCCTGTGCCTCCGACAGGCACAGTGGCTCGACGGACATACATATATAAAACCTAAATAGAAACCTGCCTCCTTGCCAAAAACACCCTATTGTCGAATTTGCGTCCCGGTATATTCTCCTTCCGCCGCGAGCGTGTGTATTGCAGCTCTGTTCCAGCAGCATTCGGATAGCATCGATCGTCTCTTTATGACCCTGCTTAGTCCTGTTGCTAGCATTCCCCTTGCTCACTGTCCAGTGCACGGCCAAGAGCTGTAAGTCTCTAGTGATTGTTTTATTGCTATCAGTGCAGTTACTGTCCAACCTGCCGCTAATCAGTACTTGGCATTCATTTCATTTAATTTCATCTATTTGGTCTATCGTCTACGGGCACGTGATCCCATTTACAGACGAAGTCGAGAGAGTTAAAAACTTTGATAAGTTTCGAAGTGCTGCGGCGAGGAGCATGATGATGAGTTGCTAAGATGTTCCCTGGCCTCTCCCCTCGAATCCGGAAATGTAAAAAACACTGAAGATTATATATTCGGGCACAGCCCTTCATCAGAATCGTGGAGTAAATATCAATAATTCTCAGTCCTAGTATAGCCAGACCTCGAATTGACCTTCACACAAAAATGCCTTTTAGAATGAATCGTCAAAAATAAGATTGGATGTCGTGACAACAACGATATTGGTACCTCTAACCTAAAAGCAATGCCGGCAATACAACAAACCTAGACCAGTATTTGTGACAGACTTTTCTATTATTTCAGCCAAACACTAGCTTTTGATTAACAATGAAAAACTCGCTGAAGTACCTTAATCGGTTATTTGAATATTTCTGTTCTTATTATTTACTTTTTTCCCGTCGACTGCAGCTAAAATGCCAACCATGAACTACCTATTTAGCACTAGTAGACGTGATACTAGATCGGTGTAAAGACTGCATAATTTCCCCTTTAACATGATTTTTGCAGCCACACGTATACTCTTTCGACGCTTAACGTTTGGCCAGAGGAGCAGGCTGTGGAAAATGGGTTTATCAATTACAAAAAGTTGACCTTGACCACTAGGTACAATCTTAACTAAGTAATTCGAGGGAGGCTTTTGTTGTAAATATAGCATCATGTTAAAGGGGAAAGTATGCAGTCTTTACACCGATCTAGTATCACGTCTACTAGTGCTAAATAGGTAGTTTTTGATTAGCATTTTAGCTGCAGTCGACGGAAAAAGTAAATAATAAGAACAGAAATATTCAAATAACCGATTAAGGTACTTCAGCGAGTTTTTCATTGTTAATCAAAAGCTAGTGTTTGGCTGAAATAATAGAAAAGTCTGTCACAAATACTGGTCTAGGTTTGTTGTATTGTCGGCATTGCTTTTAGGTTAGGGGTACCAATATCGTTGTTGTCACGACATCCAATCTTATTTTTGACGATTCATTCTAAAAGGCATTTTTGTGTCAAGCTCAATTCGAGGTCTGGCTATACTAGGACTGAGAATTATTGATATTTACTCCACGATTCTGATGAAGGGCTGTGTCCGAATATATAATCTTCAGTGTTTTTTACATTTCCGGATTCGAGGGGAGAGGCCAGGGAACATCTGTGTTAAAAACTTAATCTAAACATCTAACAACTCAAACAACTCAATAGCTAAAAACACAATCACACGCGCGAGCATTGTTAAAAGCTATAGTTAGTGTTTAAAACTGTAATAAATGCGTACAGTGGGAACAGAATCAACTATACGGACCTAACATAGAGTATCACAACAGATTTGAAACTGGCCACCTGCTCATTAAACATATCTATCCGAGGACATCTCTTCAAGAATTCATTAACAGACCGCGGTACTCTGCCGAATATCCCCTCCTTCACCGTGCTAACTCTAGCGTAGGGCACACTCAATAGCTGGTTTGTTCTCCCTCTTCTTGCCGGCACATGTAGAGGAAAACGTTCAAGAAGAATCGACGAGTCTATCATGCCTCTATGAACTTTAAAGGCAAACATAATGTCATGTTGTAAAAAACGGGCGGTGAGCGATGTTGCTCCATGGTGTGACAATAACTCATTGTAAGCAAGGGAGCCACATGCACTGCGACGAGGAACGTTAGCGTTAAGCCACATAAGGTATTTAAGCTGGACACGCCCGACTCGGTTCAAATGAATTCGTGCAGCCCCCGCCCATAAACACTACAGTACTCCAGTATCGACCTTACATGCGCACAGTAAGATGCCCGCACGGAGGACGGACTGATCCCTCCACCCGCGCCACGTCCACCCCGAGCTTTTTGGAATGATCGAATCAAAAGACCGAGAAATTTGTTCGCTTTTTTCACAACGGAATCTATATGAGGTGCAAAGGTGAGTTTTTATCCAGAATGACACCGAGGTCCCTGATGGTGTCCACGTGCTCAAGGGCCGTGTTTCCAACGAAATATTTCGTCTGAATTGGTTGTTTTTTTAGGGTCATTCTGAATGACTTGCATTTTGTAGGGTTCAAATTAAGCTTCCAGGAATGGAACCATCTACACAGCTGATTTAGGTCATCTTGCAAGATAGCCGCATCACTTTTGCAGGAAAATTTTCGAAATATCTTGACATCATCAGCAAACATGAGACAGTGAGAATTCATTCGGGCCGGAAGGTCATTGATGAACATGGCGAACATGAGTGGAGACAACAATCCGCCCTCCGGCGTGCCCGAGAGCACATCTGCCCACTCGGAGCTTTTCCCATTGACTATCACACGTTGCTGTCGGTCATGAAGGTAAGCAGATAGCCAATTTAGAGCCGATCCTGTTATATGATACGAATGACTAAATTTATGAACCATAAGCGAATGATTAACACTCTGGAAGGCTGCGGTGAAATATGTGTACACACAGTCCGTCTGCAATCCTTTTTCTATTGATTGCCATGCATCGGCCATCAACGTAGCGAGATTGGTCGCGCAGGACCGTCGCTCCATGAACCCGTGCTGGTGATCGGACATGGCTGGCCGTCCATGGCGAAGCAGAGACGTACATACATGCAACTTTTTCTACACTGAAAACAAAACGACACAAGGATACTGTGTTAACACATGAAAATACACAGAGATGCTGTGTTAACACAGCTCCCGCGCGACAAACTAACACAACAATTTTAGTCGCCGCTGGCAGTGTGTTTTTCAAGTGTGTTTTCCCAACACAAGAACAGTGTGTTACACATTGCATTTACACACTGGTACTGTGTGAACACAGCGAGCCTACACAAACTCTTTGTGTCTGAATTTTCCAAAAACACACGACTTGGCGCGTTACACATTTTATTTACACAATAGCACTGTGTTAACACAGCAATACGACACAAAATTCCTTTGACCAAAATAACTAAAAACACAGAAATATACGTATTGACCACTGCATTTAAACACAAGATCTGCATTAACCCATGGGCGGATCCAGGATTGCGGATTGTGGAGGGGGGCACCTTCCGGGGCGCCATCCGGCCCGGGGACGCCACTTTTGACCGGCAAAAGCTATCCGTGTCGAGGGTCGATCGGGGATGGGGGCACGAGCCCCCTTGGCCCCTGGATCTGCCTATGCATTAACCCGAAAATTTTACACAACATTCCTGTGCACAAAATTGCTAAAATCAGACTTCGGCTGCGTGTTACTCAATGGATTAACACACTTCTGCTATACTAAAATAACTACATTAACATGTTATTCATGCATAAACACAATATTTTGGCATACTGCGTACACGGCATAGCTGATACGCTAACATAAATAGTTGGTACAAATGAACGTTAAATGACACAAGTGCATTGCACTACACAAATCAGCAGAATTTAAAATGTGATGGCATATAGATAAAATTACGAACAATGATTCAGTACGATCGTGCAGTAACAATATTTCAATTCATCGAGGACTTGAAATATTGTTACCGCATTTATTAAACGATTTAAACGAGAGAGAGAGAGAGAGAGAGAGAGAGAGAGAGAGAGAGAGAGAGAGAAAGAGAGAAAGAGAGACAGAGAGAGAGAGAGAGAGAGAGAGAGAGAAAGAGAGAGAGAAAGAGAGAGAGAGAGAAAGAGAGAGAGAGAGAGAAGAGAGAGAGCACACTGAATGCACATGGGCTCCTTACACCAAATGCCAGACAGAGCTGTTCTGGAAAACCTTCTTCTTCCAAGATCTTCAGCTCTGCATCATACTGTTCACATGTTCGCAAGGTGAGATCACTGGCACTCGTGACACATCCAATGTCAGTTTTGGACGCATTGCAGTACCTGCACATCCTAGCACCTCCTGAGAAACAAGCTGTGAATCCAGCTATTTGATGGACTCCAAGGTTATCCCCAATGACAGCTGCAAGCTGAACTTTAACATTTATGGACCTCGATTCTCCTCCTAAATCCAGATCGATCCCAAACTTCTCCAGTTTCAGCAGATCATCCACCAAAGGGGCCAATATTTCTTCCCAAGAACACACCGAAAAATTTCTTCTTTGAAAAGAATCAACAGCAGAATCCTTTTCAAGTTCTGTGCAGGTGACATGTTTCCTACTGAACAGTAAACAGCACCCAGCTGATGCCTTTTAGTTTTGTTTCCCAATGGATTGTCAACAGTGAATCCGTCATAATAGATGACTAGTTTCAAGCGATCGTTCTATCTTCCAGTCCAGACAAAGTATCAGGCGGGTTTCTTGTTTCACTAAATAGTACTTCATCTTCACACAAGCCCTTCAACTGGTCCACAAGTGGTACATACTGAATGTTATGCCCTGGTTTGTGATCACCCATCGGGATTTGCTTAGGCTCTATGGCATGAAATTCTTTCATGGCTTTTTCTTCGACATGATGACTTTTTGCATACTCCAGGCATTTGTCTTGCAATTCATGTTTTCCCTCCTTTGCCTCCTGTACAACTGCTTCACTGAAGTCATGAACGAACCTCAAAACTTGTCGGCATGATTCCAATGGTAAATTTTGTGCTCTAAGCTGTACGATAAGACTGGCACACGACGGAGCAGCAGATTTCTGAACGTAGCCTGAAAATTGTGAGCACGTTGGAACATCTTTGGTGCCTGATGCTTGACTGAGATGTTTGGCCCATGGGTTCCAAATCCACCTCACCTTCTTCGGTTCTGTTAACTGCAGACGCCCTGGGCCCAGAGGTGCCCTGAGCGAGCAGCCAGGCATTCCCATGCTTTGCTTCAAAATGCTCCTTCCAGTATCGAATGGTTGAGTATGACTCAGAACATACTGGGCACGCAATGAAGAAACCGGATGATTTATGAGCTTTCAAGTGTTTGCAAAAATGTTTGATGTCTTCAGATGAAAACTGGCACAATGAGCATGAAAAGGTGCCACAAAATGTGTTGCCCTAAAAAGGAACAGGGTTGGCAGTGAATTCAGTACAGAAAAAGTGATACAAATTTACTCAATGAAGAGTATCTATGCAGAGATGTGCGAACATATCCTTTAAATTTTCCTGTTTTCATTTCAAGGATTTCAAGTAGTTTATTCAGTGGCTTCCGCACATGTATTCAGGTACACAACACCACAACAAACATCCCCTAGACAATACATTTCAGAGGGAAACACTTGACAGGATTGAAAGAAAATAAGGAACGCCAGAATACGAACGTAGGGGAGTGTAGACATACACGAGGATTCGAGAAATGAATAGAAAAAAACTGGAAAACGATTTCTCGACGTTCAAAAGGACTGTGGAAAAGGCAAAACACAATGTCTATAAAGCCATTTGTTTTTATATGATCGCTATTGACGTTGTTTTAAATTCAGGCCAATAGTTTTCAAATTATTTCCAAAAACACGCCCTGATCTTTTTCCATTGAAGCCATCACACGTGTATTATTACACACTCATCACACTAGGGTTAAAAGTATAAAACAATAAAAACGGTATCGACTTTACATCCCCAGCGGACACAGGTAGCGACAGACAATCCAGCAACAGGGAGCTATCAGGCCCCTATTACCTCTCAGGCCCCTATTATTCTCTATTAACCTGATCAGGCCCCATGGTCCGCGGACGCCGACACTGACACTTAGCTCAGCTGGAACAAACCTCTGGATTTAGGGGAGACGGGTTACTAGGAACGTTTATCACTACCATTCGTTTTCTATTTTCCACTTTTTGAAGAAAGCATATGCAAGACATATGGAGAAGACAAGCGTCATACAGGAAAGGCCTCAACAACACCCCACACCCATTAGCATTGACAAAACCCTCTGCATGTGCGCGTATAAAAATGACAGAGCAGGTGAACACACTCATGTGCGTTGACCTGTGTTGACCTGTGTGTTGAACAAATTATATGTTAGCAAATTGTGTATGTCTACGTGTACATCTATGTGAAAAAATAATATGACAAATGATAAATTCCTAGCACAGGCAACTCATATGCACAGGAGATGCTAGTGCGCTTTTGTGATCACACTTGTGCACATTGCAGTGCGCGAGTGTGATCAAAATAGAGATCATAGAGAGCGGAGTCCAAGTCTGCCGGTCTTTTGCCTCAAAATTCGGATAATCTGTATGGTAAGACCACGATATCTAATCCATAGTAAGACTTTAGCCTAAATCATAGGGGCATGGATTTTCGAAATTCAGTGGGGGTGCCCGAAACATGAACGCTGTCAACTACGACAGCACTAGGATTTTCGAGACCCTTTCAAGCTCACCGCGACCCTCTTACAAGGCAGCCAGGTAGCAGTATAAAAAATGAAAATAACAAATACCGTGGGCCCACCCATTGCGCAGCCCCCCTACGGATAGAGTAAACTTCACATCAGTCCTTTGACACGCCCATTGACGGAGGGGCCGGTACCCATCTCCCTCGGGTTTTTAGGAGACAGCTGACAAACGGTGGAGCGTAGCTCCGCCGTACTTGGCATACCTATTTTCTGAACATTTTTACAACTTCTGTCAATATGTTAAGGTTAGGTTATCTTAAGTCAGGTCACCAGTACAGGTCAAGTGACCAGACCTAAAACAAAGTTTATGACAGCAAAAGTCAGAACAGGGTGAACCTATCCGATTGAAACTCATAGCACATAATGGACCCACCGAGTTCTCTAAAACACATTCTAGTATTTTCGGTATTAATAAATTC
Source organism: Lepas anatifera (assembly GCA_034440635.1). Classification (NCBI taxonomy): domain Eukaryota; kingdom Metazoa; phylum Arthropoda; class Thecostraca; family Lepadidae; genus Lepas; species Lepas anatifera. The sequence continues at coordinate 1,065,370 of JAOTON010001583.1, read as the reverse complement.
CGGTAATATCGATGACCTAAGGTCAGGTACGAGCCATGACCTCTCCATTGGAAATACATGGGGAAAATGATTTAACTGAATGACTTAAAGTGTCAATGGAATAATGGTATACCCACTAGTCAGTTGATACCATAAACATGTACTCCAGGGTAAACAAGTACACACCATAGTTATCACAAATAAGAATGAGAAACTGTATGACTTCCCTCAGTCTGATCTGGTCCAACTTTCCTGCAGCCATAGGCCAGTAAAAACAGGTACTCTCGGCCACATGCAATCAGTGCCACCAAGCTGATGATTCAAGCCATCCTCGAATTCTGAGGTAAACAAACAAACCATACACACAACAGAGGCCACAAACACAGTTCTCTCATAGGAGCATGGAAATCCCACCACATGATGCCGGTACACTCTCTGGAGTGCGGACAATCGTCGCTACCAAGCTGCATGTTCAAATGTGCAGTAGATGAAGATAATTGTGAATGTGTTGAACGAGCAAACATATGGAACTGCATAATCCGGAGCCAGGTCAACCAGCGCATGTGCACCACATGAAAGTGTGCCCCACGTCTTTGACCCCATGAGTTGCAGATCCCTGAATTACGCCAAGGTGGTCACAAATATGGGGCTACACGACCTAGTGTATGGTAATGTGTGCAAGCATGCATGTACACATTAATCCAGGTAATGTGATAGAAAAGATGAATTATAACCTTCAATGCAAGCCAATTATCCCCACTGACTTCATCGCCTTATGCATTGACAACAGACTGCACAGTGAGTGGCTTGTATCTAGCAAACATGATTTCTTTTCAGGGCCCCATTCCATAAAAGGTGTAGCTTATGTCAATAGTGTAGAAGTAGAATAATGCAGTGTAGAAAGTGAATAATACACTTAAATCGTGTTTCATAATAATTCAGTGTAAAATACAACTACGTACAAAGTTACACCTCTATCACCTACGCTGCACTAGAATGAAGCATAGAATATTCCCAATCCTGTTTCATATAACAGACAACATGTAGGTACGTTGAATTTTAAAACACTCCTGAAAAGCTATGCAAGATGTAGCAGAGTTTATCAGCCAATGATGCAAAACAAAAAATATATAATTTCTCCTGAAATTCTGAATCTCAGGCAAAACTATTGTAGTGAAGGACAAAAAGAGTTGTGAATGTAAACAACATTTAGATAAAAAGGTGTTAAGTTCTTCCTTCCACAAGTTTGAAGTAAGAGTTACTCATGGCAAGTTGAGCTGATATTTAGAGTTATATGGCAATTTGGTACAACAACAAATAATAGCTATGAAGCTATGATCTAGGTACCGACTGGCATCTAGGTATTATGCACAGACGTTAACTCTCTATTCCTTTCCCAGTTTCACGAAATTATTAGGGTCATAAACCTTACCCAGTTCACTCATGCTCAGTAGGCACACTTCAACCTCAGTTCCACTAGAGTACCTACGCTTGCACAATAATAACACATGAACCTTTCAGGGCCTTCACAGACTCGACAGAGTACCTAACTACCTGACCAGTCACAGCAAGCAAACTGCAAAGACAGGGTGTTGCCAACAAAAGTGTGTTGTATATTTTTTGTGTCTGCTGTTAGCGCGCCTTCTACCACAGTATTTTTCAACTTTGTGAGAAATTTGAAAAATCAAATAAGAATAATTATTAATAAAATAATCGATTAAGAGCACGTAAGTACAATGATTTCCTTTAACTAATTAAATGAAAATAAATATATGCGCTTTTTCATCTCAATAAAAGTTATATGTTAGATTTGGAACATAGACGGATCCAGGGGTAAGGGGGCATGTCCCCGATCGACCCTCAGACGCCCCCTTGAAGGGTCGATGGCGCCCCCTGAAGTGTCGCTTCCCACCCCCCAGGATGCAAAAATCGGCGCCCATCAATAGGATTTCGTACCCATCTGATAGGTTTCATGGCGCCCCCGACCGGATGCCCCCCAATCAGCAATCCTGGATCAGTCTATGATTTGGAAGAAGTAATTCCATTCTGGAATTGGGCCTAATTTACGCATATCTTGAATTTACGCTGCATTTCATATCTACGTTGTCTTGGTATGAATGTCGCCGCTCTTTATGAAACGTTATTCTGTTTCTGAGTACAGTGTAGCTTGCAGGTGAACGTGGTGCAAAACATGTCACATTACTACAATTTTTATGAAACTGTCTGCTGGTCTTAATTAGCAGTCCCTTGCATTTGTGTCCATATTTCATCGTTGGAATTGTTGCAAGGACCTTTCTGCCTTCATTAACATGTAAAAACATCAAACTTTTTACGGAATCCAAATGAATCATAAGCAATATTTTTAGAATTTGTTTACCTCCAAGCGCTCCTTTTCATAATCGAATATTGCCCAAGGTTTATCTCCTGCACCTAGGGCCTTTTTATTTTGTTGTGTCCGTGCAGGCAGCCACAATGAAGCTTGCTCTGCTGGAAAGTAAAGCAGATTCTGAATCATGGAGGCGAAATTAAGTTATTGGTAGACTTAAAAGGAAGGGTTTTGCGTGGGTTATGAAGTCGAGTAGGCCTTCAGACTCAGTCATTTCATGTGAGGGTGTTAACAAGCAGCCACAACACAGAAAAAGTGTTGCTTGTCATACAGAATTATACAGTAGGCACCTAATATATAATTTCATATAGTTATTGAGATAATTGTATGTGAAAGATCACCTGGCACCACAGACTGAGGTCCCCATAATGCCAGTGTTTTGTTTGGTTTCAAATATGTGTGCTAAACTAATTTTTTTAGGAGAAAAATGTTTCTATCCATTAGGGCTCTGTACGTAAGCTGAGGCATTATGGAAACTGCTGTCGCTGGATCCTGATCCTCAGCTGTATCTTTACCGGCCCAATGCGCATGGAAACCAGGTGATGGGCAAGGTGATGTAAAGAGGGCAGTCATAGGTTAAGCCCTAAATCTGATATCCTACTGAGGGAAGCACATTGAGTAAAAATAGAATAAAGCCCTGACTTTGCTGCATGTCTTCTCCATTCTTTTTCTCCTGCGGGATCTTTCCTATACGTTGTATGTACTGTTTTATCTGTGTTTTTATTCTGCAATATATGAATGGGTGTAATTTCACTCATCAAAAATGAAAATTAATAATTACAGTAGTATGAAAAAGAGAAAATGGGTTCCATGAACCAGGAGACTGGACTAGTTCCAGAAAATCTTCGGCGTGATGGGGGAGGGGCGCCAGGGCCAGTTTTTAAGTTCCACCTACTGGAAATATTTTATATTTATAGTGCACATTGTACGAAAAAATGCGCTATCCTGTAAAATATTGTTGCCTTACTTTTCAAGCTAGAAGACAGATCGTTAATTTTCTACCACCTATTTGCCTCTGGAAAGGCAAAGAGCTTCTATATACAGTATAAGGTTCTACCATGCCCCACAGCCGAAGAGAAATTAAGATGATTGCACATACGTTTTTCAACTGAATGAATCCACGGCACATTGGCTATAGCTATTTGCTTAAATGGTGTTTGCAACATGCTTGAGAGCAGCCCAAATTCATGCTTAACATAAATTTTCTGAACACTGCAATGATTGTTTCTCACCTCTGCCATCCAACGGTAGAAAAAAGTAGGTCACATTTTTTCGAATTTGAGATTTTGATATCATTTGATGCAGAAAGGCAAGCTGCATCTACTTATCACATGCTATAACAAAGTTCACTTAATTTTCTTATTTATATTGTCTTTTCAATTCAGTTCCAGGGCTCCGCTAATGTTAAGCAAAACGGAAAATGCGCTCTCCTGTAAAATAATCTGAATGTGACACACACTTTTCTTCCGTCGGACTGCCGACCTGGTTTACTCACCTGCAGTGTTTCCATTATTGAAGAAACTAGGGTGCCCAATGACATGATGCTGGTTCCAGAAAATCAACCATTTAAAGCCATGGTTTTAACTCTACTCCCTAGAGGAACTCACTTCAGTAAAGGAGCTCCAATGCACTTCCATATGTGGTTCATCTAAGATTTTCGAAGTGCTAATGCCGAAAAAACCATTTAGGTATGTGAGGAAATGTTAAAATTTTCATTTAAAGATAACAGAAATATAGCTAAAGTTTGTCCGAAACAATCCTCAGGATCACCGTTTGAGTTAATGGAAACTTTTGCTAGTTAGAAGTGTTTGACCATGCTTCTTGCTTGCTGGTGGGTTGGCCCCTAAAAGAATGTTGAAGGTTGTTTTAGTTGCCATACCATTTACCTAAACACTGCCAGACAAGATATACCATGTTTACCACTGGAAAATTACACCCCTCGGTATGATTTCCTCTACAATGGACTTTTACTTCTTGTTTGTGTTGCTTCGGTCTGTGGTTGTCCAAACCTTGGAAGGTTTTTAGCTCTTGTTTGCACTGTCCTCTTCGGGAATAACAATCACAAGGGAATAATGACTCTCTGGCAGACATACTACGTCCTAGATCACAGATATATGCCAAACACACCAACTTATACTATTAAATAAAAGGCGAGCAAACAATGGTCACCTCTCTTCCCGACGCCATATGCAGCAGTTATCTGCTGAAAAGATGGCGGCCGGGCCGGAAGCTCATCAATAAAAAATGGCAGAAAAACACAGTATTCTTGGGTACGCAACACAGGTTTTGTCTGCAGCAACACAAGATCCGTGTGCGCACAGAATCCCTGTGTCAAATTCTAAATGTTTGTGTAAGCCATTGTGTATTTTTCTCGCCAAAATCAGTCGACACAATCTCCTCGTGTCGGTAGCACTTCTTGTCTGTGCTGCCTGTGCAAAACACATCCAGCGTGGGTTGCTCACCCAGGGTGCGTGTGTTTATTTACCTGACACACGGGCCTTGTGTCGTTTTGTTTTCAGTGTAGAGTCTTTCCAAAGAGAGGAATGAGCGAAACTGATCTATGGTTGGTCGGGTTCTTAGTGCTGCCCTTTTATGGATGGGTACTATATTTGCCTGTTTCCACTTTTTTGGAAATACACCCTTGGCCAAAGACAAATTGCAAATTTTGTTCAGAGGCGTGGCAAGTTCATCATAACACTCGTGAATAATACGTGTACTAATTCCGTCATGCCCACATGCTTTGTTTACAGGTATTTCATTCAGTATGTTTCGGACCATGTCCTCTGTGCACTCTATCTCTGACAAGACAGGTAATTCATACACTGGTGGCTCTGGATACGGGTGTGCGACGTGACGGTCAGTAAACTTGCTAGCAAAGGCTTGATTTAACACATTGGCCTTCTTTTGTGTCGTCAGTAATAGTAACATCTTCGCTAACTAAGACAGAAAGGCTCCTATTTCCTACCTTTAGACACTTAAAAAACGACCAGAACCATTTAGGGTTTGTTTTGAAATCATGCGTGAGTCCTACAAGGTATTCACCATATTTAGAACTTGCTAAGTTTTTAAAATTACTTCTTGCCTGCCTGAACTGGGTTACCACAGTTCCATTTCTGTTGCACCTTAGCTGCCTGAACGCAGCCTCTTTTTCCTTAAGGGCCTTTTTCCTCTTTTTCCTTCCATCCTTGCCGTCACATCCTTCAATCACCTCATGGACACACCACTGGGCGTGGTCGATGTCTCATCTGAGTTCACGTTTGTTTGGGTCATTGTTACCGCTATGGCTTGCCGCTTGCTGTTAGCGATATTGAGGTGCAACGGTAATCAATGCTGGCGTAGGCTCCGCCGCCAGTGCGCTCTGCCGTCATCGCCACCTTGCGGAATGCTGATGTCGTCGCATCAGTGCTGATGCACGGATATGTTGCCACATCAGCGACATCAGGTCGTCTCGACCCTTCCCTCACCATTCGTTTATTGGGCGTCATTCGGAAACACGGCATTCCTGGCCGTCGCATCGATTACTCTAGGGAAAGAGACCACCGGATTTGACACTGTGTCGTGTCGTTCCGAATTGCTGTGTACTTAATGTTTCGTTCGTCGCTATCGTTTATTCTCTTTAGGCGTCCATCACTTGTCATTTCGTCTCCGCGTGTGCACCTGTGAGATCATACAGCGCCCTTTTAGTCTCCGGCTGCAGATGTCGTTTTGTAGGGGTGGGGGCGTATGTAATGGTCGCTCCCCCCGGCTTATATCTGCAGTTCTGTTTCACTTTTCGTCGGCTCTCCAGTGTTGTGCCTGCTCAGGTTTATTTTTAAAGATGGCTTTCCTATCATTGTAAGTCACGTCCAATATCAGCGAGCCGCGACCAGCATCATACATGCGCCAATATTAGCTGCCAACGCGATTTACAGCCTATTGCCACGGGTATGTGATTAAGTCATTCCAGGCAGGCGCACCACGAAACGTCATGGTTCCATGTTACAAATACTTTGTCAGGGAACAAGTACTGTATACGTACTGGTGTACGACGATGTGGTAGCTGGACCGTCATCGATCCATGATCTGTTTGCCTGAACAAAGCCACGAAACCCCACCCCTGCTGGGGCACTTCTGACTCGACTGCCCGCGCGGACGCATCTCCTGTAAACTCTTCACCACTGAAGACTGGGAATGACTTAAGAACTTTTATTTAGGCACAGAATGGATCGGCATCGTTTCGGCCTGGCACGTTTTGCCTGGTGTGTGCTTTTTGTCTTCATTCCGATTAGATTCGATCCAACACAACACCGATTAGTGAAACGAAAAAGTGTTCGGCCCACGTTGGTAAAGCACACCACTATGACAGAGGAAAACGGCACCGCACTCCGAGAAGAAGAGAACTAAAACGCGGCACATGGAGAAGGGAAAATGGTCCACATACATCAACCGACGTCCAACCGCTGCCAGCCGACATTGAACCGTTACAGGGCCTAGGATACCATGATTTAGAGAATATAAATGTATTCCAAGCGTACCTACAGAACTAGAGCAATTTGTCGGCCAATTTCCGTTTTCCTATGCATTTCCAAAGGAGAGTTCATGATCCGTACCTGACCGTGGGTCATCGATATGCAAAATCCCAGAATATATTTTGTAGCACTCTGTGGGCCCATTATGTGATATAAGTTTCAATTCGATAGATTCACCCTTTTCTTACTTATGCCACCTTAAACATATCTGGAGGTGAGGTCACTTGACTTACACTGGTGACCTGACCTGACATGACCCAGCCTTAAAATTTTGGAGAAAGTTGCGGATTTGATCAAGGAGAAGGTGTGCCAAGTACGGTGGGGCTACGCGCCACCGGAAAAAAATGGAGAGGTGTCCAAACACCCCCCTTCCCGCTAGGGCGAGGGTTAACACATATGTTATCATTCCTTAGCCGGATATCTATAGGGATATTGCATATTTTACAAAGACAGTTGGACAATTTCATGCCATATCAACCCCGTACAACCCCCATCCCCATAACCCAATATATCTCAGATTCTGCTAAAAGATTGTTGATCAGGTTATCTGGGGTGTAAAATCGTACTGTGGTAGCACAACTTCCGTAGGAGCAACAGGCTTGGAGCCATTGCATGATAAAATTTTATTTGATGGCAAACAAATTTTTAAATGCCTTCACCACCCAAATGCTCGGAGGAAACAATATAAAATGATATATTTTCAAAGTTTATTGGGCCCACCAAAGAGTCTGTGGAACACAGCTTTGGAAGGTCAAAAATTCTAAAAACAAAATAAGGGGAGAAATGTGAGGAAAATATAGGTATTTTGCGTTGCAGCCTATAAGCATGGATTTTTTCGTGGAAAATTAAGTTTTATGCAATAAATTTTAATATTTTTTGTTGTTGAAATATTCCCTTTCTATATTGTTCTATACAAATTGCGATGTGACCACCTTCATCGATTTTCACATGAGCTCGCACATTCCGGAGCGAAACTTTGTTTCTATTCGTCATAAAGACCTAACACTGACAACGCCGTCTTTGACATAAGCAGAGGCTTTAAAAAATTATCACGCGACCTTTTCAGGTCAATTTGTGACCTCATCGGCTGCTATGTCTCGACCCGGCACCGCCTGGTCTCTTTTCATACCCACTACTGCATGGGGGACGATCGGATCCCAGATAAAGCGGAAAAATAGAAACGGCGCTGGAATAAACTTACCGTCGTCTGATGTGGAGTCAACTTTGTACTATATCCACCCACACCGTCACAGAGGGTCAGGATGGGCCAAGATTCCCCCCTGTCTGTGCCGAGCTCTTTACAAGATCGATTTGTCCTTTTTCTACGTTTTCACCGCTTTTATGTCCCTGGATGACAGCTCACTCATGATATTTGAGAAATCTTTCACGAGAGTTGGAAAACAAATGCGAGTGAGAAAATTATAAAGGTTAGAAGTATGAGTCTGTCCATTGAGGGACTTCTGTTTGAATGTAGCATGCCTGCTATTTATGTCGGTCTCCATCTGTTTTTTGCGCAGGCTTTCGCCTCTCAGGTTCCGGCACGTCTTTTACCGTGAATCTGCTTGTGCGACAGCGCACCAGCACTGTGCCTCAATGCAACAGCTCAGTGCCTCACTATATTCATGCCCAAAAGCACAGTACCTCACTCTGTTTATACACAAAAGCACAGTACCTCACTCTGTTTATGCACAACAGTGCAGTACCTCAATGCAAGAGCACCATGCCTCAATATGCTTATGCAACATACATTGTTTTATGACATTTGACCACTAATGAGCTTGGTGACTTTAGTTTGTTCGCCCCATGTGAGCATTGAGAAATTTTACGTTTGATTTGGCCGCACTTGTCTGGTGTTTTACAGCAATGCTCAGGTATAGGTATGTCAACGGCAGGCTTCAGTGCGAATTAAATATGGCTGTATCTTGCTAGTTTTGCTCCGTGGACGTCAAAGGTTTTGTGATTTTACGGTCGGCACATTCTGAAGGTTTTCTAACACAGATGTGAAGAACGTAGCCCTAGCAAACTTTTGCTTCGTTAACTGGGGATGAGATCCGTTCAAGGGAATGTGGCACCTTGGTCGAATCCTGGAATGTAGTGTAATTAGGCGTACTTTTAGCCGTAAATAATGAAACCACTCATGATTTCTCTGAAAAATGTACATAAAGTCCAATATTTTGATTTTTAAAATACTCCTCTAGGAAAATAAATAAATACCTGCCTGTGGATGATGTCATGATCTGGCAACCACTACCATACTTGAAACGCTTCAAGGGCTTCGATTGGCTGATGCTCATCGTGACGTCAGCATATGTCGTCACACCAACAGCCATGACAACTGTGGCCTGCTACTAAGGGTACATGAGGGGTACATTGCAGGTCGGTTTTAGCTTTTTTCTACGGAAATCGCGAGTTCCAAGACAAATGATATATTGAGTACCGGGTTTTCCGACTTGCTTTACAACTTGGCTATCTCAGTTAAAATCACGTTATGAAGGTGCCGCATTCCCTTTAAAGGGAATATGGTACCTTTATAACCTGATTTTAACTGAGATAGCCAAGTTGTAAAGCATACCGAAAACCCAGTCCTCAATATGTCATTCGTCTTGAAACTAAAAATTTATGTAGAGAAAGGTAAAAACTTTCCAGAAATGTACCCCCAAATCTACCCCAGCCAAAGGGCCACAGTTGTCAGCTGTTGGTGTTACGACAGCGCTGACGTTGCGGTGGGTATCAGCCAATTGAAGCCCTTGAAGCCTATTGAATATGGTAGTAGTTGCCAGGTCATGACGTCACCCACAGGCAGAGGCTTATTTTTCAGCCTAGAGGAGCATTTTAAAAATAGCAATATTGAGCTTATTGTACATTTTTCAGAGGAATTATGGACGTTTTCACGATTTTTGGCAAAAATACCCCTAGTTACACTAAATTCCTGGATTCGACCAAGGTGCCACATGCCCTTTAAGCTATTGATCTGAGATTTATATAAAATGGCAAGATCATCAAACACAACCCAAGGCCATTAACCCGCGCCCCACCGGGGGTCCGGCGCCACCTTCGCCCCCACCGGGGGGCCATCGATGGCCCCCCCTCTAACTCCGAAAATATGGGCGTTAGCGCAAATCTGCAAAGTGCAATAGAAAGCTCGCGTGAATTCAGTAAGAAATTACTTCGCATGTTTTAGTGCTCAGGTCAATGGTTTGACCTCCAGAGGTCAAATTAGGTCAAGATCGGCTATTTTCACTCAAATATGCAATGATCAAGCAAACTGGGCATAACTCTTATGTCATTAGAGCTATTGAGGCCTGGTAAAGTACATTTGATAGCAAATTGCCAGTACTTTTTCCGCTATGTGGAACGTAAAGACCTCCCGCCAGTGGTTTGACCGCCAGAGGCCACCTCGTGACCTAATATGACCTGAGGTCACGAAAGGTCAAGAAGTGACCTTGCCGTATATCAAATGAAAGCCAGTGACAAGACAAACACGATGGTGTTTGTTTCATCGCTCTAGCTCAATTAAGTCAAAAGTTATTGTCAAAATACTGTTTTTGACCTCTGGTGACCTTGGATGACCTTGGAAAAGTCAAAGGGCAAATATGACCCCTGGGATCCGTGAAAGGGTGCCCAGAAACGCTGTTCTGAGCAGTCTCAGTATTTGCAATCATTTTTGTGGCTTTTATATCATGAAACAGCTTTTCCCCATGCTTTTCCAATGGGAGAGGTCGCCTCGTGACCTGACCTCACGGCACGAAATCGAAAAATCCCGGATATACACCTTGTAGACCCTGGAGGGGTCATGAAGTGTAGGAAGTTTCAAATCGATGGACTTTGAAATGTAGCTCTTACAGAGCTCTAAAGGTGAAGTGAGGTGACCTTGGTTGACCTCGTCTGGTGACCTGACCTTGGGTGACCCGGGGTAAAAAATTTCAGGGATGATGGGAAAATGATGCAGTGAGAGGTAGAGCCCTCAACCGCGGTGCTGCGCCTCGTCGTTTTTCTGCTATCCCGGAAAAACCTTAGGGGGGCATCGATGGCCCCCCGGTGGGGCGAGGGTTAAATGGTCTGAGGAAGTCATTTCACACATCTTCGAAAACATTTGTTCATGTTGGTGAATTTGTTGATGCACAAATGTTGTGCATAGCACGACATTTGTTCTATGGTGCTAGTGTATCTCACTATGGCGACAAAATAAAATATCTTGCGCCGTAAAGTGTGATCTGATGCCAACATCGGGAAAAGTGGTCATGTACTACAATGCATCTAAAAAACATTTGGAAGGAACGTAATTATAAAACATTTTGTATTTAAAGACAAAGTATATGACCTCATGCTCCATGAATAAATACAATTTTTTTGAGTGGTTACATTACAAGATAAGTTTTTCTTTAATTTGCTTTATTACTTGGGGGATTTTTTTGTCTTAAGCTTTCTCCACAGCGTCATTGGTCAGCTCAAGACAACATTACTAATATATAATTCGATATTGATTGCTCTGATCAATAACTTTTGGCAATGAAAAATAAACGGTTTTTTGGGGCAATAACCCAAAAAAACCGTTGCTCCAGTGACGGGGGAACGTCCGAATTTAAGGGGGGCACTATGGACTTTTCAACTCACTTCTTTCCAGTCAACGTCATAGGGCTAGTGTTAACATGTTTATTTAATGGGGGCACCCTGCTCCAGTGCCCCCCCCGTTTCAGCACCAGTGATTCCTACGGAAGTTTTAATACTATAACGTGATTCTACGCTCAATATAACCCCATGTTCACGCAGTTTTGGAAACCTCTGAGATGTGGAATATTATTTCAACATTTCTGGTTGATATGTCGCGGAATTCTCAGCCACGCTTTAATTTGCTACATAATTTGCATTGATTATTTAATGTATATAACTTGAATTTGCAATGGCCTCTTGCTTTCATTCGTAAGATACCTACTAATCTTCTTAAATGTGCACTTTGTAACGTCATGTTCGGTAAGGTCACCAGAAAATGAGAAGCAGATAGCTTGGCTTAAAGAAAATAGTCATTTCAGTAAAAATAAGACACTAAACGAATATATAGACTTTCGCTTACAGCTCACCCCATTTGTAGCGCGGTCTCTCCAAGTTCTCAGCCAAAAACCACCGCAACTAGCACTTCCGGTACGGCGTCTCGGCTTTCGCAACACTTCTCCGGTGCAGCACGGTCTATCACTTCGCTTCCGGCACCTCAGTCCACCAGCGTTGCTGCGCCTCAGTCCACCAGCCTCCCTGTGCGCCAGTCCCGGAGTCAGCCGCGCGGGTTCATGTGGTGGCGGCGCCGCTGATCCCTCCATGGCACCCCTCCCAGCGCCGACGCGCGGCACTCCACTTCCAGCTTCAAAACTCAAGGCCACTCTGACGTCGTCGAGCCGCGTCGCAGCCGACGGCCGACGCGACAGGGGAGGAGTGGGGCGCGGTGTCGTTTATAATCCTCTGTCTGGGGAAAACTCGCTGGAACCCTTGCCGGGGAAGCATAGGCGGAGGAACGTTTTCGTCCAGGGGAGGGGCCTAATTAGATTCATCATGTTGTTGGAATAAGCGCTTGGGTTGAAGTGGGTTATTGATCCATGGTGAATTTCTAAGAAATGAATATTTTTCATAAAATGGTACCAGCGACTATGTAGTGACAAATGCTTGCACCCATTCCTCGCGAAGAGTACATTGTGCTGAATAACAGGCAGATTTTAACCTTTTGTTTGCTACATTTGTCTCAAATGTCTTACCGCCCATGCCCCTGCCCCCCCCACATGAACATAGTTTCAACGCCCCTGCAAAATATCATCACTCCAAATATAGAGCACGGGCTCCTTGCAACTCCAACACTGGCCACACCCGCGCCGGAAAATTTCATGGCCTACCTGATAATCTCCCCTGGAAGTCCCTGGACAACCCAATTTTGATCCACGCTCCAATACCGGTTTTAACTTTCTAACTCGCTGTCTGTCCCTCTGACGTTCCAGAATCTTTTCCTTTGTGGTTTGTCCCTTGTTCTTCTTACAACAACAAAGGCGACGACAATGGTTAAGAGAATACTAAAAATGCAAGGGAAATGAGCCCTTTATGTATATATGTATATATATATATATATATATATATATATATATATATATATATATATATATATATATATATACATTGGTGTATTTGGGCAATATATTTTCTTTGAGGCAGGTATCGTTGTACAGCACTGAGTTTTGTGCTTTTGAGAGTTTCCTGTTAAGTTTTTTGAATATGATTAAATATCTTCCTAGTTGAGTCTGGTATTTTATCCAATAAGTCTCCGATATTCATTTAAATTACATTTTACCGACGCGTTTAAATTGTATTTTACACAATCATTATCAAGGTTTAAAAAGTTGTGCAGGGTGCCGCAGTTGCTAATCTTAAAGTTCATTTAAAAAAAGCTATTTAGTACATTTTTACATGGCATACTATTTAAGAATACTTTTAGTTTCGCGAACACATTTCAGGTATTCAAAAACACAAGTAATTATAGATACATATTCATATACACCCCAGAGCGCCAGGGAAATGTTAGTGTATTTCTGAAAGTTTAGTGACGGTTTGTATCTGTTGATGTGAAGTGCTTCTTTTATGAATAGGCGGTGGTGGTCTGTGCTTGCGTTGATGAATTTGGTGTTTTCTTACAAGAGTTTGTGTGGTGGTTTTGACTTGTTTGACTCTTGAAAGAAAACTCTTGAAAGAAAAACACCAAAATCATCGACGCAAGCACAGACCACTACCGCCTATTCATAAAAGAAGCACTTCACATCAACAGATACAAACCGTCACTAAATATTCAGAAATACACTAACATTTCCCTGGCGCTCTGGGGTGTATAAGAATATGTATTTATACCTACATGTGTTTTTATATTCCTGAAATGTGTTCGCAAAACTAAAAGTATCTTAAATAGCATGCCATGTAAAAATGTACTAAATAGCTATTTTTAAATGAACTTAAAGATTAGCAACTGCGGCACCCTGCACAACTTTTTTAAACCTTGATAATGATTGTGTAAAATACAATTGAAACTCGTCGGTAAAAATGGAATTTGAATGAATATCGGAGAATTATTGGATAAAATACCAGATTCAACCAAAAGACATTTAATCATATATATATATATATATATGTATATATATATATATATATATATATATATATATATATATATATATATATATATTACGGGCAGTATGCGATTTCAGACATTTTGCGAACTACCCAGGCATTTTGCAAATTGCCCAGAAAGCTGGGCAGTTTGCGAACTGCCCGGCCATTTCGTTAGTTTGCAATCTACCCAGGCATTTTGCATAGTGCCCGGCTCTCCGGTCATTTTACAAACTGCCACTGGGTGGGCAGTTTGTAAAATGCCCGGTGTTCACATGAATCGGAATCGCTGGAGGTTTAGATTGGAATTATAAAACCAAAAGAAAATGATTTGACCCACGTGGCATTGGTTTGAGCCATGTGACATCAGGACTGGTGGTGGAACTAGGGGCACCGGGGCACATTGACTCCTTAATTGGAGAAACTATTCATACTATTCCTATTCCTATTGCATTGAATAGAAATAAATGTATTGAAAAGTCAATGCTGCCCCCCCTTAAATCCAGGCTTTTCGCCGCTCCTGACAACAGATGGTAGCCTTCCAAGAATCGGTATGAAGGCTGCACTCTGTCGGAGTTGAATATTGGCCGGCTAATTATTTGCAACTATAAGTCAGAACATTTAATTGAGCATTGAGAGCTCCCCTCTGATTTTCCAGTGGCACAGAAAAATAGCGACGTGAACGCTGCTATACTTGCCGTAGCCTATCCCTGATAAATTCCGCAGCTATTCTGAACATTCTAAGCTTGGGTCATCTCGGCTAAGATCATTACGCCAGGTCAAGTGAACTCCCTAAAAATGTTTCGGACTGCATTAGCCAGGACAGGATTAATCTATCGATCTGAAACTTATCACATAATGGGCCCACCGGGTGCCAAAAAATTTATTACGTTTTTTGCTTCATTTCGCTACCAAATTCATGGTGTGAGGTACGAGGTACGAGTCATGATCTCCTCATTGTAAATGCATGGGAAAACACAATTTGGTTGAAAATTATCTCAATTATCTGTAGATACGGCTTGGAAGACTTATTATTCTCGGGATCGTATTTTCTTAGGCCACACGCAAGCTCATTTTGCATGATTTGACGTCTGACCTTTGGGAGGTCATTTTGGAATATTTAAGCAGGTTTTAAGGCAACAATAACGTCGCAAGAAATGCCAACAGAGTTTCAATTTCATAGCAATACTTCTGGATCGTCATTACGAAGCGATTGATATGCATGTTGACTATCTTTAGTCAGATAATGATATCGACCTGACCCTAGATTAGGTCATCTATTTTTTCATAGTACGGTTATGTTATACGTTATTTGAATTTCCGGAACGGAGGAATCGACTGACCCTGACTGAAATATATGAATAAATCGAAAAAATCAAATAAATTGACCCAGTCAGACGCTAGAATAAGAAGTATTATAAATAAAAATATTTGCTATCTCATGATCTCAATAATAGCACAGAAAAAATGTTAGTGAAACAGTTTCAGTATTTTGAATGGGCAGCCAACCGGTTTTCACGTTTTTTGTTACCCCGCTCAAGAGCCTAGCCCGGGGGAATGTTGACAACTTCCCCCACTGGGCGCAAAGGTGGATCCGAGTCCAACTGGGGCGTGGGTTAAAGGCCCCCGAAACCAACTCTTGCCCTCCCCCCCGAGAAAAATTTTGGGCCCGCAGAGAACAACTCTGGGAGACCCGAAGACGAACTCTAAAAACCCTCCGAGACAAGGTTTCCGATGATGTCTGAGCTTACATAATCAGCTTTCGGAACATTAACAACCGCCCCAGTTGACCTTCGGGCCAGTGATAGCGGAACCTCCAAATAAAATATAGGGGGGGCCATTGGCTTTTCAACCCATCTCTCTCAAGTCAAAGCCATAGGGCTAGTGATAGAATTTCTGGTTTAAGGGGGGCACCGTGCCTCGGTGCCCCTCCCCCAGTTCCTCCGCCAGTGTTCCAAGCCACCTTTGCCCTGGTGGCGATGATTCAAACACCCCTCCCCCTCTCGAACTCGGCTCCTATGCGAGATAGCAAAAAACGCAAAGGCTGTTGAATAGCTCATACAAATTCATAAGGAAACTGCATTGGTCACTTTTGGGCTCAGGTCAATATTGAGGTCATTACAGGTCAAAGAAGGTGGCTGTTAGAGAAGAGTTTCCGGGCTCTAGCGTCTGACGGAGTGGAGTTGGATGCACCATTCTCTTCCTCTCGTTATGGCGAATCGAATAATGTAATACATGACTATACTAGGTCGAAACAAAAATGACCTGACCTAAGGTCGGGTTAAGGTCACTATCCAACCTAGCATAGTCGATATGCATATCGATATACTTGCAATAGCAATACAAACGTAATGGCATCAAACTGTTATCATTTATCATCATTTCCTGCAAGTTATTGACCCAAGTCTGAAACCGGCTTAAATAACCCCAGATGACCTCTGAAAGGCCACAGGTCAAAAAGCGCAACATGAACCTGCAAAAGAACCCAGGATTGTACTTTTTGGCGAATAAGAAGGTACTTGCAGCTGCATCTACAAAAATACAGCCCAATTTCTGTTTTCTTCATGCATTTCCAATGTCACGATCTGTACCTGACCCTGAGTCATCGATATGAAAAAATCCCGTAATACATGTTGGACCTATTTTTTCGGTGGCCCCATCATGTGGTATAAGTTTCAATCCGATAGATTCACCCATTTCTTACTTATGACACTTCAATATTTTTGGAGGTGAGGTCACTTGATATGTATTGGTGACCTGACCTGAGATGACTCCACCTTAAGCTTGAAATTCGGTTGGTCGCTCAGAGGCAAGATACCTTTACTTAAAGGTACGTTCAAGAAGGATTCCTCCACGCCCACGTGACGTCACATGGGCGTGGAGGAATTCCTTCACCATTGGCCCGTGCGTCAAACTGCTGCTAATGGCACTGCCCGCTTACGAATTTGTGAGAATACACAGCAATCAAGTTTATCCCAATTGCAATAGACATGCATTTAATTTTCTATTATGGGCCTCTTTTTGCAAAAATTTGGATATTTAATCATTTAATTTTCCCGTGTTATATGCTACCAGGTGTGACGTCACATCCGGTAGTCTGCGGTTGCTGTTGGAGGGGGCTGGCTCAGAGGGGGAAGACGTGTTTTCAATGCCTAAGTAATTGACGGATTTTATCCTGTTTTAACCTAAACTCTGTTGATACTGCGACGAGGTATTGCTATTTTTATCGAGTACATCATGCTTTAATTTCTACTCGCTTCAAATATTTGTGGGATGAGACTTATTTTTTCGGTTGAATCTTTGCTGCGATTCACGTGATTTTTTATGCTGCCTGGAACAAGAAGTGTCCGGATGATAGACTATGAAAATGTCATCCTCTGCCAAGGTTTGATAACGATGAAGGCATTGGCCGGTTTATATCAGTTCAATACTTCAAGGATACAAGACTCAAGATACATAGAACTCGCAGACAAGATTTCTGAAGGAATACATGAAAAGTTATGTATAATTCGAAGACAGCATTTTTCAAGGAACACAGAAATACCCACGGACCACATATATTGGAACAATTGTAATTTCTGAGCTCCTACACGATGTGTGAAGTGACCTAGAAATATTTATCGACAGAACATTCAGCACAATTGTTTAGCTTTTTGTTTTATTACCACCGGTGCTTCCCTTCTCCAAACAATCTTACCTCACCCGGGGCGTTGAGCATCGGCGCCTGTGTGGCTGCGCTGCCCTGCCCTGGGTGTTCCTGATCCCAAACCTCATACTCAACCATCCTTATCCTACACCATCTCCTTCCATAGGAATCTGATAATCATCCTCATAGCGACGACATTGGAAGAGCCTCTGCGATTAAGTGGAAATGTTCGATGAATACAAATACAAATAAAATTTTGGTGATCAAGGATTAGGTGTTGCGAGTACGGCGGCGCGAAGCGCGGCCGTGTATTCGCACCGCCGAAAAAACATGAGGGGGTGTTCAAACACCCCCTTTTCACCGGGTGAAGGGTTAATCAGAAATGAGAACTTATATTCTTTTCATTCGAGGGAAGACTGAAAGGAAACACAAGGTAGCCTTGGTCACAGATGACATGTTTCAACCAGTATGCGAGGTCGGCTTGAACTTGTGTAAATTGTTCAGTCAGTTTTCAAACTACCCAGGCAATTTGCAAACTGACCAAGTTCTCATTCTGCCCGGGAGTATAAGCACTGGGTAGTTTGTGAATTGCCTGGGCAATTTTCATACTACCCGGGCAGTTCGTGAAATGACCGGAGAGCCGGGCACTATGCAAACTGCCTGGGCAATTTGTAAAATGCCCAGCTGGTCGGGCAGTTTGCAAAATGCCTAGGCAGTTTGCAAAATGCCTGAAATTCCATACTGCCCGTAACATATATATATATATATATATATACATATATATATATATATATATATATATATATATATATATATATATATATATATATATATATGCATATTGTTAACACCTGATTTCCATTAATTGTGTAAAAACTTCAAAGCGACTCGTTGACAAATATACTTCAAAATTCCTTCAGAACAATGAATCCTCTATTATCCATTTCTGGGCTTAAATATTTACATTAAGAAAGCGCTTGATGTAGATAAACACTGCGCAACAGATACAATGGAAACAAAATACAAGTTGATAAGATATCCTTGCCAGTTGATATCCTTGCCTGTCTCCCCTAATCCTGGATGCGAAATACACTTAGATTATATTCATTAAATGACTATTTTACGTAGACTATATTAATTATATAGATGCTAATAAAGGACTGTGCCCGAATATATCATCTAAGCGTATTTTGCATCCCGGATTTGAAAAGGCGTGCCAGTATACACTTTATCAACTTATAATCATGCTCCTCGCCTCGGCACTCCGAAACTTACAAGCAAAATACCTACAGCTTGAGCCAGCACCCAAGCAACAATCTGGAACTGCCTTTACTGTGACGTCACGCTGGCAGTTAAATTTATCTTTACCCAAAACGAGCTATGTTAAAATTATTCAAGTTCAAAGGAACTTCACAGGAACATTATGGCGTAACACCTGCCTCGGTGGGCATCCGAACCACCTTCGCCCTGGTGGGGGTTTCAAAAATCCCGCTCAAACTCAGCTCCTATGCGGAATAGCGAAGAAATGTGAAGGCTGGCGGATAGCCCAGACAAATTCATGAAGAAACTACATTGGTCACTTGTTGGCTGAGGTCATGGCAGGTCAAAGAATGTTGCAGGTTAGGGTAGTGTTTTAGGCTCCAGCGTTGAGTTAAAACAATGTTTTAGGCACCATTCCCTTTCTCTTGTTACGGCAAATCGAATGATATATAATCTGACTATACTAGGTCAAAACACAAATGACCTGACCTCATGTCGGGTCAGGGTCACTTTTCGACCTAACAAAGTAAATATACACATAAATATACTCGCAATAGCAATCCAAAGGTAATGGTATCAAAATATAAGCTGTATCATCATTTCCTGCAAAGTTATTGACCCAAGTCTGAAAACGGCTAAAATAGTCCCAGATAATCTCTTAGAGTTCACAGGTCAAAACTTGTCACATGGACCTGGAAAGGGTCCCATTACATTAAGATTTGCAGAGTATGAAGGTATTCTCAGCAGTATCTACCCAAATGCAGCCCAATTCCTGTTTTCTCCTGCTTTTCCAATGGAGAGGTCACGATTTGCATCTGACCCTAGGTAGTTGATATGAAAAATCCCGGAATATATTTTATAGCACTTGGTGGGCCTATTATGTGGTATAAGTTTGAACTCGATAGATTTACCCTTTAATGCCAGCTTAGAAATTTTGGAAGGTGAAGTCACTTGACCTGCACTGGTGACCTGACCTGAGATGACCCAACCTTAACATTTTTGGGAAAGTAGTGGAATAGATCAAGGATAATGTGTGTCAAGTACGACGGTGCCTTGCACCGCCGTTTT
Source organism: Lepas anatifera (assembly GCA_034440635.1). Taxonomy (NCBI): domain Eukaryota; kingdom Metazoa; phylum Arthropoda; class Thecostraca; family Lepadidae; genus Lepas; species Lepas anatifera. The sequence goes on along the minus strand of JAOTON010001583.1, from coordinate 1,045,392 downwards.
TTGCCCGCCGAAAAAAACGGCGGCACAAAAAACGGTCTCTCTCCTCTCTCTTTCTCTCTCTCTCTCTCTCACCCTCACTCACTCTCACTCTCACTCTCATTCTCACTCTCACTCTCACCCTCACCCTCAACCTCACCCTCACCCTCACCCTCACCCTCACTCTCATTCTCTCTCTCCTCTCTCTCTCTAAAAAAAAACTAGATGAGCCCCAGATCGATCTACCTCCTGGAACGGCGGCACAAATTGATATCCTTTGGCTGTCAGGTGTCTCACGTGTTAGGCCACATATTAGTTTGGAAGCTAATGATAGCACAAAAATCAGTTTTTGGAAACGGTTTGATAAGATTTTTAATGGACGAGAGCACATAGCTTGATATATCGATCACGATGAACAAAAAGCGTGCCTTCGATGCAAAATGACAAGCCGGGGTCGAATGAATCAATCGCGGGTATCGGGAAACCATGCTGCGACAGTAGCCCAGAGTCGGGAAACCATGCTGCGACAGAAGCCCAGAGTCGGGAAACCATGCTGCGACAGAAGCCCAGAGTCGGGAAACCATGTTGCGACAGAAGCCCAGAGTCGGGAAACCATGTTGCGACAATAGCCCAGAGTCGGGAAACCATGCTGCGACATTAGCCCAGAGTCGGGAAACCATGCTGCGACAATAGCCCAGAGATGATTGCTGTAACAAATTCGTCCACGCGATTCAAATGACTGTCGACTGGGCGAGTTGGTATTCACGTGCGCTGGTGTTGAAGAGAGTGTCTCACTTTTATGATGGGTTATGAACTGAGATAGCAGTTTTGTAGAGCGTGTCGAGAAACCGCTATAGAGTTTTTTTATTTCACCCAATGCTCTGTAAAAAAATTTCCGACGCTTTAAAGTTCAAAGTGGGGCTACTTACTCAACCCGACTCACTACCTTGCTTCGAACCATAAAAGAATCCTTTCCCATCTGGCAGCGCATGCCACGTGACAAAAGTTAACTCGCGCATTGACTTCTGAGCGCATCTTTTCTGAGCCACCTTCGCTTTGACGGGGGGCGGGGTACCCACCCCTAAGGTCTCAGGAAGATAGCGTAAAACAGTGAACTGCGTTAGGTAGCCAATCCTTTTCTCTATCGAAATTATTTGAGCCATTTTTGTCAGGTCATACTTAAGATCACTAGAAGGCAAGACATACCATTATCTGTTTTAGCTCTATGACTATCATGTTTATTGTTCTAGTTAGGTTATTAGGAATTGGCTTTGTTTGTGAATGGGAGGCGCAGCCCGTAGACAATGTAGCAAATAAATGAAAATGAAATCACAGGGATAACATGTAAATAAAAGTTTTCGGTCATAACACCTAAAATGGCAAAGATAGAGCAAAACAATTTAGACCACTGTAATCCCCGCAGCAAGTCAAAGTGAATGATATATAATATGATCTTGCTAGGTTAAATCAGGTCAAACCAAGGAAGTCACCTGACCTGAGAGCAGGTCAAGGCCAAATTAAGTCAAAATGCATATCATTAGAACCGCAAGGACAAGGAAAGTATAAAGCAGTTAAAATAAACGCTCTGTCATCACCCATTACTAAGTTATTCAGTTAAAACGATTTTCCTATGCATTTCCATGGCTCGTATCTGACTTTAGGTCATCGATATAAAAATACCGGATCTTATTTTAGAGAATTTTGTGGGCCCATTATAGGATATGAGTTTCAATCGGACAAATTTGCCCTGTTCTGACAAATGCTAACTGAAACTCTTTTAGGTCAGATCACCTGAGCTGTACTGGTGACCTGACCTGAAATGACCTAACCTTAAAATCTTAACAAGAGCTGTAAAAATGATCAGAGGAAAGTTATGCCAAGTACGGTGGCGCTAGGCGCCACCGTTTTTATGCTATCTCCGAAAAAACCCGAGGGGCGGGTACCCGCCCCCAAGTCAATGCGCGTGTTAACAAATGACATGGGCCCGTAGCCTTACATGTTTCAAGCCGCCACAACCTACCACAATCATAATAACACGAGATGATTGGGTCAACCCAGCGTAGTAAGACAAGAGGCGATTACTTTGTTTTGAACGATTGGAGGTTGGAACAAAATATGATTTCCGATTTTCAGACCTATTTTGTCCACGCCATTTCCTTTCAAGAATTTCGACAAATCGGTATATTCCCTTTAGCTCTCACCCCCCGGTGGGGGGCAGGGGTGTTTGAACAGTCCACTCGGGTTTTTCTGATGGCACAAAAAAGCGGCGCGAAGCGCTACCGTAGTTGGCGCACCTTAATACCCGCCCCGGTGGGCCTCCGAGCCACCTTCGCCCTAGTGGGAGAGGGGAGTGTTCAAACACACCCCTCTCGAACTCTGCTCCTATGCGGGATAGCGAAAAATGTTGTTATATAGCTAATACAATTCATGAAGAAACTGCATTGGTCACTTTTTGGCTCAGGTCATTACTAAGGCCATGGTAAGTCAAAATGTTAGAGAACATTTTCTGGACTGTAGCGTCTGACAGAAAGGAGTTAGAATACATTTTTAGGCACCATTCATTTTCTCTTGTTAGGGCAAATTTAATGATGATTAACATGGCTATACTAGGTCAAAACATAAAAATGACCTGACCTAAGGTCAGGTCAAGGGTACCATCCAATCCCACATAGTGAATCGACTCGCAAAAATAATACAAACGTAAGGGTATCAAAATAAAGGTTTATCACCATTTCCTACAAAGCAATTGACCCAAGTCTAAAACCTGCTGAAGTAGTCCCTGATGACCCCTGATAAAGGAGCCCAGGATACTATGATCTGAAGAATTCGAAGGTATTCTAAGCGGCATCTACAGAAATAGAGCCCAATTCCTGTTTCCCCATGCATTTCGAATGGACATCGATATGAAAAATCCCGGAATATGTTTGTTTTGAAGTACTCGGTGAACCCATTATGCATGGTATAGGTTTCAATCCGATAGATTCACCCATTTCTTACTTATGCCACTTAAACAATTTTTAGAGGTGATGTTACTTGACCTGCACTAGTAATCTGACCTTAGATAACCCAACCTTAGAAGTTTGGGAAAACTTGCGGAATTGATGAAGGGAAATATTTATCAATTATAACTCAACTCTGTCTGACGCTAAAGCCTAGAAACACTCCTCTAACCTGTCACCTTCTTTGAACTGTCATTACCTCAAGAATGACATGAGCCAAAAAGTGACCGATGCAGTTTCTTCATTGATTTGTAGGAGCTATCTAACATCATTTTTCGCTATCTCGCATCGGAACCGAGTTCGAAAGGGGGGTATTCGAACACGTTGTTGCCTATGTTGTCCAGAGTACACACTTGTTGCTCAGGTGCTTCTAGGGACGCCTTTTGCTATTGTGAGGGCGCCTCTGATATTTAGGGGGAGCCTTTGCTATTTAGAGAGCGTGTTTGCTACCAAGGGCAAGGGGACGTTTTTACTATTCCGAGGCGGATTTACTGTCCGGTGACTCCTGTGATATCCAGGGGGCGCCTTTGATGCCCAGGGCACCATTCATATTACAATGGGGGCTATCAATACTTATGGAGCGCCTTTCATATGCAGCGGCGCCGTTCATGTCCGAATCGGTTACTGCAAGGGCATGGGGGTGGGTTTTCCAGCATTGCAATTTATTTCTGCGTAAAGTGGTGAAAAAGGTTCCGATAGACGCCTGCTGGGTAAAAGCTTGTTGACAGAAGGGCCACTCTGTTGCTGAAATGTGCCTTTATTTCACACACAGGACAAATTTGGTCTGGAACAATGCAGTCCTCCTCTCAAGGCAGGCGTTGTTTGTGCCTAATTTGCTCTTTACCCGCCGGGGGCGTCGCTCAAATCCAGGGGACTCGCAGGGAGGGGGGACGGGGGGGTGGCGCCTGTCCAGGATCGAGTCCAATTAGGGTGTGCAAAAAATGACTTCTGCAATTTTTCATTGTTTTCAGGGTGTGCAGTTGCTCACCCGCCACCCGGAATGCAACGTCCATGCACAACAATGATATCGTACACCGGCTACCTTGCAGCTGCAGCGCCACGAGGCGGTACGGATATGAACTAAAAGTTCCTACATTGTTCCATAGTTCATGGTACTCGGACTGAGCCTTGTTGCCGACTTTTCCGACACCAGTAGCTGGTGCCAGCTTGTAGATCATCTTTGATACCCCCAGTACAGAAATTGTTTAGCAAGCTTCTACAATATAATTCAGAACCGGGAAAGTTTCCAAAAACACAGACAGGGTTTAAAATCACCCCCAGATGGACAGCTGAACCTGATTTTCTATACAAAATCTCAATTTCTACGATTATGTACGCACATGCATCATCTAAACATTGATAGGCAGAGTTAGGTGAATGCCTATGTAAGAGATCTTCGAGAGCAGTGACATGTATGTATGCATGTATGTATGTATGTATGTATGTATGTATGTATTGACAAAAACAGACCATGCCACACATTTTGGGCTATTCAAAGGTCCTTGTCATCACAACATGGGAAATCAGTGATACTACACCTCGTCAATACACATTACAATAAAAGCAATAGCATTAATGCAGGTAAAAATATAAAAACTAAAATTTATAAAAGCAAACACGGTACCGTACACATAAAAAGAAAGACTACTCCCATGAAACATTTGTCTTATAGCTCTTTAAACATTCCGTAGCTCATTTCGTGAGGAGATCCAAAAGCCATGCATGATGTGTTGAACAGCTGAGATCCACGGTAAATGAAATTTCTTTTGCCATGGCTGTATCGTGGTCTTGACAATGCCAAAAGTCCTAACTGTCTTGTTTCGCGTTCTAATTGGTCCCTATTAAAGCGTAAGCACGAGGCAAATGACATGGGCTCACCGGAAGTGATCAAACTGTGCATCACACATAAATCAAAATTATTCAATTATTCCCGGGTATCAAGCCACTTCAAATCTATAAGAAATTCTGAAATATGATCAGATTTTATTTTGCCGGATATAGCTCGTGCAGCAAAATTGAAAACTTTCCGGATTATATCTTTGGATTCGGAATTTTTGCCGCCATAAACCTGAACACAGTAACGGATATGAGAGAACACTGATGAATCGATAATGCGCGGGAGCACCTCCACAGGCAGAAAGTGTCTGGCATGATACAGGGCTATGAGAATTCAAAAACATCGGTCTGACACACATTTTACATGCTGTGACCATGATAAGCTGCAGTCCATGTAAACACCTAAATTCCTAACAACATTTTTGCTTAAAATTCTTCACCCATGAACTTGACCAGTAATGGCTACGGTATGAAACTCAGTTGCCTGCGGTCAGGGGCGCAGCCAGAGCTTTGGTATGGGGGGGCACACCAACTTTGAGGGGCACCCCGGGGAAAAAGGGCACTTTTTAACGTAACCTAAAAAACTTACTATATCTTTGTTTATATCATTGTTTGGGCATCTTTGGTTCAATAAGAATGCAAATAAATCATTGCCGGAGAAAGAAAACTCGATTAAAACCGAAAAAGGAAAAAAATATCACCAAAATGTCATGGAAGTAGCCAAAACACGACTGTTTTGGATAGATTTAAGGACAAATCAACCAAATCATGCAAGTATTTAACATCAGAGAAATCAGCGGAGCATGTGCTATATGTTACAATGTGCAGGTTAAGGCATATTGGAGACGAAAATTCATGCGTTATGCCCACTGGTGTTGTCGTGACGAGTGAGCCCTGGCTGAACGCGGATTAAGTTTCTTGCCTCCCACAATCACCGTGGGACGAGGAGTAGCATAGTGTCTTTGGAAGAACACATTTTTGCTGCCGGAAAAATTTGGGAGACACCTTTTGAACGCGTCTATTAAGTTCCATATTCTCAAGGATCGGTGCCAGTTAAGAGTAAATAAAAGGCGAACAGGCCGGTTGTTTAAAACCGTTTATAATTATGGGCCCCCATGGGCTGGGGCCCCCCCTTTGGTGGGCCCCTTTAACACACGCATTGACGGGGGCGGGTACCCGCCCCCTCGGATTTTTCGGAAACAGTAGAAAAACGGCGGCGCGTAGCGCCGCCGTACTTGGTATACCTTTTCCTCATCATTTTTACAACTTCTGTGAAAATTTTAAGGTTAGGTCATCTCAGGTCAGGTCACCAGTACAGGTCAAGTGACCCGACCTAAAAAAAAGTTTAAGATAGCATAAGTCGGAGCAGGGTGAACTTATCCGATTGAAACTCATATCACATAATGGCCCCACCAAGTTCTCTAAAATATGTTCCGGTATTTTTGATATCGATGACCTAAGGTCAGGTACGAGGCATGACCTCTCCATTGGAAATACATGGAAAAAATGGTTTTTACGGAATAACTCAGTAACGGATGGTGATAGAGCATTTATTTTAGCTGCATTAGACTCGCCTGGGCTTTGCAGTTCTAATGATATGCATTTTATATAATTTGACCCTGACCTGACCTCAGGTCAGGTCAAATCCTTGATTTGACCTAGCAAGGTCAAATTATATATCATTCGATTCGGCTTGCTAAGAGGATTCATATAGTTCAAGTCGTTTTGCTCTATCTTTACTTGTTCAGATGTAATGGCCGAAAAACTGAATTTACATGTTATCCCTATGACGGGCATGTTTTGACCTCTCGTGACCTTAAATGTGACCTGACAAAAAAATGGTTCAAATGTTTTCGATGGAGAAGTGGATGGGCAGCCCAACGCCGTTTACCGTTTTTCGCTACCTACCGTGGTTCTCGAGATCTTAGGGGGGGCGGGTACCCGCCCCCGTCAATGCGAAGGTGGCTCAGACCCCCGTCAATGCGCGTGTTAAGGTTGCTCCGCACTTTTCAAACCGTTCCTACGCCCCTGCACAACCCTATATCATAATAAACTTATATTTCACCTCCAGTAACCTGCCGCCCCCTGTCAAACATGCCGCCCCCTGTCAAACATGCCGCCCCCCCATCAACCTGCCGCCCCACAAGCTTCGTCCCCCAAACGAAAATCCTGGGTGCGCACCTGTTTCGGACCATAGCCCACATTAGAGGTACACCACGGCGGGCTCCAAAAGAACCCTTTTCTTAGGAAAATGAAACATCTTCAAGTCCGATTATTCAGATTAAGACATCATGGAATTTGGTCAAAGTTTCTGGTTTCAATTGACTCAAAACTGAACCAGGAAACAGGAAAAGTAAATCAGTATTTCTTTAAACAGAATGGCTTAATGCACAAATAAGAAAATCAACTCTGCCACAAAAGATTACCTCGAACTTGCATTTTCTTTAAAAAATCAAGATTTCTAACATGTCGACTAATGGCGATTTTAACTCCGATATTTTTGCTATCAAACACGTGACCCTGTTTCGACTTGTATATCCTGCTTAGAAAACTCGTGGTGACCAGGCCAAATCAAGCACCGGTGGTCGGCGAAGACTCGACAGCATCAATCCACTCCTGACGTCAGCTGAGTCGCCGCCTGAGTGGAGCACGAAAGCCGCTGCTAAATTCGACACGCCCGTGAACGGCGCGGCGGAACAACGTAGGGAAATGATCGATTGTTATATAAGTGGTGGGAAAGAAGCCCGGCAGTGCCCGCCGTAACCGGTGAAGTTCGCGTTAGAAAGCTGTCGAAGAAGTGAAAGGGATGTTCGGTAAGCCAGAGGCGACATCTAGCGAACAGCAGATGCAGCTGCGTAAAGGCAACATAGGAACATTGTTTCCGTGATGTCTACAGGATTGAGCCTGCAATTCACTGCCAGCCATGGACGACTGCTTGAGACCATTTTCTTTTCTCTTGGGCTAAAGAAATTCGCATTGAAGGTGAAAAGAATGTCAGAAAAATATTTTCCTTGGCTTATGGTTGCTTTTCCTCAATACCGCTATTGGAAAAGTCAACACGAAACATAATTAAAAACCAAATGTTCACTTAACGCCGAAGTTGTGCAAAACTATCCGTCTAGCTTTTGCTGAGTAGAGATGTGATTGACAATACATTAAAGTAAAATGTCATGCCCCCTGAGATAAAATTTTAGTTTAGATGGGCCTAGTGCAGGGCTACTGTAGGTAGGGGAAAGTGGGGGTCACGGACACCGTAACGATGGTGGGAGTTTTCGATGAATTAATGAGCCTGCTTCGTTCCTATTTTGGCTGTAGAGATACTTCAGACATTTATCTACCTCTGTGCAAGCAGCTATGTGTCAGTAATTATCAGATTAAAATTTGCGAAAATTTTAGAAAAAGTAGCTAAAGTTAATTTTGCCCCACCTAATGGGATAACATGGTCACCCCATGGGGAAAGATGGACAAGGTGAACAAAGTGATCGAACAAGGCCTTGAAGATTTCCATCTGCATCCACCCACTAGGCGACTGTCGTCCGTCGCGAAGAAGTGGGCATTTTCTTAATTTTCCGTCAAAGTGTCAAAGGGGTCATGCCTTTTCTGAAATTTTTAATGACGGAGGATTAAAGTATTAATGACTGTCGTGGAACTGTGCATAGGTTGATCCAGAATCGCTGATCAGGGGCGGGGCACCTTGCCGGGGGCGCCATCCGGGTCAGGGGCGAGCGCGCACCCAGGGGGGCAGCAGGCCCCCAAACACTTTGGCTCCAAAGTGCCGCACCCATCCATGTGGGGCGCCGAAGGCGCCCATCGAGGGGAAGGATGAGCCTTCACCTGACTTTTAGAGGCAGTGCTACACTGACTGCCGCCCCTGCACCCAACATGCCGCCCCTCTACACTGACTTTACTGCCCCTGTACCCAACACGCCACCCCCTAAAAAAATTTCACTAGGCCAGTGGAGCAAGCAATTCACCGCTCTCACCCCCCCGCCCCAGGATGCGAAAATTGGCTGCGCTTTGGGTGAACAAGTGCGCCCCCAGAGGCAAAATGCCGCCCCCTTCACTGGCCTGGTGTCCCCTCTCGTCAGCCACTCCCCCCAATAAAAATCCTGGGTACGCGTCTTCCAGGGGGTGCCACTTTTGGAACGCAAAACATATCAGGTGGGCGCCAGATCCTCTCACAGGGCTAAGAGCGCCCCTCCCCCACTCCTGAGGGGAGGGGTTGGAAGCGACACTTTAGGGGGCCCATCAATCTATCAGAGGGACACCGTGACCATTTCAGGGGGCGTTGAGGGTCGAAGGGTACACCTGCCCATGGATGACCCCCAAATTTAATTATATGTTCTCCAGAATTTCGGGCCCTGTGCCCCCCAAACCATCAGTCTTTATTCATTTAAGCTTATATTATATAAAATTAACTATACCTACTCTTGTGCGGGGTAACATGGACACCAAGTCCATCTTGCCCCACACGTGGTGTCCGTCTTAACCCACTTTGCTCTTCCTAAACAAACTTGGAGATGAATTGGACGCCATTGCGATTACACAGTCAGCGACTGCGGTGAACAAAATGTAACATCTTGAAGAGCCATATTACGTAATACCAATAAAGCATCTATTGAAACATCCATGCAATGACCCTACAAATTCAATTGTGAAAAAACATATGAGTTGCAGTTTTTACTATTATGAAAATTGTATAAAACCTAGAGAGCTTACCGAACGCAACGTTGCTCTGCGACCGACGCGCGCTAAAAGGAAGCGTATTACACGCTTTTCCCCCGTCGTGGCACTGTCAGTTCGTCTCAAACAGGGGGTGTCCATTAGGGTGGCGCATATTTGATGAAGTTTTTAAATTTATAGGTGGGGGTGACTTTTCCCATTATTTGGATCATTCTGAGTCCATTGACACCAAAATCAGCAAAATCAAGCAGGCGTCACACTCACACAACACCCACCAACAAAACAAAAAGGACGTCATAGTCTTCTACATACTATACATCTTCTACGATGTGTCCTTCTAAATTTTAGAAGGCTATGTCCTTCGTTTTTGTATCCGTTATCTCGGCTATGTCCTCCACTCCTTTGTAAGCCACGCAACTCCTCCTAAAGTTGTGAAAGCTTGTCGCAACAACTTCTGTTAAAAATTTCCATAGTGCACGCCATGCTCCAGAACACCATGACATCTTCCACGGTCCCTTCGAATGGATCTTGTCTGTCGACGGATTTATTGCACAGCTTGGAAGAAGAATGTCTGTACTTGACGTTTGTTTGGGCAGTTTGGTGCCTCAATGCAAGATGCTGCTTGACCCACCAAATACCACTCAGGGGAGGAGCTTTTTCTTCCCCTCTTGTTCGGATTTTGATCCCTCACTACCCATGTTCTGCCCTCGGTTGGTCAAGGAAGGGGTTATTCACGCTTGTTGTATTTGGCATCTATGTTAAAATGGATTCCGCAGGAAAAGAGATATTTGGCCAGATAGTTAAAACTTTGTGTGTGTTGGGCTTTAGGGCGGTTCAGTGACTCGGCTATGTCCCCTTTCTGAAGGTGCTTTCTTACATAGACGTTATGAGACACAAGCCAGTCAAACCTGCTTTGACGTGTCCAGAATTAGTTAATTGTTGTTCGAAAAAATTAAAGAGAACCATCGGTGGATCTGGGTAACACTTTTTAGGGAGGGTAAATCAACAGTTAAGGGAGAGGGGTAAAAATGGAGTACATCGTGAAGAAAACCGGTTAGATACTAGTATCGAGTGAAAATCACAAGAAGTGTTTTTCAAGAAAAATGGTCAAAATGTGCATTTTTGGTGGGGGTCAAAAGATGATATTTCGGGCTTTGGGGACCACAGCTCACTTACCCCCCCCGTAAATCTCCTAGTATATAACAGCAATTGCGCAGTCCTTAAAAAGAGTAATAGTGGTGAAAACTCGAGCTGTATGGTTGTCTGTCCTATGCATAGGCGCATTGAGGCCCAAGTTCAGGAAAACGTAAAAGGTTACACAAAAAATGACCTGCAAGGTGAACCAACCAATGTAAACAAGTCAAACTAGGACAGATTGAAAGATTAGCCCCTCTTGAACATGAAACGGTCAGAATTAGGCTACTATATATGGTTGAATATTTACAAATAATATTGTCCGTTTTTTTGCACATTTTTGGCAAAATCGAAAGCTTTGAGCTCGATGCGCGACCCCTAGAAATTATTTGATTTTGCTGATTTTGGTCTCAATGGACTCAGAATGATCCAAATAATGGGAAAAGTCACCCCACCTATAAATTTAAAAACTTGATCAAATATGCGCCACCCTAATGGACACCCCCTGTTTGAGACGAACTGACAGTGCCACGACGGGGAAAAGCGTGTAATACGCTTCCTTTTAGCGCGCGTCGGTCGCAGAGCAGCGTTGGGTTGGGTAAGCTCACTAGGTTTTATACAATTTTCATTATAGTAAAAACTGCAACTCATATGTTTTTTCACAATCGAATTTGTAGGATCATTGCATGGATGTTTCAATAAATGCTTTATTGGTATTACGTAATATGGGTCTTCAAGATGTTACATTTTGTTCACCGCAGTCGCTGACTGTGTAATCGCAATGGCGTCCAATTCATCTCCAAGTTTGTTTAGGAAGATCATCCCGCACAAGAGTATATTTAATTTTGTATAATATAAGCTTAAATGAATAAAGACTGATGGTTTGGGGGTACACAGGGCCCGAAATTCTGGAGAACATATAATTAAATTTGGGGGTCATCCATGGGCAGGTGTACCCTTCGACCCTCAGCGCCCCCTGAAATGGTCACGGTGTCCCTCTGATAGATTGATGGGCCCCCTAAAGTGTCGCTTCCAACCCCTCGCCTTAGGAGTGGGAGAGAGGCGCTCTTAGCCCTGCGAGAGGATCTGGCGCCCACATTATATGTTTTGCGTTCCAAAAGTGGCACCCCCTGGCAGACGCGTACCCAGGATTTTTATTGGGGGAGTGGCTGACGAGAGGGGACACCAGGCCGGTGAAGGGGGCGGCATTTTGCCTCTGGGGGCGCACTTGTTCACCCAAAGCGCAGCCAGTTTTCGCATCCTGGGGGGGGGGTGAGAGCGGTGAATTGTTTGCTCCACTGGCCTAGTGAATTTTTAGGGGGCGGCGTGTTGGGTACAGGGGCAGTAAAGTCAGTGTAGAGGGGCGGCATGTTGGGTGCAGGGGCGGCAGTCAGTGTAGCACTGCCTCTAAAAGTCAGGTGAAGGCTCATCCTTCCCGTCGATGAGCGCCTTCGGCGCCCCAAATGGATGCGTGCGGCACTTTGGAGCCAAAGTGTTCGAGGGGCCTGCTGCCCCCCTGGGTGCGCGCTCGCCCCTGACCCGGATGGCGCCCCCGGCAAGGTGCCCCGCCCCCTGATCAGCGATTCTGGATCAACCTATGCACAGTTCCACGACACTCATTAATACTTTAGTTCTCCGTCATTAAAAAATTCAGAAAAGGCATAACCCCCTTTGACACTTTGACGGAAAATTAAGAAAATACCCCTTCGTCGCGATGGACGACAGTCGCCTAGTGGGTGGATGCAGATGGAAATCTTCAAGGCCTGGTTCGATCACTTTGTTCACCTTGTCCATCTTCCCCATGGGGTGACCATGTTATCCCATTAGGTGGGGCAAAATTAACTTTAGCTACTTTTTTCTAAACTTTTCGCAAATTTTAATCTGATAATTACTGACACATAGCTGCTTGCACAGAGGTAGATAAATGTCTGAAGTATCTCTACACCCAAAATAGGAACGAAGCAGGCTCATTAATTCATCGAAAACTCCCACCATCGTTACGGTGTCCGTGACCCCCCACTTTCCCCTACCTACAGTAGCCCTGCACTAGGCCCAACTAAACTAAAGTTTTATCATCAGCAGGCATGAAAGTTTACTTTAATGTATTGTCAATCACATCTCTACTCAGCAAAAGATAGATGGATAGTTTTGCACAACTTCGGCGTTAAGTGAACATTTGGTTTTTAATTATCTTTCGTGTTGACTTGTCCAATAGCGGTATTGAGGAATAGCAACCATAAACCAAGCAAATATTTTTCTGACATTCTTTTCACCTTCAATGCGAATTTCTTTAGCCCGAGATAAATGAAAATGGTCTCAAGCAGTCGTCCATGGCTGGCAGTGAATTGCAGGCTCAATTCTGTAGACATCACGGAAATAATGTTCCTAGATGTCGCCTCCGGCTTACCGAACATCCCTTTCACCCCTTCGACAGCTTTCTAACGCGAACTTCACCGGTTACGGCGGGCACTGCCGGGCTTCTTTCCCACCACTTATATGACAATCGATCATTTCCCTACGTTGTTCCGCCGCGCCGTTCACGGGCATGTCGAATTTAGCAGCGGCTTTCGTGCTCCACTCAGGCGGCGACTCAGCTGACGTCAGGAGTGGATTGATGCTGTCGAGTCTTCGCCGACCACCGGCGCTTGATTTGGCCTGGTCACCACGAGTTTTCTAAGCAGGATACACAAGTCGAAACAGGGTCACGTGTTTAATAGCAAAAATATCGGAGTTAAAATCACCATTAGTCGACATGTTAGAAATCTTGATTTTTAAAGAAAATGCCAGTTCGAGGTAATCTTTTGTGGCAGAGTTGATTTCTTATTTGTGCATTAAGGGTGCGTTATCAATGTTAACCCTATGGGAGCATATTTCGTGAAATATCTCGTAAAGTAAGGTGGCCATCGTCGTGATTTTTTCACCAAAAGTAGACAATATATGTATCTTTACGGCAGTTGATATTTCAAGCGTGACGCATTTCTAGTTTTTGTACAATCTGACTTTCTTTTTCAAATTTCTCAAACTTAAAGTTTGAATAACTTTTTACATAATATAATCATTGAAACAGTGTGAGTGGGCCTATGTTCTAGGAGCCAGTCTCCACAACTCTGTTGTTGTACTTTTTTGAATTTTTGCTTTATAAGAAAGATATTAGAAGCTGAAATTTGAAAGCGTTTTCCAAAAATTCAGGGTAAAAATCGGAAAAACGGAAACAACAGAGTTTTGCGGCTATCTCCTCTATACAATTTCCATACAGAATCAAAACCAAAAAAGGCTCGGCGAAAAAGTTATTTCAAGTTTTATAAAACTTTCCCAATAGATGGCGCTGGCAGTACCAGATTCGCATGAGTCGCCGCTGAGCCAGGTCTGTTCATTCATGATTTGGTGAATGGGACAGGAGCAGTGGCATTACAAGAAATACGTCAAGGTGGTTGATAGCAGAGAAACTGCAGTTAGAAGCCAAAATAAATATATTCACAAATTTGGATAGGAAATATTGAACAAAAGGAGAGCCTATAGGGGCATTCCAGGACAAAACGACCAAAAATATTTCAATTTGACACCACCATGTCTAGAAAAAATCTGAAACTTTGTCTCCGGGGTAGTTTTGGGCCAGAAACACGCCTGTGAGAATCTTAGCCCCTCCGACCAACGGTGACCGAGTTATAGCCCGAGGCATTTTCGGGAGGTCACGTTGTAGACTCATGTTTGATGCTTCATAACTCAACAACGCATCACCTGATTAACAAGTTTTGTATATCATTGAACTCGTCTTGAATTATAGTTTATTTTGAAAAAGAAAATGTTAAAATTTGAAAATTTTTGACTTTTAATTTGTTTGACCTTTTCCTTTTTGACCTAGCTTGACCTTTTCCCAGTTGAAATTGCCCTTTTAGACACCTCAAAAATGTTTCTTCATAAAATATCTTTCGATAGCAAAAATAAAAAAAATGCGTTCTTGCTATAAGTTCCGAATATTTAGCACCTAAGGTAGGTATGTACACGGTTTTTGACCATTGCGGTAGTACAGCCTTATGTTTAACGCCGCAAATATAGCGATTGCTTTTGTAATCGGTCGCTGGAAATCATACTCCATTGTCTTTACGAAATTTTAATCGTACAAGTATCCGAATTTATGACAATTAACACGCGCCCACCCGAGGGGGTGGGCAACCGGCCTCCTCAGGTCTCTACAGGTAGTAAAAAAATACCTTCGCGCAGCGCCACCGTACTCCATCTACCTCTAACACAACATTTTGCAACTTCTAGAAAAATAATTTAGGTCAACTGGGAGGTGGTAGGTACCGTAAATGCTGAAGGCCAGCAGGCAACTCACTGGTGAGGGGGTGACCTGAGGTAGATGGTCGTCGTTATGCCTTGTGGGACTTTCAACTTTGTTTCCTTGATTAACACTTTATCGTGGGAGTTGCTCGTTTGGGTGGTGGGGTCAGGGTCTCCGTAAAAAGTCCCTTGATGACTCTAGTGAGACACCTACTCCTAAAACCGCCTCCTTGCCGCCCCGGTAGCTCAGTTGGTAGAGCGTTGGGCTCCGGCCCGCGGCTCAGAAGCATGCAGTGGCAGTGCATGTCCAGGCTTGGGATCGGTTCCGCTGAGACGCTCCGGCGCTCAATAGCTTACCCGACGTACAGGTCGGCTGGCAACTGACTGGTGAGAGGGTGACCTCAGCGGGGTGGCCGTCCCTGTGCTGTGTGGGACGTTAAACGTTGGCTTCTAAAATCAACCCTTCATTGTGGGAGTTGCTCGTTCGGATGGTGGGGTCGGGGTCTCCGTGACAAGTCCATTGATGACTTTAGTGAGACCCCGACTCCAACAATCGAACTGAGATCAACTCGTACAAAATGTATAAAAAACTGAACTGGCAACAACTTGGGCAATATTTATAAACAGAAAAACTGCAGCCATTAAAATTGATAAAAAGGGATTCCTTGTTTCGAGGGAGACGAGGGCAAATGAACTTATTAATAATGAACCTTTCAGCCTTAAACGAAAATTTACAAAGATGTCGCGACCTTATCAATAATTGAAACAAGTATAACTTATCCTATGAGCACCACTCACTCACACAATTACATCGTTCCCGGGGATGGAAAATAGTATCGATGCAAGCTGATCCAGTGCAGCACAGCATATGTTTGAGAGGATTCATGCAATGTAAACAAACGTGTCTGAAAGGCTTTCATTCCCAAAAAGTAATTTGAATCTGCTCATATATTCGAAAAAATGTCCTGAAATTGTAACGCATTCGACTTGGTCGCTTGAACAGGTTGCCTCATGATATTTTTACAAGGTGATCATTTCATAGCTGACACGGATCCGAGAATCCCAGATAAATAATGACACAGTGCACTGGGAGTGATGCCGCTAAATAGCCAGTTTTAATCATTACCGAATATGTTACATACAATCGTTTGGTCGTGTCGCCTTTGAGGTTGCTCAAGGTCACAGTATTTCTTACGGGAACTAAGTGGAAACCTAAATTTTGTGGCATAATAGGTGACAGAGAAGAGCCGTAGAAAGAAAAGTTCAGCACCATTGGAACACTCTTGTTGAGCCCAAACGGATTATGTATCTTATAATATTGCCTAGTCAAATGTCAAAATTAACCTGCTTTGACCTAGAGCCAGGCTTAGGTCTGTATGGTAAAAAGAATATCAATCAAACTGCAGAGGCAAGTCAGACATGACAATGTAAAAATACAACCTCCATCGCAATTCTCGACAATTCTCAATTCTCGCAAGTTATCAAAATTTACCAATCGCCCCATGCATTTCTAATGGAAAGATCATGACCTTTGCCCTGCTCCCGGTTATCGATATAGAAATCCTGCTACGAAAAATTATCTTGCTAGGCGATCTTACTATGTAATGCGATTCTAACCACGATAGGCTAAATTTGATATGATTTATGCACCTCCCAAAGTTTGAGGTTAGGTCTCTTGACCTGGGTTGGCGGTCTGACCTGGTATGACCCAGACCTAAAATTTTGCCAGAAGCTGCAAAAATTTCGAGTTAGAGGTACATGAAGTACGGTGGCGCTGCGCGAAGGTGTTTTTTTTTACTACCTGTGGAAACCTGAGGAGGCCGGTTGCCCACCCCTCGGGTGGGCGCGTGTTAATTGTCATAAATTTGGATACTTGTACGATTAAAATTTCGTAAAGACAATAGAGTATGATTTCCAGCGACTGATTACAAAAGCAATCGCTATATTTGCGGCGTTAAACATAAGGCTGTACTACCGCAATGGTCAAAAACCGTGTACATACCTACCTTAGGTGCTAAATATTCGGAACTTATAGCAAGAACGCATTTTTTTTATTTTTGCTATCGAAAGATATTTTATGAAGAAACATTTTTGAGGTGTCTAAAAGGGCAATTTCAACTGGGAAAAGGTCAAGCTAGGTCAAAAGGAAAAGGTCAAACAAATTAAAAGTCAAAAATTTTCAAATTTTAACATTTTCTTTTTCAAAATAAACTATAATTCAAGACGAGTTCAATGATATACAAAACTTGTTAATCAGGTGATGCGTTGTTGAGTTATGAAGCATCAAAGATGAGTCTACAACGTGACCTCCCGAAAGTGCCTCGGGCTATAACTCGGTCACCGTTGGTCGGAGGGGGCTGAGATTCTCACAGGCGTGTTTCTGGCCCAAAACTACCCCGGAGACAAAGTTTCAGATTTTTTCTAGACATGGTGGTGTCAAGCCTTGGTCGATCTGTCCTGGAATGCCCCTATAGTCTGATCACCCCTTGGCTACGCCACTGGCACACGGACACCTGTTTACCGGCGTGACCGGTTTCTCTGCGCCTCGGGCGCGCGCCAGTCACGTGGCAGCCGACTGAGGACGGGATCCGGCTGCTGAGGCCCTGCTGAGTGGATAAGGACGTCTCCATTGGGCAGTGCCGGATCTAGCCGGTCGGTTGGAGGGGGGGCAAGGCAAAGTCGCAACAAATAAAAAAAACGTCAGACAGTGAAAAATGTTGCCGCAATATAATTTGACCGTAGTTTTTGGGGATGCCCAAGACAAAAGGCAAAAAACCATCACGGGGTGAAAAATATGCGCACAAGATGCTTGTTTTTGCTACCCACGGCCCAATGCTTACACTGAAGTTGACTGGTTCTGTTTGAAGTTTAGAGTTAAAGGGAGATACGCGAAAAAAATTTTATTGGCTATATCAAAAGGTTACAAAAAGTTGTTTCAGAAGTCCTATTCTCATTTTTGCGAATTTGGCCTGCAAATGCCTTAAAATTGCTCTCAAAGTCAACATTTCTAGACAACTTTACCGGTACACCTCATATCGATGTTTATGACGTCCACATGGCTAAGGCTATCAATTTCTCTAAGAATTAGGTCATATCTATCCTAAACAGTGATGTAGAACTTTGGGCTACTCCAGAAAAAATTACTTTAGAAAAACAACATTCCAAAACTCTTTTGAAGCAGAAATATAGGGCTTAAAAGAAATCACAATTAACCAATAAGAAGCCTAGGAATTCTCAAACCAGGGTCACGTGACCTATCTGACGCAAAAGTTTTGTCATCCTGGGGCGGAAGCAGAAAATGGCTCAAGACTCGAGGTACGAAACCGCTGAAGACTTGAGTAATTATGTTTTTTTCCGTTTTTAGGGCAAACTTATTCATTTTGGAGTTTTTGAAAGCTTTTTAAAATTAATTCAAATACAAATACAGGAGGGCAAACATTTGTATTATTAAGAAACATTATTTTTCAACTTTAAATAGTTTTCGAAAAATAAGTGATGGGTATGGGCATGGGCAAGTGATGGGCATTTTATCGAAACTGTTAACCTATTTCGATAATAAGTGAGTGGCCTCCCAAAATTTTGCCGAAGATACAAAAATCATTGATAGTTTCGTTATCAGGATTTTTCAAATAGTAAGAAACCACAATAATAATTTTTTCGCGTATCTCCCTTTAAGGGAACACAAATCTCGGTTATTAACTCAAGCGGAGTCGAGGCAAAAAGGAGGTCGATGACTTTGTGGGGGCAGGGGAAGGCACAGCATAGTTCTGCCCCGAGCTTGTCCGTTTGGGGGGTAAATATTTTTTGCCCTCCCCTCTGGATCCGCCACAGCCATAGAGTTTGCATGAACTTTGACTACCGTGTTGTCGAATCAAATATTTGAAATGAGGATATGAAGGAATTGTAAAAAAAAACAATGGGATTCACCCTAATTAATATTACATCATCCCGGTCATCAAAACTGGTTCATTTTTTACCGCCCTAACATTCAGTCATCTCCGCAATGTGTTTTCTTATTGGATCGATGGTCTAGACGAGCAAGAGGTGAGCTACAATGATGTGTCCAGGGTAAAGATCGGGAAAACGAAAACAAAAAAGTTTTGTGGCTATCTCTTCCATACCATTCCCATGCAAAAAAAAAATTAAAAAAGGCTCGGCGAAGAAGTTTTTTTAAGTTCTATAAAACAGTTTTCAAGTTTTATAATAAAATATACACTTCTGTCTTTGAAAAACTTCCAAGAATCTAAAACGGTGCATCGCACCTGCTCGTACCAAGAAGTGAAATCTAGCTGCTGATGTTTTATCATTTTAAGTCCACCTAACAATTTATTGTCTCTCAAAAACCATGATCAGTGCTCTTACAATTTCCAAACTGAGACGAAAGCATCAGACTTCATCCGACCGATTGTCCAATCATGATTGTTGATATTTCGGTAACTTCTGTATTCCATTAACAAGAGAAATAGCTACTTGTCTTGTGAAATAATATCGTGTTAGTTAGACGAAAATAGCTAAATCGGGCTTGCAAACGTCCCCCCAGAAAAAATGCTCGGGAATTTTAGAATGACTAACCGACCGAGGAGACAGAGAGGGGGACAAAAGGTCCGACGGGAGCGTTTATCTCTACAGGGGAGCATCGCTCAAGGGGTGATGTTTTCATCGAAAGCAGCCGAAGTGTAGCCCATAACAAAATTCGAATATTTTAGTGGGACTGATGTTTTAAATTCAAGCAACCATGTATTATTGTTGTGTTATAAAACACAAAATGAATAAAATAAAGCAATTTGAAATAATGCGGGAGGAAAAAATTGGAGCAACACTTCTCAGTTATCACACATTTGTATTTACTAAGAGGCAGGGGCGTAGCCAGGATTTCGCTCGATTTCCCTGCGACAGCGCCAAAAGAGCCCTGATGGGTAAAAAGGGCCTTGCTTGTTACAGAATAGAGTGCTGAAGAGGGCTTGAGAGTGCGCTGTCTGGTATGAAATTTCAAATTTGGCCACAGATCATAGTGGAGGCGAGCCGCGCTTCGCGCGGTCCGTATCCTCAGGGGGCCCTTCGGGCCCCTAAGGGGGCGGCTGTCCCTGCCGCCCCCTCCTTGGCTACGCCCCTGCTAAGAGGTCTCATTAAACATTACTAGGGCTTTGCGAATTCTACCTATATTTCTTATATTACGATTGCTGTAATATCCCAATTATATGAGTGACTAATAAAGCATACACAGCATGATCAGGGGTACTGAGCATCATACTAAGCCGATGGCTACCACATTTTTTGGACCAAAAAACAGTCAATTATGTGCAGACCCTACATTGTCACAATCATGGATGCAGTTTTTTTGCCTATGCAACAATACCGGAAATCATGGATCTGCCGATGTGATCCTTGCTCCAATTGGTCCCATAGATCCGACGGAGTGGAGATAAATCTTCATGACATACAAAGAAGATTCAACACAAATTCGTCATTTGGGAAATGCAGTCCTGCGTTCACTTCCTTGCTATCGCTCGCTAGCTCACTCCGTCTCATGACCGCATTTCAAGCACGTCCTTTCTTTCAAGTCTTACCTCCTCTTGTGGACCAGTGAGGGTAACTAACAGGCTGTTTTCACAAAATGAGCCTCAGGTGAGACCAGGCCATTTCACTTCCAGCAAAAATGTTTATTTCGTTTTTAATGGATTTGTGGGCACAGTAAATTGTTTAGTGTGATTAACTGGCAGCAAAAATAGGCCAAAATCTGGTTAGCTTTCAGTTTTGCAGTGGAAAATGTAGTGCCAGAGTTGGAGGCTGAAGGTCTATGGTCCCCTCACTTTCTGGCCAGTTTCGGCCTGCCTGGCCGAAGCTGGATACCGCACATTGTTCTGCAACTGGACAATATGAGCCTTCATGAGTCTACTAACATATGAAATGTTGCTGCATTGGTGTTTTTTTAAAATCGATGTGGCTTCATATTTTGCCTATGTTTCTTTAAAAATGAGCGCCCCGCAAATTTTCCATGATATGGTTTATTTTGGACATCCGATCAAAATTTGGTCTTAATCAGGTCACTGTCCGCGTTCGAGAAATCAGCATGAAATAAATTTTGCATAGTTACAGCTTAAAAAATCGTACCAGAAAGCTACGGGGTGTGTTTTCGAAATAATATTGACAGAATAGACCATTCTTAACACATTTAAAGTACACATGACGAATAGGCTGAGCTACTTTGTACCTGATTTGGGTCAAATGGCCTAGTTGACCCAAGACGGCGTTTTTACCGATGTGAGCTGTGTGCAATAGCAGGGAGAGGCGGGTGACAGGGAACGATCCTGAGGGAGGTTTATGCCGAATTGACCCGCCCGAATCCTTTTCGTACCTTTAAGGTACCCAAATAATCGATTTTAGGGGACACCTAGAAATTGATTGGTCTATGATCACTAGAAGCAGAAGCCGCCGCGAGAGATCTGTTCGAACGAGTGAAAACCCCAAAAATTATCCTCCGGGGTCAGCTAAGATCTATGGAAGCCTTCTTCATTTGTTGCTCATCATCCTCCCTCAGCAGGGCAAAACTTCCGACAGCGAGAGAGGTCTAAAAATACAACCTTACCAGCAGCCGGAAGATCCGGACTTTTATGGAGATGCCACTGTTACCAGCGCAAGTTTAAATGTGAATAGATTTTGATCCATGGCGTCCACGGAATACACTACAAGTGGAACTTCCGACAACTGCTTGTTGGAATACTTTTGCTGACAAAGAGCAGAGTGGGAAGGTGACACTCAAAAAGAGGCGTTCAGTAAGTGGATAATCTTTCGGATTTCGCAGCACTCCATTCCGCAGTGTCTCAAAACTGGTTTTGCATTGGGATAGTGAGTGTAAAATTCACGCTTGAAAATATGGAAGGCGAGTAGAGAGTCCAAACGCTATAATATTGTGGGAGTTAGTTGAAACTCGGTTACAGCCCTTACTAGCCCTTACTCGCGCATTTTTCATCAAATTTGTCTTTCCTTCCACACTAGATGGTTTTATATATACTAGGATTATTGAATTATGCTAAAAAAATCCCCAGGAAAAGTGTTTGGAAAAGTGAGTTAGAAAAAATGAAGGGGAAAAAGTGAAGGGGAAATTCAGGGCGCCTGGGTGTCACACTCTACTAAGCATTCCAGGATTTAGATCATTGTGCCTCCATCGCCATTATCAAGGATGACACTTTCCGTTCAGCGGGATACAAACGGCAGAACACCAGGCTCTACCAATATCAGTAAGACCCATTTCTGGCCACTACGGGCTGGAGTGACAAGATCTTTCAGGGGAAAAGAAAGCAGCGATTGTCCTGTGAGCAGAGTGCTAGCGACGACGACTTCAGGGCAGCGATTAACTCAACTAGTGTGTCCCCGTAGTACACTTCTCATACGGAAAGGCAAGCAATTGTGCGAGTCAGACTTCTGTATCATATTCTGCCAGCACCTGTTATTACCGAGGCTGGTGACTAGGGTATCCTCCCCCGTAGGCGGATCCAGGATTGCCGATCGGGGGGGGCGGGCAGCTTCCCGAGGGGCGCCATTTGGACCAGGGGGGTTGCCACTTTTGACCGGCAAAACCCATCAGTTGGGCGCAAAATCCTATTGGTTGGCACCGATTTTTGCATCCTGGGGGATGGAAAGCGACATTTCAGGGGGAGTCTTGTTAAAGACGTCACGTTTTTCTTGAAATGAAAATGGAAGGACTGAGGTCAGTTTTGATTCAATTGTCGAGTTTGCCGCACTTGTTTTAGATTTGTCTCTGCGATAAATTTTTTTATGATCGGAAAAATATCGGAAGAATATTCTTTATGATACTTCCGTCATGGAACCTCCCTGAAGCTGGTTTCTAAAGATACTGTTCTTTTTGGTATTTGTGCATATATCGTGCATAGCGGGTGGAGATAATTTATTCATCGCACAATACGTAGAAAAATGTCACACTACAATATCATAAGAATATAATGATAGCCACTAATTCGTACCCGAAATATCTAGTTACTTGTATAAAAACAGGACCGACAGACTCACGAATGCATCTCCACTCAGTCGACCAAACCGACTACCGAAAAGACTGGGCTGACGGCCAACGCCTATGCCTTGGATCACCCAAGCTGATCGAGGTTGCAATGCGGGTATCCAAGCCCGGGAAATCATCACAAAAACGGTCCCGAAGACAGCCTACTCCGGTCCCGAGAGGCGGCCAGGTGGGACCTGGACGGCGGGGACGGTGCAACGGCGCGGGTCCTCGCCACAAATCGGCTGTCATCCAAACCGGAATCGCCAGAGCTTCCTTCGGCGATTGGGGCGACTTTAACGAAGCGCCCCCCATATGGATATCTTTATTCGACGGCCGGAAAAATCATCATCATCATATTTCAGGGGGCGCCATCAACCTTTCAGGGGGCGCCATGGCCATTTCAGGGGCTCCGAGGGTCGATAGAGGGGGCACGTGCCCCTCTTTGCTCCCCTGGATCTGCATATGATCCTCCCACTTCGGGGCAGCCATGTGATGACTTGAGTGTCTCGTTCCTTAGTCCATCAGCTTTATCGCATTCAATGTTCCGAATTTTCGACCGGTAAGCCCTCTTCACTCTCGGGGCGTGAAGCTCAAGCCCGATGCAATTATTTTCTGCCGATGTTGCCACTTTGCAGTTTGTTTGAAAAATATCAGTTTATTCTGCTTTTTTCTGTGATGAAAACATATATTTTCGTACCCTGACACAGTAACGTGTTTTCTGTATCCTTTAGACTCCATAAAAGTCATTTTTGGACCTGTAAATTTCCAGAAAGAGGGTACTTTCTCGCCCAATTGAACTACGGCTTTCCCTGAAATGATTACGATACTCCTTGAAATGGCTAATGACACCCCAACTGAAATTTTGCAGGGGAGGTGGTGTTGCATCACCCACTAATACTTGCCGAATATTTCAGGATCGTCGTTCAGGTCTTGAAAATCTATACGGACTATGGAACATTTATTGCGCGTGTTTTGCACAAACCTTTAGCTCCTAACATCAGGGAACTACTGACTCATGACTGGAGGCATGTGAGGGTTATTTGGACGTCAGCACACGTATTCACACGAATCTCTCATGGTTCCTCTCCTTATACAAAGGTCACACAAACAATTCCAAAATTCAATGGTGATGATGTGTGGACTTCATTGAATCACATCAGTCTTAATTCTAAGTCAGAGCTGAGGGCCTATCCATAAATTAAGTTACATGTATTCTTATAATTCTAACCCCCTCCCTCATGGTAATACTTGCTTCCACCCTGTTGAAACGTCTAACAAAACGGTTGCTGACTTCCCGCTCCCCCTTGTTTTTCCTTCTGTACTTTATGGACGGTCTCATATGTTTCGGAGACCATCTTTCGATACTGTCCTAGGTCAGGGCCTATACCTAAAGAAACTGCTTCTAATACATTACAAAGGCTTTGGTTTATATCGAACTGATGTGTTCAGAAAGCGTCTGGACGGGATTGAGACAGAACACGTGTTTTGTCGATTACAACACAAACTACCCTATGATCAGAAACACTTCTCGATCACAGTGAGGAAAACTCCGCACATGATCGAGGGATACCACGCCCCCCATCTCCGAGCATCAGAAGAATGTTCCATAATAAATACTTTGGTAAACACATGGAGCTGCGCGCCTCAGGGTTCGGTGGGTGAGCAAGTCAGTGAGTCCCGTACGAACGCACGCCCCTTTCTGTGACCGCCACGGGGCGGGGAATCTCTAAGAAAACCCCAAGGCGATCACAAATGCGGGCACCCGGCCCATGTGTCATGTGTATGTGCGTGTGTGTGTGTTTACACACGCACGGAAAATGACGCACCACCGACGCAAGGCGGGCCGAGCAATAATGCTGAAAAACGATAACTTTCAAAAAGAAGGCACTATATGTTTACAAAGCTAGGACCCTCCGCATAAAGAGGGGATGTTATGTGACTGGGTGGACGACGTTTTTTTATATTTTTTTCGGGATGGAAGAAGTCGTTAAACTTCCCTGAGGTTCTCACGGAAAACAGTAAACAAGGATATTACGGAAATATTTCTGATACATTTACCAGGATGGAAAAGGACTAGCTTAGTTTGGGAGGAAGAAAGTGGGTCCACAAGGTTTGGTCACGAAAGTGGACAAAGTAGTCGAGGATCCTACAACTAACTAGCTGCTAACTGACGCAAAGAGCGTAGCCAATCCACAGCCATGCTTGAAATGTCATTTGGCTAGCTTTTGGTCCATCCCAGGTGACAGTTGTGCGAGCTGCAACTGCTTTCTTATTTAGAGAAACCAAGACAAAGGCTTTAGCAGTCTGCTCTCGGACAAATACTAGGCCCGCCCCTGCAAGAGCACCTGTTACTGCGACCCGTCTGACCTTGCCCGCAGCGGTTCTTGTTTACCTGAAGGGTCGTAAAGCGTGGAATGCGGAAGCGTACTACGGTTTACAACCAACGTGTCACGTGGGCGGTCTGTGTATCGAAATGAATGAACGAATGACCTGACATCTGTTGTTGGGGAAACAGGGTATTAGTTCTGACGGGTCATGTCGTGTGGTGCATGTGTCGAGGGTAACGCAACCTTAAGCCATTCTGTTTTAAGAAATACTGATTTACTTTTCCTGTATCCTGGTTCAGCTTTGAGTCAATTGAAACCAGAAACTTTGACCAAATTCCATGATGTCTTAATCTGAATAATCGGGCTTAAAGATGTTTCATTTTCCTAAGAAAAGGGTTCTTTTGGAGACCACCGTGGTGTACCTCTAATGTGGGCTATGGTCCGAAACAGGTGCGCACCCAGGATTTTCGTTTGGGGGACGAAGCTTGTGGGGCGGCAGGTTGATGGAGGGCGGCATGTTTGACAGGGGGGCGACAGGTTACTGGAGGTGAAATATAAGTTTCTTATGATATAGGGTTGTGCAAGGGGCGTAGGAACGGTTTGAAAAGTGGGGGCAACCTTAAAAGGGCCCACCAAAAAGGGGGGGCCCCAGCCCATGGGGCCCATAATTATAAACTGTTTTGAATTGCCGTTTTGCGTCAATAAGGCACGCATACACACTAGGTTGTCAATATATGAAAAATTGAGAAATGCAATTTTTCCCTATGATTTCGAGTTGTATTATGATCTAATAGATCATAGTAAAAAGCAAGAAAATATTTTTGGCTTTTTTCCTATACCTTTTACGAGGAAGAACTACATTTCTAAGCCCTTTTGGATAATTTCAATAATTTTTTACCAAGAGCGTGTTTCTTATATTTACAGATGTTTAGGCCCTTTCATCATATTGATAAAATAAGAACTGTATAGGAGACTACCAACAATACTTTGATACCAAATGGCTTCACTTCGCTATGCCTAATCAACTTTTATTTACCTATTTAATGATAAAAACGGAAACATTTATTTAGGTTACTACGGATCCCTTCTTAACAGCATTAGAGATTGATTTAGGTAACGGTTAGTCACAATAAATCCGCCTAGCTATATTCTATTACCTAAAATGCAGAGTTCCAGTATGAATGCAAGTGCAATGTACTTGATGGCCAGCTTTGTGATGCCGAGGAGGGTGGCCGAGGAGGAGGGTGATGCCGAGGGCATGGTGATATTGGTTAGCAAACCTGCTTTTCACGCGGCCGGCCCGGGTTTAACACGCGCATTGACGGGGTCTGAGCCACCTTCGCTTTGACGGGGGTACCCGCCCACCCACTAAGATCTAAAAAACAACGCTAGATAGCGCAAAACGGTAAACGGCGTTGGTTAGCCCATCCACTTCTCTATCGAAAATATTTGAACCATTTTTTCAGGTTACATTTGAGGTCAATAGAGGTCAATACATGCCGTCATAGGAATAATATGTAAATGAAGGTTTTTGGTCATTACATCTGAACAGGTAAAGATAGAGCAAAACAATTTGAATCCTTCGAATCCTCGAGGCAAGCCAAATCGAATGATATACAGTTTGACCTTGCTAGGTCAAATATGAGATTTGAGCTTACCTGAGGTCAGGTCAAGGTCAAATTAGGTAAAATGCAAATCATTAGAACTGCAAAGACACATAAAATATAATGCAGTTACAATAAAGGCTCTGTTACCATCCATTTATAAGTTATTCACTTAAAACCATTTTCCCATGTATTTCCAAAGGAGAGGTTATGGCTCGTACCTGACCTTGGTCATCGATATAAAAAAATACCGGAACATATTATAGAAAACTCGGTGGGGCCATTATGTGATATAAGTTTCAATTGGATAAGTTAATCCTGGCTTATGCTATCTTAAACTTGTTTTGAGGTCAGGTCACTTGACCTGTACTGGTGACCTGACTGAGATGACCTAACCTTAAAATTTTGACAGAAGTTGTAAAAATGATCAGGGAAAAGGTATGCGAAATACGGAGGCGCTACACGGTGCCGTTTTTATGCTACCTGAAAAACCCAAGGGGGTGAGTACCCGTCCCCCGGTAAATGCGCGTGCTAAGGCCCAGCAGATTCCTTGTGCAAGGAGAAATTTCGACTCCCAAGAAACCCCTCCAACAGGGAAAAAGTTGGCAACGCCATATAACCCTGACAATTGGTGCGTCGATAATCCCCAACAATTATGCTGATTTCCACGCGGCCAACCCGGGCTCCAGGCCCGGCGGATTCCCCTAAGCGAAGATCGATCTGACTCACGAGAAACCCTTCCAACAGGCAAAGAGTTAGCGACGCCTAGTAACCCTGGTAGTTGGTGCGTCGATAAACCCCAAAAATTATTGTTAGTGTGCCGAGGAGGTCCAGCCTGCTGTTGATTCTGAGCATCAGTTCGATGTCCTATACCCTTCGCCGGAGGAATCCATCCCTCCTCTCAGCATGACAGACTGCGCTGGCTCCAGCTGTCACTTCCTTTACAGCTCTCTCTATGGCCTATGTGTGGGCGGCAGGAGAAGTACTCTACCTTCACGTGCTTCCCCATGAACTCTAGTGACTTGTACTTGGTCAAGTGCAGGCCATGATAAGCTCGGTGGTGGCCTCCCGCTGGATTTTATTATTGAAGACAGACGCCTGTGTGCTGAGACAGGGCATGCATGATCCGCAGCCTGAGGAAGGTGTTCTCCTTCTCCTGCTCTCCTCTGATAATCTTGACAGATACGAACTTCCTCCTCCTCGCTGCAGAGCATGGTCATCAGGATCGCCTGGGTGTGAACGAACTAGTTTTGCCCCGAGCTTTTCCATTTGGGGGGCAATTGCCTTTTTGCCCCCCCCACCTTGGATCCGCCACTGACAGTGCCTGCGCGCTGAGTGTGGCTGCTGCGCCAACGTTGACGTGCGTTCGCTGTGGGACGGCTCCGCAGCGGCGAAACGGAGACATCGGAACATTTCAAAGCGAAAAATACACTTTTGACGTTTGATACGCCATCTGCTTAAGCCACTAGAGCCACCTGCTGGATATATCCTAGTAAACAAATGTTGCAGTCTCGCCTACATCGTGCTTAAACGCCTTGTGAACATATCGGGCTTTTTGTGAAATGAATCGAAATAGTTCGAAAAACCTAACCGTACTGTGGCAACTGTGGCTAGACTGTCGTGACCTGACCTGGTTGGTAAACCGTTTCTCATGTAATCGTTGACTTTCTCTTTCCGTTTATATACTCGAGCCGACTCCGGCCCATTACCGCGCCGCAGCACCTCCAATCGCCGCAGCGATCTACCAGTCCGCCAACCCCATTCTTCACCCTTCCCTGACGACTGCTCGTACGACCCCGACCTTGGACTTTCCGTCAGCCGCAACTCACAATACTACTACTACTACTACTACTACTACTACTACTACTACTACTACTACTACTACTACTACTACTACTACTACTACTACTACTACTACTACTGCTACTACTGCTGCTACTACTACTACTGCTGCTACTGCTGCTGCTACTACTACTACTACTACTACTACTAGCTACTACTACTAACTAGCTACTACTACTACTACTACTACTACTACTACTACTACTACTACTACTACTACTACTACCACTACCACTACTACCACAGCACTGCTACTGCCACTACTACTACTACTACTACTACTACTACTACTACTACTACTACTACTACTACTACTACTACTACTACTACTACTACTACTACTACTACTACTACTACTACTACTACTACTACTACTACTACTACTACTACTACTACTACTACTACTACTACTACTACTACTACTACTACTACTACTACTACTACTACTACTACTACTAGAGAACGATAAACTGTCAGAATAGAAGCCGTTTCTCCTTTCGTTCGTCATCGGCTTCTGACGTACGTTTTGCCGTGATTCCGCCTGCTCAAACAACTGCAGCCCTCAGGGCAGACTCAGCCGCAACAGATTCTACATTCCACCCAGATCATCGCCCCGGGGACGGCCTCCAGACCGCCATGATAATTTACTAACAACGGCCCCTAACCTCGACCGTGAGCGTGTTATATGCCTCATTTCATCTCAACAAAATCAACAACAAATTTTTCATCAACAACACCCAACCCCCTGTGTTGACATCCGTCAAAATCTCGTCGGTGTCCGTCACAGCGTTAGATGATACCGGGTCCTCCGTCACCATCTTACAAAAACCGTTTTCGACCAGTTACGCCGCGTCCCCGTCCCATACCCACCCGGTATTAAAGCTACAGGCGTCACCGGGGTCCCCACTACAGCATTACGGCCGATTTATTCTTGCAACCTAAGTACACTCTTCCGAATTGTACTTACGTTCATCCTGTCCTGATCATGACTGACCACCTGTCTCCATATTATGACCTGATCTTAGGTGCCGACTTCATTCATCAACACAAACTCGCTTATGACCCAACCTCCCGCCAACCATTTTTTGTCATCCGACAGCTCAGCTCGTTTCTACGGTTCCTCGCCGTACTCACATCACAAAAACTGTGGTAGGAGTACGATTCATTCATTCCAATTAACACCCGCCTCAGTGGGCCCCCGAGCCAACTTCACCCTGGTGGGGAGGGGCGAACACCCCTTCCCCTCGATCTCGGCACCTATGCGGGATAGCGAAAAACGAAAGAGATGGAGGATAGCTCAGAATTCATGAAGGAACTACATCAGGCACTTTTTGGCTCAGGTCGATATTTGGGTCATGCCAGGTCAAACTAGGTGACAGCTCATATAAGGGTTTCTGGGGTCTAGCATCTGACACAGTTTAGTCGAATGATATGACCATACTAGGTCAACATATTATTTGGACCTACTTAACCCGACCTAAGGTGACCTAACCCGACCTAAGGTCAGGTAAAGGTCACCATCTGACCTAGTATATTCAGCACAAATATCAATAGACTCGCAATACCAATCAAAACCTAATAGCATTAAAAAAGTCTCATAATCATTTACTGCGAAGTTATTAACCAAAGCCTGAAAACCTGTTTAAGTAGTTCTACATGACCTCTCCGAGATCACAGTTCCAAAATTGCAGCATGAACCTGGAAAGGTGCCTAGGATGCAACTATTTGGAAAATACGAAGGTATTCTAAGCTGTATCTATAGAAAAAGAACGTTTTTTCAAAATCCCCGTTTTTCCTATGTATTTCTAATGGGGAGGACATGGTCCATATCTGACCCCAGGTCATCGATGTGAACAAATCCCGGAATATATGCTGTAGTACTCGGTGAGCTCATTATGTGATATAATTTTCAATTGGATAAATTCACCCTGTTCTTACTTTTGCTATCTCAAACTTTTTTGGAGGTGTGGTCACTTGAGCTGCACTGGTGACCTGAGATGACTTAACCTTAAAATTTTGGGGAAAGTTGTAAAGTTGATCAAGTACAAGGTGTGCGAAGTACAGCGGCACTTTGCGCCGCCATTTTTTCCTGTCGCTGGAAAAAGCCGAGGGGGTGTTCAAACACCCCCGCCGGGGCAAGAGTTAAGTGACAACGCATCCCCACCAGCTGACTCACGCGAGCACTCGCCGCCAAGACACACGGGACAGAATATTCTCAGATGTATACTACCATACACTATGACTTCGTGCCCAATCGCCCAAATGCGCCCAACCATGTTCCTGCGCGGATTACTGTCATAAATACTTTGATTTACTATAGCCAAACTAGATTTAATCGCACTGCTGCCTGAACGCCCGAACCTTCCATCATCTCCAGACAAAAAAACGTCGGCAAAAAGGAGACACTCCTCTCGCTTTCTATCAGTTCCAAACCTGTTAACTCCGAACTTGACCTTGAACCCACTCCCGATCACTCTTCTATGTCGTTTTTTATCTCTTCCTCTCTCGCCTTCTGTCAGCGCCGAACCTGTTCACCCCGTGATTGACTTTGACCCCACTTCCGATCACTAATTTACGTATACCATGACCAGAGGCGATCCCTTAGTACTGTAACCTGCGGCTTTTGTATGTGTTTCAGGGGCGGCGGAAGGTAATTTTGGATGGAGGGGGCAAACCTGAAAAACTCTGAGGCATGTTTGACGTTCCCGATCTGCCCCATTTTCAATTTTTCTACAAATTCGGCTCGTTCTTTGCTTGATTTCCAAAGCCGACTGTATAAATCTATATTGACAGTAAAAAAGGCTAGGAAGAATCGGAAAGGAGACGGCTAGGGCGAAAAGGCACAGGAGGCGCGCCCAGCCGCCGCCCGACTCTAGGATGCGCGAGCCGGTGTGGTGTCCTGACAGCTCGGCGAAGGCAGTGTTCATCTCGTCAGCAATACCCTTGTGCTTCTCCTCGTTGACCAGTTCGCATGTGGGACGACATTGGTGTCAGTGGGAGCGCGCAGGCAGTGGAGCGGCCACCGACTGGCTACATGTCCTCGGAGCTAGCATCAGAAAGAATGTTTGGGAGGCCAGGAGGCAGGAGCTCACTGCATGAATATCTGAATTTGAGTCATCATCAAGGCTGCATGGTGGGCTGTTCTGGCTCCGTTACTTAGTCCATAACCCACAGGTTATAGCACAGCACAAGGCAAAGCTTACCTGATAGTAGCTTCACGTTTGCGAGCCACGCTATATTTCGAAGCGACTTGTCTCCAAGTTATTGGTTGTATGTACATTAGTGCTCCCCAAAATAAGCACTTTTTGACTTTTTCCAGTTTTTCCAATTGTTTCCCATGAAAAAAGCAAAATAACGAGGTGACCTCGGTTTTCCCGTGTCTGCTCTGCATACTTAGCACATCGAAGTTTTTTAGGCCGTTTTTCTTAATTTCGGCCTATGGCCGAGGTTTGATGCCCCAATAACTAAAAGTCCAAAGCATGTCGAGTAGCACCTTGTTTGATTTCTCTCGATGAGACAAATCGATTGAGAAAGTTTTGAGATTGTTAGCTGACTAGTTTTCTTCATAATAAATCCAATGAATTTGAAACCTACCGCTGAAATTGGCTTATAAAACGTTAAACTAGCGAACCACGAAATCATGGCTGTCAGTGAAGATTCGACTCCGACATTTAGGTGGCGTGCAAATAGTATTATAGTATTAAGCGAATTTTAAACATCACATCTATGAAGATCACTGGCGGACGCAGAGAGGGGGGAAGGGGTCATGACCTCCCAAATGGCGACATTTTGACAGATTTTCTTAAAAACACTATGTTTTTACGATTTTCCACAAGTTGCCCCCCAAACGGTGCACCTTTGTCCGCCACTGATGAAGACCACATTGAATTTTTTCTTAATAGTAATAACCGATGTATATCACATATTTTTGTCAATATATAAGTTCACTTTATTACAATCACTACCATACTCAGCAAGTAATCCGTCGCTATATGTTTCCTTGGTTCCCTGCTCAATTCTGTTTTTCTACATTTTGTTTACGCAGTATCTGCGTTCAACATTCGATGAAAATCCATGAAACCTTAGCAAAACACTTCTAATGTTTTGTCCCGCTCTTTCTTAAATCCAATATAGGGAAAAACTTGATATATTCCGGCTGGGCCCTTTATTTCTGAATTGATCACTCCTCTAGTTATTGGTATTTTCGCTGAGCGGCGAGGTTGTGTCAGCACCGTCTCTGACAGCTTCCCTCAGCGTCTCTTCAGCGGATACCGAGGGAGACAAATGCATTTCTGCGCCAGGGAAACGCATATTTTTTTAATGACCCTTTTAACTTTTGTAGAAAAAATCTGACATATTCGTACTGTTTAGCTGTTATTAACTTCACTTTTCTCATCGGTTATATCAGCACCTGCATTTTACTCATCACTTACAATTTAATGTTTTTACTACTTTTTACATGTGTATGACTCATCCTTTTATCTACATAGACCTCGCCTGTTAGTGGAACATGTTCTGTTCGTGATTTAATTCATATAAACAAAATAAATAAATAAAGGAACGTTGATGAAGTGAAAAAGATGAGTGTTCTTGTTATTGGTGCTCGATACGGAGCTTCTTTGAAGTGGTCCAATGTAAATATGATCCCAGATACCACTCTTTGGGGCCAATTGGTAAAAAATACATCCTAGGAAATTTAAATTTAAGTCCTACTCAAGCTTCCAGAACAGTCCAAGGCTCTGATTTCTTCTGAGGGGTTCAATTTCATTTAACTGTTGTTTGACCCTTTGACTTGCCCAGGTTTCCTTGGACTGTCTCGGGGTCTCGGTTAGACCCCGAGAAAGAATACGCATAAAATATAGCATTGACAAAGCGTAAAATATTTTAGGCTCGACGACCAGGGTCTGTAATGAAACCTTAGTTTAAAAAAATGATATTATTATCGTGCCTTATTTGAAACCAAATCAACTGTTTTGTTTCAAGAAATACTTACCAGCTGCAGCCATTTGCGTTTGGCTTGTACGAATCCTAAGATAATGTCTAGCCTATTCTTAGCATATTATGCTAGAACTGGTACAAAACGACGTTGTGAAAAAAATGACGTGTTTTCTCCCATGGCTCCGGATAGGGGGACACACAGCTCCCCCCCCCGCTTCCCGCTCCTGCCACCACTGGTGTGTTTTCGCTGCTTTTTAAACCTATTTCCAACGGGCTCCCGGCTACCCCTATTTCCAACAGGGGCAGATTCTGCCCCCCCACTAAGATCTCGAAATTTACCCGGCCGATTTTAAAAATTCAAGCTGCAATCGATTTTTCTGGCGCTAAACTCCATTTTGGAAAAAGCAAATTTAAAAATTTTGAGAGTTTAGGGTAGGGGTTCAAAATACACAAAATGTCTGCCTTTTTTTAGAATATCCGCAAGTCTTGTCTCTTAGGCTTGATTTTTACGAAACTAGTATGGTTTGACAGAACATTGCTTGGAAATGGTCATATCTCTCATTTAGGCGAAATTAAAAATTCAAGGGTGGTTCTAGGACCAGATATTGTGGGGGGAATTATGTGAATTTTTCATGTCCTTTTGCAGAAATGCACACGCCAGGTACAGTGTGATATCTCTGATGTCAAGCAAAGTGCTCAAATACCAAAAATATGTCAGAGGCGGATTCAGGGAGGCAAGATAGTGGGATAAGACACAAATTGCCCCGCCTTTCAGGTATGGCTACTTTTCAAATTACCCCGCCTTTATCCACCCCTGCCCGACCTGGGGAACACTCCTGGATCCGCCTATGGATACATTGTGTCCATTTGGTGTTAGGACTAAATGCATATCTACGATGCTTTGCCCCGTGTGTATTGGTGTTTAAGGGCACTTTCAGCTTTGCCCCATTCAATGCAGACACAACTCTAAAATGGGCTTGAAAGTTAGTGAACTCCCCTTATTACGGTACCCGAGCACGCCTATGATATCCTTTATCATATAATACACGGATGGGATCTAAATATCCTTATTTTTACCCCTCCCGTCCATTCTGTAGGTAGTTTATTCATTTTGGAAGAGTTTGAATGGATATCATTGTAGACCCCATTTTGAGCTCCTGGAACCGCTTATGGCCAAAAATATATCGAAATGCACATCAACTGTCATCCTAATCTCATTTGTTGTAAGAACTAAGTGCATAGTTACAATGTTTTGTCCTATTAAATGCACACACAACACAAAAATGAACTTGAGTGCGTGAACCCCCCTAATCACGATGCCTGAGCACGCCTATGACTTCCTATCATCATATAATACACATATGGGATCAATGCATGGCTATGTTTACCCCTCCCGTACACTCGGTACTCAATCTATTTACTTTGGAAGAGTTCGGATGGATAACAATGTAACCCCCCCCATTTTTAATTTCTGGAATCGCCTATGGCCAAAATTACATCAAAATACTCATCAACAGTCATCTTAAACCTCAGCAATGACATTCAAACATTACGACTACCGCCAATTCGTAACAGACAGCTTTATTGTAGCACAAACGCAAAGCAGGCGACAATGCTCGGCTTCTGGATAAAAACCTCCAAATTAGCGAGTCATAGCTCCGCCTCTGGCGCATATATATTTTCAAAATGTTCAGGGAAGACGTGCTATTTAGTTTTAAGAAAATTCACAAAATTTCAAGAGCCTATCTCAAACCGTTTTGGAGATACCACGGAAAAATCGGAGGGGTGGGCAGAATCTGCCTCACCCCGTTGGAAATAGGGTTAACTCAATGTTATATAAAACATTTGTCCTGCGTGTGTTTATGATTATGCTATTTGCTTTATCCTCATGCCGTTGCACTTTCCCTCAAGCTTTAAATTAGTGCCTTGTTTTACGTTTTAGATCCTTCTGTGGCTTTGGTCGCCCTGAGCCCCCTGTATTTTTCACCACACCACCAGAGTTCACCAATGGCGTCCCGTTCAACACTCCCTCCCACCATTATCCGCCTTTCACAACCAGCGGCTGCCGGCAGTTCGTGACCTTGCCGGCTCCGCCATCTCGCTGGCAATCTACCGTCCCTCCTCACTCTAAGTAGGGCATTCCACGGCAAAGCGACCAAGCGATAGCACCCTACACCTCAGATTTTTATGAAAGTTTGCCGCAATGGTTGTCCAGGGCGTAGATTAACCCTGAGACATTTTTAGCTTCGCCCGTGCACTGGGCTTTGAGTTATGCCTCAGGCAACTTTTGGACCCAAGGTAATACCTTACTTTTCCAATAGCCCTATCATCGGGACTAACCATGGTAGCTATATGAAATTATAGGTGCTTGGAATTTTGAAGATCTAAATAGAAATTTGGTGGCGTTTAAGTTTAAAATTCCCCAAAAATAATACAATTTTATCGGTTACCTAGGGTCAGGTCACGTGATTAAATAATGATGTAATTAAAAAGTGATATATTTTATCCTTGGAAAATCAAATTTGGGGTGAGAGCCTTCCGTTTTGAAAAATTGGAAACAGGTTTTTTCCTCAAATATGATAAATGACATTTTTGAATTAGTGATGCAAGCGCAATGTGCCCAAGCATTGTACGATATCCGTACCAGCAGCCCTTGATGGGCATGTTATGGGAATTACATTTTCATAGATTTCCCTCAAAGAATACAATGACTCATAGTATAACCCTATCCTTCAAATTTCGTATGTTTTGACAGGCGCCCCACTGGGGGGGGCACAAAATTCGCTCCTGCATATTTTTCTAAATAATGTAAAAACGACGAAACGCAGAACAACACAACTTATAGTGACGTTTTCCCAATTAACTTCATGCACCTGTGCCACATTTTTAGGCCAGGTCATGTCAGGTCAAAGTTATTCAAGGTCAAGCGACCCAACCTCTTAACCCAAAATCACGAGTGAAGCGACGCTGAAGGAACATCTGGCAACCGATCAGTTCCAAGCAATAATAATATGATGGGATCATTGGAGTCGTCCACAAATCTGCTATCTTAAAATTTTCCAATTGTTGACCTAAGATGGGCTTAATTTTTTGTTCAGTCTATTATTAATATATGATTAAAGATAATGGTGGATCCAAGGGTGGGGGTCTAGGGGCTCAAGCTCCCCCCTCGAAATTTCCGAGCCCGTGTAGTTAATACACAGGCGAGGGGCTGCCCGAGGTACTGGCGAGTGATGCTCGAGCCGCCTAACCCCCCCTCAAATGAATTCCTGGATCCACCACTGAGGAAAAATATAAAGGGCTATTAGTCAATATTTGATAGATCAAATCGAAAATTCTCATGCCCTGTATTCTTACCACCATCTTGATAGTTAATTTGAGTTTTTGAGAATCTGATCATAGCACTGACCATCTGCTATGGCATCTGACCATAACTATAACATGACTCTAACAGTACCCTTTTGACGGGGAAATTTTCCTTGGGTAACCATGATACAAGCAGAGTTTTGCGTTTTAGAATTAAGCCCCCCCTTGGACGAAAACGTTCCGCCGTCACTGGTCTCTGATCAGGCAGAACCACTGACAGAAAATATCTTCTCAGATTCGTGGAATAGCAGCTTCTTTTCATTTTAATCAAATCAAATCAGCAAGGTCAAAATGTTCTACGCTAATAGCAATATTTGCTTTTAATAGGCAAAATTAATAAGGTAGCTGCAGATGGCGCATTACAGTCAAAAGAAGCAATACCACGTGTAGTAAAAAATGCAACTCTTCGTGAATTATCACGTGGTTTTGTACACTCCCTGGTGCCTTGGAGTCACTAAAGCTTGCGCTTTTACTTGGTTGAATATTTTCTACAAAGACAGCAATGGCGCACACTTGTGTTTTTGTGTTTATTCTAGGACAACGACGACGGACGACCGCGAGGGGGTGGTGCAGTGGTTGGAGCGAAGAAATAATGTGAAACATTGTTGATGAGTAGTTTTTGAGAGATTTTAAATGTACATATTTTGAGTCCATTTCACCATTTTAAATATTTAAGGCAATGCCAGAGATAAGAGTCTGCTTAGTTTTTTTAGTAAATGTATTAGCT
Organism: Lepas anatifera; assembly: GCA_034440635.1. Taxonomy (NCBI): domain Eukaryota; kingdom Metazoa; phylum Arthropoda; class Thecostraca; family Lepadidae; genus Lepas; species Lepas anatifera. The sequence continues at coordinate 1,007,662 of JAOTON010001583.1, read as the reverse complement.
GTGCCTAAGGATTTCTTTTGCCCGGGTGGGCCTTTAGTAAAAGCAATTGAAACTCAGAATTGAATTGATAAATCGAAATAAATTTTAACTTTGATTTGAACAATTGAAACACTGAAGGAAAAAGGTATTTAAATGAGGTATTTAAAGGAGGTAAAAGGAGTTTTGAAAAAGGTAGGTAAATTCGAACACTTTTATTCAGCATCATATCAAACTGTTGCGTCAACTTTTTTCGTCGACTTAGTTGACTCGCAGTCTCTACAACTTCAAACATTAAGGGGTTAACGACGCACCAACTGTCAGGGTCATACGGCCAACTCAACACAACTCAACTCGTTGACGCAATGTGAACCGACTCAACTCAACTCACCGGTCTAATTTTTTCGACTCATATCAATTCATTGTCGAACGAGTCAAAATTTGATTAAACTCTGACTCCGACTCGAGGTCTGGATACAAGGAGGGCGGCCTGAGACCACCCCTCTCACCCTATAAGCCTCTGCTGGTGTTTCGAGTCTGGCGTTGCCACCATGCCGACTGGGGACGTTTACCAGGAAGCAAGCGTTAGGACGCTGTCTGGGCCATTGTTCCGTATTTTTACGTGTGCCCTTATTGTCCCATCGATCGTTTTTGGCTTGCCAAGCTACAAAAATTGTCACCACTTCGCCCGCCGCCTGAGTTGACGGGAGCGGTCTCTGTCAGGGGCCCCATGCGGGCCGCTGCGAGCCACGGCACGCGCTGCTCCTGCCAGGCGTGAGCAAAAGAGAGCGAACATCACCTCAATAATCTTCACTTTTCGCACAAAGTAGAAAAGAGATATACCTTTTCTTTGGCGGGATAGTGCGTCTATCCACTAAGCCACCGGTCCAGGGTTCAAGTCCCGGCGGAGCCTCTGAATAAGTCGAACCCCCAAATCCCTCCCGACATGGAGGGAGTTGGCGACGCCGTATGGCCCTGGCAGTCGGTGCGTCGTTAAACTCGAACAATTATTATCATTGAATGATTTAGAATTCGCTTAGGAACAGCAGTCCCGAGCATTACCATCGGGACGGTTAGATACATGTAGATATTCGCATTGAAACGGCGAGAAGAGGGAAAACAGCGATGCCGGTAGGGCGCGGGTTAAGAGGGACTCGAGACAAATTCTTGAGAGCCCCTGAGACCAACTAGAGTGTCTCCAAGTCCATCACTGAGGTCCTTCAAGACCAGCTCCGAGGGCTCACAAAATCATCACTGGAGCCCCTAAGAACAAATCATGAGACCCATGAGACTTGTGAAACAGTTCCTGGGGCCATGGCACCGTCTCTGAGGGCCTTCTGAGACCAGCTCCTGGGGGACCGAGACCAAAACTCTGGACCTCTGAGACCAACTCTGGTGGGCCTCCCAGGACCAACTCTGGGGGGCTCGAGACCAACTTTTGGACCCCCCAGAAGAATTCGGGTCCCCGAGACCGACTATGGGGGGCCCAATACTAGCTCTTGGGGTGTCCTCTGAGCTCAACTCTGGGTCCCCGAGACTAACTCTTGGTGCCCCCTGAGAGCAACTCTTGGGGGCCCCAGGACCAAGCCTTGGGGCTACCAAGACTGACTCTGGGCCCCCAGATCGACTCTAGGGGTCCTCAATACTTAAGGGCCCTCCGAGACCAAGTTTGGGGGATCCAGACCAACTCTTGGGTCCCCGAGACCAACTCGGGGGGCCCCCGAATCGAAATCGAATCTGGTGCCCCTGAGACTAACTTTTGGATGGACCTCCGAGAGCAACTCTGGGGGCCTTTAAAACGTGTTCTCTAAATCCTGTAGGCCTACCCCTCCCCTCCCCCACAATGTCAGTTTGCGTGTCCGCAATGTGCTTTGTGTGCCCCCAATGGGGTTTTGTGTGCGCCCAAATGTCCAATGTCTGCCCCAAATCTTGTGTGTCCCCTCCCACAATTTTCCTGTACATATGCATGCTTACCAAATATCCTGTATGTGCCCCTAATACCAAAGGTGTGACCCTTCATTCTTGTTATGATAATAATACATCTTTCTAGTTTTTAATGCATGAAGTATATATATATATATATATATATATATATATATATATATATATATATATATATATATATATATATATTATCTTTCGTTTTTACCCCAAAGTTTTCCCTTGTGGCCACCCGAAAACATTTCGGGGGAGCCATTGCCCCTGCCCCCCCTCCTTCTTGATTGCCCTCCTTCTGGCATGTTACATGGATAGCTTAATTTATGATTCGAATCAGAACATAACTCATTGGCATAGCTTTTTAGCTCTTCGGCATCGTTTGAAAGCGTTAGAAAAATATCAGGATCCAGTCCCTAAAATATTCTGTACAGTTTTTGTTCAGCTCACTTTCGTGGTCACTAGATGTCAAAATACGTCCTAGAATTGGACCTTACCTTTTGTGACCCTTACCGATTTCCAATGCATTTTCCATTTAGAAGTCATGGCCCGACCTCAGACCACCTAAATACAGGTCCTGTGACCATATATTGCTGCACTCGGTGATTTTATTACACGATGTGAATCCCAGATTGGCACATCAGGTTAACTTTACTGCTGCACCTATCATCATCTTTAGGTGACCTGAACTGGCAACTGGGTCAGGGGCGTGGATTTATATCTCTTTGGGGGTGCCCCGGCATTTAATGATCTGCTGGGGACCCCAATGGTGATTTGGGCACCCCTAGCTAAAAATTCAAGTAAATACCAAAAAGCGCTTAAATAGGATGAAAATATGAACAAATACATTTTTGACAAGTTATTGGTAGATATATTCTCTGCCTAACTTACAAATTTGTCCTTAGCTTGCTTATTTGAGTCAGAGCTGAGTCGACTCAATCCTGGATTAGAGTCAACTCAGACTTTCAGCGCGGTAATTGGAGTTAGAATCAGAGTCAGAGTTGAGTCGATTGAAGAAGAAAAAAACTGAGTAATCAACAAGTATGCTCGCAGGTCTATATTTCTCATTAACGACACGGGACAACTTGAATGCATGAATACCTAGTTTATTAAAACGGTATGGTCATATGCGCGATACAGCCTCAGCAGCTGGATTGTGTTCAACTGTAAGGTTATGCGGCGACGAGTGAAGGGGCAACTATCTAGGCTGGGGCTGGAGCTGCAGCGGGGCGGCGAGCCCTGCCTCTGGGCGGAATCGAACCAGCGACCATGTGCTCACTGCGAATGTTGCGCGATCGGGCCAAACGCGTACGCTAGCCGACTGCGCCACTCAGACCTCCCTCATGTGACAAAAAAGCAGCAACATATACATCCACTGTCTCGAATTTCGGGGTAGAACTTCAACCACTCACTATACCAGCCAGCTCCAAAATGCTCTCAGCATAGAACACGGAACCAGCTGCACCTTTGTTAGCCACGATGCGGGTCAAACCACGAGTCCAGTAATAAGCAGCGCATACCACCAGCGGCCCGGGGGCAGGAGAGAGGCACTGCCGAGGCCGGCGGATCATAGGAGCACGTCTTCGGCCCGGGCTGGTACGCAGCCAGGACGCATCTGCGCCCGAAATTAGGACAGGTCACTGACACGGGCCGCAATACTCCGCCAAAATTACCATACCATAACGGCTTTCATAAACAGCGGCGTCCGACGTACCGGGTGCAGAGAAAGTGTGCTAATTGGTGTTTATAGTGCGTTTCTTGCCTTACAATTTCATTGAATGAATATTGTGGTGTGGGGCATACATATCGCCTGCTTTTACGGTCAGGCGGGTAGATAAGACAGCATCAACACCCTCGGCTGGGCTTAGGAGTGCATCGACAGCTGAAGTCGTTTTTCGCCCATACGGAATTAAACATTTACTTCCCGTAATTAGTTTTGCATGCTAAAAAAGGCTCCGACTAGGAATGTGCAAACTTAGAGTAATAAGAATGATAGGAGCTGTATATGCAGGCATGCTCAAGATTAATCCAGCTGCGACCAGCTGAGGCGAAGTCAGCACCGATTCTTCCCACCGGTTCCGCTGGGACACATCCTAGGTAATGACGCATTAGTGGATATTGGGAAGGTTTTATCGTACCTGAGAGAAGTTTGTTTTGACGTAATATACAGCCCCATTACAGATTCTTAGAATATCACCCCCTCTGTATATACTAGTCTAGCTAATAAAGACAATTTTGGAATGATGGAATGATGTAAAACGGTATAGACGGGCACATATAGCCTCTGCAGCTGCAGTGACATAAAATCACATTATCATCACGCTCAAGATTAACACGCGCATTGACGGGGGCGGGTACCCGCCCCTCCCCCTCGGGTTTTTCGGAGATAGTAGAAAAACGGCGGTGCGTAGCGCCGCTGTACTTGGTATACCTTTTCCTTCATCATTTTTACAACTTCTGTGAAAATTTTAAGGTTGGGTCATCTCAGGTCAGGTCACCAGTACAGGTCAAGTGACCCGACCTCAAAAAAGTTTAAGATAGCATAAGTCGGAGCAGGGTGAACTTATCCGATTGAAACTCATATCACATAATGGCCCCACCGAGTTCTCTAAAATATGTTCCGGTATTTTTTATATCGATGACCTAAGGTCAGGTACGAGGCATGACCTCTCCATTGGAAATACATGGGAAAAATGGTTTTTACGGAATAACTCAGTAACGGATGGTGATAGAGCATTTATTTTAGCTGCATTAGACTCGCCTGGGCTTTGCGGTTCTAATGATATGCACTTTATATAATTTGACCCTGACCTGACCTCAGGTCAGGTCAAATCCTTGCTTTGACCTAGCAAGATCAAACTATATATCATTCGATTCTGCTTGCTAAGAGGATTCATATAGTTCAAGTCGTTTTGCTTTATCTTTACTTGTTCAGATGTAATGGCCGAAAAACTGATTTTACGTGTTATCCCTATGACGGGCATGTTTTGACCTCTCGTGACCTTAAATGTGACCTGACAAAAAATGGTCCAAATGTTTTCGATGGAAAAGTGGATGGGCAGCCCAACGCCGTTAACCGTTTTTCGCTACCTACCGTGGTTCTCGAGATCTTAGGGGGCGGGTACCCGCCCCCACCCGTCAATGCGAAGGTGGCTCAGACCCCCGTCAATGTGCGTGTTAATGTGGCAGGTATCAGGGCGTGGAAGGGTCATCCAGGTCTGGTTGGTTGGCAGGGTGCCAATCAACCAGTTCAACATTACCAACCGATTTGATTGCCCTCCAGAAATGTGAAGAAATGAAATCTGGGGCGGGAGAGTCTTCTCGTGTTGTTCCGAGATGCCTCCACAAATTTCTCCACAACCGAGGAGGTTTCTCAATCACCGCCTCCGAACCATTGAGGTCAAGCAGACGCCGCCCAGGGGCTTGCCAAGCGAAGGCCCGGCGGGCGACCGCTCCGCGTCCTGGAACTCGCACCTTCCACCGCTCGCGCTCGCCAACAACACTGCTCGAGTGGCAGGCTGCTCTGTCCAGTGCATATCACCAAAGCTGTCCACTGAAGCTTCATTTTCTTAATTCAGATCGTCTAACACGCATACTCCTTGATCCACAAATTCCTGGCTCGATGCCCATTTTGTGATTCGCAGCTTCCCGCCACACTGATTCGTGGTCTCCATTCATAACTAGTGCATTTTTCAGGTGCTCACCGTATCAAGTTTGGTCTCTTCCGGTAGCACCTGTCATAAACAAATTAAGATTATCATTCGCTGAACTCTAGATATGTGGCAACATCTAAAATTAAACGTCAAATGCTGCACCAAATCGTGTACCGCATTGGTCACATCGATGGCATCTGCTCCGCCTGAGGATGACAGCGATGCAATTTTTCTGCCTTTACAATCTTACGGTTTTCATTGAACTATTAGTTTTTGAAATGTTAGAATAACTCTTATGCCAATCATTTTTTCGGGGCGTCATGCCGGAGACTTTATCCCTCCCAGCTAACGCGTTTGAATGGCTTGCTTTGGCGTCATGCCGGAGACTTTATCCCTCCCAGCTGCTGCGTTTGAATGGCTTGCTTTGGCGTCATGCCGGAGACTTTATCCCTCCCAGCTGCTGCGTTTGAATGGCTTGCTTTGGCGTCATGCCGGAGACTATCCCTCCCAGCTGCCGCGTTTGAATGGCTTGCTTTGGCGTCATGCCGGAGACTGTATCCCTCCCAGCTGCTGCGTTTGAATGGCTTGCTTTGGCGTCATGCCGGAGACTTTATCCCTCCCAGCTGCTGCGTTTGAATGGCTTGCTTTGGCGTCATGCCGGAGACTTTATCCCTCCCAGCTGCCGCGTTTGAATGGCTTGCTTTGGCGTCATGCCGGAGACTATCCCTCCCAGCTGCCGCGTTTGAATGGCTTGCTTTGGCGTCATGCCGGAGACTTTATCCCTCCCAGCTGCCGCGTTTGAATGGCTTGCTTTGGCGTCATGCCGGGGACTTTATCCCTCCCAGCTGCTGCGTTTGAATGGCTTGCTTGGATCAGGTGCCTGGAAATCCACTCTGGCGTCATCTAACTTTATTTGCCTGACAGAATTCTGTCAGAAGGGGAAGGAGGGTGGACTACACTCGTCCCTCAAACTTTTTCTAACATATCTCCAAAAGGGTTCTTGATAGGCCTCTGAAACCTACTGACTTTTCATAAGGCTAAATTGGGCTCAAGTTTGCAATACTGCAGATTGTAGGTATGCGGTATTAGGATTTTGCCAGGTAATATCTTCAACTGGAGTGGAGCCATGGCTGGGTATTTAGGGATGATCCAGGTGATCCATATCTTAAGAACAATCTTAGGAGCTTCATAAAATCACCGACATGGCTGCGCTGATGTTATGCGTGTTTTGATGCGGCGTGATGTGTGAGTGCAAAGGTGTGATGGATCCCGGCGCTGGGGGAGGCGTTCCCCCATATTTTTAGAGGTGAGGCGGTTTATGTTTGTTCACCGCCTCACTTCTCACTCAAGGACCCATCACGTTGTCCAGAATACTAAAACCGTGATAGTGAATAACGATGAGCGGACATCCCGCAAAATCACCTATTACAGCCACAATTTCTTTATGAGATTTGATTTTGGGTACAGACGCCCAGTTTGGCCTCTCAGGGGGCCTTCACCAGCTCATGGCCCCGAGACCAGCGCAGAAACCCCTAAAAAATATTTTTGGTGGGCCCCAGACCAGTTAAATGGGCCCAGCACCAACTACAGAGCGAAGAACATCCCAGGGGGCCAGACCAGTTGAGGCCCCCACGAGCTCAGGGGTCCTAGATCAGCACAATAGCCACCTCATCGCTCTAAGCCGTCTCATGACAAACTTAATAATTCTACCTATGGGGCCATATCCAGCTTAAGGGCCCAAACCAGGGTGGGGTCTAAGGCCAAGCCAGAAACCGCATGTGCAATACCTTCTCACGGCCCCAAAACAATCCAGGGGCTACCCGCAAATCTTACTCCCATGAGGCTTAAAACTAATTCAGAGGGCCGAAGATCAAATGAGGGGCCCATACCAGTTAAGAGGCCCCAACAAGCTCAGGGGGCTTCAGTGCCAACACATAGGTTTCAAAATCCGTGTTGGGGCCGGGTTATCTAAGAGGGCCCCAGTTCAGCTGAGGGGACTCAATATAACCGAGAGGAGCCACCAACAACTTAGGGGGCCCAGGCCTGCTGAGGGGCCCCAAAGCAGCTCAAGAGGTTCAGAAAGACTCAGGGGGCAATACCGGTTTAGGACCGCTTAGAAAAGCTAAAGGAGCCCACACCAGTTTAGGGGGCCTAGTAGCAGCACTGGGAACCCTTACCAGTTTAGGGGCCTAAGTCAGTTTGGCCCCCAAGCCCAACTCTGGGACCTCCTGTGCAAGTCTCCCAGGGACCCGCAGAACGGCTCATGGACAGCCATTAAAGCTCCCTTTCAGTAGATTTAAAACCAGCTCAGGGGTTCATGATATCTCAGGGGTCCCGAAACCATTTGAGGAAGGCCCCATACAAATTCAGAATCCTCAGACCAGATAAAGACACCCCGAAGAGATCAGAGGTCTCAGTGCCAACCCAGGGGTCCAGATCAGGACATGGGTCTTAACCCTTGCCCCGGTGGCGGGTACGAGCCACCTTGGCCCTGGTGGGGGGGCTAAGAAAGACCCCCACGATCTCAAAAACTAAGAGAGCTAGAAAAAAGCGCAAACGGCAATCGAAAGCTCTTCAAAAATGATATCGAAAATACTTCGGTCATTTTTCTTGTCAGGTCAATATCAAGGTCAGCAGAGGTCAAAATAGGTCAAAATCGCTAATATGAGGTTTACTAAGAAAACCTCAGATATCTCAGAAACTATGATAGCTAGAAACATTTTTCTAACACCATTCGAAAGCTCTTGAGCTGCTCTTTTATTCCAGTAGCATTCATTTTCGTGTCCGGTCAAAGCCTAGGGAGTTAAAGGTCACTGAATATTGGACATATTCTTGGGAATGTCCATAGCCACCCATACATAAGGGTGTTTGCTTTTTCGCTAATAACTTCCAAACCAAACAAGATACAGCCATAGTTGATGCACTATTACAATGCTCTCGTCAATACGAATCGAATGATATATAATATTGCTATGCCAGGTCAAATTTGAGAATTTGACCTGACCCAGGTCAACGGTCTGACCCAACCTGACCTGGCATAGTCATTATGTATATCATTTGACTTGCAGTGACTATACAAACGCTTTGGTGACAAAATAAAAGTTCTATCTTAGTTTATTCAAAATTTATAGAGTAAAACACCAAAAAATGCTTACTTGACCTAAGGTGACCTTTTAAAAGTCACAAGTCAAAATTTTTGGCATCTTCTTAAGAAATGGGCTAAGAAAAAGTCGTAACCGATTTTTGAAGTTGATTCCATTCATACTTACTGAGAAAAGTTCATTTCGAGATTTTCCCCATGTATTGACAATGGGGAGGTCATGCTCTGCACATGACCTTAGGTCACCAATATCAAAAATCCCGGAACAAATTTTGTAGCTCCTGGTGGGCCCAATATGTGGTAAGAGTTTCAACTTGATCGATTAACCCTTCTTTTAGTTATGCGGTCCTAAGCATTTTTTTGAGGTGAGGTCACTTCACCTGGCCTGGTGACCAGACCTGATATGACCTTGAGCTAAAATTTTCAGGAAAGATGTAAAAATGATGAAGGAACAGCTAGACCAAGTTTGGTGGCGCTGCGCGCCGCTGTTTTTTGGTCGCTTCTGAGAAACCCGAGGGGGATCTAAAATGACCCCCCCACCCGGGCGAAGGTTAAGATAAGCGGCCCCAGAACATCCCAAGGGGTTCTTGCCAGACTCTGATCTCAGGAGGCGCAAGATAAACTAGGTATGCACACCATCTCAGGGGTCCCAAGACCACCTGGCAAGCCATATAACAGTTCAGGAACCCCAGACCAGATAAGGAGTCCGATGAGCTCAGGGCCCTTTGAACCAACTCTTAGGGGTCCAGATTAGCCCTGGGGTCTCACGATCAGTGCAGGGGATCCGACCATCTAAAGGACTCAGACCAGCTCAAGGGCCACACCAGCCCAGGGGTCCAAACCAGCTGAATTCTCCACTCCATTTCAGGCTTCGCAGACCAGCTCAACTTCACGGGATCCCAAAACTTCTAAAAAAGCCAGCTCAGGGAGAATCAGGACCAACGCGGGCTTCCGCGTCAATTCAGTGGCCCAGCCCAGCTGAGGGGCCCTGACTCAGCCCAAGGCCCTGACCAACCCAAATCAACTCAGGGGACCCATACCAGCTCAGGGGGTCCCAACACCGCCTGGGGGTCTTAAGATAAGAGTATGGCCCAACACTAAATCACGTTCCCTCTGCGAAAGACCGACTTAGGGTGCTGCTTAATTCAGCTGAGGAACCTTGGAACAGCTCGGGGCCCGGGCTTTCCCATCTCAGTGAACCCAGCAGAGGCGGATCAAGGGTGTCAAAGGGAACTTAACTCCCCGATCGACCCTCGGCGCCCCCTTAAAGGCCGATGGCGCCCCCTCCCCCTGAAAAGTATCTTTCCATTCCTCATCACCCCCTCCGGATACGAGTATCAGAACCCCTATGATTTGGTGCCCACCTGAGAAGTTTCTTCCCCAAAATGACGCCCCCTTCGACCATCTAATGACACATTGGCTGATGTAGGCTAGAGACTCTTCACGTTATCAGGAGAGGAGATATTGAAGAAATCAACACCGACATGAAAATATATGCCCTTTGGCATCCTTAATCCATGGGCGTCATTAACCGAAATTTCTACGACTCTTTACACATCCCTGGAATATTCTGACGAATGAAAATACAAGCGCGTTCATTATGCACTCTAACTTATGCAGCTGATTAGTTTGCTTAGGATCGTATCTCTGTGAATGTAAACCACGACTGACAGGCATCATGTTTTCTCTTCAAATAACAATTGAAAAGGGGCTTACCAGGTCAAGCAGTAGTGCAGCAACCGAGTGAGATGAAAGATGGAGGCATGTATTTGTATCTAATAATTTGTGGGGCTTATCGACGCACCAAATGCAAGGGTCATGTGGCGTCGCCAACTCTTTCCCTGTTGAAAGGGTTTCTCGGGAGCCAGCCTGCTCCTTGTTCAGGGAAGCTGCCGGTCCTTGAACCCGGGTCGGCTGCGTGGAAGCCAGCTACGCGGACCACTCCACTACCGCGCACCCCCCTCCCTGTATTTGTATCCATGTATATTTAACAATTACGACAAATACTGTTCGTAGGTTATGGTGACCGTTCTAAAAAACGACATTTTCATTCCATTTCTGAAAGTGAAAATATGCATTCAATATTTTTAGCGAATATATTTGGTGTTTGATGATAGGTACATCGAAAATGGGTGAAGTATTTTTTGTGACGCCCTGGCAGCTGGGTTACCCTGTTTTGCTAGGATGCACTAAAACAATATGTGGTACATTCGGGAAAGCCACTCTATGCTGATCCATATGAGGATCAAGCGTTTCCTGTGTAGGGGGCTCATTTCTTGCCAGTGGGCCCAAAGTTGGGAGGGGTCCCAAAACAAAATTGGCCGTCCCCCATTCTTGGACCCGTGGCGGGACCCCTGGAAGATTTTGATATCATTTCATGTAGGTCATCTTTCATTGTTTTATCATATCGACGCAAACAAGTCAAAAGCCCTCCTGAGGGAAATTTGCTGAGATACATCTAAATGTCTGAATTCACAAACCGAGTTTCGTCGTGTGGGGGACACTGAGATTACGTGTAACACTTTTTAATAACTTGTTTGAGGAACCAATGATTTGGGACGCAGAGCAGACTGCACATTACTCCGGTATACTCGCATTTTTTTTTCTTAGAAACCGAAAAAGCTGTTTGAAATATTATTTTGTTAATACCGTAATTCAAATATATAAATATATCGCTAAGTAATACATTTGACCTCGGCCTAGGGTCCATTGTAAGAGAATTTGCCATGAGGGATCAATGTATGCTATGAACTCATTCTATTGCTTGATGCAAGCCCATAATTCGACCGAGCGAATTGTTTCCTTAGTACGTTTAATACATTTCTGACCATTCTGTAGCCTACTCAACGTGAAATACTCATTCTAGTGATATCATATGCAAGTATGAATATTTTTAACTTAAAATAAATGCTAAACCATTTCGAATTTGACGGGAATGCTATTACACTCGACGCCCTTATTATATCCCCGTTATTCCGCGGCATTGCGATAGGTGAATATGTTTTAAACAAAAGAGCACTGCCACGGAGAGCCGCACTCAAACCAGGGGCAATTATTGTGGCTTGCAGCCCCCGAACTTTAAATTTATAGCGTTTAAGAAATTTCTGTAGGATGATGAGATTCACAATTGAACCATTTTACAGAAAAAATCCTTTAAAAAATAGTAAAATTGACAAATAGAGGATCTCTTGGATCATTTCATGGACAAATCTCGTTCATAACGGTAGAAACCAATTGCACATGCGTGGTATAAAAGTTGGTTTGACTCTTAAAAGGTTTGGAAAATCAAGCCTGTATTACATTTAACCCGAGTCTCCCCCTACGGTGCGTACCTCGTACAACAAAGAGCCATCCTTAAACAATTGAGAGCAGTTAGAATGCTGGAATATTATGAATAAGATTTCAGGTGATAGCTCGTTTGTATTTTCAAAATATTGTTCTTAACAGAGACAGTTCCAGCAAATCAAAATGGGGGATTTCCAATACAATTAGACAAAACTCTTTTCTATATCTTAGGATGCCCCAAGGCAAGCACCTCGTAATGTGCCAGGGCACATGGCGAGGATGGACACCCCCCCAACTTAAAAAATAAAACAATGTCCTAATGAAGTGTGCAAAGAAGAAGAAATGACAAACAAATGCAGATTCCACAGTGTTATAGTGGCATTCTGATATAACCTACAGCTAAACCCTTCACCACCTGGGGAGGGTCTAATCATTCCCCTTGGTTTTTTGCGAATGATTCTGAGCAGATTTGAATGAAACGTGCGTCGCTTTGTAGGTCTGTAGGGTGATTAATGGGACAGCTTATGACAAAATATTGGCAACAGGCCAGGTGAGGTCAATGATTTATGACGTCATTTCTAAACCCATGTCAGGCGATTATCTTTCTCCAAAATGAGGCTGACAAAACCAAAAAGGCTGACAACTCGGCTTCTAGAAGAGCTAGAGCAGGTTTCTAAAAATAATTTGAAAGTTCTTGAAACAAAAATATGCACGCTGTCGTCCATTTGGGGGTTAGGTCAATACCAAGTTCAGAAGCCGCAAAAGAGGAAAAAGTTGCGAAGAAGAAATAATTTTCAGAAATCAGGAATTTTGACGAAAAATGGGGAGAGATGCAGAGACTAGCCCTCCAGCAGTACTAGCTCTCTGATAGCTGCAAACTACCTCTAGAAATTGAAGTTAGCGTCCGGAGCGTGCTTTGTCTTTGAACTCTCTGGAAAGCAGCTCACAAAGCGTATGCTCTCACATACATATACACATTACGCATATATGTACATACATGTATGCACACAAGCTGGAGCAACACGCGCATGCACGCACGCATCCACAAGAAAAAATTTTTGGCGCACGCATCGTAAAGGGACTGAACAGGCGTGAGGAACCCCAGCCCTGCAATCCCTGGGCTGACCGACGTTTCCCGATTTGCTAAAGAAACGAGATATACAGATTATCAAAAGACTGCTCCCCGACTACTTTGGATGTGCACTGTCGCGGTCAATCTCGCGCCGCTCCGAAATCTCTAGCCGGGGCACACGCGGGACTGACCGCGATATGCTAGAACTCCCAAGGGTGCGAACAGAACAAGCCAAACAAACTTTTCGTTTCAGAGGGGTAGAAGCATGAAACAGTGGATAAGAAAAAGTTAAGTTTATGTATAGTAGGCTTTTAGGAAAGAGGAGAGGCTAAAAATCAACTAGTGCATTTCTTAGAAGTGTTATCTAAAACGGTTGTGCAAAGTATTGGCAGGTTTACGAAGGCTCCTATGTGTGTTGTGTGCTTGTGATTGAGGGCTGAAAAGTCATGTTTTATGGAGACCTCAATAGTATACATCATCATACATCATCACATCACCCACACACATGCCACACGTCCACGCCTGCACAGAGTTCATACCCGTAGACACACGTCCATACCCACACCCACAACCAAACACACAATGCCACTCTCCAAATCACAGACTCTCTCCCTCCTCCGTTAGACGTGCGGTGGTGATTGACCCAGTTAAAAGTAACGCGAGAGAAGCATTGCGTTGTAAGTGTGTTTTCGAAATGAAACAATGTAAGGAAATATACCTGAAAAATACCAGGGTCACCAGGGTATAGGCGTATCCAGGGGGACAAAGGGGGCAGGTGCCCTCCCTGATCGACCCTCGGCGCCCCCTGAAATGGCCAGGGCGCCCCCGTGAAAGGTCGGTGGCGCTCCCTGAAATATCGCTTCCCACCCCACCCCCTCCCCCTCTCAGTGAAAATCGGTGCTTCCGATAGGATTTGGCGCCCACCTGATAGGTTTTGCCAGTCAAAAGTGGTGCCCCCTGGTTCGGATGGCGCACCCCGGAAAGGTGCCCTCCCCCCACCCTGATTGGCAATCCTGGATCTGGCTATGCACCAGAAGTCACCAAAAACCACGGTTTTCGAAGTTGTTTGTGCTTATATTTTTAGAACGAAACGAGATACAGTCTTAAATTTGGTGCCAATAGAGTAATGAGCATGACCCATGAATTCGAAGAATATGCAACATGACCTTAAATGGCCATTATTTTACCTAAAAGGTCATGCCGGATATAATTGGAATAATTAGGTCAAAACAAACACATTGGTGTATTTTTTTCGTTCTAGGTCTAATGGCTTTTTAGTTATAAGTGATTTTCTAAATTGGTCTAAATCTGACCCATTTTTCCCTCTGTGACGTCACGGGCCAACGGATATGGTTCAAACTGGGATCCAGAGTAGAAGGCGGTAATGCACTTCCAATGCCGTGCCAGTTTTTTCTGTATAGATTGCGGTTCCCGAGAACGTAGGTTAATTGGTCCGATCGGACCCCTAGGCGGTGGTGTGTACGCAAAGAGCCTAGGCCGTGCCTGGTTAATATTTTAGCGAGTAAAGGAAATCCTCAGACATAATGGACAATCAGAAAAGTATGTAAACATTTGAAAGATAACTTATTGTACCTGTACTTCATACCTAAAGTGAATGTAGCACACTGGTGCAATTACAGATTGTGGTGGTTTAACCCTCGCCCCACCGGGGCCATCGATGGCCCCCTAAGGTTTTTTCAGGATAGCAGAAAAACAACGAAAAGCAGGACCGTGGTTGAGGGCTCTATCTCTCACCTCATCATTTTCACACCATCCCTGAAAATTTTGTATCTCGGGTCACCCAAGGTCAGGTCACCAGGCGAGGTCAACCAAGGTCACCTCACTTCAACTTTTGAGCTCTATAAGAGCTACGTTTCTCAGTCGATCGATTTGAAACTTCCTACAGTTTATGGCCCCGCTAGGGTCTACAAGGTGTATATCTGGGATTTTTCGATTTGTTGACCTAAGGTCAGGTCACCAGGTGACCTCTCCCATTGGAAAAGCATGGAAAAAGCTGTCTTATGATCTAAAAGTCACAAAAACGATTGCAAATGCTCGGCTTGTTCAGAAAAGCGTTCTTTGACACCTTTTTACGGATCCCAGGGGTCATATTTTCCCTTTGACCTCTCCAAGGTCATCCAAGGTCACCAGGGGTTAAAAACAGTATTTTAGCAATAACTTTTGACCTAATTAAGCTAGAGCGTTGAATCAAACACCATCGTGTATGTCTCATCACTAGTTTTCATTTGATATACGGCAAGGTCACTTTCTAACCTTTGATGACCTCAGGTCATATGAGGTCACGAGGTTACCTCTGGAGGTCAAACCACTGGCGGCAGGTCATTACGTTCCTAATAGTGGAGAAACGGCTGACATTTTCCTATCCAATATAGTTTACCAGATCTCAATAGCTCTAAAGGCATAAGAGTTATGTCCAGTTTTCTTAAGCATTGCACATTTGAGTAAAGATAGTGACCTAACTTGACCTCCGGAGGTCAAACCATTGACCTGAGCGCTTAAGCGTGTGAAGTAATTTCTTACTGAATTCACGCGGGCCTTCTAATGCACTTTGCAGATTTACGATAACCCCATATTTTCTGAGTTAGAGGGGGCCATCGATAGCCCCCGGTGGGCGAAGGTGGCACCGGACCCCCGGTGAGGCGCGGGTTAAGGGGCAATGTATGTTAAAGATAATGGATTTGAGCTTTTTTTTGCCAAGAAACAGTCATATTTTGTTTTATTTCACTTTTCTCTGTTCGCCATAAAAAGTCTCCAAATTAGTGTCAAATAGACATTTTAGATGACATCACCTAGTGCCAGACTGAACCTGTCAGAAGCCGGTGACGAACGAAGTAAGAAACGGCTTCTATTCTGACAGTTTTTCCGGTCTCGTCAGAAGCCGGTGACGAACGAAGTAAGAAACGGCTTCTATTCTGACAGTTTTTCCGGTCTCGTCGTCGTTGTCAGAAGCCAGTGACGAACGAAGTAAGAAACGGCTTCTATTCTGACAGTTTTTCCGGTCTCGTCGTTGTCTGTTGTCAGAAGCCGGTGACGAACGAAGTAAGAAACGGCTTCTATTCTGACAGTTTTTCCGGTCTCGTCGTTGTCAGAAGCCGGTGACGAACGAAGTAAGAAACGGCTTCTATTCTGACAGTTTTTCCGGTCTCGTCGTCGTTGTTGTCTGTTGTTGTTGTTGTTGTCTGTTCTGAGCGCTGGTATCAGAGACCTAAAACTTTTGTGGATAGAAGGCACTTCCAAATGAATAAGCACCACGGTTGTCAATTTTCAAAATTTTCAAAATTTTGCCAAGAATTTTGCATTATGTGATTTTTAACTTTTATTTTTCTATTTTTTCCTAATTCATCTACAGTCTTCAAACTTGCACCCTTTTACATCAGGGAAATTTGTAGATCACACAAAAAGTTTGAAAGAAAAAGTTATAAATTTAAGGCTCCAAATTAGCTTTTAAACCTTGCACCCTAAATTTGGCATAAAACTCATAGTCTAAACTACAGGCTCGAAATATCTGAAGCTACAGCAGTTCAGCTTCTGAGTCAAATACCAATTTAAAGGCCGGTTTGTGCAGTACTGCACAAACACAGAAACAAAACAAAAACGGAAATTTAAGGGTCCTTTTTGGCCCATTCTGCGAAGGTCTGCATTCCCCAAAATATCAGTCAAACCCTTATATCTTCCGATCTAATTAAGATAAATTAGTTCCCATTTCAGATAATAAAAGAGAATAGCCTCCTTTATTATATATTTAGAGATAAAAACTTTCAGACTGAAACTTTTTATTTTAGAGGCAAAAATAAAATATAAGTTTTTAAAATTTTTATTCTCAGCCCCCTGGTTTCCAGACCGTGATAGCTACGGTATTGAACTTAACACGGCTGGATAGAAACCTTCGTTGCCGTCATTTTTCTCACTCATACCCCCCACTTATCTCTTACGGCTTCCGCGCTATCAGCCGTAAAATACATTTCAAGGTGGTAATTTTATCGGTTCATTTTTGCTTCACACCAGGATTTCGAATGGTTAATATAGATGGAAGTGGATGAAATTCGGCAAAAAGCTAGTTGAAAGACATATCTTGCCATCGCAACAGGTTGCATATCATAGCAACAACAGTGTACCTTTAATTAAATGTAATACACAATGCTAGTAAGTTTTCCGCTCGAAACCTCACCCCGCCGTTCGGCCGTAGCGTGGCTGCGGGCGGCGCCCTGGTAGCTGCTATGCGAGACAGATACCATAGCTATGTATGCATGCTATAGACCAGCGCGAATGCCCGGTGGTGTCAGGGTAGTCTGTCTCGTTTCGGCGCCTCTACTCGTGCGGCGGGCGCGTTGTCTATTAGATATTCATATCAGTCGGACGGCCGGGTGGCGGCCGTGCGGTAGGGTCCCGCTCGCTGCTGCGACTTGCGACGAATAAAAAACAAAATGGTGGTCAGGAACTGGTTTGCTTGTTTGGTTTGTTGTGTTTTGTTGTTTCTTTATGTGTGTCCAAATCTTACTGTGTATGTGTGTGATAGGTCCGGTAAAAGTGATGTGTCTTATGAGAGAGATAAGAGAGGCCCCACCACTTAAGCCTTCGGGCTTTTGCGTCAATCTATTTGTTATACCTGTCATATTGTTTCCATCCAATTAAAGTTTATCATCTGTCTATCTATCTACCCACTAGTTAATGCATCCTCTAACCATAGGTAGCACTGGCCAAAGGATCCACCGTTGCACACCATTTCTTTCCCAGCCGAATAAACCTCTTTGTGGTGATACCATGACACGTGACTCCTTGCACTCCCTGCTTAAATAAACTTAATAAGCAGTGGCGGATCCAGGCCATTAGTATGGGGGGTGGGGCTAAGGAGCTCGACCATAATAATAATAATTATTGGGGCTTATCGACGCACCAACTGCCAGGGTCATATGGCGTCGCCAACTCTCTCCCTGTTGGAAGGTTTGCTCGGGAGCCAGCTTGCTCCTTGTTCAGGGAAGCCGCCGGGCCTTGAACCCGGGTCGGCTGCGTGGAAGCCAGCTACGGAGCTCGAGAATAGGCGGATCCAAGACATCAGTACCGGGGTGGGGCTAGTGAGTTTGAGCATAGGCGGATCCAGGACATCAGTAGGGGTGGGGCTAAGGAGCTCGAGCATAGGCGGATCCAGGACATCAGGAGCGGGTTTGAACTCGGGACCTCGAGCATAAGCGGATCCAGAACATCAATACGGGGGTTGGGCTAAGGAGCTCGAGCATAGGCGGATCCAGGACATCAGTAGGGGGTGGGGCTAAGGAGCTCCAGCATAGGCGAATCCAGGACATAAGTATGGGTGTGGGGCTAAGGAGCTCGAGCAGAGGCGGATCCAGAACATCAGGACGGGGGTGGGGCTAAGGAGCTCGAGCAGAGGCGGATCCAGGACATCAGTACGGGGGGTGGGGCTAAGGGGCTCGGGTATAGGCGGATCCAGGACATCAGTGCGGGGGTGGGGCTCCGGAGCTCGAGTAAAGGCGGATCCAGGACATCAGTAGGGGGTGGGGCTAAGGAGCTCCAGCATAAGCGGATCCAGGACATAAGTATGGGTGTGGGGCTAAGGAGCTCGAGCAGAGGCGGATCCAGGACATCAGTACGGGGGTGGGGCTAAGGAGCTCGAGCAGAGGCGGATCCAGGACATCAGTACGGGGGTGTGGCTAAGGAGCTCGAGCATAAGCGGATCCAGGACATCAGTACGGGGGTGGTGTTAAGGAGCTCGAGCATAAGCGGATTCAGCTTATCAGTACGGGGGTGGGGCTCGGGAGCTCGAGCATAGGCGGATCCAGGATATCAGTACGAGGGTGGGGCTAAGGAGCTCGAGCATAAGCGGAGCCAGGATATCAGTACGGGGGTAGAGGCTAAGGAGTTTGAGCATGGGCGGATCCAGCATATCGGTACGGGGATTGGGCTAAGGAGATCCAGCATAGGCGGATCCAGGACATCTGTACGGAGGTGAGGCTAAGGAGCTCGAGCATAGGCGGATCCAGGACATCAGCATGGGTGTAGGGGGTGGGGGCTAAGGAGTTCAAGCATAGGCAGATCCAGGGCAGTACAGAGGTGGGGCTACGGAGTTCGAGCATAGGCGGATCCAGGACATCAGTAAGGGGGTAGGGTAAGGAGCTCGACCATAGGCGGATCCAGGACATCAGTAGGGGGTAGGGGCTAAGGAGTTCGGGTATAGGCGGATCCAGGACATCAGTACGGGGGTGGGGCTAAGGAGCTCGAGCATAGGCGGATCCAGGACATCAGTGCGGGGGTGGGGCTCCGGAGCTCGAGTAAAGGCGGATCCAGGAAATCAATACGGGGGTGGGGCTAACGAGCTCGAGCAGAGGCGGATCCAGGACATCAGTACGGGGGTGGGGCTAAGGAGATCGAGCATAGGCGGATCCAGGACATCTGTACGGGGGTGGGGCTAAGGAGCTGGAGCATAGGCAGATCCAGGACATAAGTATGGGTGTGGGGCTAAGGAGCTCGAACAGAGGCGGATCCAGGACATCAGTACGGGGGTGGGGCTAAGGGGCTCGAGTATAGGCGGATCAAGGACATCAGTACGGGGGTGGGGCTAAGGAGCTCGAGCATAAGCGGATCCAGGACATCAGCACGGGGTAGGGGCTAAAGAGTTCGAGCATAGGCGGATCCAGGATATCAGTACGAGGGTGGGGCTAAGGAGCTCGAGCATAAGCGGAGCCAGGATATCAGTACGGGGGTAGAGGCTAAGGAGTTTGAGCATGGGCGGATCCAGCATATCGGTACGGGGATTGGGCTAAGGAGATCCAGCATAGGCGGATCCAGGACATCTGTACGGAGGTGAGGCTAAGGAGCTCGAGCATAGGCGGATCCAGGACATCAGCATGGGTGTCGGGCTAAGGAGCTCGAGCAGAGGCGGATCCAGGACATCAGTACGGGGCTGGGGTAAGAGGCTCGAGTATAAGCGGATCAAAGACATCAGTACGGGGGTGGGGCTAAGGAGCTCGAGCATAAGCGGATGGGAAAATAAAAAAAGGGGGGGGGTAAAGTTTAAAAAAAAAAGGGGATAGAGGAAATAATAAGGGGGGGGGGGGAAAAGAGCTCGAGCATAAGCGATTCAGGACATCAGTACGTGGGTGGGGCTCGGGAGCTCGAGCATAGGCGGATCCAGGACATCAGTAGGGGTAGTGGCTAAGGAGTTCAAGCATAGGCGGATCCAGGGCAGTATAGAGGTGGGGCTACGGAGTTCGAGCATAGGTAGATCCAGGACATATGTAAGGGGGTGGGCTAAGGAGCTGGAGCATAGGCGGATCCAGGACATCAGTTCGGTGGTGGGGCTGAGGTCTCGAGCTGGGGCATAATTCGGTAACAAATAGGCTGAATTGGGTGAAAATCTGCAGGTATAGGTTAAATACCGTCGGAAAACCCATCATATTTTATATCGTATCTCCTTTCTTCTCGTCATGCCCAGTCTTTGCTTAACAAAACAAACATTATGCGTGTGTCTATTTCTTTGATGATATGAACAGAGGGCAGGCGTGGTGCAGTATGCAGGGACATGCTAATTTAGGAAAACATGGGCCTAGACAGGGGATTGAATGGAACCATAATGGAACACAAAACCTAAAACTCCAACATTGCGTTGTTATAAGTATCAACCTGCTGAAAAAAACTCGCCTGTCAATCGAACTAATTGGCTAACGTACATTGTCACCGGTTTCTCCTGCGCCACAGCGGCACCTGCCGAGGCCGCAGGCCGAGGTTGTCAGAAGCCGGTGACGAACGAAGTAAGAAACGGCTTCTATTCTGACAGTTTTTCCGGTCTCGTCGTCGTTGTCTGTTGTTGTTGTTGTTGTTGTTGTTGTTGTCTGTTCTGAGCGCTGGTATCAGAGACCTAAAACTTTTGTGGATAGAAGGCACTTCCAAATGAATAAGCACCACGGTTGTCAATTTTCAAAATTTTCAAAATTTTGCCCAGAATTTTGCATTATGTGATTTTTAACTTTTATTTTTCTATTTTTTGCTTATTCATCTAGACTCTTCAAACTTGCACCCTTTTACATCAGGGAAATTTGTAGTTCACACAAAAAGTTGGAAAGAAAAAGCTTTAAATTTAGGGCTCTAAATTAGCTTTTAAACTTTGCACCTTAAATTTGGCATAAAACTCATGGTCTAAACTACAGGCTCGAAATATCTGAAGCTACAGCAGTTCAGGTTCTGAGTCAAATATCAACTTAAAGGCCGGTTTGTGCAGTACTGCACAAACACAGAAACAAAACAAAAACGGAAATTTAAGGGTCCTTTTTGGCCCATTCCGTGAAGGTCTGCATTTCCCAAAATATCATTCAAACCCTTATATCTTCCGATCTAATTGATAAAAATTAGTTCCCATTTCAGATAATAAGAGAGAATAGCGTCTTTTATTATATATTTAGAGATAAAAACTTTCAGACTGAAACTTTTTATTTTATAGGCAAAAATAAAATATCAGTTTTTAAAATTTTTATTCTCAGCCCCCTGGTTTCCAGACCATGATAGCTACGGTATTGAACTTAACACGGCTGGATAGAAAACTTCGTTGCCGTCATTTTTCTCACTGATACCCCCCACTTATCTCTTACGGCTTCCGCGCTATAAGCCGTAAAACGCATTTCAAAGTGGTAATTTTTATCAGTTCATTTTTGCTTCACACCGGGGTTTAGGGTGGTTAGAGTCATTGGAGGGAAATGAAATTTTGCATGCAGCTAGGTAAGAGACATATGTCGACATTCGATCTGCATATATATCAATGAAACACCAAGTTACCTTTACTAACATGCCGTTTCTCCACGCATCGTTGTAGCAAATCACCACGCGTCACCCCTGCGTCCACGTCGCGGCAACGCCGGCGATCGGCGCGGCCGTTTCTGTTTATTTAAGTTCTGGTAAAAAAGTACCCAACACTACCCATCATGCATCACAAGTAATTAGAGTACCGTAAAAGTCTGAGTTTACAATAAGAGTATTATGTTTCTGTTTTTGGACCATGGGTGGATCCAGGGAATAAGTAGGCTAGGTGCCCCCCCACCCTTCTCCCCCCATTCCCTCCCCCAACCCCCAATCGACCATCGGCGCCCTCTGAAATTGTAAAGACACGCCTCTCAAGGTCGATGACGCTCCCTGAAATGTCGCTTCCCATACGCGGATCCAGGATTGCCTATCGGGGGCGAGGTGGAAGGGGAAACTTCCTGGTGGGCGCTATCTACACCAGGGACGCCACTTTTGGCCGGAAAAACCTATCAAGTAGGCGCTAAAACCTATCAGTAGACCCCGATACCTGCATCTCGGGGAAAACGACATTTCAGGGGGTGCCATCGAACTTTCCAGGGGTTTCCGGGACAATTTCAGGGGGCGCTAAGATTCTATGGGGGCACCTGTCCCCTTTCCCCTTGGATCCGCCTATGTCGTTTCGGGGGCGGGGGGGGCACGGAGGTGGGGCGTTACTGGTGTGGGCGTAAGGAGATCGAGCATAAGCGGATCCAGGACATCAGCATGGGGGTAAGGGCTAAAGAGTTCGAGCATAGGCGGACCCAGGACATCAGTACGAGGGTGGGGCTAGGGAGTTAGAGCATAGGCGGATCCAGGCCATCGGTACGAGGGTCGGGCTAGGGAGTTAGAGCATAGGCGTATCCAGGACATTAGTACGGGGATGGGGCTAAGCAGCTGAGCATTAGCGGAATCAGGATATCAGTACGGGGTGAGACTCGGGAGTTCCAGAATAGGCGGATCCAGGACATCAGTAGGGGGGTAGGGGCTACGGAGTTCGAGCATAGGCGGATCCAGGATATTAGTACGGGGATGGGGCTAAAGAGCTCGAGCAGAGGCGGATCTAGGACATCAGTACGGCGGTGGGGCTAAGAAGCTCGAGCATAAGCGGATTCAGCTGATGGGGTGGGGCTCGGGAGCTCGAGCATAAGCGGATTCAGCTGATGGGGTGGGGCTCGGGAGCTCGAGCATTGTCGGATCCAGGACATCAGTAGGGGGTGGGGGCTAAGTAGTTCGAGCATAGGCGGATCCAGGGCAGTACAGAGGTGGGGCTACGAAGTTCGAGCACAGGCGGATCCAGGACATCAGTAAGGGGGTGGGGTAAGGAGCTCGAGCATAGGCGGATCCAGGACATCAGTGGGGGGGTAGGGGCTACGGAGTTCGAGCATAGGCGGATCCAAGACATTAGGAAGAAGGTGGGGTAAGGAGCTCGAGCATAGGCGGATCCAGGACATCAGTAGGGGGTAGGGGCTAAGGAGTTCGAGCATATGCGGATCCAGGACATCAGTTAAAAAAGAATAAAACAAAAAGGTGGGGACAACATCCAGGACATCAGTGCAGGGGTGTGGCTCCGGAGCCTGAGTAAAGGCGGATCCAGGACATCAGTACGGGGGTGGGGCTAAGGAGCACAAGAAACATACGGGGGGAAGGGACATAGGCATCAGACACATAGGAAGGACCAAAGCGGATCAGGCATCAGTACGGGGCAAGAAAGAACATCATACAAGCAAACCAAAGCATCCAGGACAAAGGGGCAGATCAAGGCGGATCCAGGACATCAGTACGGGGGTGGGGCTAAGGAGCTCGAGCATAAGCGGAGCCAGGATATCAGTACGGGGTTAGAGGCTAAGGGGTTTGAGCATAGGCGGATCCAGCATATCGGTACGGGGATGGGGCTAAGGAGATCCAGCATAGGCGGATCCAGGACATCTGTACGGAGATGGGGCTAAGGAGCTCGAGCATAGGCGGATCCAGGACATCAGTATGGGTGTCGGGCTAAGGAGCTCGAGCAGAGGCGGATCCAGGACATCAGTACGGGGCCGGGGCTAAGGGGCTCGAGTATAGGCGGATCAAAGACATCAGTACGGGGGTGGGGCTAAGGAGCTCGAGCATAAGCGGATCCAGGACATCAAGAGGCTAAAGAGTTAAAACAGGTAAGCGCTAAAGAGTTAAAACATAAGCGGATCCTGGACATCAGTACGGGAGTGGGGCTAAGGAGCTCGAGCATAAGCGGATTCAGGACATCAGTACGTGGGTGGGGCTCGGGAGCTCGAGCATAGGCGGATCCAGGACATCATTAGGGGTAATGGCTAAGGAGTTCAAGCATAGGCGGGTCCAGGGCAGTATAAAGGTGGGGCTACGGAGTTCGAGCATAGGCAGATCCAGGACATATGTAAGGGGTTGGGGTAAGGAGCTCAAGCATAGGCGGATCCAGGACATCAGTTCGGTGGTGGGGCTGAGGTCTCGAGCTGGGGCATAACTCGGTAACAAATAGGCTGAATTTGGTGAAAATCTGCAGGTATGGGTGAAATACCGTCGGAAAACCCATCATATTTTATATTGTATCTCCTTTCTTCCCGTCATGCCCAGTCTTTGCTTAACAAAACAAACATTATGCGTGTGTTTATTTATTTGATGATATGAACAGAGGTCAAGCGTGGTGCAGTATGCAGAGACATGCTAATTTAGAAAAACATGGGCCTAGGCAGGGGATTGAATGGAGCCATAATGAGAACACAAAACCTAAAACTCCAACATTGCGTTGTTATAAGTATCAAACTGCTGAAAAAACTCGCCTGTCAATCGAACTGTTTGGCTAACGTACATTGTCACCGGCTTCCCTGCGCCAGAGCGGCACCTGCCGAGGCCGCAGGCCGAGGTTGTTGTTGTTGTTGTTGTCTGTTCTGAGCGCTGGTATCAGAGACCTAAAACTTTTGTGGATAGAAGGCACTCCCAAATGAATAAGCACCACGGTTGTTAATTTTCAAAATTTTCAAAATTTTGCCCAGAATTTTGCATTATGTGATTTTTAACTTTTATTTTTCTATTTTTTGCTAATTCATCTAGACTCTTCAAACTTGCACCCTTTTACATCAGGGAAATTTGTAGTTCACACAAAAAGTTGGAAAGAAAAAGGTTTAAATTTAGGGCTCCAAATTAGCTTTTAAACTTTGCACCCTAAATTTGGCATAAAACTCATGGTCTAAACTACAGGCTCGAAATATCTGAAGCTACAGCAGTTCAGGTTCTGAGTCAAATATCAACTTAAAGGCCGGTTTGTGCAGTACTGCACAAACACAGAAACAAAACAAAAACGGAAATTTAAGGGTCCTTTTTGGCCCATTCCGTGAAGGTCTGTATTTCCCAAAATATCATTCAAACGCTTATATCTTCCGATCTAATTGATAAAAATTAGTTCCCATTTCAGATAATCAGAGAGAATAGCCTCCTTTATTATATATTTAGAGATAAAAACTTTTAGACTGAAACTTTTTATTTTATAGGCAAAAATAAAATATAAGTTTTTAAAATTTTTATTCTCAGCCCCCTGGTTTCCAGACCATGATAGCTACGGTATTAAACTTAACACGGCTGGATAGAAAACTTCGTTGCCGTCATTTTTCTCACTCATACCCCCCACTTATCTCTTACGGCTTCCGCGCTATAAGCCGTAAAGTACATTTCAAAGTGGTAATTTTATCAGTTCATTTTTGCTTCACACCGGGGTTTAGGGTGGTTAGAGTCATTGGAGGAAATGAAATTTTGCATGCAGCTAGGTAAGAGACATATGTCGACATTCCATCTGCATAGATATCAATGAAACACCAAGTTACCTTTACAAACATGCCGTTTCTCCACGCAACGTTGTAGCAAATCACCACGCGTCACACCTGCGTCCACGCCGCGGCAACACCGGCGATCGGCGCAGCCGTTTCTGTTTATTTATGGTCTGGTAAAAAAGTACCCATTACTACCCATAATGCATCACAGGTAATTAGAGTACCGTAAAAGTCCGAGTTTACAATAAGAGTATTATGTTTCTGTTTTTGGACCATGGGTGGATCCAGGGAATAAGTAGGCTAGGTGCCCCCCCTCACCCTTCTCCCGCCATCCCCTCCCCCAACCCCCAATCGACCATCGGCGCCCTCTGAAATTGTAAAGACACGCCTCTCAAGGTCGATGACGCTCTCTGAAATGTCGCTTCCCATACGCGGATCCAGGATTGCCTATCGGGAGCGAGGTGGAAGGGGAAATTTCCTGGTGGGCGCTATCTACACCAGGGACGCCACTTTTGGCCGGAAAACCTATCAAGTAGGCGCTAAAAGCTATCAGTAGACCCCGATACCTGCATCTCGGGGAAAACAACATTTCAGGGAGTGCCATCGAACTTTCCAGGGGTTTCCGGGACAATTTCAGGGGGCGCTAAGATTCTATGGGGGGCACCTGTCCCCTTTCCCCCTTGGATCCGCCTATGTCGTTTCGGGGGGGGCACGGAGGTGGGGTCGTTACGGGTGTGGGGGTAAGGAGCTCGAGCATAAGCGGATCCAGGACATCAGCATGGGGGTAGGG
Source organism: Lepas anatifera (assembly GCA_034440635.1). Taxonomy (NCBI): domain Eukaryota; kingdom Metazoa; phylum Arthropoda; class Thecostraca; family Lepadidae; genus Lepas; species Lepas anatifera. Next base: position 981,270 of record JAOTON010001583.1, on the reverse strand, counting down.
GCTAAAGAGTTCGAGCATAGGCAGACCCAGGACATCAGTACGAGGGTGGGGCTAGGGAGTTAGAGCATAGGCGGATCCAGGACATCGGTACGAGGGTCGGGCTAGGGAGTTAGAGCATAGGCGGATCCAGGACATCGGTACGAGGGTCGGGCTAGGGAGTTAGAGCATAGGCGGATCCAGGACATTAGTACGGGGACGGGGCTAAGCAGCTGAGCATTAGCGGATTCAGGACATCAGTACTGGGTGAGACTCGGGAGTTCCAGCATAGGCGGATTCAGGACATCAGTAGGGGGTAGGGGCTACGGAGTTCGAGCATAGGCAGATCCAGGATATTAGTACGGGGATGGGGCTAAGGAGATCGAGCATAGGCGGATCTAGGACATCTGTACGGGGGTGGAGATAAGGAGCTCGAGCATAGGCTGATCCAGGACATCAGTATGGGTGTGGGGCTAAGGAGCTCGAGCAGAGGCGGATCTAGGACATCAGTACGGCGGTGGGGCTAAAGGGCTTGAGTATAGGCGAATCAAGGACATCAGTACGGGGGTGAGGCTAAGGAGCTTGAGCATAAGCGGATCCAGGACATCAGAACGTGGGTAGGGGCTAAAGAGTTCGAGCATAGGCGGATCCAGGACATCAGTACGGGGGTGGGGCTATGAAGCTCGAGCATAAGCGGATTCAGCTGATCAGTACGGGGGTGGGGCTCGGGAGCTCGAGCATAGGCGGATCTAGGACATCAGTACGGTGGTGGGGCTCGGGCGTTCCAGCATAGGCGGATCCAGGACATTAGTAGGGTGGTAGGGGCTAAAGAGTTCGAGTATAGGCGAATCCAGGGCAGTACGGAGGTGGGGCTACGGAGTTCGAGCATAGGCAGATCCAGGACATCAGTTCGGGGGTGGGGCTAAGGAGCTCGAGCATAGGCGGATCCAGGACATCAGTGCAGGGGTGTGGCTCCGGAGCTCGAGTAAAGGCGGATCCAGGACATCAGTGGGGGGGGGTAGGGGCTACGGAGTTCGAGCATAGGCGGATCCAGGACATCAGTAAGAAGGTGGGGAAAGGAGCTCGAGCATAGGCAGATCCAGGATATCAGTAGGGGGTAGGGGCTAAGGAGTTCGAGCATAGGCGGATCCAGGACATCAGTACGGAGGTGGGGCTAAAAAGTTCGAGCATAGGCGGATCCAGGACATCAGTATGGGTGTGGGGCTAAGGAGCTCGAGCAGAGGCGGACCCAGGGCATCAGTACGGGGGTGGGGCTAAAGGGTTCGAGTATAGGCGGATAAAGGACATCAGTACAGAGGTGGGGCTAAGGAGTTCCAGCATAAGCGGATCCAGGACATCAGCACGGGGGTAGGGGCTAAAGAGTTCGAGCATAGGCGAACATCAGGGGGGCTGGAGTTCGAGCATAGGCGGATCCAGGACATCAGTACGGGGGTGGGGCTAAGGAGCTCGAGCATAGGCGGAGCCAGGATACCAGTACGGGGGTAGAGGCTAAGGAGTTTGAGCATAGGCGGATCCAGGATATCGGTACGGGGATGGGGCTAAGGAGATCCAGCATAGGCGGATCCAGGACATCTGTACGGAGGTGGGGCTAAGGAGCTCGAGCATAGGCGGATCCAGGACATCAGTATGGGTGTGGGGCTAAGGAGCTCGAGCAGAGGCGGATCCAGGACGTCAGTACGGGGGTGGGGCTAAGAGGGCTCGAGTATAGGCGGATCAAAGACATCAGTACGGGGGTGGGGCTAAAGAGCTCGAGCATAAGCGGATCCAGGACATCAAAGGGGCTAAAGAGTTAAAACAAACAACAGTAGGGGTGGGCTAAGGATCGACAAGCGGCAGGAAAGGGTAGAGGCTAAGGAGTTTGAACATAAGCGGATCCAGAGGTAGGGATGGGCTAAGGAGATAGAAGCAGACATCGTACGGAGGTGGGCTAAGGAGTCGAGCATAGGCGGATCCAGGACATCAGTATGGGTCGGGCTAAGGAGCCGAGCAAGCACAGGACATCAGTACGGGGCTGGGAAGACAGATAGGCGGATCAAAGACATCAGTACGGGGGTGGGGCTAAGGAGCTCGAGCATAAGCGGGTTCAGGACATCAGTACGTGGGTGGGGCTCGGGAGCTCGAGCATAGGCGGATCCAGGACATCAGTAGGGGTAGGGGCTAAGGAGTTCAAGCATAGGCGGATCCAGGGCAGTATAGAGGTGGGGCTACGGAGTTCGAGCATAGGCAGATCCAGGACATATGTAAGGGGGTGGGGTAAGGAGCTCGAGCATAGGCGGATCCAGGACATCAGTTCGGTGGTGGGGCTGAGGTCTCGAGCTGGGGCATAACTCGGTAACAAATAGGCTGAATTGGGTGAAAATCTGCAGGTATAGGTGAAATACCGTCGGAAAACCCATCATATTTTATATTGTATCTCCTTTCTTCTCGTCATGCCCAGTCTTTGCTTAACAAAACAAACATTATGCTTGTGTTTATTTCTTTGATGATATGAACATAGGTAAGCGTGGTGCAGTATGCAGACACATGCTAATTTAGGAAAACATGGGCCTAGACAGGTGATTGAATGGAGCCATAATGAGAACACAAAACCCAAAACTCCAACATTGCGTTGTTATAAGTATCAAACTGCTGAAAAAACTCGCCTGTCAATCGAACTGTTTGGCTAACGTACATTGTCACCGGCTTCTCCTGCGCCAGAGCGGCACCTGCCGAGGCCGCAGGCCGAGGTTGTTGTTGTTGTTGTTGTCTGTTCTGAGCGCTGGTATCAGAGACCTAAAACTTTTGTGGATAGAAGGCACTTCCAAATGAATAAGCACCACGGTTGTCAATTTTCAAAATTTTCAAAATTTTGCCCAGAATTTTGCATTATGTGATTTTTAACTTTTATTTTTCTATTTTTTCCTAATTCATCTACAGTCTTCAAACTTGCACCCTTTTACATCAGGGAAATTTGTAGATCACACAAAAAGTTTGAAAGAAAAAGTTATAAATTTAAGGCTCCAAATTAGCTTTTAAACCTTGCACCCTAAATTTGGCATAAAACTCATAGTCTAAACTACAGGCTCGAAATATCTGAAGCTACAGCAGTTCAGGTTCTGAGTCAAATACCAATTTAAAGGCCGGTTTGTGCAGTACTGCACAAACACAGAAACAAAACAAAAACGGAAATTTAAGGGTCCTTTTTGGCCCATTCTGCGAAGGTCTGCATTCCCCAAAATATCAGTCAAACCCTTATATCTTCCGATCTAATTAAGATAAATTAGTTCCCATTTCAGATAATAAAAGAGAATAGCCTCCTTTATTATATATTTAGAGATAAAAACTTTCAGACTGAAACTTTTTATTTTAGAGGCAAAAATAAAATATAAGTTTTTAAAATTTTTATTCTCAGCCCCCTGGTTTCCAGACCGTGATAGCTACGGTATTGAACTTAACACGGCTGGATAGAAACCTTCGTTGCCGTCATTTTTCTCACTCATACCCCCCACTTATCTCTTACGGCTTCCGCGCTATCAGCCGTAAAATACATTTCAAGGTGGTAATTTTATCGGTTCATTTTTGCTTCACACCAGGATTTCGAATGGTTAATATAGATGGAAGTGGATGAAATTCGGCAAAAAGCTAGTTGAAAGACATATCTTGCCATCGCAACAGGTTGCATATCATAGCAACAACAGTGTACCTTTAATTAAATGTAATACACAATGCTAGTAAGTTTTCCGCTCGAAACCTCACCCCGCCGTTCGGCCGTAGCGTGGCTGCGGGCGGCGCCCTGGTAGCTGCTATGCGAGACAGATACCATAGCTATGTATGCATGCTATAGACCAGCGCGAATGCCCGGTGGTGTCAGGGTAGTCTGTCTCGTTTCGGCGCCTCTACTCGTGCGGCGGGCGCGTTGTCTATTAGATATTCATATCAGTCGGACGGCCGGGTGGCGGCCGTGCGGTAGGGTCCCGCTCGCTGCTGCGACTTGCGACGAATAAAAAACAAAATGGTGGTCAGGAACTGGTTTGCTTGTTTGGTTTGTTGTGTTTTGTTGTTTCTTTATGTGTGTCCAAATCTTACTGTGTATGTGTGTGATAGGTCCGGTAAAAGTGATGTGTCTTATGAGAGAGATAAGAGAGGCCCCACCACTTAAGCCTTCGGGCTTTTGCGTCAATCTATTTGTTATACCTGTCATATTGTTTCCATCCAATTAAAGTTTATCATCTGTCTATCTATCTACCCACTAGTTAATGCATCCTCTAACCATAGGTAGCACTGGCCAAAGGATCCACCGTTGCACACCATTTCTTTCCCAGCCGAATAAACCTCTTTGTGGTGATACCATGACACGTGACTCCTTGCACTCCCTGCTTAAATAAACTTAATAAGCAGTGGCGGATCCAGGCCATTAGTATGGGGGTGGGGCTAAGGAGCTCGACCATAATAATAATAATTATTGGGGCTTATCGACGCACCAACTGCCAGGGTCATATGGCGTCGCCAACTCTCTCCCTGTTGGAAGGTTTGCTCGGGAGCCAGCTTGCTCCTTGTTCAGGGAAGCCGCCGGGCCTTGAACCCGGGTCGGCTGCGTGGAAGCCAGCTACGGAGCTCGAGAATAGGCGGATCCAAGACATCAGTACCGGGGTGGGGCTAGTGAGTTTGAGCATAGGCGGATCCAGGACATCAGTAGGGGTGGGGCTAAGGAGCTCGAGCATAGGCGGATCCAGGACATCAGGAGCGGGTTTGAACTCGGGACCTCGAGCATAAGCGGATCCAGAACATCAATACGGGGGTGGGGCTAAGGAGCTCGAGCATAGGCGGATCCAGGACATCAGTAGGGGGTGGGGCTAAGGAGCTCCAGCATAGGCGAATCCAGGACATAAGTATGGGTGTGGGGCTAAGGAGCTCGAGCAGAGGCGGATCCAGAACATCAGGACGGGGGTGGGGCTAAGGAGCTCGAGCAGAGGCGGATCCAGGACATCAGTACGGGGGTGGGGCTAAGGGGCTCGGGTATAGGCGGATCCAGGACATCAGTGCGGGGGTGGGGCTCCGGAGCTCGAGTAAAGGCGGATCCAGGACATCAGTAGGGGGTGGGGCTAAGGAGCTCCAGCATAAGCGGATCCAGGACATAAGTATGGGTGTGGGGCTAAGGAGCTCGAGCAGAGGCGGATCCAGGACATCAGTACGGGGGTGGGGCTAAGGAGCTCGAGCAGAGGCGGATCCAGGACATCAGTACGGGGGTGTGGCTAAGGAGCTCGAGCATAAGCGGATCCAGGACATCAGTACGGGGGTGGTGTTAAGGAGCTCGAGCATAAGCGGATTCAGCTTATCAGTACGGGGGTGGGGCTCGGGAGCTCGAGCATAGGCGGATCCAGGACATCAGTACGAGGGGTGGGGGCTAAGGAGTTCAAGCATAGGCAGATCCAGGGCAGTACAGAGGTGGGGCTACGGAGTTCGAGCATAGGCGGATCCAGGACATCAGTAAGGGGGTGGGGTAAGGAGCTCGACCATAGGCGGATCCAGGACATCAGTAGGGGGTAGGGGCTAAGGAGTTCGGGTATAGGCGGATCCAGGACATCAGTACGGGGGTGGGGCTAAGGAGCTCGAGCATAGGCGGATCCAGGACATCAGTGCGGGGGTGGGGCTCCGGAGCTCGAGTAAAGGCGGATCCAGGAAATCAATACGGGGGTGGGGCTAACGAGCTCGAGCAGAGGCGGATCCAGGACATCAGTACGGGGGTGGGGCTAAGGAGATCGAGCATAGGCGGATCCAGGACATCTGTACGGGGGTGGGGCTAAGGAGCTGGAGCATAGGCAGATCCAGGACATAAGTATGGGTGTGGGGCTAAGGAGCTCGAACAGAGGCGGATCCAGGACATCAGTACGGGGGTGGGGCTAAGGGGCTCGAGTATAGGCGGATCAAGGACATCAGTACGGGGGTGGGGCTAAGGAGCTCGAGCATAAGCGGATCCAGGACATCAGCACGGGGGTAGGGGCTAAAGAGTTCGAGCATAGGCGGATCCAGGATATCAGTACGAGGGTGGGGCTAAGGAGCTCGAGCATAAGCGGAGCCAGGATATCAGTACGGGGGTAGAGGCTAAGGAGTTTGAGCATGGGCGGATCCAGCATATCGGTACGGGGATTGGGCTAAGGAGATCCAGCATAGGCGGATCCAGGACATCTGTACGGAGGTGAGGCTAAGGAGCTCGAGCATAGGCGGATCCAGGACATCAGTATGGGTGTCGGGCTAAGGAGCTCGAGCAGAGGCGGATCCAGGACATCAGTACGGGGCTGGGGTAAGAGGCTCGAGTATAAGCGGATCAAAGACATCAGTACGGGGGTGGGGCTAAGGAGCTCGAGCATAAGCGGATCCAGGACATCAAGGGGCTAAAGAGTTAAAACAGGTAGGGGCTAAAGAGTTAAAACATAAGCGGATCCAGGACATCAGTACGGGGTGGGGCTAAAGAGCTCGAGCATAAGCGGATTCAGGACATCAGTACGTGGGTGGGGCTCGGGAGCTCGAGCATAGGCGGATCCAGGACATCAGTAGGGGTAGTGGCTAAGGAGTTCAAGCATAGGCGGATCCAGGGCAGTATAGAGGTGGGGCTACGGAGTTCGAGCATAGGTAGATCCAGGACATATGTAAGGGGGTGGGCTAAGGAGCTGGAGCATAGGCGGATCCAGGACATCAGTTCGGTGGTGGGGCTGAGGTCTCGAGCTGGGGCATAATTCGGTAACAAATAGGCTGAATTGGGTGAAAATCTGCAGGTATAGGTTAAATACCGTCGGAAAACCCATCATATTTTATATCGTATCTCCTTTCTTCTCGTCATGCCCAGTCTTTGCTTAACAAAACAAACATTATGCGTGTGTTTATTTCTTTGATGATATGAACAGAGGGCAGGCGTGGTGCAGTATGCAGGGACATGCTAATTTAGGAAAACATGGGCCTAGACAGGGGATTGAATGGAACCATAATGAGAACACAAAACCTAAAACTCCAACATTGCGTTGTTATAAGTATCAACCTGCTGAAAAAAACTCGCCTGTCAATCGAACTATTTGGCTAACGTACATTGTCACCGGCTTCTCCTGCGCCAGAGCGGCACCTGCCGAGGCCGCAGGCCGAGGTTATTCCTTTGAGCCAAATTTATCACTACTTTTAAGCCACATGGAGGCCCCAGCAATTCATGAGTCATATGTACTGGCATGCATACTCGTTGAGTCGCGACTCAGAGCAGGAGTCAGTTCTGAGTCAGCTCAAATTTTCCTTGAGTCAGAGTTGAGTCGACTCACTTCCAGATTTGGGTTGAGTCTGAGTCGACTCAAGTGCTTGACAAGTTGAGTCAAGTCAGAATCAGAGTCAGTCTCTAAGCTGTGAGTCAGGAGTTGAGTTGACTCAACACTCTATTTTCCTAACATATGTGATCACATGGCTGACACTTTATAAATTTTCATGACTAATTTTGAAATATTTCATATTTCAATTTGCTGCTAGTAGATACTTTATCATTTTCATATCCCCACTACACTCATCCTGGGGATCAATCATTAACAACAATAAGTTGTGTAAAATATACAGTTTCAAAATCACACACAATTGCTAGTTGTTTTCCATTTAATCTTAACAATAGCATGCAAAATCATGCAGAAAAATGGGATTTGGCACACATTCAGACTTTTTTACTTTGAGGGTGCACACCAGACAAAGTCCTAAGCTGATAATCATGCAATAATTCATTCTTAGGAAGCCACATCTTTATTTTCTATTTTCTTGTTTTGGTTGACTGAAAACAACAAAAAAAACTAAGTAACATAAGTGACAGATAGAGGATACCAAAAATCTTGTTTTGCACATAAGCCTTCAAATGGGTCTAAATGGAAACTGAAAGCCTCAATTAGCTGTTTTTCAAAGTACTTTCTTGATTGGTCATGGTTTGAGGACATCACCTAGTAGATAATATCAACACTGACGACACAGCACTGTACCTACTGTCCTCTGCATACAGAAAGTAAAACTTATTCCTATCCCTGGCATTCCATCCATACATGTATTTGCAACAGCACACACAGCAAAAAACACTCCAACTGTAAAAACGAATAGTACAATGGGTATTCCCTACACATCAAGAAGTCTCTCATAAACCACCACTCTTTAAATTATGTTATGCAAAACCATCATTGTGCCCCATTATATGTTAGCTTTTCTTTTTTTGTAGCCTGGCCCTAGCCTCAGGGTAGCATAATTGTCTTAGTTTTTTAAGTCACATGACTTGAAGTGCTATTTATTGTTATCTTTTGTGTCATCAGAGGTTAGGTTCGTGTAATGTCTTTAGTGTGCCATTTGCAGCATTTACTAGGAGGATGAAAAAAGTGATCGTTCATTGCTTGTTTTGTTTTTATTGAGGTGGTGCACAGGGTCAGTTCGACTCGGCTTAGTACTTACTTTGAAGCTTAATTTGTTACAGGATTGTTCAGAATGCAGTCGGACAGGAATTGCCACTCAAAATGTCAAATTTTCAAACATTGAGTCCTGTTCTTTGTGTTCTCGCTTATTGCCTCAATTATGACCTCGCTTAATGCCTCAATTAATAGTCATGAAGGACATACCTTCAAAATGAGAACCCTCAGGCCCTTCATCTCACTCACATGTTCGCATTTAGCACCTTTCTTCATTTGTATACAGACATAATTTATGCCATGAAGCAATGCATTGCAATTGACATTTTATGGAAAGTACTATGCAGCTATTCAATAGTTAATCCCATGATTAAATGTACTGGAATGTGTGTACTATGAAAGGAAATGTGAATTTTTGTGTACATACTTGTCCACTATTTTGAGTTGGAGTTGACTCTGACTCAATGCTTGTTTGAGTCACAGTTGAGTTGACTCATTTCTGGATTGGGGATGAGTCACGTCAGCTCACCATTTTCAACACAGTGAGTTGAGTCTGAATCAGATTCAGCTTTTAAGCCATGAGTTAGAGTTGAGTCAACTCAATAAAAATTGAGTCATCAACAAGTCTGCTGGCATGCTTTAATATACATTGATCCTCTTCATGTTTCTGGGCAATCCTTTCTAGTCTGAAATCTACTAATACATTGGGAACACCCCAGTTTAGTAACCATGTACATGTTGCTAGAATTCCTGCCTGTGATAATGCAACCATTTGCACATCAATATACTTTCACAAGTACACATCAAATTACCTTCTCAAAAACACACAAAGTAAATTCAACTTCAGTAAATCATTTTTACTGCCTGAATGGCACATGGCATGAGCAGAGCATTTAATTGCTGACCTCAATTTTCCTATCTCCATAATACCCTCCCAAAATGGTAAAATTGGAGACACCATATAACCTTGGGAGTTGATTTGTTGTAAAGCCACAGTATTGCATCAATCCGGTCCAGAAATCTGAAGACGTACATACCTTTTGATGCTTAAAAAAGCCAATGTTGAAGCAGTGTTGATCCCAGAAGTATTTAGGGCCTACAAGATAACACTGGCTACCTAAAACATATCCTTTGGAACCAGCACTTATGGCAGCACCCAATTTCAGGACATAACCATATTGCCAGTATCACGAATTAAAATTCAATGATATAGGAGGTTGAGGTAGTCTATTACCATTTCACCACGTACGTTCTATCGTCTGCACCACGGCAAGTTGCATCAGCACACCCTATCCAGCCGAACATTCATTCAACCCCCTATTTTATACAACCCAACAACACCAATTATGGATCTGTGTTGACAGGTATTGTCATTTGTTTTTGCAGCATTACTCGCCCCATTCTCTCCTCCCCCGCGCCGTTTTATTTTGAACTTTAGCAAAAATGTTTACTCCATTGCATCCACATTGCATCGCTACACTCCCTTAAAAAGTTATTAGAACTCTCTAAAAACAGGCCTGAATATTTGTTATACTCTAAAAGACGTTTAAAATACCAAGAAAACACTCCAGAAAGCCCTCGTACTAGGGATATTATCGCTTATGTCTTACTGAAGGAGATGAAGAAAATGAAACGAACCAGACCTTCTTCCCGCTTGTTCCCTCTATCAATAGGAGTGTTATTCTGCCGGCAGAACCCTAGTTATTCTGCCGGCATACTAGCATAAGTGGCGCCCCCCTGGTCCGGATGGCGCCCCCCGGTCCGGATGGCGCCCCCGAGAAGGTGCCCCCCCGATCGGCAATCCTGGATTCGCCTATGCCAAGTTGTACGCCAAAAAGTCCCTATCTCTTCAACACACCGCCAGCTCCATAGACAATACATACCGCCAGCTCGGGACCTGGCGGCAATCAGTTGACAATAAAATTTACTGAAACTCTTTTTGTGTCTACAAAATAGGATAAATAAATATAATAAAATATTTTATTCACCTGTAACTTCCTCAGTAGATATATGTGTTGATGGAAACTTTCTGGCTCTGCAGCCACCCTATGCTTTTCCAGCAATCAGCTATCCTGTGCCAGCTGTAAAAATTGCTGTGTTTGGCCATGGCTGAGCGGCCCGCTCCGTTTTACCTTTACTCTATTGCCTTGCATACTAGTATGCGTTCTGCACGCCAGAATAACAAGACTCCTCCTATTGACCTATTTTGTATAGTCTGTGTCCTTGGCTCTCCTCTGTCTCTCTTGCTTTCCCCTCTAGCATGCAATGTATTTGTGTGTTGTAGACAATTGAAAGATACATTTATGAACACAATATGATCCAAATTGTTTGTAGGCAGATTATGGTATTGTATTGCTGTGTTTCTGTATGCAACCTCCATGAAAATATGTAGCTATACTGTGCAACTGTGCATGGGAGGCCTTAATCAAACCTTATGAATTCCGCAGCTTCTCTTCTCCTGCCACTGTTCTCGCTCCCGAGCTACGAAAGTTATCGAAACTACACTATTGGGCTTTTGGTTCTGTATATTTTCCCAGCAATGTAGTCCACAGTAGTAGCCGAAAGACAAGTGACGTAAAAACTGCCAAATGGAAAATATCATTAGACACTTCACAAATATATCCTCATTCATTGATCACACGCATACTCACAAACAGCTCCACTCAAGCTTGAACTAGAAATGACAAGAATACACTCATACCAACTCTCAGTCATCAACAGCCTCTACTTAACAATCGGTTAAGCCACAACAAAACAAGATGAAACCATACGTACTCTGTGCTGTGTCGCGCAGGTGCTTGGTAAGTATTTGTCTCAGTTAGCAGCCTGTGAGTCAAAGCTATGACTCCTTTCAATAACTATGCCAACCAACAATGAGACCATTGACCAACTTAACCAATTGCTTACATTAACCTGCAAAGGAAAGAGCATATAGTTAAACAGCCTGAATAGGCACACACACACATGGAATGCTGCATTAAATATCGAACCGACGTAACAACGGCGGGAACATGGCTCCCCCAATTTTTGCAAACAAAAATTATCTTCTGCGATGCAACACGTCCGGAAAATCCTACCAGTCTGGCTCCCTCGACCGGGAATCTAACCCCTGTCTCTCGCGTGAAAGGCGGGGACACTCACCACTATACAATGCCAAAATTTTACAACAAACATTTTCTTCTGCAATGCAAAACGTCCAGCAAGCCCTCACATTCTGGCTCCCTCGACGGGAAAACTCACCCCGGTTTGCTTCTACCAGGGAAGTTAACCTTGCACGCACAAACAGAGCGTTACGCTACTGAGTCTTTCAAGAGTTACAGCGCACCGCTCTGTCAATCGCCGAGCACCCATTAAGCGTCTCAAATCGTTCTCAACCCCAGGCTTCACTGTTATCCGCAACAGCTCAATGTCACAAATCAATGCGACACTAGTCCAGAGCCTGCAGTTCTCACGATGCCGCGGTATCAAGACCTCACTAGTCTGTGACAAATGCTACACAGAAGCGGGTTCTGCTTCTGCGTCAGGATGCTTTAGAAGCAGTATGAGACGATTGACGGGTCTATCATACTGCGCCTGGTTTATCTGAACGCGCACCTTACGCACGAGCCCGTCACTGCTCGGGTAGGTCGCCACGATTCTACCTATCGGCCAGTTGATTCTTGGAGCAGCGTCGTCGACTACTACAACGACGTCTCCCTCTTCAAGGTTGCGCTTCGGGCGCTGCCACTTCCTTCTCTCTTGGAGAGTAGGCAGGAACTCCTGCCTACAGCGGGCCCAGAACATGTTGGCCAGGTGTTGCACTCTTCTCCAGCGCCGACCAGCGTAGAGATCCTCGGTGCAGAACCGCCCAGGTAAAGGACAGACTACCTTAGATTTCAGGGTTAGAATCTGATGAGGTGTTAGAGGCTCTACTGTGTTAGTGTCAGACATACTGGAGTAAGTAAGAGGGCGACTATTGACGATCGCCTCAGCTTCGACAAACAACGTTCGCAGGAGCTCATCATCCAGTTGCTGCCCGTTTGAGTCCAAGAGACTAGCGAGAGCGGATCTTGCCGTCCTGATTTGGCGCTCCCATACGCCGCCCATATGACTCGCCTGCGGCACGTTGAAGGCAAACTCTACCCAGTCACAGTCACTCTTGTTGAGTTCAGTCTTGATCTTGGCATGGTCATCCTCCTTCAAAGCATTTTCCAACGTTCTCTTGCCGCCAATGAAATTGCTTCCGTTGTCACAGAAGATCTGGCGGATCGGTCCTCTTCGACAGGTGAACCGGCGATAGGCGTTGATGAATTCGTCGGCAGTCATCGAAGTTCATCGTTTCCAGGTGCACAGCACGTGAGGCCAAGCAGGTGAAAATTAGTCCCCACCTTTCACCTCACTGCGACGCTCGCGAATGTAGAATGGACCAAATGCGTCGACACCACAAAAAGAAAACGGGTCCGCGTCCTCAGCAAAGCGCTCTGAAGGAAGATCAGACATCTTCTGAGCGCAAGGCGTTCCACGCAGACGGATGCACTGAGCACAGCCCAGAATGCACCTTGACACGGCTGATCTCCCCTTCAATATCCAAAATCCGTGCTGTCGTACTTCACTCAGTGTTGTTTCCCTTCCGCCGTGCTCTATCTTACTGTGAAGGTGTTCCACAATCAGCTTGGTGACGTGATGATCATTCGGTAGAATCACTGGATGGGCTACCTCTCTCGGTACATCAGCTCTTCGCAGCCGTCCTCCAACACGGATCAAGCCGTCGTTGGCAAGGAATGGATCTAGTCTATGAAGCTGACTCTTCCCTTTCACACATCGCTTCTCAGAGGCATCATCAAAGCGCTGGCACTGGTCCTTCAGTGTCTTCAAATCCTCCTTGAAGCTTTCTTCTTGCACAGCACGAATGATTTCCGTCTCTGCTTCCTTCATATCCCGTACATCCAACGGGCTAACATGTGAAGAGTCAGTCGTCTTCGCTGTGTGTGGCCACTTCTCCTTGTGCACTCTGCTCCTCACACGAGCCAGCAGGATCGTTCTGTAGCGCAGAATCAGCGCAACCGCTCTTCTCGCCCTGTACCAGCTGGAGAAGTACTGCAGTCTCTCGGACAGAGACGCGTAAGGTTCGGCAGACCCAGGCTCTTGCACGGTACCTGTGACAAACACTGCCGACCTTTTTACCTCCGGGTCGTCTTCTGCTGGCTCCAGCTGCGTCACCTCACCAGGGAGGTCTCCAGGTTTCCGCAGAAAGGAAGGACCCTGCCACCACAGGCCGCTGCTATTCAACTCTTCTAGGCTTGCACCTCTTGAGGCTAAATCAGCAGGGTTGTTTTCCGACGTGACGTGACGCCACTGGCCTGGATGGGTGCACTGCCGGATCTGCTGGACTCGGTTAGCCACGAAAACATGGAACTTCTTTGTTTCGTTGCGTATGTAGCCAAGAATCACCTCGCTATCCGTCCAGAAAACCTCTTCCAGGTTATCTATAGCTAACTGCTTCCTTAAGAAGCAGCTGCCCTTTACAGCAGCTACCGCAGCCGTCAGCTCTAATCTTGGTACGGTCATAGGCCGTTTCGGTGTCACTCTCGCCTTGCTCATCACAAGAGACGATGTGATGTCGCCATCCTCTGTAATAGTCCTGAGGAAGCTGCAGTAGCCGTATCCAGTGAGGCTTGCATCACAGAAATGATGCAGCTCATACAGCTTTACGCATTCCGATCTGAGCGACGAGTAGCTTCTCGGCACACTTATGCTGGGTAGGTAGGTCAGGTTTGCCTTCCACGTCTCCCACAGTCGGACAGTCTCCTCCGGCACGGGATCGTCCCATCCGCAGCCGTCGCAGCAGAGCTGTTTAACGATGCACTTTCCCTGCAGCACAAACGGCGAAATCAGGCCTAGAGGGTCGTGTAGGGACGCGACTTGAGAAAGAATTCCCCTTCGTGTCGGTGGCCGGTCAGCTATCTCTAAATCGAATCCCAGAGTGTCGTTTTTGATATCCCATTTGATGCCCAAAGCATGCTCTGTGGCTTGCTCTGGGGCCACTTGAACCTCCCGCAGGCTGTCGGCGCGGTACTGAGGTGGCAGCTGGGCCAGAACTTCAGCTTCGTTCGATACAAACTTGCGCAGCTTGAACCCACCACTGGCGCACATTTCGATGGTTGAAGTTGCCAGCTCCACAGCAGTCTGCGCGTCAGGTACAGATGTGAGTCCATCATCCACGTAAAACTCGCGTCTGACGAACTCCGCCGCCTTGTTGCCGTAGATGTTCTCGTATCTGTTCGCAGTCTCGTTGAGTGCATACATTGCACACGCAGGAGATGATGTAGCTCCAAACAGATGTGTTGTCATGCGGTACTCCTTTGGCGCACCCGTGACGTCTCCGTTCTCCCACCACAGGAAACGCAGCAGGTTCCTGTGCTCGATGTTCACTCCCACCTGATTGAACATTCCCTCGACGTCACAGCTCAGTCCAACCTTCTCCCTTCTAAAGCGCACCAAGACGCCGGCGAGGTTGTTGACGCAGTTGTTTCCCTGCATGAGCTGTGAGTTGAGGGACACTCCCTTATACTCCGAGCTGCAATCGAACACCACGCGCAGCTTATTCTTCTTTGGGTGATAGACACCATGGTGGGGCACATACCATATCTTGCCTTCTTCTTCATCATCATCACCTGGTACTGCTTCAGCGTATCCCCTTTCTAACATTTCCTCCATGAATGCCTCATACTCACGACGAAACTTCGGGTCCCTCACGAGTCGTTTCTTCAGGCCTGTCAGCCTCTTTACAGCTGCTTCTCTGTTGTTTGGGAACTGGCATGAGGAATCCTTCAGCGGCAGCGGCATCTCAAAATGATGGTCATCTCGCTGGTGTATCCCACTCTTCATGGTGTCGAGAAAACGAATGTCCTCCTGAGAAAGCTTTTCCTCTGCCATCGTGACTCTGAAGTCAGTTTCAAACAGGTGAATCAGCTGAGCCGGACTGACTTCCTGCGTCTGAACCCTGAATGCGAAGTGACATGATGTCTTCGAGTCCTGTGGTGCCGCTCTGCCCACTGGGCCAACGACGCTCCAACCCAGGGCAGTTTTCACTGCCCAAGGTTCACTGTCTTCTCCAGTAACCAGTTCGACGGGCTTGACGGCCTTGGTGCAGTTGACGCCAATGAGGATCCCAATCTCTGCGTCACTGTAGTATGGTGGAAGGGTTTCCGCCACGTCCTTCAGGTGGCTCCACTTCTCCACCATCTCCTTCCTCGGGATCAGGCTGCGCTCTGCGGGTATGCTGGAGCGTGCGTACGTGGTAGGCAAGTATATCTCTTCTGATCCATCAACAGGTCGCACGACGAGGTCACCCACAGCACAGCTTTCCACCACCGACTTGCCTGTCATTGTGCTGAGTTGCAGGTAGGTGGTTTCACCTTCTGCCTGCACCTGCCTTTGCACGGACTCTGAGATGAAGCACGCGTCCGACTGGAGGTCCAGAAGTGCGTAAGTTACCAGCTCCTGTTCAGGATGGCTTGCATGATGCAACCGTACAGGTACCACCATCGAATGAGCGCATTTGTTCTCATTATTTGCCGTCACTTGCAGTGAAGTAGCCATTGTCTGTGTTGATTCAGTTTTGCAGCCCGCCTTAGTATTCTTCACCTCAGTATGCTGCCAAGTATCGTCATGAAGCGCGGTTGGGTGGGAGTATCTGCACTTTTCACACCGTTTCCTTCTCTTGCAGAGCCGCCAAACATGACCAGGCTTCATGCAGCCTCGACATAGGCTATACTGCCGTACCACGTCCCGTCTTCCGACGATATCCAGCTTCAGAAACTTCTCACACAGTTCCAGTGCATGACTGCCCCCACACAACTTGCAATCCATGGGTCTAAATTCTGCTTCTGCCCCGCGAGTACTTGGTGATGCAGTCTTGGCTCCATGTGCTGAAGCATCAGCTGTAGCCAAAAATGTCCTTGCCTTGCTCTGTGGTGGCATCCTCCTCGGAGAGCGCTCTTGGTTGTGGCCAGCTACGGCACCCTGAAGACTGATGGGTCCGCTTGCAACTCTGGCCTCCTTCTTAAGGAAGGACACAAAGTCGCTCAGAGATGGGTAGCACCCAGGTGACCCTTCACGTGGCTCATGCAGAGACGAGTCCACGATGCGCTCCCATCGACTGACGATTTGCCTTGGAAGAAGACGCAGCATCTTCATATTCTCATCTGGGTCGTCCAATGCTTCCAGGCCTTTCACTGAGTGTGACGCCACTTCACAGCTGTCCAAGTAGTCAGTAAGTTGCTGAAGAGCCTTACCGTCCCCTGGTTTGATCACGGGCCACGCACGAATCCGCTTCTTGTACGTGGCTGCTGTCAGGAAGTCATTTCCGTAGCGCTCCTGAAGCTTGGCCTTGGCCTTCATGTAAGCGTCCTCAGATCGCAAGTGTAGAAAACCTTGAATGGCGCTACGAGCCTCACCAGCAGTGAACTGGGCAAGAAAATGGAGTCGTTCCGTGGGTGAGGTTGTCTGTGCTTCGATGTATGACTCAAATGCCTTCATCCAGAGATGGAAGTCTTCTACATTCCCCTTGAAGACTTCAGGGGCAAGACATGGAAGCCGATTTCTCCTCACCTGTTCCGACATCAGCTCAGTCATGGCTGACAGGAGACTTCGGTTGGCAGCTTCCTCACAAGCAGTGTTGCTGTCATCCATTTTGATCGCACCTCTAATAGAAGAGACTTCAGTTCCTTTGAATGTTGGATGAGCTGCGGGAGTAGGCGTTAGTTCAGCTTCTGCGTTGCTGCTGGGCATGCAGTTGCTCTGTCCAATCTCTGAAGTCAGCGGCACTGTCTTGTGTTCAAAAGCTACGCTTTCAGCAGGCAGCTTTGGCTTGTTCCCTGTGTCATCTGGGCTGATGTTGGAGCTCAGCTGGTTGCCTGTTTCAGCAGATGCAACCACTTCAACGGCGTTCGGTTCTACAGCAGAGGTCCCACCAGCTTCTAACTCCCTTTCGAACTTCTCTATTACTTGAGCTTGCAGGCGATGAACCTCTAACTCGGTGTGCAGAACCAACTCCTCCTCCTTCCACTCAAGCTCCTTTCTCTGCATTTCCAGATGTTTCTTCTTTTGAAGCATCGCAAGCTTGGCAGTGGCTTCAGCTCTTCTGTGCTCATCTTGGGCGCGCAAGAGCAACAGATCCGACTTCGCAGATCTGGAAGAGCCAGTCCTAGCAGACTGACCTGCAATGGACGGCTCCCGCGCTCTGGTCCTCTTCAATACCTTCTGCCGATCCTCTATGTGATTTCTCATTCTGTTTAGACTCTGCATCAGCTGGGCGTGTTCTTCTGTGTGCTCCTTTACTTCCTCTGCTGTGAGAAGAAACTGCAGTTCTTGTTCTGTTTGTACCAGAGCAACATATGAATGAATCCACTCATTCAGTGTTTCTTCTGTCACGCCAGGTAGCACCTTATATGAAGATCCTTCTTCTCCAAGAATTTCTGATGCTCTTTTCTTGATGTCTTGTACTTGTCTCTTGTAGGCCCTGGTCTTCATCTCCAGCTGGTACCCGCGCCCAGCCTCTGTATGTCGTGGGGTTCTTCTAGTCCTTGACCGGCTATCACCTGCCTCCTGTACCTGAATCGTCTGCTCGACGTCCAGCTGTTCTGGTCTGTTATGCCTTTCCATTGTCAAACGTGGGTTAGTCAGATGGAAAATTTATGTAGGGCACAGGATATACCAACTACAGGCTGAGTACCAGGGTTCGTAGGTCACTAAATGCTACAGCATCATGTACTACGACACTAAGGTTCTATGTACTTGTACAGCCAACAATACTTAGACCTTGTGGCTTCTTGAGGTAATAAAGTAGACCAAGGATTAGGAAACAGATTGTTTAAGGAAGGGACTAGTCTAGTTTCACCCATTACACAACATTTCTGGTGAAGCTCTAAGTTATCACCTGACGACAGGTGTACGACTTTTACTCTTATCACCTGACGACTGGTGCAGGATTTTTACTGTTCTCGCTCCCGAGCTACGAAAGTTATCGAAACTACACTATTGGGCTTTTGGTTCTGTATATTTTCCCAGCAATGTAGTCCACAGTAGTAGCCGAAAGACAAGTGACGTAAAAACTGCCAAATGGAAAATATCATTAGACACTTCACAAATATATCCTCATTCATTGATCACACGCATACTCACAAACAGCTCCACTCAAGCTTGAACTAGAAATGACAAGAATACACTCATACCAACTCTCAGTCATCAACAGCCTCTACTTAACAATCGGTTAAGCCACAACAAAACAAGATGAAACCATACGTACTCCGTGCTGTGTCGCGCAGGTGCTTGGTAAGTATTTGTCTCAGTTAGCAGCCTGTGAGTCAAAGCTATGACTCCTTTCAATAACTATGCCAACCAACAATGAGACCATTGACCAACTTAACCAATTGCTTACATTAACCTGCAAAGGAAAGAGCATATAGTTAAACAGCCTGAATAGGCACACACACACATGGAATGCTGCATTAAATATCGAACCGACGTAACAACGGCGGGAACAGCCACATTTACACTGATCAGTCACAATCAGCTGATATTGCCTCCCAGTTTGTTCAAGGGGACACCAGAACCTCAGTCACCAGTACACCAGTTCACCAGGACACCAGTTTGGACCTGCTCTGTCATCCTGTAAGCTCTTCATCTAATTCTGAGGAGGCACTGGAACACACCCTAGGTCTTAAAAGTATGGCTTCTGTACAGTTTTGAACCTTAAAACAATGGTTAAGTCTCTCCAGTTTATTACCCTTGGCCTAACCCATCTAACATCTGAGGTCATGCCTCCCTGTGTATCGGCCATGTGGCGGGAGTCGTCATTCTGGTGTCTGGGTGATGGACACACTAACTTATCCAGGAGCGGTGGTGAATGAACAAACTGTTGAATGAGTGTGGAGGGGGCAGTGGTTGAGCCCATTTGTGGGCAGCTGTTTCCAGGGAGACAGCACCAGCATTGTATGTAGTGGTGCCACCTGATCTCTCTCTCTCTCTCTCTCTCTCTCTCTCTCTCTCTCTCTCTCTCTCTCTCTCTCTTTCTCCTTTCTCTCTCTCTCTCTCTCTTTCTCCTTTCTCTCTCTCTCTCTCTCTCTCTCTCTCTCTCTCTCTCTCTCTCTCTCTCTCTCTCTCTCTCTCTCTCTCTCTCTCTCTCTCTCTCTCTCTCTCTCTCTCTCTCTCTCTCTCTCTCTCTCTCTCTCTCTCTCTCTCTCTCTCTCTCTCTCTCTCTCTCTCTCTCTCTCTCTCTCTCTCTCTCTCTCTCTCTCTCTCTCTCTCTCTCTCTCTCTCTCTCTCTCTCTCTCTCTCTCTCTCTCTCTCTCTCTCTCTCTCTCTCTCTCTCTCTCTCTCTCTCTCTCTCTCTCTCTCTCTCTCTCTCTCTCTCTCTCTCTCTCTCTCTCTCTCTCTCTCTCTCTCTCTCTCTCTCTCTCTCTCTCTCTCTCTCTCTCTCTCTCTCTCTCTCTCTCTCTCTCTCTCTCTCTCTCTCTCTCTCTCTCTCTCTCTCTCTCTCTCTCTCTCTCTCTCTCTCTCTCTCTCTCTCTCTCTCTCTCTCTCTCTCTCTCTCTCTCTCTCTCTCTCTCTCTCTCTCTCTCTCTCTCTCTCTCTCTCTCTCTCTCTCTCTCTCTCTCTCTCTCTCTCTCTCTCTCTCCTCTCTCTCTCTGGAGTGTTGTGTTTGCTCCAGACTGGCTCTGTCATTCTATTTTTATTTTTCTCTTCTCTTGTTTCTGTGTGGTCGCAAACTGTATGCTAATTGAATATTTGTGTATGGGTGCAAAATCTCCTCGATTCTGACTGACTGTGTCTATGATAAGTTGCTACAGCTGCTGAGCCGTTTTCACCGTACACCGTTGCCGCCTGGCATTCGCTCCTGCACTGGCTGACAGTGAGGTCGATCCTCCCCTCCATTGGGGGCCGGTTGGCCTAGTGGCTTAGTTGCCAGTCTTCAGATCGGGTAGCATGGATTAACGTGGGTTCAATTCCCACGGCGGGAAACCACCTTCCGTGTCCGATCTGACCCGGTGGAGAGCATCCTTAAACTCCCACGCCAATACTCCCTGTAATTGGGCAAGTGTGCCTGCTGGGAGTGGCCCTAATAAAATAAAATG
This sequence comes from Lepas anatifera, assembly GCA_034440635.1. Lineage (NCBI taxonomy): Eukaryota > Metazoa > Arthropoda > Thecostraca > Lepadidae > Lepas > Lepas anatifera. Next base: position 960,773 of record JAOTON010001583.1, on the reverse strand, counting down.
AATTGTCTGTGGTGTGTCCCGCCAGCTGGCGCCACTAGCGTATCCACCTTTGTGAGTGGGTCGCACATCTCACCCAGCCTGCAAGCCGCCTTCATCTATGTGAAGGTGCAGCATGCGTTCCGGCCCACTTGCAAAGCTCACACAAACGCAATTCGCCAATATTACACATATACTGTGAGGTCAGATTTCTCGCGGACTGCCATAATGCCCATGCTCCAGAAATACCTGCCATGAGTGCTGATCTAATAGGTCGATATGCCACACGCCGATATTTTGTCACTACTAACAGGACATTTCTCTCCCTCTCCCTGGCCCCCTCTACTAGTCGCTTGCCTTGTAATTGCTCTCTTCTATGCCCAACTGAGTGCTCATCTATGCCCATTTATGCTGAATTGAATCTGCAATAAATATGTATAAACATGACAAAATTTAAACAAAAATAAACATGACATAATTGTATACCATGTTTCAGAATCACATTTCTATTCCCCAAGCAAAATATATTTGTTCTGTGGAGAAAATGCTTGCTTTCAGTGTCAAAGAGGTGAGTGGTTTCGTTTTACGATTTTCGTGTATATTTGATGAAAGCAATTACCACAAGCAAGGGACTGGAGAAACAAAGTATTTCAGAGCATTTGATTTGCAGGGTTGTGACATCTGTTTGATGGAAATTTACCTGCTTGGTTTTGATGCCCGCACTTGACCTGTTTGGTATGCACAATGTGGGTGTCAGCAGAAGCTGAGCAGCTAAGTGCCTGCTCCAGGACCTCACGGCTTCAGATATCTGTGGGGTGCAGATGTCCCAGAATCTGGCTGTATGGTGTGCAGGTGTCTCGGAGTCTGCGTAACGGTGAGGTGACGTCTGCGGAGCTGGTGGAGCTCTGCCTGGCGCGGCTAGGACACACCCGCCACCTGAATGCTTTCATCACGGTCACAGCCGACATGGCCCGGGAACAAGCTGTTTGCTCTGACCAGAGGCGCAAACAGGGTAAGTCAACACTACTGCCGGCACCACCGAATGAGTTCGAGTTGGAACACTCAGGCGCAGGGCTCCTTCTGCATGCGTTGGATTCCGCTTGGGAGCTGTTAGCTTATTCTTTATTATATTTCCGATGCCACTGGTGGGGATATGTGTGAAGAGAAGATGGCATTTGGGTCTACTAGGGGAGTGTACATCTGCCAAGCGGCGCGTTGGACGCGGACTGCGATTTGTGTGGCGTGTGCCTCCCTCCACGTCCTCCTCAATGTAAGAGCTTGCACTGACGACTTAGGCATTGTTGGTAGGCGGCTCACTGGGTCCTCTAGGTGGAGTGGTGGTGAAGTATAACTTTTGCGTGCTACGGCAGGCGGCTCGCTGGGTCCTCTGGACGGCGTGCCTTTGGCGGTGAAGGATAACTAGCGTGCTCCGGCAGGCGGCTCGCTGGGTGCTGTGGACGGAGTACCTGTGGCGGTGAAGGATAACTTTTGCGTGCGCGGCGCTGCCGCCAGCTGCGGCAGCCGGGCCCTGGCCCGTTTCCGGCCTCCGTACACAGCCACCGTGGTAAAGCGGCTGCTGCGCGCGGGCGCCTGCCTGGTCGGCAAAACCAACCTGGATGAGTTCGCCATGGGGTGAGTGCTTGTGAGGTGCCGGGTAGCCAGGCAAGGACTGCCAGCTCCTCGGCGGCGCTACTGTATTCTGCAGTTCGGGAAAACGTGCTCTAATTTGGAGTCTTTCTGCTGCTGTTAGTTTTGCAGCCTTTTATACTATTTACAAATGGTATGAGTCTGATAAGTTGTTTTGATGTTAAAGGGAATGTGACACCTTTATAACGTGATTTTAACTGAGATAGCCAAGTTGTAAAGCAAGTCAGAAAACCCGGTACTATATATATATATATATATATATATAATAATAATATAAAAATATATATAATTTGTCTTGGAACTCGATATTTCCGAAGAAAAAAGCTAAAGCCTACGCGAAATGTACCTCTCATGTACCTTTCGCCAGGCGCCCATTGTTGTGAGCTACCGGTGTGACGACATATGCTGACGTCACGATGAGCATCAGCCAATCGCAGCCCTTGAAGCGTTTCGAATATGGTAGTGGCTGCCAGATCATGACATCATCCACAGGCAGATATTTATTTCTTTTCCTAGATGAGTATTTTAAAAATCAAAATATTGAGCTTATTTTACATTTTTGAGAGAAATCGTGAGTGGTGTCATTATTTTCGGCTAAAAGTACGCCTAATTACACTAAATTCCAGGATTCGACCAAGGTGCCACATTCCCTTGAACTGGTGCAAGAAAGAATGGTCCTGGTGATTTAAGTACCTTTCTACCTGTCGGTAAGTAAAGTGTGACATTTTGCGTTGATTTTTGCAGAGTTGGCACAACTGACAGCTACTTCGGTCCCACCAGAAATGTCTGGGGATCGTCGGTTGGTTACCAGTTGCAGCCGACGCCGGGGCAAGTGAGAAATAACCATACAAACACACTAGTCCTTGAATCTAGAGAGTTTTCACTACGATCTACAATTTTTTCGGCTATACCGTTTTATGTTAGGGGAACCGTGCACATTTTTAAGTATCATCGTTGTTAATGTATTTGTCGCTGTTATTTTCAGTTTTTGTCACAGTGAAGGTGGAGCGAGATCAAATCTACTTTTTTGTTAATGCAATGGTATGAAAAGATTCTCTGAGACCATTTTCTATGTCGGAGGAGCTCCTAGAGCTTTGGTAGCTCGGTACGTTCCGCCTTCAGGCGTGGATGGAGCTGCATTAACTGTGTTTGTAACGTCGCAAGGCTCGAATTGCCACCGTCCGAGTGTTTTGACCTGATGTGGACCGCCCTCAGACACCTGGCCGCAGGAGTGGTGGTACCCGGCCTCGCCCGTGCCTTGGGCGAGGCTGCCGCCAGAGCCGTTAGAATGTATGTAACGCGTCGCCGGCCCTATACAGGGATTGTCTGGCGTCGCCGCCCGTACCGCCGCGAGGAAGCGAGGACGACTTCTACATTCCCGGCGGCAGCTCGGGCGGCAGCGCCGTCGCCGTGGCAACCGGCGCCAGCTTTGCGTGAGTTTCGCATACACATTGTTTATGTACCAGAAGTGCTTCAAAGTGTTACGTATGTCATCTCGTACTGAGGAATCGCTCTTATGGGACAATTGTGCTCTGTGCAGATATAGTTTACTCTCAGCTTTCGTTCAAAGAAGTTCTGAGAACGGCTGACGATTATAACTGTTTATATTTGGAACATTTGACGCTGTTTTATTTTGCTTTCTGTTTATGCACCATTATTTTCTGTCTGCTCCGGCGCTCGGGTACCTTGGTACAGGCACCTTGGTGTTTGTCAGATAAATCATTGATGTGATTTTCCTGCTGTATCTGCGAAATATATCACCAACATTGTGTTCTCATCCGAAAATTAGTACTCAGCTTTCAGTGTTGAAAGGAGATAATCCCAATGTCAGCGTCAATGTCGAGGCTTTTTGTGTGTCGTGGCAATATCATCTGCTGCCTGCGGGTGGTGTTGCTGCAGTGCAGTTAGCTGTGTTGGGCATTTCCTCTGACGTCGCTACCCCGGCAGCGCGCTGGGCTCTGACACGGGCGGGTCGGTACGGAACCCTGCGGCCAGCTGCGGCCTGGTCGGCCTGAAGCCCACCTACGGCCTGCTCTCTCGCCACGGCCTCATCCCGCTGGTGCACTCGATGGACGTACCGGGCGTGCTGGCGCGCTCTGTGGAGGACGCTGCTCTCCTCTTTGGTGAGTGCCCTGCCCGGCCGACGGTAGTCGCGCCCCTCTTTGGTGAGTGCCCTGCCCGGCCGGCGGCAGTCGCGCTCTTCTTTGGTGAGTGTCCCTGCCCGGCCGGAGGCAGTCGTGCCCCTCTTTGGTGAGTGCCCTGCCCGGCCGGCGGAAGTCGTGTTTCGCTACGGCTCATAATCAATGTTCGACGACCGGTGCATTATTGCTAGCATGTGTCGTATCTTGTGAACGTTTAGTGTGAAACTACATATTAAGGCTGGAGTAGGTTTAGAAAGAAGCAGGCAATGCTCGAATAACAGGCTACTTGTCATTAAATTTTCCAATTCTAAAATAATAAGGGGAAATATTTTGAAATTTCGTTCACCCCTATTGACGAGATGGGCTGAGCGTGGGATGAGTCGGATTTTTTGCGAGCCAATCTGACGCAGTGGGTGGACCCGTCTGACCCAGTGAGCGGATCCGTCTGACCCAGTGAGCGGATCCGTCTGACCCAGTGAGCGGATCCGTCTGACGCACTGAGCGGTTCCGTCTGACCCAGTAGCGGATCCGTCTGACGCACTGAGTGACTCTGTCAGTGGATCCGTCTGACGCACTGAGTGGATCCGTCTGACGCACTGGAGTGGTTCCGTCTGACGCAGGATCCGTCTGACGCACTGAGTGGTTCCATCTGACGCAGGATCCGTCTGACGCACTGAGTGGTTCCGTCTGGTGCAGGATCCATCTGACGCACTGAGTGACTCCGTCTGACGCACAGAGTGGTTCCGTCTGACGCAGACCTGCTCTCGGCGCCCGACGAGCTGGACTCCACCTGTTTGGAGGAGCCGCGGGTGCCGGCTGCCGGCGCGGAGCCGCCGGACCTGGCGTCGCTGGTCGTGGGCGTGCCCCGCGAGTACCACTGTCCCGGCATGGAGCAGGAGGTGCTGCAGGCCTGGGAGGACGTGGCGGCTCTTCTGGCGTCGCACGGCGCCACCGTCAAGCAGGTAGACGTGCCCCGCGAGTACCTCTGTCCCGGCATGGAACAGGAGGTGCTGCAGGCCTGGGAGAACGTGGCGGCGCTGTGGCGTCGCACGGCGCCACCGTCAAGCAGGTGAGACGGCGTCGCCGTGAGACTTGGAGAGTGCCGCCGGCATGGCTGGTCCCGCGAACGGCGACAGTAGCGCCGCGCCAGGAATAAGGAGCAGATGTGATAAGCTGTATATGCGCTCACTTTCAACGCTTTATGTTGTGACGGTGGTCTTTCGGAGTGGCAGCTCACCGTGCCCATGCCACTCTCTCCGCTGCGGCCAGGTCTCGCTGCCACACACCCAGCACTCGATCGCCTGCTACAGCCTGCTCAACTGTGCCGAGGTGGCCAGCAACATGGCCCGCTACGACGGCGTGGAGTTCGGCTTCCGCTCGGAGGAGGAGGCCTCCACCGAGGCTCTGTACGCCGACACCAGGCGGCGCTCCCTCAACGAGGTGGTGCGGGGACGCGTGCTGGCTGGAAACTACTTCCTGCTCAGGAGGTGAGTTCTGGATAGCCGGACTAGTCCGCCGAAACTTGTGTGAACTACAAACACGTCTAGCGGGAATGGCCTTCGATCCAAAATCGCTGAAGTTAAACAACGGTGAAAGAGAGAGAGAGAGAGAAAAGAAAGAGAGAGAGAAACCAATGGAACCCCGAGTCTTAAAATAAAATATGTAATTATAACTACTCAGAATCTATAAAAACGGCACAGGGAATCAGATGTCGGAAAATTGACGTCGGTTTGCCTCCACTAATCAATTAATTTAAGTGAGTACTGCATGCGATGCAAGTTAAGTCATTTCCCAATTAACATACAGACCTGTGTTGTTTCTGACGTGTTTAGAACATTGTCTGTACTTCTGCCAAAAAAAACTGACAGTGGCCGTGTCACCCTCGGTCCCCCGCCGAGCGGTATTGCACAGCACTGAGCACCCTCCGTGGCCCCGGCAGACACTACCAGGAGTACCTGGGGCATAGTTACTGAGCACTGAGCGCCCTCCGTCGCCCCGGCAGACACTACCAGGAGTACCTGGGGCATAGTTACTGAGCACTGAGCGCCCTCCGTCGCCCCGGCAGACACTACCAGGAGTACCTGGGCATAGTTACTAAGGACTGAGCGCCCTCCGTGGTCCCGGCAGACACTACCAGGAGTACCTGGGGCATAGTTACTGAGCACTGAGCGCCCTCCGTCGCCCCGGCAGACACTACCAGGAGTACCTGGGGCATAGTTACTGAGCACTGAGCGCCCTCCGTCGCCCCGGCAGACACTACCAGGAGTACCTGGGGCACAGTTACTAAGCACTGAGCACCCTCCGTGGCCCCGGCAGACACTACCAGGAGTACCTGGGGCACAGTTACTAAGCACTGAGCGCCCTCCGTCGCCCCGGCAGACACTACCAGGAGTACCTGGTGCATAGTTACTAAGCACTGAGCACCCTCCGTGGCCCCGGCAGACACTACCAGGAGTACCTGGTGCATAGTTACTAAGCACTGAGCACCCTCCGTGGCCCCGGCAGACACTACCAGGAGTACCTGGGGCACAGTTACTAAGCACTGAGCGCCCTCCGTCGCCCCGGCAGACACTACCAGGAGTACCTGGTGCATAGTTACTAAGCACTGAGCACCCTCCGTGGTCCCGGCAGACACTACCAGGAGTACCTGGTGCATAGTTACTAAGCACTGAGCACCCTCCGTGGCCCCGGCAGACACTACCAGGAGTACCTGGGGCACAGTTACTAAGCACTGAGCGCCCTCCGTCGCCCCGGCAGACACTACCAGGAGTACCTGGGGCACAGTTACTAAGCACTGAGCGCCCTCCGTCGCCCCGACAGACACTACCAGGAGTACCTGGTGCATAGTTACTAAGCACTGAGCACCCTCCGTGGCCCCGGCAGACACTACCAGGAGTACCTGGGGCACAGTTACTAAGCACTGAGCGCCCTCCGTCGCCCCGGCAGACACTACCAGGAGTATCTGGGGCATAGTTACTAAGCACTGAGCACCCTCCGTGGCCCCTGCAGACACTACCAGGAGTACCTGGGGCATAGTTACTAAGCACTGAGCACCCTCCGTGGCCCCGGCAGACACTACCAGGAGTACCTGGGGCATAGTTACTGAGCACCCTCCGTGACCCCGGCAGACACTACCAGGAGTACCTAGTGCATAGTTACTAAGCACTGAGCGCCCTCCGTCGCCCCGGCAGACACTACCAGGAGTACCTGGGGCACAGTTACTAAGCACTGAGCGCCCTCCGTCGCCCCGGCAGACACTACCAGGAGTACCTGGGGCATAGTTACTAAGCACTGAGCACCCTCCGTGGCCCCGGCAGACACTACCAGGAGTACCTGGTGCAGGCGATGCGGGTGCGGCGGCTGATCCAGCGCGACTTCCAGCGGGCCTGGACCGAGCTGGGCTGTCACCTGCTGCTGACGCCGGTCACACTCCGGGACGGCGTGCTGTTCTCCGAGTTCAGACAGCGCGACAGCCGCACCAACACCGCCGCACTCGACTTCTGCACCCAGCCGGCCAACATGGCAGGTGAGGTGTGCCTCCCGCCTCCGGCAGTCTGCGCCTGTCCGACGTGGCGCTGTGACTGTACTCGTGTGTCGCAGGAGTGCCTGGCCGACGTGGTACTGTGACTGTACTCGTGTCCTGCAATTTTGTCTGTGCATGTCCGACGTGGTACTGTGACTGTACCCATGTCCTGGAGGAGTGCCCGTGCCTGTCCGACGTGGCGCTGTGACTGCACCCGTGCCCTGCAGGAGTGCCTGCGGTCACGGTACCTGTGCGGTTGTCCCGGCGCGGTCTACCCATCTCGCTGCAGCTGATGGCGCCGCCGTTCGCCGAGCGCAGCCTCTTGGCGGCGGCCGGCTGGCTGGAGGCCCAGCTCCGCTTCCCGCGGCTGGTGGTCTCGTGACGCTGAGCCTCCGAGCAGCACATGACTGTTGCTGGCTGCTCAGGTGGATGCCACTCTTCGCTTGCCGTGGGAACCGTCTGGAAGCATTGTATCTGTGGGCTACAGTCGGATGTCTGTATAAGATAGTGTGATTGTGTGGTGGTGATATTGCGCCTAGGGACAACCTGTGATGATTTAATGAGAAATAAATGTTATTGTCACAACCCCGAGAATACCTTTCAGTACAGGCACATGGCAGTGCTGACCACGTTGCCGTCAAAGTACCCATTGGCTTCTCGCCCAAATCGGCCAAGCCTGGACGCGGCAGGCTGGCAGGCAGAGGACCGCTCCCCAGCTTTCCGCCGGCGGTACACCACGCCCAACACGAGTGGCTCACCTTTCACTGGGGTTGAGGCGTGCGTCTGTTTCACGGGGCGGGTACATCCGCTGTTCGGCGCTGTTGCACGCTGTGGGAATCGAGAAGTCATGTTCCCGTTGTATCGATGACCAGGACTTTTATTTATGGCACGCGCTGCTCAGTAGCTCTCCTAAATCGGTGCGGACTGGGGGAGTACTGGCGCTGCTGATTCTGCTGTTTTGGGGTCAGTAGGTACCCCGCTGGCTATAGGGGCGGCCTGAATGCGGTGATATTCCGCTCCGAAGAGTACAACCGAGGAGTACGCACTCTGCGATGACATGAAGTCAAGAGTCTCAAAAAGACGGATTGCTTCTTTCATGATTCCGCATTTCGTTGCCTTGGGAAGGAATTGTCTTTCACTCTGTGTAAAGAAGTTGGGGTGAATATTGTATTTCATACATTACATATCTGGACATAAATCCTCTTGGTGACAAAACGGCGGTACAATGGTAAGTCCTCGACTCACGAAAAACGGTGGCAAACATTCGCGATATTTCCAAGTGAACATCACACGTAATCTCATGCGGTCCGGTCCGCGCAGACTCGATTCTGTGCAACAACTGCGTGCAGCACAACAGACGCAGGCTGGTAAGTACGTTCATGAGGTCATCAGGCAAGGGCTGAGGCGAAGAGCGAACCTCAGCCGGGAGCGCGTCCATCGTCACGCCTGTGATGCGTTCCGGGAGTGACTTCAGGGCCCGCACTTAGCCCGCCGCTGCGTACTTCGGTCTCGGAGCCGCTAAACGCTACATTGGAAGACTGAATGGCCTGACCGCCACAGAAGCGTCGGAACCGGCGCGTACCATCGTCCGAATTCACGCACGCAGCAGATGGGCTGGGGCCACACACGCAGCAGTGTGGGAGGCACACACGCCGCAATGTGGGAGGCCACACACGCAGCAATGTGGGAGGCCACACACGCAGCAATGTGGGAGGCCACACACGCAGCAGTGTGGGAGGTCGCACACGCAGCAGTGTGGGAGGCCACACACGCAGCAGTGTGGGAGGTCGCACACGCAGCAGTGTGGGAGGTCGCACAGCAGCAGTGTGGGAGGTCGCACACGCAGTAATGTGGGAGGTCGCACACGCAGCAAAGTGGGAGGCCACACACGCAGCAATGTGGGAGGTCACACATGCAGCAATGTGGGAGGCCACACACGCAGCAGTGTGGGAGGTCGCACACGCAGCAGTGTGGGAGGTCGCACACGCAGCAGTGTGGGAGGCCACACACGCAGCAGTGTGGGAGGTCGCACACGCAGCAGTGTGGGAGGTCGCACACGCAGCAGTGTGGGAGGTCGCACACGCAGCAGTGTGGGAGGTCGCACACGCAGCAGTGTGGGAGGTCGCACACGCAGCAGTGTGGGAGGTCGCACACGCAGCAAAGTGGGAGGCCACACACGCAGCAATGTGGGAGGCCACAAAAGCAGCAGTGTGGGAGGCCACACATGCAGCAATGTGGGAGGCCACACGCAGCAGTGTGGGAGGTCGCACACGCAGCAGTGTGGGAGGCCACACACACAGCAGTGTGGGAGGTCGCACACGCAGCAGTGTGGGAGGTCGCACACGCAGCAAAGTGGGAGGCCACACACGCAGCAATGTGGGAGGCCACAAAAGCAGCAGTGTGGGAGGCCACACATGCAGCAATGTGGGAGGCCACACACGCAGCAATGTGGGAGGTCGCACACGCAGCAGTGTGGGAGGCCACACACGCAGCAGTGTGGGGAGGCCACGCACACCTCACGGGGTGGACAGAACGTGACGCTCCCGGCTCACAGAATTTAGCGGTGCTCAAACGTGGTCACATAGCAGCAGGTCTACAGTGGTAAGCACGCGCGAGAACTGCATCGGGTGCTGCCAACTCGGAACCACGCTATTTTAGATGTTCAGGATTAAACAACATACATCAGTGTGGGGCATTATATGCTCGGGAGGTGCTCCCACAAGCGCGGTGTCCCGCCTAAATAGCAGTATCACAGGACGGCAGGGACGGCTATATAGAGGGGCGCAGGGTCCATGAAAAGGGAGGGGGTGACAACCAGCGGTGGACAATACGCGCCTTTCAGAGCTAATTTCACGGTTTAACATTTGAAAACTACCTCTGACGTACGTAGAACAACTAACGCCTTTGTCGTATATCGAGCTGGAGACTATTACCTCCCGCGCCCCTCCATGCGTATCTACACTCGGAACCAAGACAACGCGCCGTACTAAATACAACACAGTATATATGCGATTGTACTGTTTGTCGCTACTCATGCATTCACGTCTATGAGGACACACGGAACAGTTGAAAACAGCAATGGCGACTCCACGGACGCCACGGACACGCAGTTCTAAGGCCCAAGAACGGAAGACGGTCCGAAAGACGGCTCTACCCGCGTTTGATTTGGAGGCCAACTCTCACTGGACTCACGCTGCTCCAATGAAAACGTCACCTACGCTGGCCAGAAATGCAGTGCCATTGTGAGGTAAGGTATTACCATTGGTTGATAGTTACGGCATAGAACACGCCGGCGAGAGCACACCAATACAGATATAAACATAACGCTGATAAGCACATGAGATGGGATTATGCAAACATTGTTCATTGCTTAGAAGCAGGTCAAATACACCATCCATGTAAATCCAGTCAAAAATCCGGTGAAGCGTCATTAACTTCTCTTGTCTGCAATATCAATGTCCACAGGCCTTCCTGCATGTTTTTTCCACACTGTCCACTCACACCTGGCAGCCATGCTCCCCAATGTCTCGTGGCCTGGCTCAGGGGCGGGCCGCATTGACTAGTCTACCAATCCACAATGGTCGGGGCAGTGCTCACCCGTTGCCAACGTGTCTCCCGCGGCACAACCGAGCGCTGTAAAGGGGCACCATCAGTTTACGGCTGACGCTGGGTGTCAGAGCCGCCACACAGCAGCTCACGCCGGGTCAGCGCCATCACACAGCGGCTGACAGGGCTGACGCTGGGTGTCAGTGCCACAGCAGCGCTGCGAAGCCGGACACCAGCGACCAGGCGGCGAGCACCAGCGCCGAACTCTTCAGCTGCCGCGAGCCGCACCGCAGACTGTCGGCGTAGTACTTGACGCTCTTCGGCACCTTCTGGTCTGGTTTGCACCGCATATCCTGCAACAGCCGCGCGTCCGACGACCGTAAACAAAACAGACGCAGGGCTCTCTCTCGGCTATCTGACACTACCGCACGTGCGGACAGTCTGTTTTCCGACACAACCGCATTATGGACAGTCTGTTTTCCAACATTACCGCACGTATTGGCAGTCTGTTTCCCAACATTACCGCAAGCATCGGCAGTCTGTTTTCCGACACTACCACATGTATGGCCAGTCTGTTTTCCGACACTACCACATGTATGGACCGAGTCTGTTTTCCGACACTACCGTAAGTATGGACAGTCTGCTTTCCGACACTACCGTAAGTATGGATAGTCTGTTTTCCGACACTACCACATGTATGGACAGTCTGTTTTCCGACACTACCACATGTATGGACAGTCTGTTTTCCGACACTACCGTAAGTATGGATAATCTGTTTTCCGACACTACCGTAAGTATGGACAGTCTGTTGACACAAGCATCGTTCCCTTCCTTACGCAGTGCAGTTATGGAGGTTTGGGGGCCCAAATGCCTAATGACCCTCACTGGGCGCCCCTGAATCCAAGTAATAATCATCACGGATGTGGTTATAAAAGATATTCGATCCTGGACAATTTAACATTATATGACAAAAACGATCTTAACATGGCAGACTGTCAGCGCAAAGCACCAAAGGTGGCAACCATTCCGGGTGCCTGGCCTACGCAATATTTATGCAAGGTTAAGACTAAGGGCAGAAGTAAGAGACGCGGGAATTCCTACCGGACATGTAGCTGAGAAGTGCGGACACTTACTGGACAGATGTCGAAGTACCGCGAATCGGACACATGGGAGCGCTGCAGATGCGTTCCAGACAAATATGGGACCAGTGCGGACACGTACCAGACAGATATCGGAGCACCGCGGACACTTTCCGAACAGATACTGGAGTACCGCCGACATTTACAGGACATATATCGTAGCGATGCGGACACTTCCCGGACAGATATCGGAACAGTGCAGACACTTCGGACAGCTACTGGAGCACCGTGGACACTTCCGGACATACACAGGAGCGATGCAGACACTACCAGACAGAAATTGGATTACAGCTGAAACTTACCGGACAGATATCGGAGCAGCGCGGACACCTGATGGCGCCCACGTGTAGCCAGGAGTTGGACAGCAGACTGATGCTGAGCTCCTGGCCCTCGTGGAAGCAGGTGTAGGTGTGGTTGGTGACGGTCACGTGCACCCTGCTCACAGGGGCAGTCGTCAATGGGGGGTAAGGCAAGATAAGGTGGGCGCAGTGTACTACAACCATCCCATCACATTTCTAGAGGGTAAAGTCATCAGCGCACATACGGAGCAATGTTTAACCATCAATCAGTGGGGTAACATTCAGCATTCCAGGATAATGAAGGTTACGTTTCAGGGCAGTGCTAAAATTTTCATCGCGTCTTTAAGAATTTAATTGAGAAAATATTAATCTACCAACTTGAGGAAAACGTTACATACAAAGGTTGTTACAAATCACTGCTCATCCCTTCAACTGTAAGAGGACAAACCAGAAGCCGAAGGGTATCGGAGGGTTAAAACAGACATTCTCTGGTGTATAAATCCCCGCTGCTGGTTGGATATTCTGGTACTTTTGTACCAGGCAGCGGTGGCAGTGTGGCTGCGCCGGTCGTCACTTACCGTCCGGCGACGCAGGCGTGTCGGTAACAGCCGGAGCCCCAGTGCTGCCACTGGCGCACCTTGTTACACGTGCGCTCCTCCCACAGTCGTGTGTGCTCGAAGCATTTACTATCCTCTGCGTACTCCTCCAGCGCAAAGTTTCTGTCCTCGTCTGCAAAGATGATCATTGCCGACGTATAACAATCTTAGATTCGTAGTGGAGGGGAGCGAAGTGCGATCCTCAAAAATCGTTGATTTTCCGTTTTTCTCTCCTCAGTACCAAGAGGTTCTGCATATCACAAACGCTATTAAAACGCAGTGCAAATAAGCCTACAAATCAAGTTTTCCCTTCAAAGTATATGCATCAGGAATAACCATAACCAGAAATAGCTGTAAAATATGGCCAAGGAGTACCGTCGCGTTTCTCCGGGCGCGCTGCTTACAAGGGTTGTTGTCGGGGAAGGCGCAGTGAGAGCCGCGCACGATCACGTTGTTGGACTTCCAGGTGAACTCCTGGATGTAGGGGCAGTAGTCGGCCAGGATCACCGAGCCTCCGTAGTAGCCGGTGCGTCCGCTGGGCACTTGCGGCACCCGGTCAAAGTTCTGGTACCTGAAACACATGCCAGGTAGAAGTGTGTGCTGCCAGGACCCAATATAAAACATTGAGCCTATTAAAACAAAATCTTCGGCTTCACTGACAGATACAAATTCCAAGAACACAACAGCAAACAAGGCTGTGATTACTCCCATGAGTCTCAGCACTCACTCGAAATTGGGGAGGGCGATATGCTAGCCTCTGGCCTGCGTGGCCTCTAAGGAAGACGTGAATTTCAGTTCCACTGTCCACGTCACCCCACTACCTCCTAGGTGTCCATTCCCCTACTCTAAGTTTAAGGCCAGTTGGTGTCACTGCCCCTTGTCCACCCCACGCAGGCCAGCTGTTCCACCCAGCTACAAACAGTCAGGGGCGGATACACGGAAGACCCAGCCCTGTCCCATGGCAGTCAAATTCCGCCAACTTAACAATCTTATAAAACACACCAGTTTTTTTACAATTTTTCCGGTCTTACAGCCCTCCTCTCCCCCTCCCCCACCCGACTGCAAGCGGTTGATTATGGTCCACCTTTCGAAAAAATCATCCTATTCCATTGCTCGGGATTTTTGGATCGACAATGTTCTAGAGCATCAAAATTTCAAAGGAGCATAAAAACCATTTTTGGTTGGCCTCACAACCCAACGCAGACGAGTATCACGAGGCACATGCATGTGCACATCTGCCAGAAAACATGTTTCGTAACGCGAGAACATCATTGGTGCTTCGGCTGATATACGCCACCCACGGTATCGCAAACATCCCGAGTTGAAGGAATGCCGAGTATGACGTTAGCCCCGAGTGAACTGTCCGGAACAATACCACTGTGTTGGTAGACGGAGAGGAGGGCTGACCTGCTGGGCAGTAGGTCAGGATACTCCACCAGCTTGCACAGAGCCACCGAGCTGCGGTCCCCAGTATTGGGGAGCGTTAGGCTGGGGAAAGGGGGCTGACCTGCTGGGCAGTCGGTCGGGGTACTCCACCAGGTTGCAGAGAGCCACCGAGCTGCGGTCCCCAGTATTGGGGAGCGTTAGGCTGGGGGAAGGGGGCTGACCTGCTGGGCAGTCGGTCGGGGTACTCCACCAGGTTGCAGAGAGCCACCGAGCTGCGGTCCCCAGTATTGGGGAGCGTTAGGCTGGGGGAAGGGGGCTGACCTGCTGGGCAGTCGGTCGGGGTACTCCACCAGGTTGCAGAGAGCCACCGAGCTGCGGTCCCCAGTATTGGGGAGCGTTAGGCTGGGGGAAGGGGGCTGACCTGCTGGGCAGTCGGTCGGGGTACTCCACCAGGTTGCAGAGAGCCACCGAGCTGCGGTCCTCGGTACACTCCGTTTCCAGCGGGTCCCGTTTCACCTTGTTGCAGAACGGATGCAGCGATTGGTTCCTGTCGAGAGTCACGCAGGTCTGAGGGCAGGCTCACAGACGGACGGGGCCGCCCGGTGGGCAGGCACACAGACGAACGCGGCTCCTACGAACAGCTCCACAATCCTCAGAACAGCCACGCAGTCAAGCGAGGTCCCCGAGGGTAGCCACATCCAGGGGAAAATAATAATTGGGAAGGCACGAATTCTTACTCAGTGGGCTTTCAGACACTGAAAAATTTTCCGCCGTGCACCATATTAGCAAATTTACGCAGCGAAAGAAACCCATATAATTTTTACGGATTTTCGTAAATGTCAAGTAAACACACTTTGTATATAGATGTTTTATTTTTCCTGGACAATTCTGTAATACTTCCCACAGAACCATTCTCGAATCAAATAAAATTGTCATCAATCCTTAACTCTGTTGGAAGTTGCCCACAATTTTAAAGCAGTCCCATCTTACGTTACTGGTTTGTGCACACTTTATACCTAAAAGTCTAGGGGAAACGTAGAGGACTTCGACTGGTTCGCCCTGAATGTTTTGATGACGATGACACCGCTCTGCTCTGTCCGTTACTTTACGTTATGTATTCTGGTTGCAAAACTTACGCATATGGCCGGAGGTTCCAAATTTTACGCCGTGGTTTCTCGGCGCAAATAAACTTTTATTTCCCCCTGGCCACATGGGCTGGGACTTCTCGGGACGGTCGCACAGTCCTGCAGGCTGTCCTACAATGACATTGAGTTTGACACGGGCAGCCACACGCCCGGAGGGGGCACAGGCGACCCGAAAGGCCCATCATAGTTGAAGGGCGGGGGGTAGATCGGCTGTAAAAGTACACCATCCTGGATCTGTCGTGCGTTGCTGTTCTGCACGACTTAAATAATCCAGAGGCAGAGGCGTAGCCAAGGGGGAGGCGGCAGGGACAGTCGCCCCTCCCTGAGGGCCCGAATGGCCCCCCTGAGGACACGATCCGCGCTTCGCGCGGCTCGCCCGCACTATGCTCTGTGGCCAAATTTGGCATTTTATACCAGACAGGGCCCTCTTAAGCCCTCTATTCTGTAACAAGCAGGGCCCTTTTTAATCCATCAGGGCCCTTTTGGCGCTGTCGCAGGGGCCCTTTTCGGGGCGCCGCCCCTCCCCGAGCGAAATCCTGGCTACGCCCCTGTCCAGAGGCCCATTTATTTGCATTCAGCTTTACCAGTAATCTAAATCTTGAAAAAAGATACTTAAAGGAACGCGTGGCGCAAGTTCACAAGCTACTTCTTTCTTGCTTACGTTGCTCATCTCGCTTTTTAAGAGTGCATCGTTTGGACTCAGATCGTTTGGGGGCGAAGCGTTGGCGTGATAATTCATAGAATGACATTATTTAGTCATCATAATCAGCAATGAGATATTTATCCCGATGGATAGTCACATTTATATCTGACACCGTACTTTCACAGTTTAAAATTTCAAGCAGCCTAGCTGAAATTCAGCACCAACCAGTCCCTGCGGAACTGGCGCGCTGCGCGGCGGGCTCACTGTGAGGCGCGGTAGTCCATCCAGTGTTTGCAGCTGTTCTTTGCGAAGCGGCAGCCCAGTCCGCGGCCCCAGGCCAGCGGCTGTGCCAGCTCGTAGTTGGGCAGGTACCAGCCGGTGTCCTCCATCAGCGCCAGCGTCAGGCGCGAGTACACCGGGTTCTGGGTGTGCGTACCCGTCATCGCCTCGTTCTGCCCGCACGGGAGAAAGCGTCACGTCTACATGGGAAGCAACGGCGGCGCTGCTCTGTGTCAGAAGCTATCGGTACTACCAGGCAAAACAGTCGGAAAGCAGTAAACACGCGTTGTTGTAAGAAGAGGATTTTGTTTAGAGCACGCTCCAAACATCTTCCGAGGTGCTTATACAGCTACTGCTGACCGCGCCGAGGCTGCGTACCTCGAACAGACGCTTCTCCCAGTGGGTGAGCGCCGTTCCCTCCTCTCCCTGGTCCTCCAGCTCAGCTCCCTCCAGGTCCGGACAGCCAAAGTGGTTTCGCACCTGAACGCCAGCACTCGGGTCAGAACAGCTCATCAGGGACAGTATCGTTTAAGCCCGACAGTATAACTTGAGGCTCATCTCTCCGTCCGTCGACAGTTCACTCTGCCCTCCCAGCCACCCTGTCTGGTTATGTAGGCATGTATCCCCCGAACCGGACGCACCTCCTCCACCACGCGCGGTGTGACCACCATCTGAACGCGGCGGGTCACCGAGCCCTCGGAGGTCACCCAGTCAACCCGCTCGAACGTCTTGATGATGCGCTCCGACCACTGGCGCGCCTGCAGTCTGCGCACGCACACAAGGGATCACACAGACGTCACTCATCATGTGCGGATGATACCTGATGCAGCAGCTCAACCACTGGTCACTTAAACACATGAAAAACGTCATAGGCATTCCCATGATATACTCCAATTTTCGCCAGTTGATTGATTACTTATGTTTAGGGGCGCCCCAACCTGTGTGGTCATATAGCACCGTTTTCACTACAGATACCTCAGTTTACTATATTTTTGTACTACACTTTTTGTGATTATTTACCATCAGTTGTCATCTGCCGCACTATCCTGTGGCTGAACGAATCAAAGTTCAATCGATGGTGTGTTAGTATAAACTTTTGAAGGCTTTACAGGGACGACTGATGGAATAAAATGACAGAACACTTTGAAGGTCTGAAACAAATCCAACGCCCGAAAATGAAACAATCCACTAAGACCAGTGCCAGCAGTAAAATCTCATCAGCCACCGTACACACCGTCCAGTGTGCCATATATCCACAGAGATGCAGCATGGCCTCCCCAACTCTAGACTCCAGGCCAGTGTTCGGGCTGGAACTCACGCCGGGTTGAGCAGCGGTTTGCCGGTCTCCCCACGCGGCGTGAGTGGTTCGCCCTGCTTGTCACGGAAGAAGGCGTACAGACTAACGGAGAAGCCCAGGGCGTGCAGGATCTCGTGCTTGACGGTGGATATGAGGGTCTGCAGCTCCTGCTTTTTGGTGGAGATGCTGCTGGGGCAGAGGTTGGCGTGGCCCGCGATCGGCCTGCGCGCGCAGCACAGGTATGGTCAGCCAAAGGCGACATCTCAATCCGTCAGCAGAGGGTGAGATATGTTTTCACTCTGAACCCAAAAACGTAAGGAAACAGCGTCACTTGCACACACAGGTTCGCTTGGTGCACCAGACACGCACAGTTTATTTATGAAATAACCATTTCATACTTGGTTATAACCGTGCAGAGGCATCAGTCGATGGCGGCATTTCGAACGCAGCTAAGCAACAGAGAACCAGCCGTAAGTTTGGTGGGCAGGCGTGACTCCTCACCTGTCCAGGGCGGCCTCCTGCTGACAGTGGGCGGCGTACGCCACCGTCATGCCGCGGTGGCACCGGTCCGTCTCCAGCGCCGAGATGTAGAACACGAAGTCGGCCCCGGTCAGCCCGGCACCCTGCGGCTCCTCAGAGACGTGGCAGTTCTGGCCGAACGCGTTACATACCCGGCACGCCTGCCGACGGAAGGAGGCGTCACACGCCTGACGACAGAGGGAGGCGTTACACACGTGGCATGCCTGACGACGAAGGGAGGCGTTACACAGGTCACACGCCTACCGATGGAGGGAGACGTTACACACGCCTGACGAAGGAGGGAGGCGTTACACACGCCTACTGGCGGGAAGAGACGTCACACGCGCAAGACGACGGAGGGAGACGTCACAGGCGCCTTCTGACGGAAAGAGACGTCACACACGCTCCTTCTGAAAGAGGAGACGTCACACACGCCTGATGACGGGGGAGACGTTACACACGCCTGATGACGGGGGAGACGTTACACACGCCTGATGACGGGGGAGACGTTACACACGCGATACACCTGATGACGAAGGGAGACATTACACACGCCTGACGACGGAAGGAGACGTCAAACACGTGACAGGCCTGACGACGGAGCGTATCGGGGGAATAAATGCCAGCCCTTCACCAGTACACTGCTTCTGCACGGTTTATTGAGCAGCGGGCCGGAGCTCAGTACTCTCCCAACTGCGCTACCGGAGCTGCCGAGTTTTCCAGTGTTTTGCACATGTGCTTAGCATATTCTTTTCGGAAACATTGCTCACACAGTGTTGAAGACTATACCTCAACTCGCATATTGTATCCCAGGAAGATCACCTTTAAAGAACGGAAAACAGCGCACAGGCCAATGACCATACTGGTGTGCAATATCTTTAAATATCCTTTCCTTTTTCGAAATCCATCCTGTTTTCGACATCAAGCGTTTATTACGTCAAATACTGGCAACGTTTTCTCTCATTTAGCTGAAGAAGTGTCGGACACAGACAATATTTAACGGCACATTTGTGTGCAATGATACTGCTAGAGAAAGCCTACCACCTAATTAAACGGATAGCCAGGCGCACCTGTGCTAATCAGATCAAATATTCGTTGCTTTTTCACTCAACGCACCCGCCGCCTCCTGGGTGGTATCATTAAGTTAACGAGCGATTCTGTTGCCGGGGAGCAGCATCCCGGCTCGGCAGTAAACGCAGTGCACCTCTGGCCTAAGGCGGCCTGTGTGCCGTACACGTGACGGGGTGCACCTCTGGCCTGTGTTCTGCAGACGTGACGGGGTAGACCTCTGGCCTGTGTGCTAAAGACGTGACGGGGTGCACCTTTGGCCTGTGTTCTGCAGACGTGACGGGGTAGACCTCTGGCCTGTGTGCTAAAGACGTGACGGGGTGCACCTCTGGCCTGTGTTCTGCAGACGTGACGGGGTAGACCTCGGCCTTGCTAAAGACGTACGGGGTGCACCTCTAGCCTGTGTTCGCAGACGTGACGGGGTGCACCTCTGGCCTGTGTTCTGCAGACGTACAGGTAGACCTCGACCGTGTCTACCGACGTGACGGGGTGCACCTCTGGCCTGTATTCTGCAGACGTGACGGGGTAGACCTCTGGCCTGTGTCTAAAGAGTACGGGGTGCACTCTAGCCTGTGTTCTGCAGACGTGACGGGGTGCACCTCGGCCTGTGTTCTGCAGACGTGACGAGGTAGACCTCTGACCTGTGTGCTACCGACGTGACGGGGTGCACCTCTGGCCTGTGTTCTGCAGACGTGACGGGGTGCACCTCCGACCTATGGCGGCCTGTGTGCCGTAGACGTGACGGGGTGCACCTCTGGCCTGTGTGCCGTACACGTGACGGGGTAGACCTCTGGCCTGTGTGCCGTACACGTGACGGGGTGCACCTCTGGCCTGTGTGCCGCAGACGTGACGTGCTACACGTGCCGGCTCCGCGCCGCCGCCCATCGGGGCCAGCCGCCGCCGTGGCAGCGCGTGAGGTCGTGTCGCGTGAGTGGACGACCCACCGCGCGCCGGTGGTTCAAGAGTGCCACAGTCCGTCACACAGCCCCGTGTCTCCGGCCAGCACGGCCTGGACCGGGACACCGTCACCTGCGCCGCGCAGCGCCGCTGGACCGGCGCCTGGCTCGAGCCGTCGGTTCCGATACAGTGGCGAAAGTGACGTCTGCGATTAAGTCAACGTTGGGCCGGGAACACCCGATCATCGTCAAAGTGTGAATCCACCTGCCGCATCGGGACGAATCTGTGTGGTGCGTTCTGGTATTGAATTTTTTCGTATCTCTTCTGGCCAGGACAGTTGTTCGATTTGTCTTTGTGCTGGACCAGAGCGTGTGTAAAAATGGCATGAAGCAAAGGCTTTTGCTCATCGCCAGCTTTTCTCACAACCTTCTCATCAGTTGTAGGATGTGCTAACTGGTATTGCTGTGACGAAGGCACTTGAGCGGGCCTTGGTTCTAGGTGATTGGAAAGTTACGGATGTGCTGCATTTCCTTTTTATAGCATGTGGAAATGAAATAAACCTGTTGGTGAAAAAAACTTCATCAGGGAGACAGAGATGTAGCAGCACCCATTGCATGCAGTTCACAGATGTTCCCACGCGAATTTAGGAGAAACGCGAAGCAAGGTTCTGTTTTCAGGCCCGCTCCACCATAGCGTGCCTGCAGGTCAGCCGCGTAGGGGCGCCGGAGCCGAACACTGCGGACGGCCAAATCCAGCCACTGATTCACCAACAACCCTTTCCCATTCGGTCAGCGGCGGCACTCATGAATACATGTAAAGACCTGGCGCATTGTGCCTTAGTAGCAAAAGCCTTACGATTTGTAGGCTGCCAAATTCAAACCTATACGGCGGACGGTTTAGAGACTACAAGTGAACACGACTCTGAGGTTCCACTATACTCCACGGCTTTCTAAATTCCTTTTCGCCTGTAACTTCAACAGGAGCATCACCGAGTCACGACCTGTGAAGACACGGTTGCATCCAGGTCGGTACCGACATCTGTCGTGAGAGCTAGTTCACCATAGAACACACTTTTACCAGCGAACTAAATGCGTACTCGTGTGTTACGGTTTCTGCCCCACTGAATCATCTGTCGGTTAATATGCGCCTCTCTCCGCATCTACCGGGTGCTATCAACAAAGAAAAAAGCGGCCTGAAATGGTGTCGCAAATGAACACGCGGGCAACGAGAAAGTCGACCATCTTGGGACCTCTGAGACCAGAGTGCAGCGTCAATCGACAACCCAAAATCGGTCAGGGGAAAACGTTAAAAAACGCGTAGGTAAACGCTAATTAGTGGAATATTCTTAAACTCGAGACGAAAACTCACGAGAATGTTATTGCAAGAGAAAATAATGCCTTGGTTCAGTTTCAGGTTCTACTAAGTGCATAAATTCCAGAATCAATTCAAGAAAGCCGATATACCTCTACTTCATCTTGAAGCAGCACACTTAGTTACCATGGTTCCTATATTTTAGAAATGAGCATATTTTCACGGAAAAGCACGCAGCTTTTCGGAGGAATATAATTTTTCATATTCATGATAGACAAGTCCAAACATCTAGTACACGTAGCTTCAGTGCCAAAAACATAGAATTACGGATTAAAGCCAACTGACTCTACTTTCAGCAGTGTAAGCCATTAGAATATAATACCGGCCCAGTTTGATCATAAGAGGCCGTACTACTCAGGCAGCCCTCCCCCTGTGATGCCGCGTGTGCCTGTCCGGCTAAGCCAAAAAACATTTTTAGAGAATCGATCACAAGGCTGCCATCAGATATTTGTTTAGATATATTCGCTGGTGGGTAAAAAGAAGTACGGAGACAACTGAAATGCTACAAAGAAAGCGATACCGGCCAGACGCGAGCGAATCGCAATATTGACTTATTTACCGCACAAGCTGGATCCCTTCGGAAATGCCCTGACATACTATATAGCAAACAAGTTTCGTGTTGGTGGGGTGTCCGAAAGGTTAAAGCAAACATGCATTTTTCATAAAACAGGACCCATGTTCTTATACGACAGATATTCCAGCACTGTTACAGCCTCAGCTGCGGCAGACACCTCGTGTGAAACGGCCGCCACGCACCAACGCCATAATAAGGCCGTTAAAAGCGCAGCCGGCTGCCACGCTCCGACCGGTCTCACAAGAAACGTTTTGTGAATTAGATCAGACCGAGAGATGCAAACGACGGACCACATACACCGCCGCTGCCGGCGCGACGCTCCTTGTCAGGGTTCACGCGCTTTCTTCCCGGCAGGTATACCACACAAGTGTGCCAAGCGCCCACCACCGGCTTCCAATGGTAATCATGAAGTGCCTCTTGCATTGAAGCCATATGTCAGAGAAATGCTGGAAAGACCGAGCATATGTTTTACACCTGACGGGTGTTCTCCATTCCGTGTGGTCCCACCCTTGAGTAAGGCACTCGGTCACCGAAACAAGCTCTTTTGAACACGAGCTCCGTGGTCGGCTCCAATAGCAATGTGTCGGGATTTCGGAGGGCCTGGATTTCAGTGGATCACTAGAGAAAGTTGCACATCACGAGGTTTTGTGAGAAATTGCACAATGCCCACTCACACGGGTCCACAATGGTCCTAGATACCGAGAAGTCCCAAGAGCAAAGCCCGTCCAAGACTTGAAGTTTGGGACTAGAAATAAGTTCGAGGATAAAAAGTAAATATTTCATTTGTAAAAACTTATAGAGAGCAAACTGACGTGTTAATGACTCTGATATATATGGGGAAGCGTTGAGCCAAATTCTTTTCGGTGCATACAGGGTCAACTGTCGTCCGTCAGACCTTTTCAGGGTTTGACATGTAACACATTTCATCGCACCATCAAATCACACACAAAGCAACAAGAGATTAGAGATTGAGATATGGAGCCGACAAGCAATCCAGTACACGCAACATTGCCTTAAAAACAGATTTATTGTCTCAAGCCTACCTCCCCCTCTCTGGCTCTATACCCTAATTCAATCAGCCTTCACGAGTCGTTGAGGCAGTCCAAGCCCTTCCCGTTTTCCAGAAACATTGTTAATTTATTACTCTCCAATGTGGCAGCCCTTCTTTGCTAGAATATGTTCGTCTAATATATTCTTGAATGCCTCTATGTTTGAATCCCAGTACGCCGTGCATTATTTACAACTGGTAATACACTGTTTCGCCACTGGGACTATGACGTTTTTCAGGATAAAACCATGTATTACATTGTTCACATGCAATGTCATTGGTAGGGTATTATTAGAAAGTGTCAGCTTGACCTTTACATGCTCCTGAATGGATATCACGTGGTGACACCGGAACGGAAAATGAAAGTCCAAGTATGGGTCACCCGTCAGACCCGTTACACAACATTGACGTCAGCACCAGCACCGTCAACGCTGGAAAGCGTATCATTTTCATTCGCTTTCCTTCAAGTCCATATTTAAGTTACAGATTTGATTACCAAGTTTTTTTCTGGAAAAAGTAAATAAAATCTGAGCGCAAGGCAAAACAAAGAACAAACAATTATGCCACAAACAAGCAATGCTCACTTTAATTTCCTAAACCATTGTTTCCAATCACTCCAATGGGATCCTAAAGCTTTCCTCGTGGCCCAAGAGTGGCATTCGCCGGCGTCTGAAGACATGACGCATCAGAGACGAGTCTGAGATGGGCCGTGGGGCGGCTGGACTAGTTTGTGGTCCGTGGTGGTGCGGTGCTGCATCAGATCCGGTTCGGTGAGAGCGTGCAGCCGCCGCCGTCGGCTCCTGACCGGACCACCGCTTCACAGCCGTCACTGGCTACACCCCATACGCTGCAGTACATCCGGTACACTGTGCCCCCAGCGGCCAGTACACTGTCCTCCCAGCGGCCTGTACACTGTGCCCCCAGCGGCCGGTACACTGCCCCCAGTGGCTAGTACACTGTCTCCTAGCAGCCAGAGTACACTGTGCCCCCAGCGCTGGTACACTGTGCCCCCAGTGGCAGTACACTGCCTCCCAGCGGCCGAACACTGTGCCCCCGGTGGCCAATACACTGTGCCCCCCGGTGGCCGGTACACTGTGACCCCGGCAGCCAGTACACTGTGCCCCCAGTGGCCGGTACACTGTGCCCCCAGCGGCCGGTACACTGTGCCCCCAGTGGCCGGTACACTGTGCCCCCGGCAGCCAGTACACTGTGCCCCCAGTGGCCGGTACACTGTGCCCCAGAGGCTAGTACACTGCCTCCCAGCGGCTAGAACACTGTGCCCCCGGTGGCCAATACACTGTGCCCCCGGTGGCCGGTACACTGTGTCCCCGGCAACCAGTACACTGTGCCCCCAGTGGCCAGAACACTGTGCCCCGGCGGCCAGTACACTGTGCCCCCAGCAGCCGGTACACTGTGCCCCCCAGTGGCTAGTGCACTGCCTCCCAGCGGCCAGAACACTGTGCCCCCGGTGGCCAATACACTGTGCCCCCGGTGGCCAGTACACTGTGTCCCCAGAGGCCTGTACACTGTGCCCCCAGTGGCTAGTACACTGCCTCCCAGCGGCCAGTACACTGTGCCCCCCGGTGGCCAGTGCACTGTGTCCCCAGAGGCCGGTACACTGTGCCCCCGGCAGCCGGTACACTGTGCCCCCAGTGGCTAGCACACTGCCTCCCAGCGGCCAATACACTGTGCCCCCGGTGGCCAGTACACTGTGTCCCCAGAGGCCGGTACACTGTGCCCCCAGTGGCTAGTACACTGTGCCCCCGGTGACCAGTACACTGTGCCCCCGGTGACCAGTACACTGTGCCCCCAGTGGCCAGTACACTGTGTCCCTGGCGGTGGGTACACGCGCCGCCGCGGGCACCTGGGTAGTGCGCAGCGGTGGGCGGCCGTGGCCAGCGCTCGCCGTTCATAGCAGGGCGCCACATCGGCCGGCGCAGCAAAGGCCCCGACACACAACACGTCCGAGGCGAGCCGGTGACGTCACGGCCGGTAAAACATGTGCGGCCCCCGAGGCGTGTGTGAAAGGTGAGACGGCGGGCCGGGCAAAAACGGCTGCCACAGAGCGGGACTGCACCAGGCCTCGGTCCCGTCTGTCACGATACGTGGTAGTACGTACCGAGCCTGCTCATGTATCCCGGGTAGCTAACAGTGAAATCAGCCGGTGATACCTCCGGAGCCGCTTTTGTTTAACACGGGTCTGTCAGTGTCATTGGGCGATCTCAGGGAGGTAGTGAGCTTGGCCAGGAAAGGACTCTGAAAGCCGTTCTCTGCAGAGAAGAGGCAACTAACCGGGGCCAGGCAGAAACAGAACACTTTAGAAAGAAGTAATGTGGTTTTACCATTTAGTTGGTTAAAGCAAATGTGCGCCTGCATCAAAATCCAAACGTGGCCTGAAACTTCTTGCAAACTTCTTGACACACATGTAATGGACATGGCCCGTTGCTTCCGTTCAGTTTCCCACTTGCTTTTCGGTTGCCTCCAGGGTACTTCGGTCAAGTATGTTGCCATGGTTGCCGTAATCCGTAAGCATTTCTCGCGAACAAGCGACCTCCACTTGGTTCCCTGCGCCCAACTGCACTGAATGCGAAGAGAGTCACGCTTCTTGACGCGCTTCAGAACGAGCAGCGCAGTTTACTATTGTATTAGTCCATGCCACTTCCACTGGCCATGGGTCCACTACTTCCAAATTATGAAACACATTGTAGCGCCTGGAATATTTCCCAACAGCTTTCTTGGGAGCTCGCGCGTCGTATTTGAATCGAAAGAGAGTGGAGTGTATATTACGGATACCGTTTGTAAAGAAAATGAATGGGTGTGGGCAGGGAAAGCGAGAGTGAGATAATGACACCGGTATAATTTCTTATCGGTCCATCATCAGTCCCATGAAAAGAGCCCATCAGCAGTTGACATATCTCACGGCGCAGGTAGCCTGGGAGACTGGAGTCCTGGACTGATACGGGGGTGGTAAAAATAGTGTGACTGTTACGGAAGCTGAGTTCATCGGACCAGCGGCTAAATTATCGAAGTGGCATCGATGAAGCAAGAGGGGCAGTAAGTTCGGGATACACCAGCTCATGGAAGGTCGAATATGCTTATGGCGATGTGGCCAAGCAAAAAGCAGTCAAACCTAAAGTATGATATAAAGACTGCAGATTCAGTAAGTCAAATAATAAAGAATGAACTTGTTCAAGTAATGATAAAGTTTCGGCAAAGGATTCGTTACACTTTTGAACCATTCCCGCAGTCGTCAACTATTTTCTGCAGCGCTATCGATAAACCAAGAGGGCACCGCAACATACACATATCTGGCGGGCTCTCCCTGGTCACGCTGATTTACACAGCGCCGGATGACAGTCACCACACTGGCGAGGACTCCGACAAATACAGGGGTGCTGGAGCTCACCTGAAGATGGTCCTTCGGCACCTCCACCTCGCCGCACATGGTGCGCTCCTCACAAGCGCTCTTACAGTAGGGCAGCGGGTCTCCCTTCTTGTAAAACACCTGGTTGTCTCGACATTTCCTGCGATGGAGGGTTCGACCGTCAATAGGGTGGGGGCGTAATGCAAGAAAACACTGCCAAATAGTGGTAAGAGATGAACTTGAGAGGTGTTTGAAGGCCAATACACGCGTTTGACGCCTGGATAAGGCCACCGTTTCAAATCAGACAAGTCGGGAGACAGACCAACTAAAATCAGACGGGGCCAGCCAGTAAATGAAAACTGAGCAAAGGCTCACGTTTGCTCCATGAAACTGACATGAACGTCTAAATCAACCAGACCTAGGTGTCGACTTTACCATAAATTAGGCGAAACACACCGGTTATGTGCATGATAAAGCCTCAGCACGTTCAACACAAAAAGCACGTACAATAAGTAAAAACGGTACGGCAGCAGCACTAGAACGGCAGTGTTTTAACAGCTACACTCCGTGTAGCGAGTCCCACATGACGCTTCTGCCTACCTGTTGAGGCGAATTACATTTTCCACGCGGCGCACGCGCAGGGCTTTCTCCCAGTACTCCACAGCTTGTGGCAGCACTGTGTTCTGCGAAAGAGAACAATTAATCAGCTGGATTAGAGACTCGCAGCAGCCATTACCAACGGCGCGTCCTCAGTCGACCATGAACTTCCTCCCCAAATAACACCTGGACTCACAGGCATACCGCAACACAGACAAGCCAGTCTGGTATAGTGTAAGATTTTGTGAACAATCAAACAGTATTAAAACACACGTGCTCTGCATAAAATTTCAGCGTCTGGGTCGATTTCACGATGGTTTACTTTAAAAGTCAGCTTGTCTTTATGGGACAGTCTCCTCTTGCTTCAATGATCAAGGAAAGTTTTATGGCTCCAGAGCGCTGGGAAACAGCGTAGAAACGTTGTACGGCTAAACTTCCCGCTTCTGTTTAGTGGAAACCCCTTTGTAGTAGTAGACTTCCAGATAAATGGGAGAAAATCTGTGTAATCGACGCAGCGGCAGTGACATGAGCACTGGAGCTGGACGCCTGACGACACCAGGTTGCGGGGCGAACGACACGCTGAGGAAGATGACGAAGGCACAGATGGTGGTGGATGGCAAAGGTGCGGCTGGTAGTGAATTGCTTGTATACGGTTGGTGGTAAATGCGGACAACGTGGCTCAGAAAGATTGCAACGATACCACTGCTAGGCTATATGGAAGCTGCTTTGAGTGGACAATGCGGTTTTGGATACGGTGGGGTGGCTGTGAAAGTGATTTCAATATTGTTTACACGAAAAGTACGGGCCGGAAAAGGCATCTGGACTGCGATTGCCGTCTTTCCAGTCGCCTAAAATTGTGAAAATGTCTGTTCCTATCCTTCACCAGAAACAGACAGGAAGAAGACGTGGACTTTCCACGAACATCGCAACAACATAATTCTTAGCTTATTATAACCACTACCGTTTGTGTCCGTGTGTGTGTGTTGTTGGCCTTTAGCTCGCTGTAGTGGTAGCTGTGCCCCGAAAATGCTCAGACACAGGAGACCCCGGACACTGGAGGACATGCTCAGACACGGGATACCCCAGACACTGGAGGACATGCTCAGACACGGGGAGACCCCAGATACTGGAGGACATGCTCAGACACGGGAGACCCCAGATACTGGAGGAAATGCTCAGAGGAGAACACAACATGGAGGACAGCGAGACAGAGAACACCAGAATGCTCAGACGATGAGATACCAAAGTCTAAGACACGGGACACCGACACGGACATGCTCGACGGAGGGACAACGGACCTGGAGGACATGCTCAGACACAGGAGACCCCAGACACTGGAGGACATGCTCAGACGGAGGAGACAACGGACACTGGAGTACATGCGACAGGCACCGACACTGGAAGACATGCGAGACAGAGGAGACACCAGAGATGCTCAGACAGATGAGACACCAGAAGTGCTAAGACACGGGAGACACCGGACACCGGACATGCTCAGACAGAGGAGACACCAGACACGCTCAAGCACGGGAGACACCGGAAATGCTCAGAGGAGATACCGGAAATGCTCAGACAGAGGATACTGTGGCGTGGTGACGAACACGGAACCCGCCAAGCAAACATAGCCACCCTGTCTCAAGGACAGGGAATGGTCTAAACTTTGAGTATGTTTTGCGAGCGTTTTTGTTGCAGTGTTTATAGAAACTAGAGTGTATAAGTGCGCCTGTAAGGTTGAATAGACAGATCGGTCCAGCATTCGTCTCGTCTCTTCGGCAACATCACATTGGTGGCAGCGGCGGCTCCAACCCACGGTAAGCTCCACCTCCAAATTGCAGTGTATCATTCTATCTTTATTTCACGTACCCTTTCACTTGCCAAATGTCCGAATCATCTGCCAACATATTTCCATTTTCCAATTTCATTCATCCGTTTGACAGCACTTACCCTATTCAAGATTTTTTTTAGGAACTTGCGGAATCTGCCAAATTGGGCACCTGGCCTGATGAAGTCACAATTAAGGTCACTAAGTCCAAATTTACAGGACGTGCCAACAAAATTATCCGAGAAAATGTAGATCTACGTAGCACCACGACCCTCTCTGACTTCAAGAACAAAGCTACTGCTTTGTTTACAAGAGACTCGAGACCCATGACTCTCAGACTCCAAGACCTGATGACATGCATTAAACAGACAGACGAGACAGTCTCCTCTTACGCTGACCGGCTTAGGACCATGGGCAAACGCCTAACTGAATGGGACACTGATCAAGCGACTAAGGCCATCAAAGACCAGACCCTCACTGCCCAGTTTATTAAGGGCCTGCGCGTACCTATGGTGCGTAGATTGGTTATGTCTGCTAACCCCACCTCCTTTGCTGCTGCCCTTGATCTGGCCCGTTCGGAGGAAAAGCACGAATCCTTGGCCACGGTCCCAAACCCCCAAACTGCCCCCCTCAACACTGTGACTAACCCGGACACTATAGCCGCCTGCAGCGGAACAGTCTCCGGATGTGACCTGCGGTGCAAACACCCCCGCGGCGTTATCGTCTGCGTTCAAAACATCCGCATTTCTTCTGACCCGAGCCACTGCGCAGCTACACGTAATCTTGGTCAGACGGAAACCACCAATTCCGCTCTGTCCAGAAGTTGTACAAGCGCTGGACATAGCAGCGCGTCCGAGCAGTAGCACCCTGCCCTGGGCACTAGCACTGGCTTCGGAAGCAAACCCCAGCCGCGTTGCAAACAGCACGCAGTTGGACACCAGCGAGACCAGCAGTGACCTTTTACCCGTGTTGAGACCATCTCATGCCAGATATATGCCATTCCCACTGCTTATCGGTTGGCGTTACTAAATTTCAGTATAATTCTCAGGTTTTTTTATTACCTGATAGGCTTCAGTTCCGCCAGTCATTTTATGTTTGTACGTGCACGACATGTAGCGTTTGGGAATGATGATAATAAGTAACATATTGACCACATGTCTATTTCATATGAAAAAGGAATATGTTATGTGTTATGGAGTGTTATGTGTAAATAAGTGTTATGTGACCACAATGGAAATGTATAACAATGTATGGATATGTACGACATGTAAAAAAGGAAGGAATGTGTCGTAGGAGTAAATGATGAGATTGGTAATAGGTGCTGTGTTGAACGTGTTAAAGTATGGATAACAACTGTATGACGATGTTTTCATATTAGCTGAATGAAAAAAATGAGACAACCTGGACCAGAGCAAAAATGATTAAACAACTATTATTAATAGGGGAAAGGTGTGGCGTGGTGACGAACACGGAACCCGCCAAGCAAACATAGCCATCCTGTCTCAAGGACAGGGAATAATCTCAATGGTGGGAATGGGAAATTGCTTTGAGTATGTTTTGCGAGCGTTTTTGTTGCAGTGTTTATAGAAACTAGAGTGTATAAGTGCGCCTGTAATGTTGAATAGACAGATCGGTCCAGCATTCGTCTCGTCTCTTCGGCAACATCACAGTACACCGGACACTGAACATGCTCAAACTCAGGAGCGCGAGGGTGACGAGGCTTCCACTTGCATTGTCCTCAGATACTGAGGACTCGTCAAGGTGCAACAGAGTGAAAATATGAGAGGGCAGCTGGATGGAGCGGGGATGGCCTTTGGCAAGACGTTAGGTGAAGTTATTTTCAAACAGTCCCTGAAAGTCAATCTGTGGACACTAGGCTGACCATTACTAAATCCACATAATGTGCAATTGGCACGGAGCTTTCTATTGTATACACATAGGCTTGGCACCTTAGTATTTCTAACATTACTTGAAGAAAGCACTTAGCTCTACCTTGACAACGAAGTTTTTTTCGAACTGTTTCCAAAATAATTTAATGGCAAGTGATTGGAGGCATACTGTGTGAGCGACAGGTAAAAGCAAATGTTGCAGGTCGAATCACGACTGAGTGCATAATGGTCAGCTAGCAGTAAGCCTAAAATTTCCGATTCCACCTAGTGAGCAGTGATTCAAATCCAGAGGTGCTGAACATCAGAAGAGTTTGGAGATGCTAATTCTGGGTAAATTTACCGTCTTTCCAAGGACTATTGTAACACGTTGCCGCAACAGAGACTGTGACAGTAATTTCATGATGTCCCAGACATAGACAAAATCGACGTGCTAGAGATGCTTCGTCTGCGACAGGCAATCCACCTTATGGACGGTGGGCAATTGAGAGGTCATTAAACTAGAACTTCACCGGATTCCCAAATGATAACTTGACTTGGAGGAGGAGGAGCCTTGGGGCTTTACAACGCACCAACTGCTTAGGCCATATGGCACCATTAACTCTCGCCCTAATGGAAGGGTATATTGGAGATCAGGAAGTCTATATTCAGCATTTGAGCCCGGGTCAGCACCGTGGAATGCCGACTCGCTACCACTGCGCCACGGCATCCCGCTTGGATGACTTGGAGTTAACCAATTGTAACACTCTGTCTATTTAACCTTTTGGTACCTGACTCCAAAAAATGCATCGGGTCCAACAAATACTTTGTTCTTAGCGCTATTATCATATATCATATATATATATATATATATATATATATATATATATATATATATATATATGCCGCCCCGGTAGCTCAGTTGGTAGAGCGTTGGGCTCAGGCCCGCTGCACAGAAGCATGCAGTGGCAGTGCATGTCCAGGCTTGGGATCGGTTCCCCTGAGACGCTCCGGCGCTCACTAGTTTACCCGACGTACAGGTCGGCTGGCAACCGACTGGTGAGAGGGTGACCTGAGCGGGGCGGCCGTCCCTGTGCTTTGTGGGACGTTAAACTTTGGCTTCTAAATCAACCCTTCATTGTGGGAGTTGCTCGTTCGGGTGGTGGGGTCGGGGTCTCCGTGACAAGTCCCTTGATAAAATAAAAAAATCAAAGGTGACGACATAAGTTTAATACTCCTTATACGACTGGTATTGACAGAGTGACCAAGCCGGACACATGAAATTTAGTTTTTGGTACGGCGCTCAAATATTCAATTTGGACAAAAGACAAACACACACAACCAGACAACTAAATCACACCCAGTACAAAACCACCAGTGCTCAGGATACCAACCAAACAGTAAAACACTTCTCTTCCCATTTATACGAACCAGCGAAACCCAACATTAACAGAAATTTTAGAGGACTTAAATGCGTTCTCCCAACAAAAAATAGACCTTTATACCGAGGACCGACGTTGGCAGGAGGGGCCAAGGCATCCAAAACACATTCAAAAACAAGAAATTTTTAGCCTGGGGCGGTCGGTGGGGCCGGCCGGCGGGTGGGCGGTGTCGGCCAGGTGGTGACCGTCCGGTGGGCCCCGCCGCGGTGGCGTCTTACGACGTAAAAAAAACACGGTGGTCAGGAACGGTTTCTTATTTGGTTTGCTTGTTTGTTTCTTTATGTCTCCAAATCTTACTGTGTGATTGTCACGTGTTATGTGGCTGTGTTTGTGTAAATACGTCCGGTATAGGCGATGTGTTTAGTGAAAAGAAGAGAGCGCCACGACTTAAGCCTTCGGGCTTTGCGCCAATCCTTCTTATAATGTCATATTGTTTCCGTCAAATAAATGTTTATGACATACATGAGCATACTGTACAAGGAACCAGCTCCCACTATCAATCATTGAACGTAGCACGCTTCGCCGAACCACATGACTATTGATGAAGTTACAGCGCGGAGGGTTCGGCTGGGTGTTTACAGGCTTAGGGCTACATCTTGCAGAATTATGACGGTATTTTGAGACGCAGACGTTAGGGTTGAGTTATAAACCGCACAGAGGACAATAAAAAATACATGGAGCGCTAGTATGCAAAAGACAGTGTTATTCTTCTGGTGGAGAGTACTTACATTAATGAGATCAAACTTCTCCTTGCTCAGCCTGCAACAGAAGGAGGAGCGATGAGTTCAAGGCTGACGGTAACCACAGCACGCATGAATACAGATCAGAGAGTCGAGCGGAGACTCCGCTCTGGAACGCAGGCTGACCGCATTTACACCAACGAAGGCAACATTCCCAGAAGCCGCAACTAGCAGACAAGCTGCAGGCTATGATGGCAATGGCAGCAAACAAAGACACGTATACAGGGTGAACGCAGGAACAAAAGCCGACTAGACAGACACTGAAACCCGAATTACCGTGGCTTACGCACCTATTTAACTCGTGGGTCGGGGATTCACGTGAGGAACACAAATAGATTACGCCCCACTGAGGCGGCCGAACAATGCAGGGCCACCCCGCCCCATCACGGCCTCTGCAGAGATTGTACAGTCCAGTTTCGTCATACCACCGTTATGATCCAGGGCCGTCATGCTTCCCGTTGTATTTGAGGTGGCAGGATAACACTTTCTACCCGTCCAGTGCCTCTGCGGCGGCAGGAAGATCTGGGCACCGCCCAACCCTCACAACCGCTGACTCTCCGTGACGGGCGCTTGGGACCGTATCGGGTGTATCGGGATAATTCGACTTAGAGACACGCCTGTAGCCAAGACCCCGCGGTTAGCCGCAGTACCTACCACTGTAACTGGGACGAACAGCACGGAACACCGCCACACTGACGCCGGGCAGGGCCGTAAGCTTAGGGGTAGGTCACCAGCCAGACGTGGGCGTACAGCTGACAGCTCTCAGCGGGAAGCTCATGTTCTATGTGTAATCTTTATATAAAATTATGGAACAACGCGGGTCAATGGCGTCGCCGACCGTGGAAGGGTTTAATCTTTATATGAACCACATAGAACGTATTACATAAACCACAATCTTACCACAAATCCACTGAGTATGGAATGCGGC
This sequence comes from Lepas anatifera, assembly GCA_034440635.1. Taxonomy (NCBI): domain Eukaryota; kingdom Metazoa; phylum Arthropoda; class Thecostraca; family Lepadidae; genus Lepas; species Lepas anatifera. The sequence continues at coordinate 926,921 of JAOTON010001583.1, read as the reverse complement.
TCAATAAGCTCGGTTCAGGATGTTATCGAAGCTTTGTCTCTTTGAAATGTGAGCCTTCTGGATTCTGAGAATTCGTCGCGAATCCTTGTGATTGATGGGGCTCTGTTGAGGAGGCGCAATACTATTTTGGTCTCATTTTGGGGGCACGAGGGATGGAAAATCTACGTGCTGAAATTTAAGAAATAAAGAGTCATGTGAAGGAACCATAGGCGGATCCAGGATTGCCGATCGGAGGAGGCACCTTCCCGGGGGTGCGCCATCCGGACCAGGGGGCGCCACTTATGACCGGCAAAACCTATCGGGTGGGCGCCAAATCCTGTCGGTGGGCGCCGACTTTCGTATCCTGGGGGGGGTGGGAAGCGACATTTCAGGGGGCGCCATCAACCTTTCCGGGGGCGCCGAGGGTCGATGGAGGGACACGTGGTCCCCCTTGCCCCCCTGGATCCGCCTATGGAAGGAACCCAACATATTAATCGAACAAAGTTACAGCATCGTAACTTTAAAGACACTTATTGTACTTGAGTATACATAATATGCCTGAACAAAACATTTTCAGAAGCAAAGTGTTTTACCTCATTATGAAGCAGCACTTCGCGTGGGCATATCCTCGCACAACCCCAATTGATGTATGATACACCAACATGATATACCGCGCTCAACCTCACCTGTGCCCAGAACTCGGATAAGAGGTTGCAATTCTGGTCCCAGCATCCAGGCACGGAAATCTGCTGCTGGTTGGGCCGAGACTTTGTCGGGACTAACTGGGTTTGTGTGATGCGTCTCCGCGACCGCAGGAGATCGGCCGACGCTATTCGATCCTCATTAGCTAGTACCGACCCCGCGTGTGATGAGCTACAAAAGACAGTCGGAAATGGCTCCAACGCATTCACGCATTCAAAGACTGATGGACTGAATTCAGACATTGTCTTTCCATAATAAGAAAAGCCTACCGTTTCACCTTCCAAGACATCCGTTTAAAATATATATGTCAGACCCTGCAATAGAATGACCATCTCTTCGCCCATTTATGACTACCTATACTATGACTAGCAAACCTGCCTCATTGCCGTCTAGTGCCTGGACCAGAGCCAGAACCAACATCCGATCCACCGGGCTTCTGTCCAGACAATTTTGACCTTGCCAGTGCCAAAAACAGCGCTAGAATTTTTCGGAAAGGTCTAAATTACTTAGCCTATCCTGTGCTAACTTGGCCTTACCTGTGGATTTACCTTAGGGCTTACTTCACGTTACCATCGTATCTGAGCTCTGGTGGATCAACCCCAACGTACAACACCCGGCCCAGCCTGAAGGGAATGTGGCACCTTTACAATTATATTTGAATTGGGATGGCAAGATTATAAAGCACACGAAAAACCCTGCTTAGCACTACATTCGCCCTATAACTCACCATGCACGGAGAAAAGGACGAGTTCAGAGCGGATTCCGTTCCCACCAGCCCCACAACGACCACAGTTTCCAACGAGCAGCTGTGCACGGCCGCTTTGCTCGTCAGGCGTGAGGTGGTAAGGCTCAGGGGTGAGACCAGTGCGTTCAAAAAGTGGTACGCTCGTGAATCGTCGTTGCTCCGTAAAAGATGAGTCTCGTGACAAACGAAATATGCCGTCAGGAGTTTTTCGGTGAGCGCTATGCACCTGATAGATCAGTTTGAATCCACGAAGGTGCCAAACTCCCTTTAAACCAACCTAAATAGCACAAGCGTCACTACTGACAGAAAATTTTTAAAAAGCGAGGGCACCAGCTAGTCTTCAACCTGCTTCTGACAAGAAACATTGCCCCCCGCTGGAACCAGAAACTCATCCGATTCAGGCTCAGTGTTGCCTTCCATACTGGCTGGTCGCAGATTTGTCTGATATCTTCCCAATTTTGTTCCTGAAATATGGACATGTGTGGATGAAAAGCGGTAGGGGGAGGGGGTGAAAGCCTGTCCCTGTCCTCCCCCCCATTTCGACCCGGTGGTTATCAGGGTAAAATATTAGAAGTATAAACTGGCATGTACATACAGAGAAGCGAGAATCGGTGCTGCAAGAGGCCAAATTCTACTTGAAAATAAAATCAGCGAGATAAGGTTGAAATAAATGGCATCACCTTTTTTAGTGGACGTTACATTTGATGACACGTGCTCCTTGATCCATTTATTTTAGATGGAATGGGCCAATTGGTGAATGGGCTGACAAATGTACAAGTTTGTCGACCGTCCGATTCCATTAAAATACGTGTGAACGAGGAACGAGTGCCCGGAAATAGGTACGACATTTATAACGAAGCAATAGTCGACGAAATCTGCTACAGCCTTCTCTTACACCGGCCTAACCAGACCTAACCAGCCTCAATATCGTCAGACTTGAGCTGAGCTATCAAAATCTTATGGTGCTCAATCTTAGTTAGTCTTAGTTAGAGTTAGTCTTGGCAAACTTAATTGAAACTTAGCCTAGACTGAACAGAGCACGCCTCTGTCATTTACATCCAGAGAAGAGAGGGCCCACCACTTCAACAACATCCAATCTTACAGAGGAATCCGTCAAGGTTAGGTGTCAGTGCTTGGGACTGCGGTGGAGTCGGCGTCAGTGTCTGAATCACGCCCTGGCACGGCGGCGGAGTCGGCAGCGGAGTCGGCGTCAGTGTCTGGCACGCGGGGAGTCGGCGTCAGTGTCTGGGTCACGCCCTGGCACTGCGGCGGAGTCAGCATCAGTGTCTGGCACTGCGGCAGAGTCGGCGTCAGTGTCTGGCACTGCGGCGGAGTCGACGTCAGTGTCTGGGTCACGCCCTGGTACTGCGGTGGAGTCGACGTCAGTGTCTGAGTCACGCCCTGGCACTGCGGTGGAGTCGACGTCAGTGTCTGAGTCACGCCCTGGCACTGCGGTGGAGTCGGCGTCAGTGTCTGAGTCACGCCCTGGCACTGCGGCGGAGTCGGCGTCAGTGTCTGAGTCACGCCCTGGCACTGCGGTGGAGTCGGCGTCAGTGTGAGTCACGCCCTGGCACTGCGGTGGAGTCGACGTCGTGTCTGAGTCAGCCCTGGCACTGCGGTGGAGTCGGCGTCAGTGTCTGGCACTGCGGTGGAGTCGGCGTCGTGTCTTAGTCACGCCCTGGCACGGCGGTGGAGTCGACGTCAGTGTCTTAGTCACGCCCTGGCACTGCGGTGGAGTCGGCGTCAGTGTCTGGCACTGCGGTGGAGTCGGCGTCAGTGTCTGGCACTGCGGCGGAGTCGACGTCAGTGTCTGGGTCACGCCCTGGTACTGCGGTGGAGTCGACGTCAGTGTCTGGGTCACGCTGGCACTGCGGTGAGTCGACGTCGTGTCGAGTCACGCCCTGGCACTGCGGTGGGTCGGCGTCAGTGTGGGTCACGCCCTGGCACTGCGGCGGAGTCGGCGTCAGTGTCTGAGTCACGCCCTGGCACTGCGGTGGAGTCGGCGTCAGTGTCGAGTCACGCCCTGGCACTGCGGTGGAGTCGACGTCAGTGTCGAGTCACGCCCTGGCACGCGGTGGAATCGACGTCAGTGTGGTCACGCCGAACTGCGGCGGAGCCGGCGTCAGTGTTGGGTCACGCCCTGGCACTGCGGTGGAGTCGGTGTCAGTGTGATTCACGCCCTGGCACTGCGGTGGAGTCAGCGTCAGTGTCGGCACTGCGGTGGAGTCGGCGTCGTGTCTGGCACTGCGGCGGAGTCGGCGTCAGTTTGGTTCACGCCCTGGCACTGCAGCGGAGTCGACGTCAGTGTCTGGTACTGCGGTGGAGTCGGCGTCAGTGTCTGGTTCACGCCCTGGCACTGCGGTGGAGTCGGCGTCGTGTCTGGGTCACGCCCTGACACTGCGGCGGAGCCGGCGTCAGTGTCTGGGTCACGCCCTGGCACTGCGGTGGAGTCGGTGTCAGTGTCTGATTCACGCCCTGGCACTGCGGTGGAGTCGGCGTCAGTGTCTGGCACTGCGGTGGAGTCGGCGTCAGTGTCTGGCACTGCGGTGGAGTCGGCGTCAGTGTCTGGTTCACGCCCTGGCACTGCGGTGGAGTCGGCGTCAGTGTCTGGCACTGCGGCGAGTCGGTGTCAGTGTCTGGCACTGCGGTGGAGTCGGTGTCAGTGTCTGGGTCACGCCCTGGCACTGCGGCGGAGTCGGCGGCTCTCCCTGGGCCGCGCTGCCGCTGACACACATGCTGGGCGCCCGCCGCCCGGACAAAAGTGAAACGGCCGTCAGCTGGTCACAGGCGGCCGGTCTGCGGCCGAATAGAGAGCACTGGAACACTTTCGCGTCCGCCGCGTGGCCGGTCGGGCGATGGGGTGGTCCGGGGACTGCTGAGACTGCGACGAGGAGGAGACAGCACAGGGAGGCTGGGAGAGGTTAAGCTTGTCAAAACTGACGGCGCAGAATGATGCAGATTATGCTCGAAAACATTTTTTTCAGAAGCTGACTCCAGAATCCCAGCCCAAACTTTTCGTGAGCCAGCAGTCTCCATGAGAGATGGCGTGGGTCCAGGTTTGAACCCGGTTTCGCCTCGTGCGACGCCACCCTTTCATGCCGGCATGACCTTGCTGAATTCATATTGATTCAGTTCCATCAGCTACATTCTCACTGGATACTCCTTCCAGTGGCAGTCACGAAAGCTCCCCATTGGCGCACAAGCCGTCAGACGTGCCGAGCGGTCACGTGACCACTTTCTAGCCAATCCGGCGATCCTCCACTGCGCGTGAAATAATCGCGTATTTGTGGGGATCGCAGACAAACGGCGCACCTGCCGCACGCTTTCTCACAGCACGATAAATGCGCTGCGATTCAAAAGAAAGTGTACGAAATCTGAGCCGTGTCCTCGAGCCAGGCCCACGCGAACATGGTGTGGAGGCCTCCAGCGTGTTGTAATGAACCACGAACAGCAGTTCGTTAGTAATCTGTCAGACACCATGTAAATTCTCTCCCCGGTCCATATTCATGAGGCTGTGAGTGATTTCGACTAATTTTCAGCTGATTAGCTGCCATCGACCCGGGCCTACCGGTCAGAGGTGCCTCATCTACAGAAACAACTTTTTACCTATGCTTACTAGTCCCTGGCCATGAACTCGCACTTACATGAATTCATTCACCATCTATCGACTGGTATCATTGAGGAAACGGCAAAAAAGGGAGTACTCCAGGAGCAAACGTGTCGCCTTCATTCTTTGCCACTCCTAACTAAAATATAAAAAACTATAAAAATAGCACCCTGCTATAGCAAACATATGTAACTAGTATTATCGACGCAAATAAATGCGTACGTTATTGAGGACCAACCGGGCGGAGCCAAAAAACGTGTTTGTTTTTCCGGCACATTACTGTCCGGTGAGATCCTGCAGTATCGCTTATAAACTGACCTGAAGTGTCCGTACGTGACACAAAGCCCAAAAGCGGCGTCAACCAGTAAAATAACAACGACTTATCTCAGAATATCGCCAGCTTTTCGTCATTTCTTTTAATCACTGCTCTGGCTACTAACATAAGACGTTTAAGGCTGACCCGACCTGCCCTGGGGCAATGACATTCCCGGGGATGTCCTAGCACCAGACTTGATGACTCAAATTTTCTTGAGTCGACTCAATTCTGACTCAAAGCTAAATGGCTGACTGATTCTGACTCGACTCACTGAGTTGAAAATGGTGAGCCGACTCAACTCAGGTCAAATTCAGAAGTGAGCCGACTCGATTCCGACTCAAATCAGCATTGAGTCAGAGTCGATTCCAACTCAGAATAGTGGCAAAATATGCACAGAAAAAAATGATAATTTCCTTCAATAGTATGCAAAATCCAGTATATTTATTCATGGCGTTAATCTAACTGCACATTTCCTTTAATAATATGCCAATTTCAATGCATTAATTCATGACAGAAATTATTCCTGCATAGGAATGAAGAAAGATGCTAATCGCAAACAGGTGAGTATGAAGAAGGGCCTGATGGCTTTGCATTTTAACACGCGCATTGACGGGGGTCTGAGCCACCTTCGCATTGACGGGGGGCGGGTACCCGCCCCCATAAGATCTCGAGAACCACGGTAGGTAGCGAAAAACGGTAAACGGCGTTGGGCTGCCCATCCACTTCTCCATCGAAAACATTTGAAACATCTTTTTGTCACGTCACATTTAAGGTCACGGAGGTCAACACATGCCCATCATAGGGATAACATGTAAAATTCAGTTTTTGGGCATTACATCTGAACAAGTAAAGATAGAGCAAAACGACTTGAACTATATGAACCCTCTTAGCAAACCAAATCGAATGATATATAATTTGACCTTGCTAGGTTAAATCAAGAATTTGACCTGACCTGAGGTCAGGTCAGGGTCAAATTATATAAAATGCGTATCATTAGAACCGCAAAGCCCAGGCGAGTCTAATGCAGGTAAAATAAATGCTCTATCACTACCCGTTACTGAGTTATTCCGTAAAAACCATTTTTCCCATGTATTTCCAATGGAGAGGTCATGCCTCGTACCTGACCTTAGGTCATTGATATCAAAAATACCGGAATATATGTTAGAGAACTCGGTAGGGCCATTATGTGATATGAGTTTCAATCGGATAAGTTCACCCTGGTCCGACTTATGCTATCTTAAACTTTTTTTGAGGTCGGGTCACTTGACCTGTACTGGTGACCTGACCTGAGATGACCAAACCTTAAAATTTTCACAGAAGTTGTAAAAATGATGAGGGAAAAGGTACACCAAGTACGGCGGCGCTACGCGCCGCCGTTTTTCTGCTATCTCCGAAAAACCCGAGGGGGGCGGGTAACCGCCCCCCGTCAATGCGCATGTTAAAGGCATGTCCTTCATGAGCAGTCACTGCAAAAAAACAGGAATCGATATTTGAACATATGATATTTTGAGAGGCAATTCCTGCCCCAGATCATTCTGAACAATCCCATGACGAACTTAAACTAGAAAAAATACTACACTGTGCACTGCCCCTATCCAGCACCTCACCAAAACCAAAAACAATGATGAATACTCGCCTTGTCCTCCCGAAAATGCTGTAGTAAACACGTAGACGTTACAGATGGCGCATTAAAGACATTACGAACCTAGCCTCGGATAGCGCAAACCTGACGATGGATAGAACTTTAAAAATCACGTGACCAAAAAGGCGTAAGAAAAATCTGCAGGTTCATGTTAAGGTAATCATGCCTTCGAGGTACTAAAGCCTAAATGACCAGCCGTGTCATTGTATTATTCTTCCGGTAGAACGCAAAATAGTGTGCCACACGCATGCGCAGTACGATATCGTGACTGCAAGATACGTCACTGCGCATGCGTGCGGCATACTAGTATGCGTTCTGCTCGGCAGAATAACACGGCTACTAGCATTTTGTTGCGCACCATGATCATTTTGTGACTAATGTGGCTCGTGCGGGCGTAGCAGTGTGAGAGTGGTAAATAAAAATAATCGGCATCATCATAATTTGAAGAGCGGGCGGTGGTTTTTTGTGAGTGAGAGGATTGATGAATATTTTTCAGTTTATCAGTTTCACAGTTTGAAATTACTCAGGCTAGGCCAGAGGTAGGACTGATATCCATTTTCCATAAATAGGCAGTTTTTATTATCTACCAGTGGGTGTTCTCAAACCACGACAAATGAAAATAGTGCTTTGAAATAAGCAGATAATTGAAGCTTTTAGTTTCCGTTTCGACCCATTCCAAGGCTTATGTACAAAATAAGATTTTTGGTACCCTCTTTCTGATGCTGATACGTCTTTTTTAGTGTTTTAGCTAAAGGAAGGAAGAAAATAGAAAATAAAGATATGGTTTCCTAAGAGAGAATTATCTTTTGCATAAGAATGAGCATAGGATTTTGGATGGTGTGCATTTTGAAAGTTGAAAAAGTCTGATTTTGTGCCTAATCACACATTTTTCTGTATGATTCTGCATGCCATTGCTAGGATTAAACGGAAAAAAACTTTCAAATGTGTGTGCTTTTTAAACTATATTTTACATAACTTGTGTTGCTAACAACCGATCCAGGCATGGGTATAGCGTGGATATGAGAATAGTGAATTACCTGTTATTACCAAATAGCAATATGAAATCCTTCAAAATTAGATGTGAAAATTTCTAAAATGTCAGTCATGTGATCACTTATGTTAAGAAAATAGTGTTGAGTCGACTCAACTCTTGACTCACAGCATGGAGGCTGACTCAGATTCTGACTTGACTCAACTGGTTGTCCAGTTGAGTCGACTCCGATTCAACCCAAACATGAAGTTGAGTCGACTCAACTCTGACTCGAGCAAAATTTGAGTAGACTCTGAGTCGACTCCGACTCTGAGTCGCGACTCAACAAGTCTGCCTAGCACAATGGTATCCCCAGCAATACCAACTCAACAGCCACGCCCCAACAGCCCGCCATAACACTCATCTGCCGTACTAAGCCGGCGAGTTCTCCATTGTGCTGGGACATGAAGACAGATCAGCGAGAGCTTTCACCGCCGTCATCACAGGGATTACGGCCGGTGGGCAGGACGGCGGACCTCGGCTTTCCGGCCCAGCGTTCACCGAGTGACACGGTACAGTCGCCGGCAGCCCAGACACAAAGCCAGAGGGCCAGGCTCTGGATCTGACGGAGACAGTCCAAAGGAGACTAAGTGGTGAGCGTTATGTATGATGATGTATGCAAAAGCGAGAACGAGGCATTAAGGGATGAATGTCAAGTTGGTAATGTCAGAAAGGCAGGGATGAAAGGCATCATGCAGAGGAATTTCCACTATCCTTTCCGGCCGAACAATACTGTGACTCAATTACCAGCCAAGAGACGGGTAGCAACAGTCTTCTTTCAAGGGAACTGCTAAGGTCGTGACTGCAATTGCAACCCGTGAGAACCGTCCTGATTGAAGACGCTTAAAGAGCCACACAGATAAAATCATGTCATTCCCTGCTTCGGGTTAGTTTTCCCCGAGATTTACGGAAAAATAACGCAGGTGCATAGGCGGATCTAGGATTGCCGATCGGGGAGGGGGCACCTTCCCGGGGGCGCCATCCGGACCGGGTGGGGCGCCATCCGGACCAGGGGGCGCCACTTATGACCGGCAAAAGTTATCAGGTGGGCGCCAAATCCTATCGGTGGGCGCCGACTTTCGCATCCTGGGGGGTGGGAAGCGACATTTCAGGGGGGCGCCATCGACCTTTCAGGGGGGCGCCGAGGGTCGATCGGGGGGGGCACGTGCCCCCTTGCCCCCCCCCTGGATCCGCCTATGCGCAGGTGTCAGTTACATGAAAGCTGGATATGGCATTCCTAAATGACAGGGGAATCATAAGCAACAAAATTACCGTGAAGAAAGGTGAGCTTGGTCTAGGAGCGGGCTGAGCAAAACTGATAGGACAGTTTCATAAGCTTTACAAAACGTTCGCCGTATTTTTTAGTACCAGCGTAGTTGTGCTGGTTAGCAAAATGCATGTGGAAATGAAAGCAAATCGAAAGAGGTGTCCATTCAAAATTGACAACAACCTAAAAGCGCAGCTTTAATATTAACGGTATCAGATCCAAACAGCTTAGCATTAATAAAACCACCCAGGGCGAACTTGTAAGACAGAATTATAATTTTCAAATATTCTCGTTCGGTGCCCACGTCCTCTCAATCTCCCCCCTTTAAGAAAACAAGTTAAGTTTTTAAATAATGCTGTCATATTCACGACCAAAACAAACATATGTTCTTTCAGTGCTTCACTTAGATGAGAAACTCTAAGAGAGCAACTTAATTTACGGAGATGGAAATGTCCCAAAACGATATACTAGCCACGGGCCCTTCACGCCGAGTTTTGTAAAATCGAATAGTTCCTGGAAGAGTTATGATTCTTCTGGTTACTTTTTCATTTCCCTTTGAACGTTACACCGACGATAACATCCGCAGAACCCCGGCCAGCGACCTGGGTATCGCCGAACATCCGTAAGCCCTGGGCGTCTCACCTGAACACACGGCTGCCACGCCATGGGTCTCTCACCTGAACACGCTGATGCCGTCGGGTCTCTCACGTGTACACGCTGGTGCCGCCAGGTCTCTCTCCTGAATACGCTGGTGCCGCAGGGTCTCTCATCTGTACAGGCTGATACTGCCCGGTCTCTCACCTGAACACGCTGGTACTGCCGTCTCTCACCTGAACACGCTGCGATCGTAGCTAAGCTTCACGCGCAGTCGCTGGTCGACGGCGCGCCGTTTCATCACGTGCGCCGGCTCCACGTGCACGCCGTGTATCACCTGACAGGGGGAAGGGGGGAAGGTCATCCATCCGCACCCGCAGACAGCCGCCTACCTCCCCCCAGAGCGCAGCGGAGAGATCGCAATTGCACTTGTGGATAGATGGCTGATTTTCTACCGAGTTTCTCTTCACCTTTCTGAGGCTTTCCACCCATGGAGCAGTCAGCAATGCATGGGGAAGCCCTTCCCCGGTTGGGCGGACCCGGCCGGCAGTCTCCGAGAGGGGACTCCACAGAGCCGATCTCACTCTGACTAGGTCTACAGAAATGGATACATGTTCCCGGCAGTATTGAAAAGCTCTTCGCAAAAAAATCAGTTATTTCAGCCTATTTTCCACTGAGCTACACAACGAAGTCACGACAGGTAAAACTATTCTTAAAAGGCCCCAATATAAACTGGCGTTTCCACATCTAGCTTCCCAGTACATCAGCAGTCACTAGTCACAGTCGAAAGACTAGAGCATATGACCACACTACCTCAAGAGGAAAATTCATCTGACCACGGCTAGAGCAAGGCTTCGGGCTGACCTGCTATGGTTAAAAAGCATGTGAATTAGTTCCCAGCATGAAGCAAAAGGGTGCCATGCCACTGACTCCATCATCGAAACGAGCTTATTGACTCCAGATGAACTCTGAGGTAGCGGGTCCAATATTTCAGCTCGCCTTTCGAAGAGCACTTCGCTGTTGAGGATTTGAAGTTAATCTAAACCGCACCTGCTGGAATTGACATATTACACATTTTTATACATTTTTCCAGCGCGTTTATAACACGTCAGTTACGTTAGCCAGGCCTGATCTGATTCTCGGGATGAACCTGAATCAGCCATCCATGTCTTTACATACATACCACAAACCACATCACCATAAACGTTTGTGGGCGGTGCTTAGGGCAAGTTCACTTTACCTGACCTGAAGACCCAAACAGAGATGAGCCACACTTCACACTTTGGGATATGCTGCAAAATATAATTTGAAAAACCATTAGCCAGAAGAGCTGGCCAGAGCGCTGGCACCTTTGGGACTCCTCTAAAAAGCCGAGAGGCTCTGCTGAGCCCACCGTCGCCCGGAAGGCTATGTTTAACAGCTATAGTCCGTCGTCTCACGGAAGGCTAAGGGTATAACATTTAACTCTTCCGACCTGTTCGGGACCGCAGTATGAGAAAGGACGGTAATATATCCGTCCCACGTTCACGCACAAACACGGGCCAGCGCAGACTCTGCTCACGGGGTGCCTCCCTTTACAATGAGATGCCTGTTGAGATGAGGAGATCATGGCTGGAGATCTCTTCTCGATCCAGGGGAGTTCTGGGTGGGTTAACGCTGGTACGACCATACAGGCCTATACAAAGCCTATGGGAGACCCAAAATCCAGGGGTCCTGACCCCCAGCCCCCTCCCCCGGGATTTCCACCCATGGAGGAGGTTACCCATTCCAACGTTTTGTCGTGCTCTAAAAATTACATAATCACAGCCCCGGATTAAGACATGCACTGGGTGTGCGGAGTAGTGCGGTGTGTTTGTGTTTCGATATATGATTGTATTCTAACCTCACCTACATTGTTTTAACGTGTACGTGCTCCTCCAATACTCAGCTTATCGACGTGGAGTTGTAATTGCCACAGCTGCCTACATGTGAAGACTCTGAATAAAGTCTTTGTCTTTAACCTATAGCCCGTCGTCTCACAGAAGGCGAAGTTGAACAGCTTAGTCTGTCGTCGCACGGAATGCTATCACTATGTTAAGCACCTATCTGGTTTTTCATGGTTATATTTACAGAATTTTCTTCCAAAATTTAAGGTCGGATATCGTTCTGTGCACAGCTCTCCGGATAGGTATTTACGAAACAAACTATCGACAATAAAATATTTCCTTCCGATGTGACAACAACTTTCGACTAGCCTAAAAGATCCCTATTTCCGAGAGATAATTTCATATGACGGCGGTGATAGCATCTGTGATTAAGCCAAAGTCGTGAATATACCATAGCGTGGTTACCAAAGCGCTGACTCCAAGGGTGTGAAGTACAACGCTTCCAGGGCTATGCGCCGGTCGTGTATGCATGTGTCGATCACGGCCCCGGCGCCTCCTCCAGCTGGTCACGTGACTGTGTCGGACTGAGATCCGATACCTGCTGGACATTGAAGAGGCTACCCATGTCCTGTCCATGCGTCAGAAGCTTGTACACTTGGACCTGTTTTTCAAACAGGAAGCTCTGTGCCGGTACAGATGTTTCTTGACAGCCTTTCTATATGTCGCCATATGAAGGAACCAGCTGAGGCCTGGAAGGCGTTGCTGTACTGTTAGAAAGAAGACGGTTGCCCTTGACGACAGAGGTGGTGTGTTCGCCTTACGGCGGTGCCGCTGTCACGCCTCTGACCCTGGATCACCCGAACACCAGGAGGCCGGTGAAAGTAGTGGCAGACGATCCACACCTGACGCGATCTATGAGGGAGGTCAGGCACTCCTGACATGCAAGAGTTCTTCGGATGTGAGAGCTCTAACGCCGGTGTGCGTATTCCCGGATTCGCCATTCGTTTGGCAAACCCGGGTAGAACCCAGGAAGCCCCTCAATCCCCATGATCGAGCATACGACGCCCCGACGCTGCACAAAATGACCACGACCGTCGACCAATGATCATGGGCGCCGAAAGCGGGGGACAGGGGCGCTCGATGTTGGCCAACCAGGGGGACGCCCCCCCAAATGTTTTGGTCCATCGTCATTAATGCTGTCAGGCACCGAATATGCTCAAAATTCGCCTCCCCGGTCAGCACCAGCCGGGTCCGTTCCCCCCCTGTAAAAATTCCGTGGCGGCGCCCCTGCCAATGATGCAAACATTAACGATGTACCCATACACTGCGCTCAATCACCCCTAAAATCGCATCAGCGCGCCCTTGAATGGTCACTTCCCAGCCCCCAACACACAGGCACTGGCGCCCACGCCACATCATACGATTTGCCTCCCATCAGGTAAGTCGCACTGTAAGAAATGACGCTCTTTTGGCCGAAATGGGTCCCTGGACTATGTGCCCCTCCTCATCGCAAATTCTGGATCCGCCTTTGAGGGCGAACTATGGGGATTTTGCCCAGTTGATCAACGCCTGCCTTTTCCGGCTACTCCCGCTTCTTTCGCCGCCAGGCCGGCCGAGCCCTCCGGACGCTGCACGCAGGTCAGAGCACTGGATAGCTCCATTGTGTTTCACTCGCCCGGCGACGTGACCAGCCTACAGCCTAAGCGCTCGGTCGGTCCCATTTACACTGCGACAAACTCAGCTCGAGACGCACGTGATGAGTGAACACGTTTCGGTGCAGCCCAGTGGCGTAGCCAAGGGGGGTCCTTGGGGTCCGCGGACCCCCCCTTGGGCTGACCTTATGCACTGGAAAACACGAGCATTGGTCTCAGGGACCCCCTGAGCTTGGTCTCAGGGGGCCCTCCGAGCTCGATCTCAGGCCCCCCCCGACGTTGGTCTCAAGGGACCTCCGAGCTTGGTCTCAGGGGGCCCCCAAGCTTGGTCTTACGAGCCCCCTGATCTTGGTCTCAGGGGCCCCTGAGCTCGGTCTCAGGGGGCCCCCGAGCTTGGTCTCAGGGAGCGCCCAAGCTTGGTCTCAAGCGACCTCCGAACTTCGTCTCAGGGGGCCCCCGAGCTTGGTCTCAGGGGGTCCCCGAGCTCTGTCTCACGGGCTTTCCGAGCTTGGTCTCAGGGGCCCCCGATCATCGGTATTGAGGGCTCCAGAGTACCGAACATTGATCTCGGGGGAGAGGGGCCTGAGCCTGGTCTCAGGAGCCCCAAGCTTTGTCTCAGGGGGCCCCGCGAGCTTGGTCTCAAGGGACCTCCGAACTTGGTCTCAGGGACCCCCGAGCTTGGTCTCAGGAGGCCCTCCGAGCTTGGTCTCACGGGCCTCCTGAGCTTGGTCTCAGGGGGCCCCGAGCTCGGTCTCAGGGGGCCCCAAGCTTGGTCTCAGGGGCCCCGAGCTTGATCTCAAGGGACCTCCGAACTTGGTCTCAGGAGCCCCCAAGCTTGGTCACAGGGGCCCCCGAGCTTGGTCTCACGGGCTTTCTGAGCCTGATCTCAGGGGCCCCCGATCATCGGTATCGAGGGCTCCGGAGTACCAAACATGGATCTCAGGGGCCCCCTGAGCTCGGTCTCAGGGGCCCCCGAGCATAATCTCACGGGCTTTTCAATCTTGGTCTTAGAGGCCCCCGAGCTTGGTCTCAGGGGTCCACCGGGCTCGGTCTCAGGGGGTCCCTGATCATCGGTATCGAGACTCTAGAAAACCAGACATTGATCTCAGGGGGCCCCTGAGCTTGGTCTCAGGGGACCCTGAGCTTTAGTCTCACGGGTCTTTCTATCTTGGTCTCAGGGTCCCCCTAGCTTGGTCTCAGGGACCCCCGAGCTTAGTCTCAGGGGACCCCCGAACTTGGTCTCAGGGGCTCTCGAGCTTGGTCTCACGGACCTTTCGATCTTGGTCTCAGGCGGCCCCCTAGCTTGGTCTCAGGGACCCCCGAGCTTAGTCTCAGGGGCCTTTCTATCTTGGTCTCAGGGGGCCCTCCGAGTTTGGTCTCAGGGGCCCCCGAGCTTGGTCTCACGGGCCTTCCGAGCTTGGTCTCAGAGGGCCCCGATCATCGGTATTGAGGGCTCCAGAGTACCGAACATTGATCTCAGGGGTCCCCTGAGCTCGGTCTCAAGGGCCCCCGAGCTTGGTCTCAGGCCCCCCCCGAGCTTTAGTCTCACGGGCCTTTCGATCTTGGTCTCAGGGGGCCCCGAGCTTGGTGTCACGGGTCCCCAAGCTTGGCCTTAGGGGCTCCTCGAGCTTGGTCTCAGGTCCCCCAAGCTTGGTCTCAGGGGCCCTGAGCTTGGTCTCAGGGGGCCCAAGCTTTGCATCAGGGGGCCCGAGCTTGGTCTCAGGAGGCCCGAGCTTGGTCTCACGGGCTTTCCGAGCTTGGTATCAGGGGGCCTGAGCTTGGTCTCACGGGCCTTTCGATCTTGGTCTTAGGGGGCTCCAGAGCTGGTCTCAGGGATCCCCCGAGTATTGGTATCGATGGCTCCGGAGCAGCGAACATTGACCTCGGGAAGTGGGGGGGGACAATATTGATCTCGGGGTGCCCCCCCGACTATCGATATCGAGGGGACTTATGAGCGAGGCACGAGATTTGGCCCCATGGGACCCAGGGGCCAAGGCTTGGACTCAGGGTCCCCGAGCATTGGTATCGAGGGGCTCCAGAGTACCGAGGATTAGTCTCGGGGGGGGGGCTCCGAATTTTGATCTGGGGGCCCCCGAACAACGGTGTCGAGTTACTCCTGAGAAAAGCGCAAGCATGGACCTAAGGGTGCCCCCGAACCTGATCTAAGTGGAACCCCGAGCTTGGTCTTAGGAGCCCCGCGCATCAGTATCCAGGGGCTCCGGAGTATTGGTATCGGGGGGGCAATGCTTTCAGGGGCCTCCAAGTGCTGATCTCGGCGGGCCCCCGAATGTGTGGATGCAGTGGCGTAGCCTAGGGGTTCTAGGAGTCCGAACCAATCTAGGAGTCCGTTCTAGGCCAATCTGAACCACTGCAAAGCATTCTCTGATGACGGGGCCCGCAGAATCAGTCTCAGAAGCCCCTGAAGATTCGTTCTCAGGGCGTCCCGAGTCGGTCTCAGGGGCGCGCCCTGAGGGTCAGTCTCAAGACCCCCAAAAGTGGATTTCGGGGGTGCCTGAGAGTTAGTCTCAGGGGACCCCGAAAGTCGGTCTCAGGGGCCCCGAGAGTCGGTCTCAGGGGGCCGAGCTCGTCCCAGGGTCCCCCAGAGAGTGGTTCTCAGGGCCCCGCGACAGTCTATTTCAGGGGGCTCCATGAGAGTCAGTCTCAGAGAACCCCAAGAGTCGGTCAAGGGGACCCCGAGAGTCAGTCTTAGAGGATCCCCAATATTCAGTCCCATAGTCTTACGGGCGTCTCTATCAGGAGTCAATATTTACTTTTAGGTGGCCCCGAGAGTTAATCTGGGGGTCTGAGAGTTAGTCTCATTTGATCCGCAGAGTGCTGATCTCAGGAGGCCTCCGAGGGGTAATCTTGGGAACCCTCGAGATTTAGCCTGAGGCTGTGCCCCCTCTCCTAGTTGTTGCATAAGAGGCCCCGACAGTCAATCTCAGGGAGCACCTAAAAGTTAGTCTCAGAGTGCTCCCGGGAGCTAGTCTCCGGTTCGTCCAAGAGCTAATTTTGGGGTTTTGAGAGTAATTCCCAGAGGTGTTCCCTAATTTTGGTCTCACGGCCCCGAGTTAGCCTTAGGCCTCTGAGGGCTAGTCTGGGCTTCCGAGAGGCAGTCTCAGGAGTGCCGTGCCAAATACTCAGTCTCAGGGGTGCTTCCACACCTCTCTCCTCGAGTGTTAGTCTCCGGGGGCGCCCCAGGGTTAGTCTCAGAGGGCTGTCGGAAGCCATTCCCAGCCCCCCGCCCCACCCCAGAGATAGCCTCAGGGGACCCCCAAGAGCTAATCTGGATGGCCCCGAGAGTCAGTCTCAGCCCCCTCCCCCAGAGCAAATCTGGGGGGCCCGATAATTAGGCCCAGAGGTGCTGCCGATAACTAATCTAGGGAACCTCGAGAGATTCTCAAGAGTCCACAATTTTGGTCAAGAGGCGCCGTGAATCAGTATC
Source organism: Lepas anatifera (assembly GCA_034440635.1). Taxonomy (NCBI): domain Eukaryota; kingdom Metazoa; phylum Arthropoda; class Thecostraca; family Lepadidae; genus Lepas; species Lepas anatifera. The sequence continues at coordinate 910,077 of JAOTON010001583.1, read as the reverse complement.
AGAGACTCCATGAGATCTAATAGGGAGAGGGGCCGGAAATTAACCTTGTGAGTAGCGCCAAGTGTTGGTCTAAGGCGGCCCCAGAGCTAGTCTGAGGTCCCCTTAAGAACTGATCTCGGAAGCCCGAGTTATTTTCAGAGGACCTTTCAGTTCTAGTGTAAGGAGGGCCGGAGAGCTAATCTCAGAGATCCCACAATTAATCTCACGAGGTCTCCAGGAGTTAGTCTCAGGGGTCCCCTGAAGCTGCCCTCAGGTGTCCCAAAAGCTAGTCTTAGCGAGCACTCCTCTCCTTCCTCCCCCTCCCCTCAAAGTTATCCTCAGGGCCCCACGAGAGTAAGTTCCAGGTAGTCCCAGTAGGTAGTCTCATGGTACCCCCAAATGCTGGTTTTGGGGGACGTAAGTACCATTTTGCGGGAAAAGTGTTGTTTTCGGGGGTCCCAGATACTGGTTTCGGCGCCGTGTCAAGTGCTAGGCCCCTTGAAATCTCTGCTCGACCCAGGGGTCAGGGAGGGGGGCGGGGGGGCGGTGGGTGGTGGTCCTGGATGGCTTAACACTGGCATAGCAATACAAGCCCTGTACAAAGCCTATCAGAGACCTAAAGTCAAAGGAAGTACTCACCTCCCCAAGCCCCCGGGATCTCCAACCAATGGCTAGGGAGGAGTATGTGAGCGGTTTCATCAGAAGACCGTCCATGGAATAGGTTTTATATAGCATCTGGGGCACACTCATATAACCTTCTTATTGAGCGTCCTTTTTCCTTTCCATTTCTTTTAGATTTTAGAATACAATCCAGAGATATCGCTTGAGATCCTAGGATCAAAGAAGATTTTCGAAAATCATATGCGTCGGAAAAATTTATATTTTCCCATTGCGTACCAAAAAAGGCAAATTGAAACATGTCCATCAGGCACCATTAATGAAGGAAAGGCAAAAATTAATCTAATTTTAGCATCCATAATAGCAAATCGAACAGGGAACTTGGAACTTCAGCTGGTTTTCAATCTATTAGCTTAGTCCCAATAGCTACCGTCCTAAATATTCTGAAATAAACAACTTTCAAATATTTTCGTAGGAAACCAGACAAACAAGGAAAATGACACACATTGATGAGCATAATCCCAAAAAGAAAAATAGGTATGAAAGGTTTAAAATAACAATGACAGAGTAATTCAAGGCGATAGTTATCTCAGGCGCCTATTGTTTTGGTAATTTGCTCATTTACAACATCAACATAGCAAGGGTAAGAAAGTAACTGTGGTGAGTTCATCAGGATCTTTCCGCGGAATAGACGCTATATAACGTCCGGAACACACCACCATCCACCATATCCCTTGTATTTTTATTCATTTTTTCCATTTCTTTGGAAACTTTCTGATTAAAGAGTTCATGAATTCGACACCCGGAAAAAATTGGTAATCAGTTTCCGTAGAAGACCATTTCTTCGTACTCAAAACGACTGACCTTCAATAACTTCATACCTGATTACCAGCGTGAATTGAGGTAAAGTCAGGTTTAACATCATGCACGCAGCAACATTTGATTTCCCGAAATGTGCCACAAAACTGTTATTATAGCCACGCTGTCATATAGGTATGGACCAGCCTTAATATTTGGTGACCTAAATTTACCAACACTTGGTCGGATCGATAAAAATCAAACTATAAACAAAATAATAACAAACTCTTAAAAAGGATAGAAAAATTTCCGTCGTGTAAATGTTATAATGCCAAAATATTATACGACACATATAGGAGATGGCAGTGGCGGATCTAGACGGTTGGTTTGGGAGGGGCAAACCAAAGTCGAAAAGCCAAAAAAACACGTCGCACAGTGAAAAATTGCGCTACAATATGCCTTTTCGGTAGGATTTTGGGAACTGGAGACGAAAAACAAAAAAAAACGTCACGGGGTGAAAAATATGGGCCAAAGATACTTTTTTTCCTATCCAAGCCCCAATATTTATACTGAATTTCTCTAATTCTGTTTGAAGTTGAGAGTTGAACCACCAAAATTTTGCTTACAAGCTAAAAAGGAGTCAGGGGAAAAAGGAGGTCGATCGCTTTGGTGGGGGGGGCAAAAACATAGTTTTGCCCCGAGCTTTTCCGTTTGGGGGGCAATTGCCTTTTTGCCTCCCCCTGGATCCGCCACTGGGAGATGGGCCCCGACTACTAAGGGGCCCCCCGGCCTGGGGCCCCCGACGGTAGTCGGACCCCGCTTGGCCGAATCCTGGCAACGCCACTGGTGCAGCCTGCCTGTTTTTATTACCTGTGTGCGAATAGTTTCACCGGAATAGCCTAATCATTCAATGATAGAGATATGTCCATCGGCACGAGCACCGCTCTGCAGGTCAGTAAGCAATAAACTTGCGAATATGTCGACATTTTGCCGCGGCAGCCATACACTTGAAATTAGTTTTTCAGATACACTTGATACTAGTTTTTTCAGAGCATTCGTCTCCATGTACCGACCACGATGCCCACTCGGTCCAACCCCTGAAGCCCGCTGCACACTACCCCACTCCTCCCATCGTCAGGCCCGGGCGTGCCACTCACGTCGTCTGGGTGCGGGTGATGGTGGACGCAGTGTTTCCTGTGGGCCGCCGCCGTGTGTATCAGAATTATCCACCACAGGTGCCACCCCCACCCTTCGCCGCACCACCTCATCTTCTCAGTGCCGCACCACCGCATGTACCCGGCGTCCCACTGTACCACCTTCCGACGCCGAATGATAGCGGAGACTGCGCGTGCCAGCTGATCCACGGCGCCGGCGACGCGACTCGATACTGGGCGAGTCCAATATCCGACGCGAGGGGAGGTCCCTCACGGCGGGAGCACAACCGCAGGTGTAGATGCACGGCGGGTTACTCGCTGCTTACCACGAAGGAACGGGCCATTGGTAACCCGTCGCCGCAACGGCCTCTCATCCAGGGCATTTTTTACACAACCTCGAGACAATTTACGGTCTAATGTCCCCCCAAATCGCCCCCAGGCCTTCGGATTCTCCTCACTGGAGGCCAGTGCCCTTCTGGTCCTGCATAACTAAGGCGCGATTCCGTTCGGCAAGGACTATTTCGACCTTGGCTGAAGCTCATTATGACTCCCAAACAAGGAGGATGCCGCTTCAACTATTCAAATGAGCCGTTCTGAGCTCCATGGCTGGAGATCTCTTCTCGATCCAGGGGGGGTCGTGGGTGGGTTCACGCTCGCACGGCAATACAAGCCCTATACAACGCCTATGGGAGACCCAAAATGCAGGGGGGTCCTGACCCCCAACCCCTCCGGTATTTCAACCCATGCTGAGCTCCCACACAGCCATTAGAAATTTTGAAACAAAAATGCATTGCTCAGTGCCACATTTACCCTAGCGTGGGAATGGTCTTCTTTACCCCAAACTTCTGGCCCCAGGATCAAGAGAAATCCGAAGAACCAGGGAAGTGGATGACTAAAGAAAAATGACAGAAATTTCCACACAAGCATTCAATGGAAACTACCTTGCCTAATCTTTAACCATGTAAATACTAGGTAAGGTGCAAACGATACCATTCATATCGGGAGCTAAAACAGAAACACGCGATTGGCGCACTTAGAAATCCTTTGGGCAACACCAAACAAAGTTGAATATCAAAACAACTCTCTTAATCTTGTCTAAATCTGATTTTGCTTCTAAATATTATTGAGCGTGACGGCGGTCATTTATCGGACAAACTTTCGCCGCCTCCCAAGTACGGGAAAAAGAAGGGTCCCGAAACTTGCGATATTCAAGCAGCGATAGATCGTCCGATTTTTGGAACACGTCGATTATGTCATCCGAGCCTTCACTCTCAAGAAATTACCAACGACACGCCTGCAGATTCGCTGACATGTTGAACGGAATAGAGACGAATTACTTATTGTGACTGCAACTTGGCTCCAACTTAGATACAGACGGTGGGTGGTACTAACTGGTTTTTTTCAACATTAATACAGCTCTTAACAACTCTTCAGTATCAGGGCATACTCAGACTCTTTTTATACTAGCATTTTCGCTGATCATCGCGAAGCCTTCTTTGAGCATTTCGAGGATCTAATAGAAAAGAACCACTGACGACCGGACGACACCACTCTCAACACCACAAATATTGATGGTCATATGTCTAGTATAGGTAGGGGAGACCGGGGCTAGTTGCAGCCAGGGGCATGTTGAGCCACTCGCGATAACTCCGCTGTTTCTGAATACCCGGGGGGCAAAGTGCCAAAAGCTGTCCGGCGTGTTGTAAAAGGTTGTTGCACAGAAATGAAATCCCTGAATATTCAGGATCATGACCTTGGGTGGACAACCGATACAGCGCCTACTCGTTGTCCGCAGGAGGTGCATTTGTCAAAGGATGCACGCGCAAAATCGGCCCATGCCTCTTGGACTTAAACGGCTTATAACTATGCTAAGAAGACCGCTGGTGGCAAAAACATAATTTAATTTTCAAGCTCAAAATACACTGCTTCTAGACATGTCGGTGTCTGTATTCTGGTTTGGTCCTATCACGTCATTTTTGGCACGTGCAGCTCCGCGAAAGGGGTGTACGTCAACACCCCTTCTGGCTCAAAACCTGTATCTCTATATGGGTTAAACAAACAGCCGTGAAACTTTGCACACATGTCGCTTAACATGTTCAGTATAATTTTTCCAAAAATTGTTTAGACACCTAGAAGAGCTATTGAGATATCACGTCATATCTGAGCGCGTGCAAATGCACTGTTTTCAAGCCAATTGGGGAACTTTGTCCGGGATGTTAGCTTCTTGCTTCAGTGCTGGTAACAACTGATTGGATAAGCAAATAGTTTCAAATGATATCTTCCTGATTCAAATCAACCATTGTTCTCCATATTATATAGGAAATTGCACAATGGGTGTTCTGCCCAATACTCCAGCACGTGCAACATCGCCTGAGGGACATCGTTACACCCCTTTCAGTTAAACTCAAGTTGATTAAACTCAGTTCAGTTAACAAACACTAAATTTTGCAGATGTAATGCTGCACATGTTTGATATATTTACACAAAGGTTTGTGAGACTATAATGACTATTGCAAAAGTTATGGCCATTCATCAAAACACATGTATATGCTTGGTTCAATGCAAAATGTAGGGCACTGCAATACCCTTACTGGCAGTGATGTTTGGGAGTAATTTTGTCCGCCTGTAGTTATTATGTGCTGCATTGCAGCTTCCGTCTGAAACCTGAAGAGGTATGCTGTGCGCCTAAGCATATGTTCCCTGGTATGAACGGTAGCGCAGGGTACCCCCGTGTTTTCCCAGTCTCTTCCATTGTAGCACCAAACCCTAGGAGTTGAGATCAAAAGATCATTACCCACATTTAATCTTCATAGCCCACGTGCAAATATATATTACATACAAATGCCAGGCCATGCTTGCTTCTGTCGTTAACTAAAGTGGACTTTGCACTTGTTTTTCCAAAAAAGGTTACCAAAAGAAATAGCGCGGGAAGCTTGCAAATGGCAAATCATTAACAAACACGAGAAATACGCCAGCGGACAATGCCGACATTGACCATCTCGTCAGTTAGGAAGTGAGACGTTAGGCTTAGAAATGTTGAAATATATTATTTTCTAGGTCATCTCCAATGGGGTTGTTAATGAGGCACCGCAAAAAGTGAATCCACGTGCACAGGGTTGATTTCTTGTTTTCAAGTCTGACACGTGTAGCTCGAGGTTAGAAAGAGTTTGAAGCGATGGAATGGTGTGTTTGGTGGTAGACTTTGGGTCCTGAAAGATATTACATTGCGGGACTTGATTAAAATATCATTATCTATTATAGTTTAGCTGCGCTTTTTTGTAGAAAGAGTCTTGGAACCAAGATGCATAGCCTTAACAAATAACGTTTATGTTCTAGCAGCTCTGATGAGCGCAAAAATGCGACAAAAATGTCACTATTACCCGAGAAACGTAAGACAGTTGCTCAGCACGCCAGCAAAAAAGGACTCAAAAGGACTCGCAGTGATTTGAGTACAGAATATGCAGGGCGCATCATTTTTCAAGATAATATTGCAGACAATTTATGCTAAGTTGAATGGGAGATAAAATCAAATTTCACAAAGGTTTGCCACGGTGAAGTTTTTCGAACAATCTGCGATGGTGCATTATCAGGAAGTTGTCAGTCAGAGAAATAAGTGGCATCCCTGATATCAGAATCGGTATTTTAACGAAAAGAGCTGGCATTATGCTGACAGGAAGCGTCTCTCTGATAATAAAAAGCAAGTAGATACCCAAGTAAGCTAATCTGAGCCTCCCGAGTTGATAACGTGATTTCCTGAGCAGCTCTGGGGCCCTCAGCTGAGCTGGGCCTGCCGAGGCTGATGAGGACCCCTGAGCTGGTATGGGGCTCCTCAGCTAATTAAGTGCTTCCCTTACTTGATTTGGCACCCCTGAGCTGGCCGGGACCACTGAGCTAATTCCTTGTCCCCTGAGCTGATAAGGTGCTCCCTGAGCTGATCTAGGCCCCTGCTCTGGTCTAGGGGATAGGAGCTGATCTGGGCTCCCGAGCTGATAGATCTGGTGCCCCCTGAACAGATATGTTGCCGCCTGAGCTGAAATAATGCACCCTGAGTCGATCTTCTGAGTCCTTATTGTGCCCCTGAACTCATATTATACCCTCTGAGCTATTCGGGTGCCCCCTGAGCTAATCGGGTGCCCTTTAACCCTCGCCCCACCGGGGGGGCCATCGATGGCCCCCCTAAGGTTTTTCCGGGATAGCAGAAAAATGACGAAGCGCAGCACCGCGGTTGAGGGCTCTACCTCTCACTGCATCATTTTCCCATCACCCCTGAAATTTTTTACCCCGGGTCACCCAAGGTCAGGTCACCAGACGAGGTCAACCAAGGTCACCTCACTTCACCTTTAGAGCTCTGTAAGAGCTACATTTCAAAGTCGATCGATTTGAAACTTCCTACACTTCATGACCCCTCCAGGGTCTATAAGGTGTATATCCGGGATTTTTCGATTTCGTGCCCTGAGGTCAGGTCACGAGGCGACCTCTCCCATTGGAAAAGCATGGGGAAAAGCTATTTCATGATATAAAAGCCATAAAAATGATTGCAAATACTCACACTGCTCAGAACAACGTTTTTGGACACCCTTTCGCGGATCCCAGGGGTCATATTTGCCCTTTGACTTTTCCAAGGTCATCCAAGGTCACCAGAGGTCAAAAACAGTATTTTGACAATAACTTTTGACCTAATTGAGCTAGAGCGGTGAAACAAACACCATCGTGTTTGTGTTGTCACTGGCTTTCATTTGATATACGGCAAGGTCACTTTTTGACCTTTCGTGACCTCAGGTCATATTAGGGTCACGAGGTGACCTCTGGCGGTCAAACCACTGGCGGGAGGTCTTTACGTTCCACATAGCGGAAAAAGTACTGGAAATTTGCTATCAAATGTACTTTACTAGGCCTCAACAGCTCTAATGACATAAGAGTTATGCCCAGTTTGCTTAATCATTGCATATTTGAGTGAAAATAGCCGATCTTGACCTAATTTGGCCTCTGGAGGTCAAACCATTGACCTGAGCACTAAAACATGCGAAGTAATTTCTTACTGAATTCACGCGAGCTTTCTATTGCACTTTGCAGATTTGCGCTAACGCCCATATTTTCGGAGTTAGAGGGGGGCCATCGATGGCCCCCCCGGTGGGGCGAAGGTGGCGCCGGACCCCCGGTGGGGCGCGGGTTAAGCTGATCTGAGCCTCCTGGGTTGATAAAATGATATCCTGAGAAGGTCTGGGCCCCTGAGCTGGTATGGGGCTCCTGAGCTGATTAAGAGCCTCCTGACTTGATCTGGTACCCGAGCTAATCTTGGCAACGTCTTGGTCGTTCTGGTGCTTCCTGAACCATAATTGTTCCTCCTGAGCCCATATGATGCCATCCAAACTATTCTGATCCCTCTTGAGCTAATATGGTGCCCCTTTGAGCTAATCTGGTGCCATTTAAGCTCACCTGGGCCTCCTGAGTTGATTACGTAATTTCCTGAGCAGCTCTGGGCTCCTGACTGAGCTGATCGGGATCCCTGAGCTGATAAAAGGTTCCTAAGCTGATGTAGTGTCCCTTACTTGATCTTGTCCCCTGACCTGACTTATAGCCCCTGAACTGATTGGAGGCCCAAGATCGGATCTGGCTCCTGGGGGTACCCTGAGCTGGTATGGGGTTTGGGGGTACCCTGAGCTGGTCTGGGCGCTAAGCCTGTTAGAGTTCTCTAAGTTGGCCTGAGGCCCCTTGAGGTGATCAGGCGCCTTAAAGTGTTACGGGGTCATTGAGCTGGTTCAAGGCCCTATGAGCCTACCTGGGGCTCATTAAACTAGTCTGATAACCCCATCTCTAGGGACCACTGAGCTTGTCTAGTCTCTGGGCGAAGCATGAGCTGCGCTGGGGAGCTCTGGTCCACGCCAGAGGTCCCTGAGCTGATCTTAAATAGGCAGAGAATAAGAATACAAGGCCAACTCCCATAATCTCGGGATGCCACTGAGCTAGTCTAGTCCCTGGAGGCACAACTGGGGGCAGCAGCTCTGGAGGGCTCTGATCTACACTAGGGTGCCCCTGAAATGATCTTGAATAGATGGGGAATAAGAACACAATGCAAACTCCCCTTTTCAAATGGAGCTTAGGAGGAATCAGCCATCGCTAAAACGTCTTGTGATGCTTAGGCACCTTTAATTATATACATTGACTACTATACTGGTGAATTCTAGGGAGTGGCGATAAAAAGGTGGCACCCGACTGGCTAGCACGGCATCAGATGGGTTCAAGAGGCACAATAATGTCTCAGAAGTCCCAAGATCGACCCAGGGTGCATTGGGCTCAGGAGGAAAAATTATGGTTCAGGAGGCACCAGATCGAATCCGGGAGCAGTAGTTCAGCTAAGTGATCCTTGACCAAGAAGTTGCCCAGATTAGCTTGGGGTACCAGATCAGGTCAGGAGGCACTTAACACGCGCATTGACGGGGGTCTGAGCCATCTCACGAGATCTTAGGGGCGGGTACCCGCCCCCCTAAGATCTCGAGAACCACGGTAGGTAGCGAAAAACGGTAAACGGCGTTGGGTAGCCCATCCACTTCTCCATCGAAAATATTTTAACCATTTTTGTCACGTCACATTTAAGGTCACGAGAGGTCAAAACATGTCATAATAGGGATAACATGTAAATTAAGTTCTTCGGCCATTTCATCTGAACAAGTAAAGATAGAGCAAAACCACCTGAACTGTATGAATCCTTGCAGCAAGCCGAATCGAATGATATATAACTCGACCTTGCTAGGTCAAATCAAGGATTTGACCTGACCTGAGGTCAGTTCAGGGTCAAATTAAAAATGCATATCATTAGAACTGCGAAGCCAAGGCGAGTCTAATGCAGCTAAAATAAACGCCCTATCACTATCCGTTACTGAGTTATACAGTGAAAACAATGTTTCCCATGTATTTCCAATGGAGAGGTCATGCCTCGTACCTGACCTTAGGTCATCGATATAAGACATACCGGAACATATTTCAGAGAACTCGGTGGGTGCATTATGTGATATGAGTTTCAATCGGATAAGTTCACCCTGCTCAGACTTATGCTATCTTAAACTTTTTTGAGGTCAGGTCACTTGACCTGTACTTGTGACCTGACCTAAGATGACCTAACCTTAAAATTTTCATAGAAGTTGTAAAAATGATGAGAGAAAAGGTACTAAAAGTACGGCGGCGCGTAGCGCCACCGATTTAATGCTGTCTCCGAAAAACCCGAGGGGGCGGGTACCCGCTCCCCCGTCAATGCGCGTGTCAATCAGCTCAGGAGCTCCATACCAGCTCAGGGGCCCAGACCTTCTCAGGATATCATTTTATCAACCCAGGAGTCTCAGATCAGCTTAAAGGGCACCTGATTAGCTCAGGGGGCACCCGACTAGCTCAGAGACCATAATATGAGTTTAGCAGGCACAATAAGGGCTCAGGAGATCGACTCAGGGTGCATTATTTCAGCTCAGGCGGCAACATATCTGTTCAGGGGGCACCAGATCTATCAGCTCGGGGGTCCAGATCAGCTCCTATCCCCTAAACCAGAGCAGGGGCCTAGATCAGCTCAGGGAGAACCTTATTAGCTCAGGGGACAAGGAATTAGCTCAGTGGTCCCGACCAGCTCAGGGGTAACAGATCAAGTAAGGAAGCACTTAATTAGCTGAGGAGCCCCATACCAGCTCAGGGGTCCTCATCAGCCTCGGCGGGCCAGGCACAGCTGAAGGCCCCAGAGCTGCTCAGGAAACACGTTATCAATTTGGGAGGCTCAGATTAGCTTACTTGCGTGTCTACGTGCTTTTTATTATCAGAGAGACGCTTCCTGTCAGCATAATGACAGCTCTTTTCGTGAATATACCGATTCTGATATCAGGGATGCCATTTATTTCTCTGACTGACAATTTGCTGGTAATGCACCATTGCAGATTGATCGAAAAACTTCGCCGTGGCGAACCTTTGTGAAATTTGATCTTATCTCCCATTCAACTTAGCATAAATTGTCTGCAATATTATCGTGGAAAATGATGCGCCCTGCATATTCTGTACTCAAATCACTGCGAGTCTTTTTTGCTGGCGTGCTGAGCAACTGTCTTGCGTTTCTCGGGTAATAGTGACATTTTTTTCGCATTTTTGCGCTCATCAGAGCTGCTAGAACATTAACATTATTTGTTAAGGCTATGCATCTTAGTTCCAAGACTCTTTCTACAAAAAAGCGCAGCTAAAATATAATAGATCATGATTCTTTAATCAGGTCCCGCAATGTAATATCTTTCAGGACCCAAAGCCTACCAGCAAACACACCATTCCTTCGCTTCAAATCCATTCTAACCTCGAGCTACACGTGTAAGACTTGTATACAATACATCAACCCTGTGCACGTGGATTCACTTTTTGGGCGGTGCCTCATTAACAACCCCATTGGAGATGACCTAGAAAATAATATATTTCAACATTTCTAAGCCTAACGTCTCACTTCCTAACTGACGAGATGGTCAATGTCGGCATTGTCCGCTGGCGTATTTCTCGTGTTTGTTAATGATTTGCCATTTGCAAGCTTCCCGCGCTATTTCTTTTGGTAACCTTTTTTGGAAAAACAAGTGCAAAGTCCACTTTAGTTAACGACAGAAGCAAGCATGGCCTGGCATTTGTATGTAATATATATTTGCACGTGGGCTATGAAGATTAAATGTGGGTAATGATCTTTTGATCTCAACTCCTAGGGTTTGGTGCTACAATGGAAGAGATTGGGAAAACACGGGGGTACCCTGCGCTACCGTTCATACCAGGGAACATATGCTTAGGCGCACAGCATACCTCTTCAGGTTTCAGACGGAAGCTGCAATGCAGCACATAATAACTACAGGCGGACAAAATTACTCCCAAACATCACTGCCAGTAAGGGTATTGCAGTGCCCTACATTTTGCATTGGACCAAACATATACATGTGTTTTGATGAATGGCCATAACTTTTGCAATAGTCATTATAGTCTCACAAAACTTTGTGTTAATATATCAAACATGTGCAGCATTACATCTGCAAAATTTAGTGTTTGTTAACTGAACTGAGTTTAATCTACTTGAGTTTAACTGAAAGGGGTGTAACGATGTCCCTCAGGCGATGTTGCACGTGCTGGAGTATTGGGCAGAACACCCATTGCGCAATTTCCTATATAATATGGAGAACAATGGTTGATTTGAATCAGGAAGATATCATTTGAAACTATTTGCTTATCCAATCAGTTTTTACCAGCACTGAAGCAAGAAGCTAACATCCCGGACAAAGTTCCCCAATTGGCTTGAAAACAGTGCATTTGCACGCGCTCAGATATGACGTGATATCTCAATAGCTCTTCTAGGTGTCTAAACAATTTTTGGAAAAATTATACTGAACATGTTAAGCGACATGTGTGCAAAGTTTCACGGCTGTTCGTTTAACCCATACAGAGATACAGGTTTTGAGCCAGAAGGGGGTGTTGACGTACACCCCTTTTGCGGAGCTGCATGTGCCAAAAATGACGTGATAGGACCAAACCAGAATACAGACACCGACATGTATAGTTGCAGTGTATTTTGAGCTTGAAAATTAGATTATGTTTTTGCCACCAACGGTCTTTTTAGCTTAGTTATAAGCCGTTTAAGTCCAAGAGGCATGGGCCGATTTTGCGCGTGCATCCTTTGACAAATGCACCTCCTACGGACAACGAGTAGGCGCTGTATAGGTTGTCCACCCAACGTCATGATCCTGAATATTCAGGGATTTTATTTCTGTGCAACAACCCAGGGCCCTCCAAAGTTAGTTGGTAGCAATCTACTGCCATGGCGCACAAATGCGACTGCTCCATAGAGCTTACGTGTTAAATTGGTCATTTTCCGACAGCTGCTGTCATCAGCCTATGGCCGTTGGAAAAGATCTAATAAAGCTGTTAGAAAGCCTGTTCTCTGCTCTTTCCATGTTCTATTGGGCGTTTTTACGTCAGACGCACAGAACTACCTCGAAACATCAATTTTCGATAACTCTGCAAATGTGCGCCACAGATTTCTTGGCGCACACCCCATACGCCAGCGTCGGCGTAGCGCAGTGGATAGAGCAATGGTCTAGAGATCAGAAGAGTGTGTGTTCGAGACCTAGTCGCGGCACACGTTTTTAACCGCTAACATTAAGTTTTGCGAATCAATTTAGTCGTTCAGAACTCGTGCAGTTTTTTACAACTATAGTTAGATAGCAAAGATAAAGTTGTCGCTTTACCCAGTGGCGGATCCAGGGGGAGGGACTTAAGCCCCCAAAATTTACGAGCCTCCAAAGTTAATAGATAGACGAGCGACTAACCGAGATACTAGCGGGTGAGGCTCGAGCTGCGAGCCGGTGAGGCTCGAGCTGCGAGCCGGTGAGGCTCGAGGTGAGCCCCCTCCCCCAAATGAATTCCTAGATCCGCCACTGAATTTACCCCTATTCCTGTCAAGGAGAGATTCTGCCCACCCATTACGTTTTTCCAGGATATCTCCTGAACAGTTTGCGATAAGCATTTGAAACTTTCTGGCTTGTAAAACTGGGGCAGATTCCATGGAAGTTTTGAGACTAAATCTTGACCAGGGGCGAAGCTATGACCCAATATTTGGGGAGGTTCTTTTCCCAAAATGAGTATTATTGTATACGGTTCGTTCTTCCCACAACGAAGCCGTCCGTTACAACATTGGGATATGTCATAATGATACAATATTATGAATAGGATACCAGGAAATAGCTCATTCACATTTTCAGCTTGGTTAACAGAAGCAGTTACAGCAACAAAAAATCGGGATTTTTAGTATATTAAAATTTTACTTTCCAGAGTACAAGATTGCTTACAGGGCAGCCTCGAAGAATAAAGAAAACTATACGATGTTCCCAGCCAGTGGCGGATATAAGGGAGCTAGGGTGGCTCAAGCCCCCCCGAAATTTCCGAGTGCATATAGTAAATACATAAGCGGAACCTGATCTGAGGCAAAGGCCCTATCCCCTCCGAAATGAAGCCCTGGATCCGCCGCTGCTCTCAGCCCTATATTCTATAGCCGTGCAATGGCATAAGCGTGCTTCGGTATTGTAATTAAGGGGTGTCACGCAGGTGCAGTTTTTCACAGTCCAATGAATGCTACAAGCATCTTCGGTATGCATTCGGTTGCAAGACGGAAAAGACAACAATTCACCCACAGACGGATTAGAGAGACAAGATTATTACGCTCACCCGGGTTTTGCACAGGCGGAAACAGGTCAAGCAAGATAAAAAGTATAAAAAGTTGAGAAACATATATTGGTGCCCATGCATGGTTCCCCAACATTGCCAATATGAATCTTGCCCCACTATTTTGCTTTCTTTCTTCCATCTCTGATGACTTTTTGCATTATACCATGTATCTCACGAAGGGGCGATATTTTCCGCCCCTAGCCCTGACATTAAAACGGGCTTTCAGGAGTCTGACAGAAGCAGGGGTCATACCCGTTGCCTAAACTGGGAGCGGCAGAAAATAGGAAATGCCAATCTAGCAAAGAATAGGTGGATCCAGGGGTAGAAGCACATGCCCCCATTCAATTGATGATCGACGCCCCTTTGAAATTTCCGATGACTCTCCCTAAAAGGTCGTTCCCCGGGATGCGAGTATCAGCGCCCTGCGGTAGAATTTGGGGCCAACTTGATAGGTTTTGCCGACCAAAATTGGCGCCCGCTGATCCGGATGCCCCCACCACCCCAATCTGACACCCTAGATCCTACCATAAGAAGATGAATGGGATCAATAGTCACAACCGTTCCCACAAATGCACTGCTCGGCATCTCCAATCCATTGTTTACCCCCGTCCCTTCCTCACGTAGACATACAATGAGTCTTCCAGGTCAGATGAAGGCCGCAAACCTCCTCCTCCAGTATGCATACGCCCCATACATCGCCAACTAAGTGAAGAAGTGGAAACACAAATTGACCCACTAACTAACCACAAACCCTCACATGAATGAATTTCTCCCCCAGCCTCCCTAATACACTGTGTACCTTTTTATATAATGTAATTTATTATTTTTCTATTCTTCATCTGATAATCCACACATATTCAGAAATGATTGAAGGCAACAATATGTTAATTTCTCATAGTGAAATTCGAGACATTGAATTAAGACCAGCTTGCTGTATTGACATATTTTCTTAACTTCCAAATAGGTGTACTTAATAAATATTTATCAAATGCATTTATCTCTATATTCAAACCATGTGTTTTTGCATGTAAAGCCTTTACATCACCACCTTGCTTTGCTCTACCTGAGTATATAGCTGACTTGGTATTATTTGTGACTTATTAGGACTTTATCTACACCCATCAACTCAACAAAACAAAAAATCATAGCTGGGAAGGCACTAAAAGCTCAATTGCAAAAGCCTCCTTCATAACCACTTATGCTTTTCGGAAAAACAAATTTTTTGCAACAGTTGGGGGATGGTGACCTCATCAACCAGTTGAGAGTGTTTCTTCTATTCCCTTGGTTGCAAACAAATATATAAAAAACACTGTTAAGTGCCCAGCACATGAGTTCTGATTATCTTCCATATTGGGCTGTACCAAGTGAGTGTTTTGAAAATATTTGAATCAGCTGGTGCTTGATGTAGTAGGGCACCATATCCTGATGTATGTGCCACTGCAGTAATGTATGTGTAAGGCTTCAATGATAAAACATACTTAATGGATGATGATATTCTTACTGTCAATATATGTGTATGAATAAATGGGTCACACCCCCCTGCCCCAATCACACTGCCATGTATCCTGACTGACTCCCATGCTTATTTTTCATGTGTCATCAATGTGTATAATGGATACCTGATTCTTTTAAATGTGTTCTCCATTATTGTCAAATTATGCACTGTTTGTTTCTGGCCATGGCAAAACATAGACCCAGTTTCCATGTGCAATGAGACAATCTGGATAGAGCTGAGAATCAGGATACAGGGATCACAGTTTCTGTGACACTTCGGCGTGGATATAGGTGGAACTGTAACATATAGAAGTTTTTCATCACAATTTTGTCTATATCTCTAGCAAAACATTCACATCTCCTTTCACTCCCTTCACTTTCCCTTAACCCAACTATACAATTTTATTCGAAGAATAATATTTTTGTTTAATGAATGTTGTTTAACAGTTTTATTTGAAGTTTAATACAATTTTCTTCCATTTGATATTGCTTAATGACCAAGAAAGCTTCACCCTCTGCAGACTACTCACCTTTACCTCTGCAAAATAAGGAAAATATTTACAATCATTCTGTCATGTGCTGTCAGACCTGGCTAGATACAGATAGACGTGAAGCGGATTCAAGCTGTTTCAATTGCCCAAAGCTCTATCAGTATTTCAAATGTATCCTGCATCTTGATACAATGCAAAATCCTGATTGGCCAGTCTGAAAAGTATGGGAGCAAGCCAGACAAGTAGCACCAGCCATCCAAAATTATCACACCACCAGCCTAAAAAAATTCACATGAATCTGCCATATACCAGGGAGAAAAACACACACATTCCTCCCTACATGATGCAATGCTACCTCTCTTATTAGTTAATTAGTTAAGGACTTTTTATAAGGCCCCTCCTGTGTCTTTATAACTATTCAGCCATTATTTTACTGGTTTTCAGTGTTACCTTCCTCGCACCAGTCTTGCAAATTCACACCAGGTTGATAAAATTTGCACCACTCACTCCTGTCTCCAAGGGCACTCACATCGACAAGATCTCATCGAAAATGCCATACTTTGCACACTGGCTGATTGGCAATGGGAATTGACACTTGGTCATACTTTGATCTTTAGAAACAACAGTTGATAAGAACATAAGGCAGGAAAATTAAAGCCACCATAATATTGAGCTCCCAGAATCCCTCATTACCTACCCTGGAGTGTGATCACATCCTGATGTCCACCTCACATAGGCATCTTGCTTTGACCCTTTCCTCATACAGATTCAATAAATTCCCTTGTGATGCAGGATCAAAATGCACAAACCGGGGTATCCTCCGTCCGATGATTATACATGGTTTCCATTTGCATATTTGACAAACTATCACCACCATTTCAATGACTTAGACGTTGCTTAGATCCCACACAAGACAAAAAATACCCAAAACAAAAGTAAATAGTCCACCTTCAGGACATGTAAGTGCCGTAAGAAGTGAATAAAAAGACCAATTGTGTGAAAGCATGCATTTCCCCCGCGCCGAGTGTGGTGTCCGTGCAGCAATAAATAAATCAAACCGAAAGCGCAGTGTTCGCCGCTATCGAGCAGAGCCCATATCCAAACTAAATTTGGAAGAATCTACTATTTCCTCCTAAAATTAGACTAGAGGACAATACACAAATATTTGTATTTAAATTTAAGAGGATATTTCCGAAATTGTTGCTCATTTATTTCTTTAAAATAAGAAATTAAAGACAAAAAATTGTTCTTGTGGTAATCTAATCACAAATTATTGAAATAGACTCATGGCGCACATACTAAACTTTGGTGTACCCGTCCTCTATTACCCTGCAACAACCTTTTACAACACGCCGGACAGCTTTTGGCACTTTGCCCCCCGGGTAGAAGAGATTGCGCTGTAATCATAACAGGACATGCGTGCAACCGCTTTCCGTCTTTCAGCAGGAAACCGTCGTGGTATCTTGTCGGTAGCGGTTTGGAGACGGAAAAACCTGTTTTTTCATAGCAAAAGTGAATTTTACTTTTGTCAAAAAATTTTTCATAGCACTGTTGATATTAGAGATAAGAATTAGCCGTACTAAATGAGTTGAATGCAGGTATTTACGCCTTATTTGGGCCGAAAACTATGAGAACTGATCACCCACTTTCTGCGTCAGCTGCCTCCGGAGTTGCGGCGGGGTCTCGGGGTAAGTTGAACCACGAGGGTGTTGGGGTGGGTTGAGCCATGATCAACGCGCCCCGGAGAAAAAATGGAATACCTCAATTCCCCCGAAACTAATGGGGCACGGTGGTGTAGTGGAAAGCACGCACACTTTCCATGCGGCTAACCAGTGTTCAAGACTGGGCGGCTTCCCTGATCAAAGAAAGAGCAAGCTGGCTTCGAGAAACCTTCCAACAGGGATATAGTTGGCCACGCTATTCGGCCCGGGCAGTTGTCTCCTAAAATTTCTGCTATCGGGTCGACCCATTGGCGAAGGGGGAAAGGCATTTACCACCAGCTTCTGATTTTTCCCGTTTATTTTCAAAACACTTAAGCGATTTAATGTCCCATTACCTGCCCCCTGACCTGCTATTAGGCCGACCAATAATGGAGAAGAGCTTCCAGCGCTGGTCTTGGGCCCTCCTCTTCCTTTAAAGCCCTCCAACTCTAGGGGATGCAGGGGCATTGGCCTTTCCCGCAAAAAGTTCAAATTGTACCCTCTTTGTGCCGATTTTCCCGTTTTCTCAAATAAACACTGTTCCGTGATTCCGTCCAGACTTTTAGCAGGGTCCAGCCACTGGCGGACGCAGGAGCCCCGTTTGGGGAAGGCAACTCGGGAAAATAGTAAAAAGATAGTTTTTTTTAAAGAAAATCGGCCAAAGTTTCGCTATTTGGGGGCCATGGCCCCTGCCCTTCCACCCCCTCCCCCCCACTCTGGATCCGCTAGGTTTGTCCAGCATGCCTGGAACGTCAGGTGGTGCCTCTGGGCCTATGCCCGATCCCCAGCGGACACCGGCCCTACTGACGGATCGACTTGTGAAAAGCCCTCAGTAGGTCCTTGAAATGTCAGGATGTCTACTAAACATCTCAGCGCCTGAAAATCCAGCAGGGTTCAGCCTGCCTGGAAGATCAACGAATGCCCCTAGTAGTGGACTGGATCTTCAGCAGAGTCTTCCTGCACCATCAGTAGCAGAGCTGGACCTCCCCGCAGATGGTCTGAGCTGTACACGCAGCACAATCTTCCCGGACTATTCAATGAGCAGCAGTCTGCCCTGACCCTGACGGTGATACTGATCCTGTCCTGATCTTGCCCTACTGTCCTGATACGTTCTCGCCTGCAGCAGTCTGCCCGTTGCCTAAAAAGCTGAGGCCGAGGAAGAGAGCCTCGCATCACAGGAAAGCAGCAGTGCTGACGGATATACCAAAAAACAGCTTGCTGGAAGAGGAGGCGGAAAAGAAGTAAAAAAGAATACCAGCAAAGAACAGAGGTACAACAGATGACAAAGGCAGGACGCAAATGCAAAACGGGTGCAATAACAACACAAGGAAGCAAATAAATGTTAGGAGGAAGCTTTACAAAGATGTTGAGGAGTTCAGCGATGAAAACGAGACACCATGCCTGGTGTGCTGCGACACTTTCTCAAACAGCCGCCCGGTTGAGCAATGGGTACAGTAGGTACTAGGAGTGCCGTGGATGGGCCTACCATCTTTGTACGGGTGATTCCTCAACGTTTGGGTGTAAAAACAGTACCAGTGACTGAAAGTGAGAATATTTGGTGTTTAGGGAATAAACATGGAAAATGAGGACATACTCTCGTTAAGCGGCTCAACGTACCCCGGAGCGTGGCTCAACTTAACCCGACACGGGGCGAGTTGAGCCATTTGACTTTGACCTATTCATGATCAAATATCTCACACGGCGACAACATTCAAACGTTGGCACACGCATCACTTGAAAGCCAAAAGAATAGGCTTTCCAGCAATGGCAGAACAAAGCCTATACCTTTATCCATCTCTGAGATATGCGACCAAAACAAAAATCATGTTCAACTAGCCCCGGTCTCCCCTACTAACATCCTTAGCAGAGGTAGCACCGTTCAGGCGGTCGGATTGGTGAACAAAGTGTAAGAAATGTGTCAGGAAGATTTTGCGCAAGTTTCCCCCTTTGTTGTAAGCCTGGATAATTTGGCAGTCGTTCTGGTGCATGACTCTCCGAATATTTATTTTTGCCAGGGACGGAGGTACTTCTCTCACGGGAGAAACTCTCCACTTCAGCAGTTGTCAGTTTTTTATTTGGTTGACCGCTGCTTCGATGTTGTTGCCGTGGATGACCTACCTAGCTTTTGGAAGCTTTCGCGCTGACGGGTTCTTCGCCTTGGACTTTTCGGGGGGGACGAACCCCTTGATATCCAATTTCCTTGTGTTCCCAGATGTTTGGGTGTTTCGAACGTCCTGGCTGGATTTGGCAGACCCATCTCCTTTGGCGCAGATATCCGTATCTTCCCCGACACAGTGCCGGTAATTTCTAAGTGTCCGAGTGACATACTGCAGACCCGGGCAGCAAATACCCCAGCGCAGCTTACAACGGTGCTTTGTTCTTCAAGCAAAATCTCCGCAGGAGTCCCTGAAACCAGGAGGCCGTCCATACTGTTTGCAGTTCATTCCATGGATTTTCTCCGGTATGCTTTCAGGCCCTCAAAAAAACAATAGGCTGTGTTTCAGACTTTTTCAGTGTATGAAGGCTTATTTTGCAACTTGGCTGGACTCACTTGGCCGAACATACCCTGCAGCATTAAACGCTTGTACGAGTTCAAACTAGGGGGATGAGGTGGCTTAGTGGATAGCACCCTCGTCTTCTAAGCCACCGGTCCCGGGTTCAAGTCCCGGCGGAGCCTCTGAATAAGTCGATCTGATCCCCAAAATCCCTTCCAACAGGGTGAGAGTTGGCGACGCCGCATGACCCTGGCAGTTGGTGCGTCGTTAAACCCCAACAATTATTGAGTTCAAACTATGGCAGGGAGACATTGTGGTCTTTCGACAGGAGTGAACTGCCGTCAACGTTCTTCTTTGACAGACGCGTGAAAACTAGATACAGTGATTATGGATCACGAATATACAATGAATATCTATCACGAGTTTTTTGCACTCTTTTATAGACCGCTACCTCAGTTCAAATCCTGCTCCAGGGGTGCCACATTCCCTCTGAGGAAACAGACCTGTGTTACTATCAAGGCTAATGGCATTAGCGCTAAGAGATGTGCTAAACCTGTGTGTTGCACAGCAGACGGGAATGGAGTCACCATTCGGCGCACACTATGCCGCAATGCATCGTCTCCTAAAGTGGTGCTATACTTTTCGTATTTGCAGTCTTCCAAAGCCAAATCCCAGTAAAAATGAGCTGTGTTCAGCCAGGGGCGTAGTCAAAGGGGGGCGGCAGGGACACCCGCCCCCTCCCCTGAGGGCCCGAAAGGCCCTCCTGAGGACACGAGCCGCGCGAAGCGCAGCTCGCCCGCACTATGCTCTGTGGCCAAATTGGGCATTTTATACCCTCTTAAGCCCTCTACAGCACTCTATTCTGTAACAAGCAGGGCCCGTTTTACCCATCAGGGCCCTCTTGGAGCTGTCGCAGAGGCCTTTTCGGAGCGCCCCCCCCCATGAGCGAAATCCTGGCTACGCCCCTGTGTTCAGCAACGCTATACTTCCATCCACGAAATTGCGCTGAAACCAGAAATCGTTGGCAACAACTGAGGCGTAATTGCTTGACAGAAACCTCTCTTTGCTGGAGAACCAAATACACATTCATAGGGCAGTTTGCGGGATGGAGTGTGTGTCACACTTATCTTTGAACTAGTTTTCTAGCGTGTAGTTTCTCCGGACTGATTTTTGCGACAAGTCCTAGAGGTTTCAGATAGGTAGGTGGATGGATAAACGTCAGTTGGAGGACGGTTGCTGCTTAAAGCCTAAACAAGACGAGGCGCAAATAAATATTTAGCACTTAACCTTAGCGCAGCTCACATACATTGTCAGACATAGCTCACACTTAGCTCAAAATTTGGCGTATTAGGAGTACATCTGACTAAAACAAAATCGGTTAAGACCTCGACTTCAGCCTGGAATAGGACCTCGAAGCAAGATTCGAAGTCTTGCTACACTTTTTTTACATGCAATTCTATTGCTAGAAAAGGTCCGCCATCCATTTAAGCGGGTAGCCAGGCGTGCCCCCTCCGCGATCCCAACGACAACAGTACCCTTACGTTAACACCACCAGAACATAAAATATTACAAGTCGCGGCACGCCCTGCTAGGAAAAAAGTAACTTAAAGAAAGCATAGTAAATATCATACTATTAGTAAAAACTGCCAGTAGTAGCTCCCTGTAAATATACAGGGAGCAGGAATACAGGTCTATTTAGGTTAAATGCACAATAATTTAGCTCATTACCGGTTAGATTGTCTTTTTCCAAACGGGACTACACAAAACTGGAGATTCGTGTTAGCCCCTCCGAGATTCTGGCGAAAAGATAGAGGCCTAGTAACATTCGCCAGAGAACTCGGAAGACAGAAAGCAAATTAGGGCAAACATGCAGGCATAGGCAAGCAAGCAGGCAAGCAAGCAGGCAAATTAGCAAGCAAGCGCAGCAGGGAGTCAGACACACGCACACACACGCACACACACGCACGCGCACACACACACACACACACACACACACACACACACACACACACACACACACACACACACACACACACACACACACACACACACACACACACACACACACACACACACACACACACACACACACACACACACACACACACACACACACACACACACACACACACACACACACACACACACACACACACACACACACACACACACACACACACACACACACACACACACACACACACACACACACACACACACACACACACACACACACACACACACACACACACACACACACACACACACACACACACACACACACACACACACACACACACACACACACACACACACACACACACACACACACACACACACACACACACACACACACACACACACACACACACACACACACACACACACACACACACACACACACACACACACACACACACACACACACACACACACACACACACACACACACACACACACACACACACACACACACACACACACACACACACACACACACACACACACACACACACACACACACACACACACACACACACACACACACACACACACACACACACACACACACACACACATACGTGTTTAAGCGGCGTAGTGCGGCCCACTGTCAACCGCGGCAAAGTGCGGACCAGGACAACCATCCTTTAAATCAAAGCTAGATTTGCAATATTTTGCACATCGCTAGCACAGTCCGATTACTCTGCGATGGTAAATTTTAGAAAATTATTTCTCGGTTAGATCAAAACCCGCAAAACACGGCGGAGTGCGGACCAACCATTATGACGTCACCGTGACGTCATCCATCACAACACAGCGGAGTGCGGACCAGTTTCTGTTAGGCTCTCTAAATGGTTGAAGAACTGCATTTGAAGCGTATTTAACATCCCCCTCGGGTTTTTTTGATGGTGTAAAAACAATTAAAGACCTTATCCTTAATCCTTTTCGCAGCTTTCCCAAAATCTTAAGTTTTTATCATCTCAGGCCAGGTCACTAGGTCAGGTTAAGTGACCTCACCTCAAAAAAATGTTTAAGAACGCATAGGTAAGTATAAAGGAGGTTAAGTTAGCGATCTGGAACTCGCACCAAATAATGGCCCTACTGTGGGTGGCAAAATGTGTTTCGGGATTTTGTATATCTGTGACCTGAGGTCAGATATGGGACATGACCTCTCCTTTGCAAATGCATGGAAAATACGGTATTTGGTCGAAAAGTGGTTCTCTTTCTGTAAAAACGGCATTTAATACCTGATTATTCAAATCGTGGTACCTTAGTCCACTCCCATGGTTTATACTGTAACTTTTAACCTGTGACCTTTGGGAGGTCATCTATGGTTACTAATCCAGGTTTTCCGGCGTAGGTCAGTAACTTCGCAGAAAATGGTGCTAGAGTTTTCATTTTGCCGCCAAAACGTTTTGATCGTCTTCCCGAGGCGAATGATATGCATATTGACTATACTAGCTCAGGTCATGACATTGACCTGGCCTTAGGTTAGGTAATTCTTACCATTTGCCCTAGAATGGTATCATTCCCTAGCATGGTACCATTTGCCCTAGCATATTATACATCATTCGATTCACCGTAATGAGACAAAACGAATGAGGCCGAAAACGTGTCTCTTCTTAATTCGCAGTGGTGGACACTCGATAACTTCATCCTGACTTCGCTAACGATAATTCGATAACCTTATGTAAGGAGGGCTACTCCGATAACGCTAACTCGATAACGAAATTGGGGACTTCGATAATGCGCTAACGATAACGATAAATATTTTTAGCATTCCAATAAGAAGCACAGAAACATTCAAATTTTGTTCAGATAAGCAATTTCAATCAATATATACTTCGGCGTTTGCCAAAAACAGAAAGGAAAACATAGTAAAATGTAGGTATATTCTTCGTATGGTATTGTCCATGCTCATTGCACGCAGCGGCCTTCCAATATCTCGCCGGATTCAGGCCTCTGAAGTATTTAAATACCGGAAGCACAGCTTCTGACAGTGGAATTGTCTGAAAAGTTAGCACAGAGGCTGAAAAAGTCATCTTGCCTATCCTCATCCACTTTTTCAACAGTTTACGTGCTCACTCGGTGTACTCTGTTCATTCCACCGCCTCTTCCTCTTATTCGATCTTGTGCTGGAGCAGGTGCGCGTTTCCCTTCAGAAGCACAAACCGCTCGAAGTTCATGGCAGTGAGAGTGCTGCGCTTTGGCTTCAGAATGCATCAGCCCATGGAGAACACCTTCTCCACTGCGGCTGAGCTGGGGATAGCCGTGTTGTACCGCTTGAATAATCCCACAAATACCTCCCTGTAGCGTGCCGGTAAAAAGCTCTTGTCCACATCCCCCTTCGACATCCACCCAATGACCAAGCGTCGAATTCCTAAGCCACTCTGATGTCGACTGAGCGACGGGTAGTGGTGGGCTCAGTTGGCAAAACTTCCGCCAACACGCCAAAGAAGTTCTTTTCCGGACTCTCTTTGCTCAGGTCCTCTCCTCGAGGTCGTCTGTGGCGAAGTCTTTGTTTTGGAAATCCCAGTCAGGCATGCTACTCGGCGATAGACTGCCTTAAATGTCTGTTGAATATCGAGGATCCGTATAAATATCAGCGATCACAAAAATCCACTCCTCTCAACAAACTTGCCTGAGGGTAATTGAAGAAAAACTTAATTACCGCACGAGCGCCTAAGCACCTTCTGAAGCCATTGGAAACACAGCGGATTGTCGTAAAGTACACGTTTTTTTCATTTATGCAAATATGATAGGTTATGAGAAAAAGGATCACAAAAGGCAAAACAAGTTATCGTTATCGAAGTGCCCAAACCTGCGACTTCGATAACGTGACTTCGACAATCGATAATCGATTATCGAGGTCTGGGAAAACGTTAGCGTCGATAACGACTTCGATAATCGTTATCGATGGGAGTTATCGAAGTGCCCACCACTTTTAATTCAGTCAGCTCCTAGAGCCAAAAGAATATCCTGTGCCACTGTTATGACCTCAATATTGAATTGAGCAAAAAATGGCTAATATAGTTTCTTCATCATTCCTCATCACACCACTGTTCGCGTTTTTCGCTATTACGCCCAGGGGCCGAGTTAGAGGGGGGTTTCAACCCCCCCCCCCACTCCACTGGGGCGAAGGTGGGCCGGAGGCCCACTGAGGCGGATGTTAATTCGAAAGTTTCAGTGCACAGGAGTTGGAACGTCGAGAATATTGGGAGGGGGCAACGGGCATTGTCAAGTAATTTATTTCCAGTCAACGTCATAGGGCTAATTGTCAAGAACCATGAAAGTTGTGGGGCAGTTGCCCCCTGTTTAACTGCACCACCAGGTGCTCTGCGCCGGCCTCAGTGTCTGACCGGCGCCAACCAATGAGAGCCCGTGTCGTGGGTGACGTCACGTCACCCACTGTTGCATGACCCGCCCCACGGGTCAGGCAGTCTGAGCGCGGGGGGTGCCGTAGCTCAGTTGGTAGGGCGATCGCCTCCTGGGCTACAGGTCCCGGGTTCAATTCCCGGCGGGGCCTCTGAATAAGTTTGACCCGACCCCTAACTATCCCTCCCAACAGGGTGAGAGTTGGCGACGCCGTATAACCCTAGTGCGGTTGATGCGTCGTTAAACCCCAACAATTATTTTGTCTGTGCGCGGCACTGGCCGGCCGCGGGTGCTATCAATACCGAGAGTACAATACACCGCTACTCCGAAACTCCGGCGTCTTCCTGACAAGACCCGAACATGGCGTAGCCTGCTCAGAAGATCCCCGCGGAAGCAGCGACAGCACTGGCGGAGGAGAACTTCTCTCATTTGCCGACGTAGTGGTAAACCTGGTCCAGGAAGGGTGTGAAAGTTTGAGAGGGTTTGGTGGGCGTTTTCTGACGGCGTGGGCGGGCGGCGGACACGATGGTCTGCGGCGGATGGTCTGACGGCGGACACGGCCTGGGCAGCGGTGCTGCCCGTTGGTAGCGGGCCGGCTTCAGGGTACGGTTGACCGCGGGTGGCGACGGGCTAGGGATGTTGCCGGCGGGGGCACTGCAGCTCGTGGATGGAGCGGTCGCGGCTGAGCCGGCCTTAAAGCAGCTTACCAGTCCACCCATCAGGTCAGATGCAGTCCACGCTAGAGGTCTGCACGGAACGGGAATGGAATCAGGGATCAAGGAACGGAATGGAACGAGATGGGATATGCCAGCTTTCATTCGGGATGGAACGGGCCAGTTTTGAATCTTTTACCTGCATATGACAGGCGCGTCAGTTTCGGATGACAGAGGGACGTCAGTTTCGGATGGTGCCGTCTACGGCACCACCAGGTGGATCCAAGATCTCTGCTCGGGAGGGAGCACATTTTCGGGGGGGCGCTATCTGACAGAGACGGATCCAGGGGGCTTAAGGGGCACATGCCCCCCGATTAACCCTCATCACCCGCTGAAATGGCCACGGCGTCCCCTAAAAAGTCGATGGCGCCCCCTGAAATCCCGCTTCCCACACCCCAAATGCGGGACGGGGGGGGGCACGTGCCCCCAATCCACCCTCGGCGCCCCCTGAAAGGTCAATGGTGCCCCCTGAAATGTCGCCCCCCCAGGATGCGAAAATCGGCGCCCCGCGATAGGATTTGGCGCTCACCTGATAGGTTTTGGCGTCCCCTGGGCCAAAAGTGGCGCCCCTAGGCAATGTGCTTCCCCCGATCGGCGATCCTGGATTCGCGCCTGCCACACCTCACCCCTTGGATGCGAAAATCGGCGCCCCCCGATAGGATTTGGCGCCCACCTGATAGGTTTTACTTGCCAAAAGTGGTGTGCCCCTGGTCCGGGTGGCGCCCCCCTCCGCAAAGTGCCACCCAGATCTGTGATCCTGGATCCGCCTATGTCATCTGGACCTAGGGGGCTATATTTAGCACACAAAAAGCAATAAGTGGCCGCCAAAACTCTTTCGGTGGGGGCGCCGACGTTCACATCCTGAGAGAGGGAAACGAAATTTCATCGGTGCCGAGGTCCGATGCGAGGGAGTGCCCCCTTGTCTCCTCCCTGGAGATAAGGCCTTGTGAGGAAATTTGGCCTCTGGAGCGATCACGACCACGATTTGGGCCCCTAGATCCGCCCCTGCGTTGAGAAAGAGCTTTACTGACAGTTAAAACGTAAATAACTTGAAAGTTCACGATCTTTATGCTAATAAATTATGTTTTGCACGTTTTAAGTTCTTATTAAAAGTTTAACCGCTACCGGGATTCGAACCCACGCCTCAAAATCGTACCAGAAACATGGGTCCAGTTTTCGTCCTCTAGCTCGCTGGGTAGGGGCACGGCTGGCAGTTTTGACCCAAACAATGAAAGTAAAAATGTTTAAGCTTTAATTTGAGCCCCCTTTTGCCTATCTCAGGAAGTGCAAACACCCTTTTCTGTGGGTCCAGATTCCAAGCTTTTAACACGCAACCCCTATGGGCTAATCGGAAATGCCAGCCTTTTGGTAGAAAAAACTTTGAGCTGCCCCGGCCCAGACCAGCTCCGGGCGCCCCAACACAGCTCACGGAGTCCTTAGCTGAGCTCAGGGGCCCGCAGCCTAACTCAGGGGCTCAGCCCAGCTCAGGGTGTCATTAGCTCGGCTCAAGGAGCCCCAGATCAGCTCAGGGGCCCAGCCTAGAGGGATCTTAGCTAAGGGGCCCCAATATCAGCTCATGGGGCTCCAGTTCAGCTCAGGTGGGTCATTTCAGCGCCGGGAGCCCTAGCTTAGCTCAGGGGGCCCCAGCCCAGCTTAGAGGGTTCCACCTCAGCTTCGGGGCTCCCAGCTCAGCTCAGGAGGTCCCGTTTGGCTCAGGAGGTCCCGTTTGGCTCAGGGGGCCCTTTTCAGCGCAGGGGGCCTTATATTAGCACAAGGGAGGCAGCTCAGCTCAGGGGGCCCCAGCTCAGCTCAAAGGGCCCCAACTCAGCTCAGGAAGCACTATATTAGCTCATGGGACATCAGATGCCAGTTCAGGGCCCCTAAGCAGCTCAGGGGCCCCGAGCAGATCAAGGGCCTATTTCAGCGAAGGGGGCCCAATATTAGCCCAGGGGCCCCGTCCAGCCCAGGGGGAGGGGGGCAGCTCAGCTCAGGGGCCCCCAGAAAAGCTCAGAAGGCCTACATTTCTAGTGTGCCCCTTTGTTCCAATTTTTTTCGGGGGGGGCATGGTTCCCTACCCCCCTATTGGTTGGGCCACCATTGCCGGATGCAGATGCCCCCAAGCGCTCAAGGGGGGAGCAATATATCTTTTGCCCCCCCAGGCAGGGGATCCCGGGACAGACCCCCGGGAGGCCAGGTCTGTCGAGTAATAAAATCTACGCCCCCCAAACCACCCCCTACCCACCCATCCCCCTGCAGGGGCGGATGCAGGCCGACTGTTGGGGGGGCAACGGGGCCAAAAATCATGAAAACATTTTTTTTAAAAGAAAATGGGCAAAAATCAGGCGGTTGGGGGAATTACCCCGTTTGCCCCCCTCCCTCCCTGGATCCGCCAGTGCCACCCCCCCCAGGGAGAGCGATCATGTACTTGGAGAGAAGTTTGTATTAGGTCTGTCGAGCCTTCGAATCACTGGTCCCCCCTCCCAAGCCCAGGAATAGGTCAGGGTCTGATGGATCTGCCCCCCCCCACCTAAAAATCTCGGCTCTGCGTCTGCCCCTGGGCGCTACTGACTGGACCTCACATACAACAAAATGTATCTCATCAATGCACGATTACTTACCGTACTCTTCATGACTCTGTGATGCCGACTTGTTGCACGGTTACGAGACTTATACTTAATAACATTCAAAGCACGTAAACACACTGAATAGACGCAC
Source organism: Lepas anatifera (assembly GCA_034440635.1). Taxonomy (NCBI): domain Eukaryota; kingdom Metazoa; phylum Arthropoda; class Thecostraca; family Lepadidae; genus Lepas; species Lepas anatifera. Next base: position 881,333 of record JAOTON010001583.1, on the reverse strand, counting down.
TGCTTCGAAGATGATGGCCAACGCGGGAAAAACAAAGCCTAGAGCAGGACAGTTGACTTGTATCTTCGCATTATTGCAAGTACAATCATATGACCATGCTGAAATTTTCTTATCTTGAAAATGTGACAATATTCTGATATGCTTGAATGATTGCTTGATTTATATTATTTTACAAACTTGATTTCGTACATGCATAGGTACACTGGTAATACGCGTCTATTGATACCAAGTACCTACTCCAGCCTGCTTCCCCAAACTAGCCCCGAGACTTGGAACACTTAAAAAAACAGTTCGTTTTTTTCCAAAAAACATTTTCGGCATTTCCAATACCGTAATAGATGCATTTACGATATTTCGCAGTCAGATGTACATAAATGAATACTTTCAATCTCCCCACCTCTATCATATGCAAAAACACCCCGGAGTGAGGACCGCTGTGGTGTGACGTCATCAAGCACGCGGCTTAGCCCGAATTCCGCTCTGGTGGATTTGTTCAAACTCGAGTTGGTCACGTGATATGTACAAACACACACATTTCAGGAAAATAAAGCAAAGTATGGACCATCCTAAAATCAATAGGGGACATTATTTTTGGCAAGAAAAAGAGGTTGCGACCAGTCTCCGGAGTGCGGACCGATTTTCGGTCCGCACTCCGGAACCGGTCCGCACTTCGTGGGTGTTTATCCAGATAAGGTCCGCACAACGCTGCATTTACAAACACACACACACACACACACACACACACACACACACACACACACACACACACACACACACACACACACACACACACACACACACACACACACACACACACACACACACACACACACACACACACACACACACACACACACACACACACACACACACACACACACACACACACACACACACACACACACACACACACACACACACACACACACACACACACACACACACACACACACACACACACACACACACACACACACACACACACACACACACACACACACACACACACACACACACACACACACACACACACACACACACACACACACACACACACACACACACACACACACACACACACACACACACACACACACACACACACACACACACACACACACACACACACACACACACACACACACACACACACACACACACACACACACACACACACACACACACACACACACACACACACACACACACACACACACACACACACACACACACACACACACACACACACACACACACACACACACACACACACACACACACACACACACACACACACACACACACACACACACACACACACACACACACACACACACACACACACACACACACACACACACACACACACACACACACACACACACACACACACACACACACACACACACACACACACACACACACACACACACACACACACACACACACACACACACACACACACACACACACACACACACACACACACACACACACACACACACACACACACACACACACACACACACACACACACACACACACACACACACACACACACACACACACACACACACACACACACACACACACACACACACACACACACACACACACACACACACACACACACACACACACACACACACACACACACACACACACACACACACACACACACACACACACACACACACACACACACACACACACACACACACACACACACACACACACACACACACACACACACACACACACACACACACACACACACACACACACACACATCCGAATCCACGCACGCACGCCTGCCTACACATCCACACACACGCACACGTACACACCCACACACACCGAGTACCGCAGTTACTCACCCACGCACGGCAGACATCCACCTTCCCACCCACAAGTACTCCCTCTCGCCCACCTACAAGCACACTTTCCCACTCACATACACGCACGCCCACACCCACACACATTGTGCTCTGGTACATCATCACCACCATCAGCGCCGGTGATCGAGGCTCATTATTAAGAATTCTATAATTTCAAAAGAATACTTCTCTGATATATTTTTTAAGCACATGTTTGTTTAGAGGAACTTCCGTTATACATTTAAAGGTTGGACATATAGTTTTGTTCCAAATTTCAGGTGCAGAGCATGCCAGAGCAAACTTCCTATAATTTGTTGTAGCCTGAGGTATTTCAAAGTGTCTAATCAATCTCGTATTAGTCGTTCTGTATTTCTGAAAAAGAGACGATATCACATCTGGCATTGTACCATCCGATACTTTCGACAACATAATAACTTTTTGTTCTGAGACTAGTTCAGGGAATTTAAGTATTTTTAATTTTAGAAACAGTTCATTTGTGTGGTAATAATAGGGTTTTTTGTCGATGATTCGAATAGCACGTCTCTGTAATTTGATGATCTTATCGAGAGTGGATTCGTAATTACTACCCCAAACCATTGCACAATAATTTAGATGGGGCAATATAAAGGCGTTATACAAATGAATGAGTTCGTGCGATGATAGGAAATACTTGGCTCTGCTCATGATTCCTAAATTTCTACTTATAATCGAAGACACATGAAGGATGTGCGAATTCCACTTAAGCTTTTCGTCAATATAAGCGCCAAGATACTTTACAGTTTCTTCACGTTTAAGCTGCATTCCATTTAGTCTTACATCAAAATTTCTAATGTTAGCGCTAGAATAAAGCTGATAATGAGATTTTGAAGCATTTAGAGACAAACGATTGGACTGAAACCATTTTGACACTTCTGGAAGAACTTTATGGATTTTTGACTGTACACTTCTCACATCATCCCCCGAGATTATAATAGCAGTATCATCTGCAAATAAGTAAAATCTAGTTTCAATGGACACTCGATACAGATCATTAATGTATATAATAAATAATAGTGGTCCTAGTATTGATCCCTAAGATACTCCCGTCCTTAATTGTTTTGCATGAGAGATGACGCCCTTAATTTTAGTCCTCTGAAATCTGTTAGTTAGATATGAAGAAATAATATTATACAATTTACCCTTAATACCAATGTGATTTAATTTTTGCAATAGTATGCCTAGACTAACCGTATCGAATGCTTTTTTCAAGTCTAAATAAATTCCACATGATGTGTTACCCTTTTCTAAAGATTTTGTTACGCTCTCGTAAAGATGTACCAGAGGCATGTACGTACTATGTTTTTTTCTAAAGCCGAACTGAAATGAATATAAGATGTTATTTTCGATCAAATAATCAGAGATATATTGGTATAGTACCCGTTCCAAAATTTTGGAGAAGATGGGTAACAATGAAATGGGTCTATAGTTCGTAAATCTATCTTTTTCACCTCATTTAAATATAGGGACCACTACTGCTTCTTTTAACATCTTTGGGAATATACCTTTCTTAAGACATAGGTTGAAAAAAATAAGTCAAATTACAAAGACAACTTTTATATGTACGATGCAGAATCTTTGTGCTAATTCCATCAATGCCACCACCCACTCGTTTTAGTGATTTGATGATATTTTCTATCTGTTGTTGGTTTGTTGAAAGTTCAGCCGTAAATGGTGGGTGTGAGTAATCTTCGAGATATTCTATAGGATTTATGTTCGAAACAGGAATGTCTTTTTCAAGTGTTGATCCAATTGTAGCAAAAAAATCGTTAAATCCATTCGCTATGTCATCATCTTTGTACTCCCCGGAACTATTATCAAAAAACACAGAGGGATATGATGTACTTTTCACAGTGTTTCGATTCATAATTTCATCCAAAAGTTTCCACGTTTGTTTTCCATCCCCCTTATGAGCTTCAAACTCAGACATTCAGTATTTCCTCTTACTTTCCTTAATAATTTTAGTCAGGTACTTTCTATAAAGTTTATATTTATTTTCATGTTGTCTCAGCACAGGATCATTTTCACTATTTGTTTTTTCCTATTTTTGTGTGAAATATACCTATGATACAGTTTGTTCTTATAATTTATAGACGCTAGTATCCCTGGAGAAATTTACGGTTTAATTGGAGTTTTCCTTCTACATGGTTTAAATGATTTCGAAAATTTATCAATTCCAGTTTTATAGGTATTTATAAGAACTTCACAAGCCTCATCAGGATCATTGATGTTTTGAAAATTGGCTAATTCCGAAAGAATATAATCATTGAGTTCTTTTTCTTTGGATTAGTCTAAAGTCTTTATCATAATTGCCGTTTTTTATTAACTAATCTTTTTTAAAGTTATATATATAGGTAAATGATCAGATATATCAGTTACAATTATACCTGAATGTGCAACTTGATCTGTATTACTGACAAAAAAGTTATCCAATAAGGTATGAGAATTTGATGCAAACCTAGTTGCCCTTGAGACCAGAGGCAAAAGGTTGTATGATAACATCAGGGTTAGAAACTTATGTGCGTTTTTGTCATTTTTAGTCTTTAATAAATCATAGTTGAAGTCCCCTGCCAATACATAGTCATTTTTACACGGATTTATTGAGTCCAAAACCTTTTCAAAATGTTCCAGAAAGCTATTGCTATCCTGGTTTGGAGGTTTATAAACCTCACCGACCACGAAATGTTTCCCGTGTTTATCTCCTGCGTTCTCTACTTCTACAAAAGTGGATTCTATTTGTTCAAACTCGAGATCTGCCCTTCTTCTAGAGGTATATTTTTTGTTCACATATATTGCTGTTCCTCCCCCCTGATTATTTTCCCCGACTCGATGAATATAGTTCATATTCATCTATATCAAAATATTTTTCGATCTCTTTTTTCCATGTCTCCGCGATGCAAATAATAGACCAAGTTATGCCAGATTGTGATAGAAAGGTTTTGATTTCATCAAACTTGTTTTTGATTGATCGCGCATTTATATGGATAATTTGAAAACTATTTGATATATTCATTTTAATGGGAGGTACATAGTATTCACATTTATTTGTTATTTCAATAAATTGCTGGTTTAAATCAGAAGTATCTTCAAGTACTATATCTTTAAAAGGATTCTCAAACATTTCAGAGAACATCACGACAGATATCTTCTAGGTCTTGGCTTGCACCTGTCAATGTATCGCTGTGTGTATATAGCTTTGTTTGGTGTTCAGTTTTATCAGAATTGAAAATGCAGTTAAGGCAACCCCGAACGACTAACGCTTGATAAGGAGCAACGACGTCCTGTCTAAGATTCATACGTACAAACTGAAAAAACTACTAGATATACCTTAAGCTTTTTCTGTCCCACATCTGGGGAATCTAGAACAATACTATAAATACTAATAATACTAGAAAGAATTATTAAATACTAAGATAAAGGTAAGATTAAACGCGAAGATTTGGTCGCCGCGGCTAATCGACCGCGGCGACCGAAGACCCGGAGCCGCAGAGTGGCCGCCGCGGCGGGCGGCGGGAGGCCGTCCCGGTACAGCGACCGGCGGATACGAAACCACGCAACCGCAGAGCGGACGTCACCCGCCCACGGCCGGACGGCCAGCCGCCGGCAAGCCGCGGCGGCGCCAGTCCCCCGATAAGCAGCCAGGGCAAAACAAAAGAAAAAAAACAATTTCACATGAAGACCTTTTTTCCTCGAACAACCACTGATGCTTGCTGGTAATGCTACTTGTATCAAAATGAAGGTGATAACACATGTACCATAACACCATTTCTTCTGTCCCTATCCCGCAAAAATTCAAGGTGGCGCACCCGCCTCCTAAACTGACATAAGAACAAATCTTTATGGTCAAGTTTACATAAATATAATCTTGGCCTCGATATCAACCAATATTTCACACTCACAAAAACATTTGAGGCTGGTTGTCACAAAAATATCTATAATCTATCATAAAGAGCAAGAAAGAAAGAAGGAGGCAAGGGAGAAAGGGAGTTTAGAAGGGAAGGGGGAGAGAGCGCGCGAGAGAGAGAGGGGAGAGAAGCAGGGAGGAAGAAGATGGAAACAATTAAGAAGGAGGAGCAGGGAGAGAGGGGTGGAAGGAAGTAAGGAAGAGATGCACTGAGGGAGTGTGGGAGACTTCCTGACCAAGAGAATTTGACCAAGAATTTGTGATTTTACCTATCGTATTATGCTGATCCCGATGAAGGGCTATGCCCGAATATATGCATAATCACAATTGTACTATATCCATTTCATATACGGGATTCGAGGGGGTAGGCCATTAAACATCTTGTCAACTTATAATCATGACCCTCCCCTCAGCACTCCGAAATCTAAAGCAAAATCGATAGTAAATCTAAATAATCTTATTTTGGAACTATATAATCAAAACACGGAAGTCACTGAGTTCAGGAAAATGGCTGACGGCGGAAATACTACACACATTAAGCTCCTTGAGAGAACAAAATAAGTAATTTTAGGTACCAGTTCATGTCACTAGCATTTTCACGTTCATGCCAGTAGCAAATTCACGTTCATGTCACTAGCATTTCCACGTTCATGACAGTAGCAAATTCACGTTCATGTCACTAGCATTTCCACGTTCATGCCAGCAGCAATTTCACGTTCATGTCACTAGCATTTCCACGTTCATGCCAGTAGCATTTCCACGTTCATGTCACAGCATTCACCACGGTAGTTCTGACTCATGTTTCGAACATACCAACAAAAATATTACCAACAAGGCATGCATTGTAGTTTCAGTGTACAAGAATATGACGCATGTATAAATAACAGCCGTTCTATCCAAACACGAAATCTACGTTGTATCAACCCTCTAGATTTCATACGAGTTTGAGTTTCCAGGCCCCCTGGAGCTTCTCAAGATAACTTAAATATCTAAAATACACGAGCAATACATGCAGCGTATATGCATGGCGTTAACACTTGAAACTAATTAGATCATCCCATACGCACGGCACGCCTTCTAGAGCCCTCTATAGAGAAGAGTAAGCAATTTAGTAAGATCAGTACCTACACAGAATGTATCGAGTAGCAATGACGGCAAAAACCAATCGCCTGCGACACCTACCCCGTTTTTCACAAGTCTTGCCTCGGCTGGGTCTGAGATCACGAGGTTACCGGGCCGGAGTCAGACTCCGGCCCGGACCAACGGCATTGCTCCGAGTCCAGAGAACGGGTGCAGCCCCACCGAGTCTGCGTGCTGGGCTAAGAACCACACCCAGGATACAGCTGATCACCGGAAAGCCGTGGTTACTATCGACAGCTAGGATGTCATCGGCAACCACCAGCACAGCGGTCCGGGACAGTGCAGCTCCGTCCCAGGCTCACGGAAGGCGTTCTCCCATGAACAAGCGACCTGAGAGTGAGACGAGGCCCCAGCCGTGTCCGGCGGAGTCAGGCGGCAGCGCGTCACCAATCACGGAAGCCGAGGGAGGTACCCATAAGCCTCACGGCTAGGGGGCGAGAGGATGCCTGACTGCCCTACTGAGCATTCTGTGTCAATGCTTTGTAGGGAAGACGTATTTTTCAGACTCCTGAAAAGAGGCTAATTTTCCGTTTATAACGGATTTTTACTGGTCGTAAGTGGGCACTACAGTGAGGTAATTTAATTTTTTTCAAACAATCACAAATTTATGCTGATTTAATCAGCATATCACAAAAATAAGATGAAAGAAGTTTGAAGATTCGGAAAAAATTGAGAATCCAGACATTTTACCAGCGTGGCATTTGATAATATTGTTTGATTTCCTGTCGTACCGCGCGAGGCATATAAGAGCGAACCTCCTGGAGAACGCTTCCATGAAAAAGTGAAAAAACTCAACGAAATAACCTCATTTAAGAAAGGAAGAAAAGGAAGGAAGAATATTTCAGCGCGTTTGGTGCAAGTCGCGGATGAAATAGGGCTCCAGAGTTACCAAGTGCTCTGTAAAACCTGTGTGCATCCAAATTTTTAACTCATTTCTTTATTAGACCCATGAATAGCTGGTAAATGAAATGTGAGGTTTTCCCTAGATAATGTAAACAGTTTTAAACACTTGTTTTTCTTCCCGGTAATTGATCTGTTTGTGATCCTTATCACAAATGTATACTGAAAAGCTCTGTCTAATCAACCGGCCCAATAAATGAGGACATGAAGAGGACTGAAGAGAAAAGAAATTATGAACACACTATTAAGAAATAAGACCTGAGAAACGAAAACGAGGAATCACGCAGACAAAAGCGAAGAATGAAGAGAGAGAGCAGCCGACAAAGAACGAGGATAATTCATAATCACCGTCATCGTCACGCCTTGTTTGCTTGTTGTTTTCCATGTTTTTTTCACTGGATCCCTTCATCAAGTCCCACTACCTCACTCCATGGGTTGAGCGCGGCGCCTGTGGCAACCCTCCCCGTGGATAATCCTTGTCCTTCCCCATCAACCATCCTATCCTTCCTTATTCTACAGTGTGTTTTTGCTCAAGTTTGTCATTTATGTCCCTAATCTTCATGACGACCGGCGTCAGAATAGCCACATGGATAGTGGAGATGCTGTGTGTGTCGAATAAAATCAAACAAATAAATAAGACGCCGCCACAAACAGGCTGCTGTCAGGCGCGACTCATCAACTCGCAGGTGCTGATGGCGATCACGAAACTGGCGGGCACTTCCAGGGCCGACCCACCGACACTGGACCTTGTTACATGCTTCCCGACCTGTGGCCGTGAGACCTCCAGACGCTCAGGCTTGGGCGCAGAGAGAAGAACAAGTGTGAGCTACTTCTTCATCCGACTGAGCAATGTCGAGAGGTGGCGTTTTCTGAAAGTGAGAAACTTCTCTGAAAGGTGGGCTTTCGCTGTTGTCCATGGCTAGCATAAGAGTGATTGTATTTACAGAGCCTATCAAAATTGTGTTGTCACCAAGTCTGCTTTTCTGGAAGGAAAGTCCATTTAAGTTTTGAGCCTGACACAATTCATAAACATTTTGAACATATAGTTTTAGAAATGTGTTTCCTCCGCACCAAAGTTATAAAGAATATGGAAATAGGTGCTATTTTATATGGTAGCACCTTACAACCATGAGGGCAGTATCGCCCAGGTACGCCCAGACTACTGAGTTCGATATTAAAATACATGCAAAATTCAAATGAATACTTATCATTATCAAAATAGGATATGTTCAGAACGGTGGCTAGGGAATAGCTTGCTACTTTATTGGACTTATCCAAGAGCACCCTAGTAGCGATACTAGGATACGGAATTTGGATAATAAATATTTTCTACCCTTACCTACGGAGAGACGACTAATATACTTGCAGACAAATTGCACACCTTCTAGCACTCTCAGTATGGTGAAACACATAAAATCAGATATTGATCACTCACCATGTCCTTTCCAACGGTACTGTTATAGGTGTCGGAGGGCGCCTTACAGCTATCTATAGATAGCACCGGAGGCCACGCTTCCCCCGACACTGTTATAGGGCCGGGCCCGGTGTCGGGGGGTACCGTCCGGCTAGCTATAGATGGCACCGGAGTCACCCTGGAACGGTCCAAACGAGTGTTCACCGAGTCCGCCTGGGCAGGATATGTAAGTGTCGAGAGCAAAGTCCAAGTGAACAGTCCCAAGCAGTCATTTTAAAAGCAAACGCTTTCACCTTTTGAGCAAATAACTCTACTCCTTTTGAACACGGAACTCACCTCAAACCACCGACGCAGCATCACCACGCAGGGCCGGGTTAGCGGTGGCCGGGACAGTGCCTCAAGAGCTCGGTCCTGATGTGCAAAACTGTCGTTAAATCCAGCGTTCATAACAGTGATGAATCATTTGAAAGGGTGGGTGGCAGACAAGTTGTGCCATGCAAGGGGAAAAGGGTATATCTCATCTCTAATACATTGCAGATACTCTTTTTTCCTTAGCATGGTAGTGATCGAGGCCGGTGTTTTTTACATATACTTCGCATTCAGTATTCTTGGCAGGAGCCCCCGATTCCAAACGGTAAATTATTGTATTCTAAAGGCATATAAGAACAAGCATGGCCGGAAATAATATGATATTGGTATAGGAGGCTCAGACTTTTAGCTGAGTTAAATACACATCAAATCAGGGCCAAACACCCACCTTGAAGAGCTCCCGTGGGTATGGTGTCCACCACCGTTCATTGAATACGCCACCGCCACGGCCCAGCATGCAGGGCTCGGATAACCTCTCCGGACTTGCCGGCTGGGCCGCACCCGCAAAAGAAGAGCTCAGACGCAAAGAAGGCGGGATAACACACTCAGAAAGCGAATTAGAACATACAGAAGGCTGGCTGATACACTCAGAGAACAGACGCAGACTCTCAGGAGTACTCCAGTCGGATATAAACCGGCTACAGGTGGATCTGGGACTGAGGCTGAGCATAGCAGTCGCAGCTGTATCCGGAGGCCTCAGCATCGGCAGCTCGGGGGAACAGGAGCGGGTAGCGTCATAAGGCTCATCGGCACTCCCTAATCTGGTATCTAGCACCACCAGACTGGGGAGGACTGCCCTCGCCACCTGTTGTGCTTCCCCTGACTGGGACGCTGGTGCGTCTCTGGCTTTCTCTGCGTCATCTTCAGAGACGGCAGCGGCTTCCGCCGGGATCTGGGACGGAAGACTGCGAGACGAATCAGGCGCTCCTGGTCCGGCGCATGTCTCCGCTGGGGAGTCTGTTGGCGTGACCGGCGTTAATGAATTCTGCTCAGAAATCGGCGGGTCGATGCATCCTAAGCAATCATGCGACAAGTTCGGCTCTGGAGGATCAGGCCGGACTTCCGGAACATCAGGAAATGCACCGATCTCACCTCCATTCGACTGGTAGCCCGACCGTGCGTTGAACGCTGCGCCAAGGGCGCTCCCATGCATGGGAGACAATACGCGTCTGCTACTCTCGCCTTGACGATGCACTCTGTTCAAGATCTCCAGAGCGCGAATGCGACGTTCAGAATTCTGTGACGGTACTTGAACTACATGTGCATCCCTTATTCTCTTCCGGGGTAAAATGCGGCAGTAACCTAGAGGTTCTCCCTTTTCCTCTTCAGAAAAAGTTGCCCCCGGAGAGCCATCTGAACGGCGACGTTTCCGAGGACCAAGTAGCTGGCCGGTGTCCAAACACCATTCCACCTCTTGCAGGCTCAGCCCAGGCGGAGCGGATATCTCCCCTGGGACATCTTCCCTCGTTTTCTTTGTAAAAACTGCGTCATCGTCGGGTGGAGTGGATGGCTTGCTTTTACTGCTACCTGCAGTACCTTGCGACGTTGCACCATCGCTGCTCCCTGGCGAGCTAGTAGCGCCACGGCACTGATCTGCTGAGGCGGTGCTAAACTGACGACAGGGTGAGCAACTGCGCCGTGTCACCACCAGCCACTGCGGCCAATGAACTGAGTACATGCCATTCTCAGAGATGGTCAGTACAGGTCGTGGGGTCACACCCACTTTGGCCGCCTCATCTGAACTAAGTACAGGAGCTGCTGCTACTGCCATCACTGCCCTGAAGAAGGAGTGATACCTGTCAAATGCAAAGACAATGAAGAGAAGCAGTTAACTTTACAAGGGAATTGTTTGTACATCCTGAAGTAAAAGTTTTCTGACCCCTGCATAAGACCAACATTGCAAATGTATGGATGACGTGCACATCCAAGGTAGGCATTCTACTTTTTTCTTGGATACAAAGGGTGAATACATTTATGGAAAAAGAAAAGAAGTGACTAGCCTGCATGCTTTTATGTTCACATTGCATTAAACTTCAGGCCTTAAAACCACTTATTGTCATGATGCATGTTCCACCATGCCTGAGTCCGTGATTTAGTGTGAGCACAGTGTGATACACAGTAACAGCAGCAGCAGTGTCAGACCCTGAAAGATACCAAAAATTTTCAATATGGCTTAAAATTCAAGAATGGGCAAATTAATCTTGAAATTGAATGCAATGATTTTTTATCTATTTTGGAGTCAACTATTTTACTTCTTCTGAGCAGGAAAACAAGCAGCCTCATGTGTCAACCTCTTTCATGGAGAGTATTGTAACAGCCCTAGTTTCAAGACTGGAAGGTAAAATTTGGTTAGGGAATATATTCTTAAATTTGATCCAGTATAGAAATAGGAGAATAAAATGGCTGAGTGCTCCCAAAGCCAAAATGCAGACATATTTCCTACCTTGCAAACATCATCCATCAACAAATTTTTTACATCACTGTAATAGAGAGTGAATATGCCAGTACCTAACATAGAATACTGCATTGACACATATTTATAAATCAAGCATGATAAAGCATGCACCCAAAGGTAGATATATAGCTCAAACCTTATGTACCATTCTGAAATAAAGTCAGAACAAAATAAGGTCCCAAATTTATAATATTCCTGCTTTTCTAACAAAAAATTATGCCCCAATGTCATATGCCAAATTCATCTTAATACTATTTCTTCAAAACCAAATTATGTCCCATGATATTCTCTGTATCATATTTTTTCAGCCTGAAACTTTCAGAACCATAGTTACCATTTTTTAAGGGGCACAGTAAAGCTGAAAGGTAAATCCCCTGCAAAAACGAACAAATTTAGAGCAAAGCCTGCATTTTATCATGGCTTTCACAAAGCCACCAGAAAATGGCAAAGGCTTGGGTGCTTGGGCATGGAAGGCTCTGGATCAAGGCTGATCTGTGGCAGCTTTTTCCACAGCTGCCTCTTAAAGGGAATGTGGCACCTTGGTTGAATCCTGTAATTTAGTGAAATTAGGCGTACTTTTAGCCAAAAATAATGAAACCACTAATGGCTTCCCTGAAAAATGTACAATTAAATCAATATTTTGTTTTTAAAAATACTCCTCTAGAAAGAGAAATAAATATCAGCCTGTGGATGATGTCACGATCTGGCAACCACTTCCATACTTGAAACACTTCAAGGGCTTCAATTGACTGATGCTCATCGTGACGTCAGCATATGTCGTCACACCAGCAGCTCACAACAATGGCCGCCCAGCGACGGGCTGATGGGGGGCTGGTGTCAGGTAGGTTTTAGTTTTTCTACGGAAATATCGAGTTCCAAGACAAATGAAATATGGACTAACGGGTTTTCCGACTTGCTTTATAACTTGGCAATCTCAGTTAAAATCACGTTGTGAAGGTGCCACATTCCCTTTAACCAGGAGATATTGGTACACTGGGAAGTGTACACAACAGCAGTAGAATTGATTCTGTGTAGCAGGCATCTGATTGTGGGTGCACAGGTCTGATCAGCCTTGAGTGATCCACCAGTCCAGCCTCTTGCTTGTTGCCCTCATGTGACAGCTCTGCCTGAGCAGGGCACTTTAGCTTGGAGAGCCTGGAACAGCATATGGCCCCCAGTAGGCCATGCCATTATCCCATAAGAGTGCCTGCAAATAGAAACTTCTATTCTGTACATAGTGGGAGTGTAGTCTATGAATGATACTAGAAAATAGTGACTAACATAAAATGTTCTTGGGAAAGAGAATGATTTTTCAATGACACTATTCTCCTCTCAAGTGGTGCAATTTCACCCAGTGCATTAAGTAAGAACAGTGCAACACTTCACTGTGAACTGTAAGTACCTATCTAATGGCCATAACCTCATCTAAATGGGCATAAGTCATTCATAAAACCTCTTGAATAAGCAAAGAAAGATGCAATAATTCTATATTGAGTAATTTATGCTGCCGATGTGTACTGTTTTTTAAGCACTAGAGCCCCCCAAAAATACAGCAATACCACAGCATCAAAACACACAGGTACTGTCTCATGTGTTCCCATTTTTAGAAGGCATTTCAAGTTTTGGAAGGTGGTTGCCAATTATGGGCCATTGCCCATTATTAGGAACATAGCGATGGGCCAGTCTGCAGAACGTGGCAGGCGACTCGACGAGGCGCTTGGGGCAGCCAAAGCCTGCCCCAATTGGGGCAGAAATTTGGTGGCTGGGGCAGACTCCTCCAACGGGAGGGGGCCGTAATTTTGTACCGATACAAGTTTTATCTAATCCATTTTAAACAAAACACCTACAAATACAATAAAACTGTGCATCCGACCGACGACGACGACGTACTCACGAGCGTCCACGTACCAAAGCAATGGAAACCCACGTACAGCAGCTATCTTGCATTCATGATGCACAATTTCAAAGATGCCTTTATTCAAAGGTATATTTACGAGCCAAGTTGTCCCCTAGTGACGTCATTTGTCTCTTCTTTCAAGCCGTATCAATCGATAAATTGATCAATTGATATTTCAATCGACAACTATTTTCGAATATGATAATTTTTTCCATAGCTAACGCATTTTTTCCTTCTCCTTTCTCAAATTTGCATGAAAGCATCTCAAAATTTGGAATATTTTCACGAGACCCAAGCGAAGGAAGATCCCCTTACATCCGTGTGACGTCACATCACGGACCAGCATTCGTTCCAGGGAGGGGCTGGCAAGATTGATTTGCCGGCCTTTGGCGATCAAAACATAGCGAAGGAAATGCAAAAAAACTACAGACTGGGAAATTTCATTTTGAGTTCTAAGATTGTTTTATGTAGCTTAAATTAAGTTTAAATTACAATTTTAGGAAATAAATATAAATTTAGCTTTCAAAAGGTGTCTATTGCCTTAATTTTTATTCACTTCCGGGCGCTTTACTTCAATGAAAAATTTGCTTTGTTTGGTATCTTTTTAACCATATTTTGCTTGACGACAAATATGACGCTTTTGAGACAAATTACGTTTTCCAGCGCAATTTTAACTAATGATTGTCGTTTCTTTTAATTATTTTTCTTCTTCCTCCGGTGATTACCCGGACTGATTGCTGCCCCAAGTACTAGTTCCTGCCCCAAGAGCCCCCTCTGCCCCAAGCTCGACCAAAAGCTGCCCCAAATCGGTAGGTCTGCCCCGAGGCTGCCCCAACGAGATCTCGTTGAAATCTGCCATGTTCTGCAGACTGGGCGATGGGAGCTCTCACCAGTAGGAACCCCACTAATCAGGGAGAGCTGCTCCGCCCACTCAACATGCTGCTTGCCCTTGTCCACTTCAGATCCACTAGAATTTTTAGATGGAGCCCCTGAACGCTTGTTCAATTTTCTTCCAGTAGATGCCCAAATTGTTACTAATACTATCTCATCCCTCGGAAGCACAGGCGCAGCGTATGATGGCATTAGTTCGAAAATTCTTAAGTTGCTCTGCTCTACCATTACACCTCATCTGGTTCATTTATTCAATCTCTGCCTCTCCCGAGGTATATTTCCTGACAAATTCAAAATGGCAACGGTCGTACCTATTTTCAAAGCAGGAGACCCCTCATTATTTACTAATTATCGGCCCATATCTCTTCTCCCCATTCTCTCAAAAGTGCTTGAAAAAATTGTTCACGCCCAAATCTCTAGTTTCTTGGATGATGAACGCATTCTCTTTGAAAACCAGTTTGGATTCCGAAGAAATCACAGTACTTTAATGCCGATTGCTCTTTTGCATGACGAAATTACATCTACTCTCATCTCTAAAAAGGTTTCGGCCTCATTGTATTTGGATTTCAGCAAAGCGTTCGACACCGTAAACCACGAAATTCTTCTTTCTAAACTCCATCACTACGGAATTCGGGGTAGTTCACTAAATTTCTTTCGTACCTACCTCTTAAATCGCACTCAAATTGTAAAGTATAACGGAATTTCCTCTAATATGCCCAGGGCAATGCCCAGGGGCGTCCCGCAGGGAAGTGTACTGGGCCCCCTTCTCTTCCTGCTGTACGTAAATGATATATCCAAAAGCTCCAAAATTCCAAATTTCTATCTGTTTGCCGATGACACGGCCCTCCTATACTCTGCTGATAACTTACCTCAACTACAAAACAAAATTAACGACTCGCTGCCAGATATCACGTCCTGGCTGCTGTGCAACAGACTCACAATCAATGCGAAAAAATCATCTTATCAACTCTTCTCGACCTCATCCAAAAATGACCTGAATATCGCTATCAATAACACCCCTATTCAACGTAAATTTTCATTTAAGTATCTAGGCATTACTCTCGATGAGGATCTGAAGTGGTCAAGTCACATCAAAAACGTTGAGAATGCGATTTCCCGCAACATCGGAATTATCACAAGATCAAAACACATATTGACTCCGGTCACCTCCTCCTGCTGTACAATTCTTTCGTGCTCCCGTACCTAAATTATGGTTTACCTGTTTGGGGGAACGCATTTCCCTATCGCTTTAATAAATTAACCACTTTACAAAAGAGGATTCTCCGTGTAATCGACAAAACTGACCGTTTGGCCCATACCAGCCCCTTGTTCAAAAAGTACAAAATTCTGAAATTAACAGACCTTATTGAATTCAGCCAAATCAATATCTTGCACAACTACCTACGACGCACGGTTCCATGTGTTATTGCAAACAAATTACAGCTAGTGGATCCGAACCAAACGGGGAGAAACTTCAGGCAAGCTCAGCATTTTGCTGTGCAATTCGCTCCAACCTTATACCGCAAATTTTCATTTTTCATTGCTGCCCCCCGGAACTGGAACAAAATCATCGCCTCAAAAATAAGATGTTTGGAAGACGTACCCCTGAGTAAAAGCTTTTTCCGCAAGGTTGTAACAAAACTGTACCTGGACGATTACTAATCTTTATGTTTGTATATGCCGATACGCACTGTTTACCATTCACTTGCTTGCGTTCGCTCTCTTGATTTTTGTAACAATGTAACGCAAAGCTTGCCTCAACATAACAAGTGTAACCAGTATAATTAACATAAAGTAAACCTCGCCGCAAAGAAATTTTTGAATAGTGCAGCTGTTGGCGCTCTCACAGGCAGGCCTCAGGCACCTCCCTGCCGTTCCATTAAATCCCTGCTCTGTTTTGCGCGCTCCCAATCACTTCATTTTCACTTACTAAACTCAGGCGCACTTTCATTCTCCTCTTTCCGCCCTGTCACAATAACATAACGCTGTCCTCAGGGCTCTGGAGAGTAGCTGTGCCGGGATCCTGCCCGGCTGCTCACTTGCGGCGTGCGGCCGGAGACCGCGCGGTCCGGCCCGACCGACTGCACACCTGCGGCGGGCAGCCGGTGACCGCGCGGTCCGGCCCGACCGACTGCGCGACGGCCCTCCCCCGCCCCTACGCTCGCGTCTCCGCCGGCGCGCACGCGCGCGAACTGCGGCTCATCATGCATTCCCGGTTATTCCGATGATGGCGCCACCTGCGAGTTGCGCCCTCTGTACGGGGCGGGGATGAGGACGACGGTCGTGTGTTTATATATATATATGCTTTGTCTTGAACTGCTTTTTTACCGTGTGCAAGTGTGATTCACCGATTTGTTGAGTATGTTTTCTTCCTCTCTCTTCCTCCCGCGGGATCTTTCCTATACTTCTTATGTACTGTTTTATCTGATTTTATTTGATTGTGTTTTTATTCAGCAAATACATGTGTATGGACGTAACATGTCCCGACCACACAATACAATCATAAAGCCACTTGCCAAGATCACTTCAGACGGATATCTATTTCACTTTAATATTTAAATTTACCCACATTTACCCGCGCAATTAAAAAATCATGCCCTCACGGTCTACTACAACTACCTTGGAAAAATAATAAGAGCCAAGTTATTCTGCCGTGCAGAACGCATAATAGTGCGCTGTACGCATGCGCATTGTTAAATCATGCCGTCCATGATACTAGAGTGCGCATGCGTGTGGCATACTAGTATGCGTTCTGCCGGCAGAATAACACTTCTAAGGAAACGTCTCTTCCGCGTCGCTGTGGGGGTGGCAATGCTAGATTAGTAGTGAGAAACTCTAATAAGGAACTAAAACCTCTAGTAAAAAAAGACCAACCTCCATATCGATCGCTCCCAGGCCACAAAGCACAATGCGCTGAATTTGAGGTCTTTATAAGCCTTCGCCGCATAAAAAAAATCGGCATGGCTGGACTTTTTATGATCTGTGAGGACATTTTTCCTCTCCAGTGTCTCTATTGCTTTGCTAATTTATGGATTGGCATTGCGGTACAGGCATGTGTGCATGGGCGCCGAAAGCGAGGGGGACGGGGGACGTGTCCCCTCTGTTGGCCAACCAGGGGGGGACAGTGGCGGATCTAGCCGGTCGGTTTGGGAGGGGCAAACCAAAGTGAAAAGTCAAAAAGCAAAAAAATTCACGCCGTGAAAGCTGTGCTACAATATCACTTGCTGGTAGGATTTTGAGTATTTGAGGCGAAAAGCACAAAAAACGTTTCGAGGAGAAAAAGTAGGGCACGAGATATTTTTTCCAGACGAATGCCCAATATTTACACTGAACTTAACTCTGGCTCTGTTTGAAGTTGAGAGTTGAAGCACCAAACACTTGCTTATGAACTAAAAGAAGTTGGGGAAAAGGAGGTCGATCTCTTTGGGGGGGCAAAAACATAGTTTTCCCCCGAGCTTTCCCGTTTGGGGGCAAATGCCTTTTTGCTCCCCCCTTGGATCCGCCACTGAGGGGGGACGTCCTCCCCCAAAATTGTTTGGTCCATCGTCACTAAGGCTTTCAGGTACTCAATATCCTCAAAATTCACGTCCCCCGGTCAGCACCAGCCCGGGCCCGTCCCCCCTCTAAAATTTCCGTGGCGGCGCTGCTGCATGTGTGGGCAAGGGCGGACGCAGACCTGAGTTTGGAGGGGGGCCAGAGCTGCAAAAAGGCGGGCTCTCGGGGTCATAAAGTGCCCGACAGATTTTAGGGCACGGTATGGTCCTGCGACAGATCTTACAATCTGTGAGAAAAAATCGTGAAAGGAAACAGAAAATATTTTTTGTTCTAAAAAACTCAATATTAGAATTGTCACCTCTTTCACTCAACAAGTTTTTCATGAATTTGCACCTCTCTCATATCAAGCCAGTGTGCGGCAAGAACCGATGGAAAATCGAGGAATTTATGAATCGAGGGACCTTTGAATAGAGGGCCTTATGCACAGACGGCCTTTTAAATGTCACCCAGAAAATCCTCTGCTGGAAAAATTCCTTCACCGGCCTGTCGGGGCCCGATTTGTATTCCATAGCACGCGACAGCTTGGCCCGACAGGCCGCCGTAAAGGCCTAAACAGTTTTTTCCTTCGTTTCCTTCATTTGGAAGTACGCTCAACGCTGCCGCAAGGGTGCTGTTTGAACAGCGCCCTTGCGGCAAAGCCGGTGTAAAAGGTATTTTTGGTTTGAAAAGCAGCCCTGCGGTTTGGTGTGTTGCGCTGTGGATATGGCGGAGGCCAAGGCCCTAGAATCCCGTGGTGTGGCGGAGGAAATACGTTGCAAGGTTGTGTTTTTGATTATTTTTCTCTTGCATTACCTTGGTATACATCTTGAGTAAACTGGTTGAGCTTGGATTTCATCGTCCGTAGTTGAAGGGCTGATAAATGGCTCCGATTAAGCTGAAGCCCCTTCCACCGTCCCGTGTCAAGCTTAAATGTGGATTTGAGGGATGTGGGTATTTTGGCGAAAAACGTTTTTTTTAAAGGGACATTGTCGCAAAAATTTTTATTGTGGCTTCTTAATATTTGAAAAATCTTGATTCTGCAACTATCAATCATTTCTTTATCTTTAGCTAAATTTTTGGAGGCCACTCAACAATTATTAAAATTTGCTAACAATATCAATAATAGGCTGTAACCTGCTCTTCACCTCTATTCTATCAATCGAAATTTTAAGTTCTATAAATGATTTTTTGAGGATAGAAAATGTTTTTATGCTGTATTCGTATTCAATTTATTTTTATTAACCCTTAAAAATACAAATATTAGATTAGTTTGTCCAAAACATTCGGCTTGAGAAAACTAATCAGGGAAGTTTTAAAATCGGGCAGGTGTCGTACAGCGGGGATGGTATAGTGGCCTCCATTCCCGACTCTCACACGGGTAATACAGGTTCGAATCTAGGTCGTGGAAGTTTTTACTGTAAAAACAATTTTTCTGATTTTCTTCTTGTTTGTTCATGCGTACTAATGGATGAAGCATAGTCGGATCCATGATTGCCGATCGGGGGGGTAACTTCCGGGAGGGCACCATCCGGACCAGGGGGGGCGCCACCTTTGACCGGCAAAACCTATCAGATGGACGCTAAATCCTATCAGTGTGCGCCGATTTTCGCATCATGGGACGCGAAATTTTAGGGTTCACCGAGAGTTGATCAGAGAGGGGAGGGGGCACGTGCCCCCTTTGCCCTCCTGGATCCTCCTATGGGATGAAGTAAATATTCTGAGGACAATTTCTTCTGGTTATCCCTCCGTCCGGGTAGTTGAGGGAAAGGGAATGCCCCAAATATTTTTCTAATCTGACCGGCGTACCAAACTGGAACCGGCTTGTCTCCAGCTCCCTGCAATCGTTCTCAATCCGTCGGATTTCCCTCTATTGGAGACCAGTTCCCCTGTTTTCTGACCAACGGGACACGCTGTTCGCCGTTCGAAAATGTCTTTGTGTCCTTTGCTGAAGACCATTATTGAAGGCTGACCGGTTTTCGTGCAAACCAAGGACCAGAAACCGGCCCAATAAAAAGCAGGGGTGGCTCTTCGAGATTATATGTGTTAATCTCGAGATTAATGTGTCTCGAGATTAATTAATCGTTTAACCCTCGCCCCACCGGGGGCCATCGATGGCCCCTAAGGTTTTTCCGGGATAGCAGAAAGACGATGAGGCGCAGCACCGTGGTTGAGGGCTCTACCTCTCACTGCATCATTTTCCCACCATCCCTGAAATTTTTTACCCCGGGTCACCCAAGGTCAGGTCACCAGACGAGTTCAACCAAGGTCACCTCACTTCAGCTTTAGAGCTCTGTAAGAGCTACATTTCGGAGTCGATCGATTTGAAACTTCCTACACTTTATGACCCCTCCAGGGTCTACAAGGTGTATATCCGGGATTTTTCGATTTCGTGCCCTGAGGTCAGGTCACGAGGTGACCTCTCCCATTGAAAAAGCATGGGAAAAGCTGTCTTATGATCTTAAAGTCACAAAAACGATTGAAAATGCTCAGCTTGATCAGAAAAGCGTTTTTGGACACCCTTTCACGGATTCCAGGGGCCATATTTGCCCTTTGACATCCCCAAGCTCATCCAAGGTCACCAAGGGTCAAAAACAGTATTTTGACAATAACTTTGACCTGTATAAGCTAGAGCGCTGAAACAAACACCATCGTGTTTGTCTCGTCATTGGCTTTCATTTGATATACGGCAAGGTCAATTTCTGACCTTTCGTGACCTCAGGTCATACTAGGTCACAAGGTGACCTCTGGAGGTCAAACTACTGGCGGGAGGTCTTTACGTTTCTATAGCAGAAAAAGTACTGGCAATTTCCTATCAAATGTACTTTCCCACACCTCAATAGCTCTAAGGGCATAAGAGTTATGCCCAGTTTGCTTAAGCATTGCATATTTGAGTGAAAATAGCCGATCTTGACCTAATTTGACCTCTGGAGGTCAAACCATTGACCTGAACACTAAAACATGTGAAGTAATTTCTTACTGAATTCACGCGAGCTTTCTAGTGCACTTTGCAGATTTGCGCTAACGCCCATATTTTCGGAGTTAGAGGGGGCCATCGATGGCCCCCGGTGGGGCAAAGGTGGCGCCGGACCCCCGGTGGGGCGCGGGTTAACACGCGCATTGACGGGAGGCGGGTACCCGCCCCCCGTCTGGTTTTTCGGATAGAACATAAAAACGGCGGCGCGTAGCGCCGCCGCACTTGTATCCATACGCGTATATTAACAGTAAAAACGCAGTACATGGTAAAACATACACTCCTAACACTAGGCAAAGAAAACTAGGTAGGGGCGCCGCCACGGAATTTAAGCCACCACACATTTATTAGGTAGGTACATAACACACTCGGGTTAAAAGTAAACTCAGGTTAAAAAACTTGACATACCTTCTCTCATCATTTTTACAACTGTTGTCAAAATTTTAAGGTTAGGTCATCTCAGGTCAGGTCACCAGTACAGGTCAAGTGACCTGACCTCAAAGTTTAAGACAACATAAGTCGGAACAAAGTGAACTCATCCGATTGAAGTGACCTGACAAAATGGTTAAAATATTTCGATGGAGAAGCGTATGGGCTACCCAAAGCCGTTTACCATTTTTCACTACTTACCGTGGTTCTGGAGATTTTAGGGGGTACCCGCGCCCCCTGTCAAAGCGAAGGTGGCTCAGAGCCCCGTCAATGCGCGTGTTAATCTGGTAAAACAACGAGATAAAACGTTAATCCGTACGATATAAAACGTGTTCGAGATTAAATGTGGCGGTCTCCCAGGGCGGACCACCCTGAAAGACCGCCTGGGCCTTTCACGGCAGAAGAGTGTGGAGGTGGAGCGCCTGCGCATTGGCCACTCCCTTCTCCTGTGCAGCTACCGAAAGAGGATCGGCCTGAACCCGGAGGCCACGTTACAGGAATGCGACGATGGAGAGGACGAGATCCTCCACCACCTTCTGACCCGGTGCCCTGCGCGCGCTGACCTGCGCTGGGACATATTTGGACGGGACGACCCGCCCATCCGGGAAGCGCTGGCGGACCCACGACGGCTGGCGATGTTCCTGCGGCGGTTGGGGCGCCTGCAGGGGCGCCCCCCTCCCATATGGCCGGAACACTCAATCAATCAATCAGATTAAATGTGTCCGTCGACATCTAAATCTTTGATATAATTGTAATTCTTTGGTCTCCGGAGAAAATAAAAACACGTAGTCTAGAGAACCGGAGAATAGCTGAGTGTGATACGGAAGAATAACTCTTGATATGCGTCAGAACTGGGGAACCAGAGAGCAGCCACCACGATCCTTGGATGAACTAACAAAAGTGTGGAACGCACCACGAACCCAAACCTGATCACTTTTTGTTTCAGGGGGAACGTTTGTTGTGTGTTGCAGGTTGGAGATGGACTGGCCACCTCACTCCTCTGTCCGTGGTGGTAGATCTTTCTAATTTTTTTCGTATATAGATATACAAGATTTAAGAATACATTGTTTTTTACTTCAAGTTGAGTTAGTTTCTGATCAGGGCACATCAAGAAAATATACATCAAAATTATAGCCTGAAACAGTTCGTATTAAATAAAAAGGATTCTACAATTAACCTTAACATTGGTAGTCACAGAGTCTAAACCTAAGATGACGCATCGCAGCTTTAAGACAAGCAAGCTGCTAGCCTCATGAGTGACATTTGTTTATTGAAATGATAAGCGTTTATTTTTAATACTTCGGAGTTCGGAAACGGTCCTTTCTCATAATAGAACAAACAATTCCAGAAGCACTTCATATAACATCATATCATTATATAAAATAGTATATTAACCGTTATTTTTATTAGATTGTTTATTAGATTATCTACGTTGATAAGATATTTCATGACCAGCCTCCTCGAATCATAGTTCCAAAATGGGGCTAATACACTGATAAATATTCAGGTACATCCCTTCACCAAAATTCTCATAATATAATAGGTGAACACATACATTTTTAGTCAGAGTGCTAGGATAACCTCGAATCGAGTTCCAATATTTGAATATTCCAGTACTAAACTGCATTATTCCAGCATTCGATTTCCAAATCAGATCTAAATTTCAAGCCTTGGTCACACTATGACCAAAAGTTTTCGCTTATTGTATTATGAGGATTCTGACGAGGGACTGTGCCCGAATATGTGATCACAGTGTGATCACAGGCTCCATTTTGCGTCAAGAATTCGAGAGGCAAAGCCATGAAACATCTTACCAATTTATAATCATGCTCCTCGGCTACGCAATGCAAAATTCATATACTTTTAAAAACCAACAGATATCAGTTGATCAATGAGGCTTATATGAAATCTCACAAAAACATGAGAAAATATAACCTACCAGGAAATTACAAGCGAGTGATAACCCTCGGCAGGTGAGAAACGCGTGCAACAATCAGGTCTGCGAGTCCCCAACGAGCAGTCTTCCGAGTGCAACGTGGACTAGAGGATATAACTCAGTACGTCAGTGACGGATCCAGGCCAATGTTTTTTGTGGGGGGGGAGGGGAGGACAGGGTCCAAAATCGTGAATACACATTTTTTTAAAGGTCGGTGAAAATCGCAGAGTTTGGGAGGAAAGTAAATTTTCCCTGAACCCACCAGTGGGTATCCAGCCCCTAGCTTCCAGTCCTTGAAGTGCACTCTAAGAAGGCTGGGAGCGAACCAAATACTGAGTGTACATCAAAAGCATAACAGATTTTGCATCTGTCCACAATAAGTGCTACACGGTTTGATAAAATGTTCACCGCAATAGTCTGAGCACAGAGGTGTCACTTATTATTTTCGCCGACTTTCGCACGTACGACCACCAACAAAATCTGACCACTTGATTTTTTTCTATAAAGACCCTTTGCATTACTAGTTTTCTTACCTTTAGGCTAAAAAATACTTTTAATGGCATGTTTTACTAAGGTCCTCAGAGGATTTGCCTTAATATACCGCGATAAACACCACTTACGCACATACATGAACGTATACTGCGGGCACACAGGCAGACGACCGAGGTGCACTCAGGCAGGTTCGTGTTCAATGCAAAAAACTGCTGGCTGTGGTACTCTGCCAACTCTGGGATTCCATTGCTCGTCCTCTGAAGCTTGTCTTCCAGCAGCAGGCGTAATTTGCGATAGTCACTGTCGAGGGGCAGCACCTGATTATTTCTGTTTTGCGTTCAGCTTGCTGGGGTAGGCTCTTCTTAAATTAGAAGATATTTTCACAGCAGGAACAAATGGGACCAAATAAAGGGTACAAATAAAATATCACAAGCCCACAATGAAAGCAAACAAGATATCACTGAATCTTGTTTTAAACATATGCAATATATATATATATATATATTCAAGAACAAAGACATCCCCAAAGATGATCTATAGTCTAGATCATGGGTTTGTGGAGGGGTCAGGTGGAACCATGCAAATTCATGTTTTTTATAAATTACAATACATTATTTCAACACTGGCCCACAATAGGAAACAAATATTCCAAATTTCAGGTCTATGGGAGAATCGGGTCTGATTGGGTTCGTCCCATTCAAACTAACAAACAAAATGATCATACACAAGCTGGTCCATTGGGACGATAGCTTGATGATACACAGCAGCTACAAAAGACAGGTTTTCTAGTAAACAAATTTTCTCTTTGAAGCGACCCGCCTAATCTTTCATATATTCTTCCAGGAAAACACAAAAAATTGCATCACCCAAGACTGCCCCCCTGTCATTCCTACATCCATGTGTATGTGAATTTTTGGTGTCTGGCAGTGCAATGATTTTAGGTGGCTGGTGTGACTCGTCTAGCCTGCTGCCATACTTTGCAGACTGGGACTCAATGCTGCTCGCTGATTGGTGTTGACAGACGAAACGAGACCACAGATATAACAGTGGGCCAAAACGAATAGTTATCCATTAAGCATACAATTTGCTTTTTGGCAACTTCATGAACCTAATTAATGCAGAACAGAAACATTAAATGCATTGCCCATACTTGATAGGATTAGTGTTTGACTAACTCACTACACTCACTACACAAAACCTCAATAAGCATTGGTGGCCAGCAAAGATGGATGGCAAAAATTCAAGTTGTTTCATTAACTTTTCACGCATAGATTTCTTACCTCTAAGAAAATCTCAATTGACGACATCAAAGGCTCAAAATATTCTACGTGCAGATTACCGACGATATGTTGATCCACGAGACCGGAGAGGCGACAATCTCCTCGTCCGAAAAACCACCCAAAGCTTTCTTCATGCCTCAAAGGAGGCTCTTCTGGATCGCGCTACCCGTATCTTTTTATTGTATCATTTTAGCTGCAATGCAATCATGCAATAACGAACAATTATTAATTATAATCTTTAGGGTATTCGGGCCTGACCGCAGCGCTAATTAGTGTTATAGAATTTGTATTCATATCTTCGCGTTTGCCGCGGTTTTTGAAATGGTGAATATCGATAGTTCATGGATAGCCATGATGACATCACATTGATGTAAGATAAGCCCACGTGACCAGATCCTATAAGGACTGGGCTTCTGATTGGTTGATGGTATTTCTTTAAAGTCCTATATTTCTCTTTCAAAAGCGTTTTGGAAATATATTTTTATAGAATAATTTTAGATATTATAGGTTTTAGCTACTGAACTGCTTTAAGAGAAATGTTTGACATTTTTTCATTTATAAATTGATAGCTATAGCCGCGTCTACGTCACTTTATCGTTACCATAAGGACTCGGTAAAGTCGTCTATAAATGTTGACTTCGAGGCCGATTTTCAGGCATTTTGAGCCTGAATTTGCAAAAATGAGAATATGACTTCTGAAACAACTTTTCGTAACCTTTTGATCTAGCCAATAAAAATTTTTGCGACAATGTCCCTTTAAGGAGCATCAGCGAATCAAGCATTCTGGGCTGCCCTGCAAGTTCAGGAGCAGTGGTTTTGGTCAAGGAGGTCGTTTTGAAGCATGGATCAAACAGCGGGCAGATCAGAACAGTGTGGGGAGAAAACAAGTAAGTGATGTGGTGTTCGTTGTAATTTCGGCAGCTTACATTTATTCCCACACAGTATGTTATGATCACTGTTGATCAATAATTTTAAATGATAATAATAAGGGAAAAATGAATTTTACCAGCAGACTGGTCAAATTAGACTAAAACATTTGATTTTCCCTTCAGTCTTCTTTTAAATCCAATGCCTGTTTATCCAGGATTAACCACAAAAGTTGCATACCTTCATCAGTGGATTTGTAGATGCCAAAGAAACAAAACTCTTCACCTTTCCACATTAATTTGGCCAAATATTGGGCGCGCTTTTTCAAAATTCAAACTCAGAAGAAAGGAAGAACATTGTAGAAGGCTTACTCATACACACTATCACACTATCAAGATGTGTGAATAGCGAGAAGACATCTAAGCAAGATTCACTACTTTGAATTTGAAAGCTGTATTTTCAATTTAGTACTGGAGACTTGTTATCGGAGGCGGTTGACGACCACCTAAGACCGCTTTTTCGACACAGGCACACACTCCATACAAGCTTACATCCACATTTTCTCATTAAACCAGACATTTAATTACACATCCAGCAGATTCATCTACGATTCGCTCGAAAATTTAGGGTTAGCTGCAGCTGTAATGAAACTCCACATATTTTCTATTTAGTACTGGCGAATTTCACAAGCCTATTAGATCGCCTAAAGCGCCACCTTACTCACCTTATTCATCACACTCAGCCACGATAGCATACAGGTTGGTACCGTGAGAATATACACTATTCAATTAAAGGTATATAATGCCTTGCTCTCGGTCACCACCTCCGACGCCAAAACAGAAAAACACTTCCGACCGTCCACAAAACGAAGCTGCTACGGCTTTGAGCGATGCTATCGCTAGTGTCACGGAAACCGTAAGCGGCACATGGTCATAGAGCTAGGGATAGGGATATCGATATGTGTGGAGATGTTGAAAGCGATGCGGGTGGTGATGGAGAGAGCAAGGCGCATGGTGACGGAGCGAGTGTTGAGGTCATGAATGATGATGATGTGGAGGCGGGGCCATGGATTCTGGCAACACGGCGTGGTGGGAAGCGGGGTACTAGCAGGAAATTTTCAAAAATAGGGAATGAGCAATGTGTGATGGGCAAAAGGGTAGGTGTAGGTGAATCTCGCACTGACACAACACTAGCTGTTGAAAAGGGCCCACAGACCTCTCAGGACACTGAAGTCAAGGATAGGGCAAAACTGACCCTTGATTTAACATCTGCTGGCAGAATCAC
The DNA here is from genome assembly GCA_034440635.1 of Lepas anatifera. NCBI lineage: Eukaryota > Metazoa > Arthropoda > Thecostraca > Lepadidae > Lepas > Lepas anatifera. Next base: position 853,657 of record JAOTON010001583.1, on the reverse strand, counting down.
CAGTGAGGGTATGTCCCCAAACCCTGACTCACCTCTCACTCCAGTAGGTCTGGTGTCTCGGGAAATCAGAAAGTTTGATGGTGGCATTTCTGCATCAGGTGTTTCTGCTGACACTGGGACATCCTCTGTCACTTGCAAAGGAGGACCAAATAAGGAGTGTGGTGAAGTTGTCGAGCAGGATGTGGATGCAGTGCAGTGTGATAAGTGTCAGATGTGGTGCCATGCTACTTGCCAAGGTGTATCAAAGACAGCACTAAAAGCCATTGACAGATTTCATCCTGTAGTCACTTGGTTATGCCATGAGTGCAAAGTATGGCTGAAAAGACAGGATCAGACATCAAACACCGATCTTGTCACTAAAACCAACGACAGGTTGAAGGCACTAGAGGAAAAGATGGACAGCTCTCAATCTTTCCAACACATGCACACTATTGGGGAAATGTTCGTTGACTTTCAGTCCAATGTAGTGGCAAAAATAGACGGCATGGTACAAACCATCAAAGAACAGCACAAGGTCATGCTTGACAACACAGGGCTCATGACAAAATGGTCTGAGGAGCATAAGGAACAAAAAAACTCATATGCAGAGATTGTTCAGGGTAACTGTGAGAAAGTCATCAAGACCATCAACAAACAGGTTGAATCAGCATCACTGGCCAATAGCGCATCTGCGAACAAGGACACACATACAATGTCCAGGGTTTTTGATGACTTCCTTGACCGTGACAAACGAAAGTGTAATCTTGTTGTTCACAACTTCCCAGAGCAGTCTAGTGAATCACACGGTTCAAGATCCCAGGCAGACTGTGCTGCCTTTGTGGACATGGTCCGGGAGACCTTCAGCCTGAATGTCAGGGTTTCAAAGTCCTTCCGCCCAGGTGCGGTCTCTGTTAGCAAGCCTCGCCTCCTCATTGTCACTCTGGACTCTGAACAATGCAAGTATGAGCTTCTTAGGCTGGCTCCACAGCTTAAGAAGAACACTAAGTGGTCAAACATCTACCTAAGCCCTGATCTCACATTTAGGGAGAGGGAGGAGCGTCGTAAGTTGCGCGCAGAATTAACTAGTAGAAGGGCTGCTGGAGAGACTGACCTGACCATCGTGCGTGGGAAGATTGTAGCTAGGAAAGTAATGGAACGGGGACCTGTGCAGCCTCCAAGGACACACATCCGGGGGCAGGGAACAGAGTCCAGTGATTCTTCACGACCCCAAAACAGCTCAGAGCTGCCCGTAGATAATTCCAGTTGTGGTGTCCAGGCTCAACCGGGTACTGAGAGGGATCATGCTGGATCAGCTGTTCAAAATTCCCGGCCCAACAGCAGCACGCCCGAAGTAGAACGACAAAATCCGCCAGCTTCAGAGGCTACACACCCACTGCCTATGGAGGTACCCAACTCTGTGGCGATGGAGGGCGCTTCTGCCTCTAGAAATTCACCTTCCTCTGCTGAGGTATCCGTGCCCAGTCATCCTCACCAACCTTCAAATTGACTACACCCAACAGGTGATCACAAGTTAAACATCATGTACACCAACACAGATCAGTTTCTGAATAAACGTGATGAGTTGTGTGTAGCTATTGCTGGTAGCGAGCCAGATATAATTCTTCTCACTGAGATCATTCCCAAGGCGCAAACTCTTCCTATTTCGCTCGCTCTTATATCAGTTTCAGGATACGTATCCTTCATTAATTTTGATCCCTCACAGTCTCGCTTAGGTGCCTCAGGTACACGGGGGAGTGTGCATTTTTGTCAGAGAGCATTTGGCTAGTTCCGAATTCAAAGTGGAGGGTTTTCCTCATGTCGAACATGTCTGGGTGACACTGAGGTTAAAGAATGGTGACAGTGTTATGATTGGTTGTGTCTATCGGAGTCCATCGGTGTCTGCACCACAATCCCTTGACTCTCTCTGTGGCCTGTTTAGATCTGTGTGCTCAGGTAACCATACTCACCTCTTGATCGCCGGGGACTTTAACCTGCCCCAAATTGATTGGAATTTGTGTATGTCAACTGCCCCACACTCTCATATCTCTCATAACTTCATTCAACTTTTGCAAGACAGCTTTCTCTTTCAACATGTCCAGCACCCCACTAGATACAGGGTTGGTGAATCTCCGAATCTACTAGATCTCGTGATCAGCAATGAACCACATTCAGTCACAAATATGGATTACTTGCCAGGGCTTGGCAAAAGCGACCATTTGACGCTGCGCTTCAGTCTATGGTGCTACACTCCATTGCCAGTGGTCAAATCAAGTAAACCAAATTTCCTGCGAGCTGATTTTGTGAGTCTCAGGCTTATGTTATCGTCCACTGACTGGCACAGTATTCAAACCTTGCCTATCGATGAAGCTTTCTCCTACTTTACTCATGCTATAGAGACTGCCGCTTTCACGTGCATCCCCAATCGTACAGCGGGAAGGCAACAGAAAAACATTTATGTAACACGTGAGGTTCTCAAGCTGAGGAAAAAGAAACAATCTGCCTGGAATATATACCGACACACACAGGATGAGATGCAGCGCATGCTGAACCACGCTCGTTATGCCATGCTTAGCAATCGACTTCGTGCCCTAACGAGGAGACTGCTGCTAGAGCACGAAAATAAGATAATAGGCAGTATTAAGCAGTCAATCAAACCATTTTGGAGACATGTCAACTCTCGAGTGAAGGCTAGGTCCCGAGTCAGCGATTTGAAGGACGAAAACGGAGTCGTTCAGTGCAGTGCTCCCGTGAAAGCAACATTGTTAAACAAGTTTTTTGCTTCTGTTTTTACCAGAGAGGACACTGCAGCTGTTCCAGATTTCGCAAATCGCTGTGTAGGCGAACATCTGGTGGACTTTGTCATCACTCCCGAACACATTCACCAGAAACTCCGTTGTCTCAAAACCACCAGCAACCAAGGTCCTGACAACTTACATCCTCGAGTCCTGTACGAGGCTGCTGATGTCCTTGCTGCACCACTGTCAACTCTGTATAGGAGAACCCTTGATGAAGGACTGCTTCCGCACACTTGGAAAAGAGGGTCGGTGGTGCCGATTTTTAAGAAAGGTGACCGCCAGAGCGCTAGCAATTACCGGCCCATTAGCATAACTTGCATCCCCTGTAGAGTACTGGAGGGTCTCATCCGTGACCAGGTGATGCAGCATCTGTTACGGAATCACCTGCTTTCTGCTGCTCAACATGGCTTTCGCCCCCGCCGCTCATGCGACTCCCAACTTTTAGAGGCTGTTGACGATTGGAGTAGGAGTATCGAGGCAGGGCAGCCAGTTGATGCAGTATATTTAGATTTTCAGAAAGCCTTTGACTCTGTGCCTCATGAAAGACTGCTCTGCAAACTGCAAGGTTATGGCATCTCAGGGAAAATACTTGCCTGGATAAGGGACTTCTTGAGAGATAGAGAGCAGCGAGTAGTGGTGGATGGATGTGAATCAAATTGGGTTCCTGTGGTGAGCGGTGTACCTCAGGGATCCGTGCTGGGGCCCCTACTGTTTGTGGTGTATGTGAACGATCTGCCTGATGTGTTCCATACGACTCCAAAGGTGTTCGCGGACGATACAAAGGTGTACGCTCCACTTAGCTCGACCAGTTCTTCACTGATTCTTCAGGCAGACCTGGATCGTGCTGTTGCATGGTCTGACACCTGGCAGTTGTCTTTTAACAAGGGAAAGTGCACTGTACTCCATCTTGGAACAACCAATGAGCAGCACACATACACAATGAGAGATAGTCTGCTCGCCCATTCTGCCCAGGAAAGAGACCTAGGAGTCATTATCGACGCAGACATGAAGTTTCGTGCTCAGGCGGCATCTGCGGTGGCAAAGAGTTCCCAAATCCTAGCATTGATTCGTAGATCATTTCGTGCAATCAACCTGGTGTCGCTTCCGATTCTCTTCAAAACTCTTGTGAGACCACATCTTGAATATGGGAACTTGCTCTGGGGGCCCTTCAACCGAGAAGACCAGAAAAAGGTCGAGAGAGTGCAACGGCGTGCCACCCGAATGATCCCTGAAATACGACATAAGCCGTACAGTGAGAGGCTGCAAGATCTTCGACTTCCCTCTCTATACTACAGAAGGCGACGGGGGACATGATCCGCGTATTCCAGATATTTCATGGCGACATCGATCTCGACCCTGAACGCTTCTTCCAGCGAGACGCTAACTCTCGGACGAGGGGACACGAATACAAACTGGTTAAACCTCGTGCCGAGTCTCGTATCCGTCGCAATGCATTCGGCATTAGGGTTGTTAACGACTGGAATGGTCTCCCCAGTCATGTTGTCACTGCACCTACTGTCAACACATTCAAGACCAGGCTTGACAAACACTGGGAGGACTATTGGTATACCATACCTGACACGGATTAGGTAGTGAAACCACACTTACACGAGCTCACTAAGACCGGACACCTACAGGCCTAGAGCCTCATTAAGTCCGTATCCTTCAAGTTCAAGTTCAAGTTCAATTTGAGTTTTAAGTACCAAACTATTTCTCCCATTTCATTTTATTCACTTACCTAAATATGCCTATGATCTATGTCAAGGGGACAAAGATATAACAAAAACACAGCCTAGTGCAACGTTTACTCATTCCTTTTACTCTTAACTTCCTTGGAAACATGATATTTATTTGACATTTACTATCTAACTGACTTAAGGTTATTTATTAGCCTCATTAACTTCAGATCCTAAACCACCTACCCTCATGGAAATGAGCACGGCAATGCATGGAAAACTTTGAAATAGCCAACAGCTTCAAAATTTAGGATTATTCATGTAAACATGCATTTAAAAGTCATGGAAAGCTAATATTACATGTTTGCATTCAACTACAAGTAGCCATGATACTTAAAAAACACTTTTTCGAATATAAAAAAGTACCCCTCCAATCTTGTTTGTCTGGCCATCAGAGCAAAATCCATATATAAATTTTGGGGGTTCCTTCCAAATTACCCCCTCCCACCTCCAAAAAACTGAAATTATGAAAATCTGCAGAAGCTGGCATAAGTAACCGCATGGTATGGGAACCAGGTCAGCTTTCTTCCATTGCAAACTATATTTTTAAGTATTCTGGGCTGGACTATGTAACATAATAACAAAATATCACTTATTCTCATTCTAGTGCAGCATTTTTGTCAATGGCGGCTGCAGAGGACTGAAAAAGGGGGCTGCTTCTCATGTTATTGTATATTTCCACCTGTGACCTAAATCATCTGAATTCAAGACTGAGTCTTATTCAAGACCCAGTCGAGCTGACTTTGACGCACACTATTTGTATGCTGTATGTCCACAAATCTCAAATTACATCCAATAATAAATTTCCTTTACCAATGGTTACTCCAGAAAATGAGAATTGGTGGTTCGGTATTCAATTTGTTATAGGTTTCTGCCGATAACCTTAATTTCCTGAGCGCGTCTGATAATTGAAAACCCGAAGAACAGTCTCAGTTCTAGAGTTTTGAAAATTAATAGACTTGTGTCATTCCACTTAGATTTGCCATAGGTGGCTTCAGAGCACGAAAAATAAGGATATCACACATATAAGGATCAGAGCACAAAAATAAGGATAATGATATCCATTGGTGCCAAACTAGAAGTTTTTTATGCTATTTTTAGTATTTTCTATTAAGAATGTGGAAAATGAGTAGGAACATTTTACCAATTGAATGGGTTTTAGACAGTGGCGGATCTAGCCGGTTGGTTTGGGAGGGGCAAACCAAATTCGAAAAGCAAAAAAAAAAAAACGTCTCGCAGTGACAAATTGCGCTACAATATGCCTTTTCGGTAGGATTTTGGGAACTGGAGACGAAAAGCAAAAAAAAAACGTCACGGGGTGAAAAATATGGGCTCAAGATACATTTTTTTCTATCCAAGCCCCAATATTTCCACTGAACTTCTCTAATTCTGTTTGAAGTTGAGAGTTGAAGCACCAAAATTTTGCTTACAAGCTAAAAAGGAGTCGGGGGAAAAAGGAGGTCGATCGCTTTGGGGGGCAAAAACATAGTTTTGCCCCGAGCTTTTCCGTTTGGGGGGCAATTGCCTTTTTGCCCCCCCCCTGGATCCGCCACTGGTTTTAGACAATTTTAATAGTCCTATCCTAACCACCCGACAGATTTGGAGGTTTTTTCAAAAGTGCCCGACAGATTTGAGATTTTTTGCAGCTCTGGGGGGGGGCAAACCCATGTCTGCCTCTCCTCTTGGGGGGGGTGGGACGTGCAATTTGGGTGTTCGACAGACCCAGTATAAGCTACCTCTCCAAGTACATGATCGCTCTTCTGAGAGGAGCGAATATTTTTTGCTCGACAGACCTAGTGTAAACATCACTTTTCAAAATTTATCCAGCCCTTGGGGGCAAAAATAATTTGGCTTCCCTCAAGCGCTGTGGGGGCACGGCCGGAATGCCCCCCCTGCGTCCGCCAATGTGTGTGGGGATCCAACCAGAGATGAAATAGTTTGGTACTGACCACTAGGGTGTGTCGCATATCGCAGTCGCACGTGCGCTTACGATTTTCTTTTGTCCTGAGGGTGTTGAAACACGATGGCAACACTCATTTTGTCAGAACTTTTAATCCCATCCAGCGCAGAGCGATATAAATTTCCCCTATCTTAATGCCTTAGCGACACTAGCGAACCTGGTGGAGGGAGCAGGTACTAACGTTTATCTTCTTGCTAAGCTGATCAGGATCTGTCCTCATAGCTCCGAAATGTTTTAAACAACTTTACAAGAATAAAATAAACTTTTGGCTATGTTTTGGGCTGAATTGTTCCACACTGACCGTTTAATTAGCCTTCCTGTGGCCCTGCGCGGTGCCGCCGGAACCAGGGTGACGCAACTGTTTTGAGTTTGACTATGAAACCGATGGAATGAATGCGTGCTGTCATCAACCATCGACTCCAACAGACTGAAGTATAGTATCAGGTGCTATATTTGGTGTCAGCATGGGTATAATATCAACATCACCTCACCTAATATCACCGGCACGCAAACAAGATACTTCAGTGGGACTTGTTTGAGACGATACACAGCTTAGAATAACCACACGGTGGTTATTCTAAATCGTTATTTTTCTGTATTTTAAGTGTTCTAACCAGAGGGGGATCCAGGACTTCATTGGAGGAGGGGCTTTAACCTCCCCTACCATTAACTCGGAACAGCCTCCGGCTATGTATTCACTATAGGTATTGTATCATTTCGGCGGAGGGGCTTGAGCTCATCAGCTGCCCTTGCATCTGCCATACGCGTCGGAAAGGGGGGCAGGGGGCCTGGCTCCCCCCACTTTTTGGCAAAAAAATCCTGATCTCAGTCAAAATGAGAGAAAACCGGACATTCTTATATCCAGCCGCTGCGGGAGGCAACGAAGAGCCCGAATTCGAACAGTTTTTGGTGCTGACGTTGAAAGTTTTCTGCCAGCATCAGGTTGAAGTTTGGCTGGCCCCCCACTTTTTTGCCGGTGGCGACACTTATGGCATCTGCCACTGGTTCCAACACACCCGGCCGAATCTTATCACGCCATTGCAACACACGCAGGCCAAAGTTTCACGTGAGCATTGCATCCCGTGTGCTGTGCTATTATTGTGTTGAATAACTCGCCCACGACTATTTGCTAGCAGCGAACGCTAGCTGCTGACGGTGGCACAGTCAGGTACCGATGAAGCCGTGCCACTGATCTTCCCCAACTACTGCCTTGGCGAACTCTGTTCCACCTTAACCGTACGCTCCACCGCTACCGTGTGCACCGGGTAGGCTTCCACATACAGTGGCTGACTGTAGATCTACTCCTCGTTGCTGAGGCCAGTTGTAACTGGCAGCTCAGTGATGAGGTCATGTTCCCAGTCAAACAGCTCCGTGATGCTGTCGGCTGCGAAGTTTTTTACTGGCAGAATGAAAGGCCGGACCTTTGGATTCAGTTTTCGGCGACACTCTTATATGGCCAGCCCGGCCCGACTGCGCACCGTCTCCTCCCGGTCAGCAGTCATCGCCAGCAGCACCGCCTCCAGGTGTGCCCGAAAGGCGTTGCATTGTACTGCTGACCTGATGATATCCTGCAGCTGGCGCGGCAGGGGCGGGATCAGCTGTAGGCTGTATGCGAGGCTCGTGGGTCCTTCAGCACAGCAGCTGCGGCTTCGGAGCCGAGACCACATCGGGATTAGGGTTGATAATCCCGGGATCGGGATCCCGGGATCCCGGGATTGTGTTAATCCCGAATCCCGGGATTATATATTTCTGAATCCCGGGATCCCGATATTTTCAAACACTAAAAATAGCGTGGAAAGCGTCGTTGATATTAATAAAAATCATTATAGAATCCAACAACATGCTACAGCGTTGTTTTATGCTTAAAGGGACATTGTCGCAAAAATTTTTATTGTGGTTTCTTAATATTTGAAAAATCCTGATTCTGGTACTATCAATCATTTCTTTAACTTCAGCTAAATTTTTGGAGGCCACTCAACAATTATTCAAATTTGCTAACAATATCAATAATAGGCTCTAACCTGCTCTTCACCTCTATTCTATCAATCAAAGTTTTAAGTTCTATAAATGACTTTTTGGAAGTAGAAAATGTTTTTATGCTGTATTCGTATTCAATTTATTTTTATTAACCCTTAAAAAATACAGATATTAGATTAAATTGTCCAAAACATTCGGCTTGAGAAAACTTATCAGGAAAGTTTTAAAATCGGGCGGGTGTCGTACAGCGGGGATGGTATAGTGGCCTCCATGCCCGACTCTCACACGGGTAATACGGGTTCGAATCTAGGTCGTGTAAGTTTTTACTGTAAAAACAATTTTTCTGATTTTCTTCTTGTTTGTTCATGCGTACTAATGGATGAAGCATAGTCGGATCCATGATTGCCGATCGGGGGGGTAACTTCCGGGGAGGGCACCATCCGGACCAGGGGGGGGCGCCACCTTTGACCGGCAAAACCTATCAGATGGACGCTAAATCCTATCAGTGTGCGCCGATTTTCGCATCCTGGGGGAGGGGATGGGACGCGACATTTTAGGGTTCACCGAGAGTTGATCAGAGAGGGAGGGGGGCACGTGCCCCCTTGCCCCTCCCCTTTAATACTTCTACTGCCTTTATTGGCAATAGAAGTATTACTCTTCTCGTCTGATCATGGGCCTGGACTGTTTCGTTTTCGAAACGAGCTCCTCCAAGATGATTCATTTGTTGAATTAGCTAAAACAGAAATCCAGAAAGCCACGATGAAACATGAAATGTATTCCAATATCTCTGACTGGGGTTTAATTCTAGACCTTCTTTTAAGTAAGATAAGAGTGATAAGTATTCAAAGATGGAAAGCAAGAAATAAACAGAAGCGCGAACAAAATTCCAAGTATATGCGCCTGCTAGAGGAATGTGAAGCTAAAATAAGTACGCATAATACACAAACAAGCACTAGTTTATTGGAGAGTTACCATGAGCTAAAGGGCTTGGTTAACGAAATAGAACTAGAAAAGGGTAAGAGAGCGATGATCCATTCCGGAGCTAGATGGATTGAAGAAGGCGAAAAGCCAACACGTTATTTTTTCAATTTGAACAGAGTTAGAAATGCAAAAAAGCAGATAAATGTATTGCAATCCGATGACAACCAGCTTATTGTTGGAAACTCCAATATATTGCAATTTTGTAGAAGTTACTTTAAAAAACTGTATTCTATAAGCCTGAGCAACCAAAACGGTAATGATGAATCAATGGTAAATAAATTTTTAGGCCAGATAGATTGTCCTCGACTCGGTCAAGAGGATCAGGATATTTGCGACGAGCCAATCACAAGCGCAGAGTGTAAAGATGCATTAGATGCAATGATGAATAACAAAGCTCCCTCTGTTTCAGGATTTTCGAAAGAATTTGTAAAATACTTTTGGAGTGACTTAGAAACTATAATAATGAGTTATATCACGCAGGCAAAGGATAAAAAACAGTTTTTCATAACACAAAGACGCGGAGTAATCACTTTAATTCCTAAACCGGGCGACCAAAAGCTACTTAAGAATAAACGCGCAATATGCTTGCTCGATATCGTGTACAAGATAGTAGCAAAGGTATTGGCAAATAGGCTAATGCTCGTCATTTCTAAGTTAGTGGCTCCAGACCAAACCGGCTCTATCCGCGGAAGGTATATCGGGACGAATCTTAGAACAGTTTCAGATATTATAGAGTATTGTGAATCGGATAAATTGAGTGGCATATTAATGGCCCTGGATTTTCAAAATGCCTTTAATACCGTCGAACATAACTTCATCTACGATACCTTAGCTAAATTCAACTTCGGTACAAACTTCATTGAGTGGGTAAAGCTGTTGCATACGAACACAGAGCTTTCTGTCATTAACAATGGCTATACGTCTAGATGGTTTAAGCCTTTAAGAGGACTTCAACAGGGCTGTCCCGCCTCAGCTTTGCTATTTTGCTTGGTTGTTGAAATCCTTGCTATTAAAATTCGTAATACGCCCTATATTCGAGGAGTAAATATTTCGGGACATGAAGCTAAATTATCTCAGTATATCGACGACACTACCTTATTCTTGAAAGATGAAGGTTCAGGTAGAGCAGCATTGGAAGTGATTGAGGACTTTGGTATTGCTTCTGGACTTCAGCTGAACTTGGAAAAAAGTCAATTTATGTGGCTAGGTACCAAAAAGAGTTCCCAAAACCTTATTTGTGGACTAACATCAAGTGTAAAGGTCAAAATTCTTGGGGTGAGATTCTGCGCTTTATACAGCTGTGAAGAAGAAAATATTCGTAGCGTTGATACTAAAATACAAAATACACTGAACCAATGGTCAAGTCGAGACTTATCCTTAAAAGGAAAAATAACAATAGCGAAATCATTGGTTGTCTCCCAGTTGGTATACATTATTTCGGCTGTGCGTGTCGATAGAAAGCATTTACAAGCAATTCAAAGTAAAATAATGAAATTCATTTGGCGAGGCCGACCACCAAAAGTTGCCAGGAATACCTTATATCAGGACACTGAACATGGAGGATTGAATGTTCCAGACGTGATAAACTTGTACAAGGCACTGCGCGTATCGTGGTTCGGAAAAACTTTATCAAACATGAATGCCCCTTGTTCACAAATTCTACAACTTAGACTAAATATCAGAATCGAGCATCTATTACATATGAACTATGGAAATGCTTGGATAAGCTGCCAAAAAGTTACACCTTTTTACAAAGAAATGTTTCAGTGGTTACGAGAAGCAGTGCCGATTAGGGAACCGCAAAATGGAAAGGAAGTAAGAAGACAAGTTCTATGGAATAACTCAGCAATACGTCAGGGGGGAAAAGCTTTGTTCAACCGAAGGATTTACAGAATGAATTTGATATTAATTGATGACTTTTACGACCAAAACGGACATTATATGAGTTTTGAACAATTCAAAATACGCCATCCCGGAGCAAGTGTAGACCATTTAACTTATAGCGCATGGAATTTTGCGATTCCACGCGAGTGGAGGCGGTTGGTGGCGGGCACAGCAGCATTAGGCGCTGATGAACGGGAGATAGGACCTATAATCAGCATTGGAGGAAGAGAGACAAATATCCAACAGACAAAGCCAAGCTTATTTGCTGCTCAATGGTTGAAGTTAACAACCCCCAACGCTCAAATCAAATGGGAGTGTGAAGGAATTGATTTCGAAGAAGAGTGGCGGAAAGTGTTTACAATGCCATTTAAAATAACCAAGGCTACAAAGCTTCAGAGTCTTCAATTCAGAATAATTCACCGATTTTTTCCTACGAGACGTTACCTATGTATCAGAAACATTGTAGATGACCCTTTTTGTAATAACTGTGGCGAGGTAGAGACGACCCAGCACCTTTTTCTAAGATGTAATGATGTTAGAAAATTTTGGGATAACTTAGCAAGAAAGTTAAATGAAAGGCTCCCAGCGCAAAAGCATTTTATTCCTAATGTTAAAAATGTAATATTCGGTTCCCTGACAACCTCAGACATTGTTAACTTTATTATATTGAGCGGAAAACAATACATTGTAAATCAACATTTCCGTGGTGGTGGAATCAGAATCGATACGTTTATTAAACTGGTCACCAAAAGCTTTGAAATGGAAGAATTCAACGCAATTAAAACTGGCCAAACTCTTAAGTTCAAGCGCAGATGGGCTCCTTTTCTTGGTCAACAAGGAAAACTTCTTCTATAAACAGCATTACAATGTGATTTTACACCGACAAACTGTGACCAATATGCTTTTGAAAAGTTGATACGATGTTACGCGGAAAGAGATGGGAAGGGATTACTCGCGGATGCATTGTATTGGACCGTAAATGTTTGCTATATTGAGTGTAGTGCTATATGGAGCGATGACATTTAGTGTATCGTGTTGGGATTTAGCATATGGGCGGGACGGGGGGTCGGGGCAGACGAAGTAAGCAGGAATGTGATATAGGTGGCGTACTATAGAGTGCTTAGAAGTGTGCGTGAAACATTGAGGCGTTTATGCAGTCCATCGCGAGTGATCGCGGTCAAGTGTTTTGTAAAGATCCGTACATGTGTTCTCAAGTTGTGAATTGCAACCATCTGATTAAAATAAATGCCTCTTGTCAGTATGATGAGGGGGAAATCGAAAAAAAGTACGGCGGCGCTACGCGCCGCCGTTTTTCTGCTGTCTCCGAAAAACCCGAGGGGGCGGGTACCCACCCCCGTCAATGCGCGTGTTAAAGCAATGGTTGTCTGGTTGTGGGGAGACGAGTTTCGTGATTGGGTTCAAGAAAGGGTGGAGTTCTGCTGCTGCCGAGAAATAGACCCTGCAAAGTTTCTCTGGCAAAAAAAGACTCTCACACGGGTAATACGGGTTCGAATCTAGGTCGTGTAAGTTTTTACTGTAAAAACAATTTTTCTGATTTTCTTCTTGTTTGTTCATGCGTACTAATGGATGAAGCATAGTCAGATCCATGATTGCCGATCGGGGGGTAACTTCCGGGGAGGGCACCATCCGGACCAGGGGGGGCGCCACCTTTGACCGGCAAAACCTATCAGATGGACGCTAAATCCTATCAGTGTGCGACGATTTTCGCATCCTGGGGGAGGGGATGGGACGCGACATTTTAGGGTTCACCGAGAGTTGATCAGAGAGGGGAGGGGGGCACGTGCCCCCTTTGCCCTCCTGGATCCTCCTGTGGGATGAAGTAAATATTCTAAGGACAATTTCTTCTGGTTATCCCTCCGTCCGGGTAATTGAGGGAAAGGGAATATTAGCCCCAAATATTTTTCTAATCTGACCGGCGTACCAAACTGGAACCGGCTTGTCTCCAGCTCCCTGCAATGGTTCTCAATCCGTCGGATTTCCCTCTATTGGAGACCAGTTCCCCTGTTTTCTGACCAGCGGGACACGCTGTTCGCCGTTCGAAAATGTCTTTTGTGTCCTTTGCTGAAGGCCATTCTTGAAGGCTGACCGGTTTTCGTGCAAACCAAGAACCAGAAACCGGCTCAATAAAAAGCAGGGGTGGCTCTTCGAGATTATATGTGTTAATCTCGAGATTAATGTGTCTCGAGATTAATTAATCGTTTAACCCTCGCCCCACCGGGGGCCATCGATGGCCCCCCTAAGGTTTTTCCGGGATAGCAGAAAGACGATGAGGCGCAGCACCGTGGTTGAGGGCTCTACCTCTCACTGCATCATTTTCCCACCATCCCTGAAATTTTTACCCCGGGTCACCCAAGGTCAGGTCACCAGACGAGTTCAACCAAGGTCACCTCACTTCAGCTTTAGAGCTCTGTAAGAGCTACATTTCGGAGTCGATCGATTTGAAACTTCCTACACTTTATGACCCCTCCAGGGTCTACAAGGTGTATATCCGGGATTTTTCGATTTCGTGCCCTGAGGTCAGGTCACGAGGTGACCTCTCCCATTGAAAAAGCATGGGAAAAGCTGTCTTATGATCTAAAAGTCACAAAAACGATTGAAAATGCTCAGCTTGATCAGAAAAACGTTTTTGGACACCCTTTCACGGATTCCAGGGGCCATATTTACCCTTTGACATCCCCAAGGTCATCCAAGGTCACCAGGGGTCAAAAACAGTATTTTGACAATAACTTTGACCTGTATAAGCTAGAGCGCTGAAACAAACACCATCGTATTTGTCTCGTCATTGGCTTTCATTTAACCCTTGCCCCGGTGGCGGGTATGAGCCACCTTCGCCCTGGTGGGGGGGGCTAAAAAAGACCCCCACGATCTCAAAAACTAAGAGAGCTAGAAAAAAACGCAAAACGGCAATCGAAAGCTCTTCGAAAATGATATCGAAAATACTTCGGTCATTTTTCTTGTCAGGTCAATATCAAGGTCACCAGAGGTCAAAATAGGTCAAAATCGCTAATATGAGGTGTACTAAGAAAACCTCATATATCTCAGAAACTATGATAGCTAGAAACATTTTTTAACACCATTCAAAAGCTCTTGAGATGCGCTTTCATTACAGTGGCATTTCGTGTCAGGTCAAAGCCTAGGGAGCTATAGGTCACTAGATATTGGGCATATTCTTGGGAATGCCCATAGCCACCCATGCATAAGGGCGTTTACTTTTTCGCTAATAGCTTCCAAACCAAACAAGATACAGCCATAGTTTATGCACCATTGCAATCCTCTCGTCAATACGAATCGAATGATATATGATATTGCTATGCCAGGTCAAATTTAAGAATTTGACCTGACCCAGGTCAACGGTCTGACCCAACTTGACCTGGTATAGTCATGATGTATATCATTTGACTTCCAGTGACTATACAAACACTTTGGTGACAAAATAAAAGCTCTATCTTATTTTATTCAAAATTTATAGAGAAAAACACCAAAAAATGCTTATTTGACCTAAGGTGACCTTTTTAAAGGTCACAAGTCAAAAATTTTGGCATCAGCTCCAGAAATGGGCTAAGAGCAAGTCGCAACCGATGTTTGAAGTTGATTCCATCCATACTTACTGAGAAAAGCTCATTTCGTGATTTTCCCCATGTATTGACAATGGGGAGGTCATGCTCTGCACATGACCTTAGGTCACCAATATAAAAAAATCCCGGAACAAATGTTGTAGCTCCTGGTGGGCCCAATATGTGGTATGAGTTTCAACTTGATTGATTAACCCTTCTTTTATTTATGCGGTCCTAAGTATTTTTGAGGTGAGGTCACTTCACCTGGCCTGGTGACCTGACCTGATATGACCTTGAGCCAAAATTTTCAGGAGAGATGTAAAATGATGAAGAAACAGCTAGACCAAGTTTGGCGGCGCTGCGCGCCGCCGTTTTTTGGTCACTTCGGAAAAACCCGAGGGGGGGTCTAAAAAGACCCCCCCCACACCAGGCGAAGGTTAATATACGGCGAGGTCACTTCCTGACCTTTCGTGACCTCAGGTCATACTAGGTCGAGGTGACCTCTGGAGGTCAAACTACTGGCGGGAGGTCTTTACGTTTCCATAGCAGAAAAAGTACTGGCAATTTCCTATCAAATGTACTTTCCCACACCTCAATAGCTCTAAGGACATAAGAGTTATGCCCAGTTTGCTTAAGCATTGCATATTTGAGTGAAAATAGCCGATCTTGACTTAATTTGATCTCTGGAGGTCAAACCATTGACCTGAACACTTAAAACATGTGAAGTAATTTCTTACCGAATTCACGCGAGCTTTCTAGTGCACTTTGCAGATTTGCGCTAACGCCCATATTTTCGGAGTTAGAGGGGGCCATCGATGGCCCCCGGTGGGGCGAAGGTGGCGCCGGACCCCCGGTGGGGCGCGGGTTAACACGCGCATTGACGGGAGGCGGGTACCCGCCCCCCCGTCTGGTTTTTCGGATAGAACATAAAAACGGCGGCGCGTAGCGCCGCCGCACTTGTATCCATACGCGTATATTAACAGTAAAAGCGCAGTACATGGTAAAACATACACTCCTAACACTAGGCAAAGAAAACTAGGCAGGGGCGCCGCCACGGAATTTAAGCCATCACACATTTATTAGGTAGGTACTTAACACACTCGGGTTAAAAATAAACTCGGGTTAAAAAACTTGACATACCTTCTCTCATCATTTTTACAACTTTTGTCAAAATTTTAAGGTTAGGTCATCTCAGGTCAGGTCACCAGTACAGGTCAAGGGACCTGACCTCAAAGTTTAAGACAACATAAGTCGGAACAAAGTGAACTCATCCGATTGAAGTGACCTGACAAAATGTTTAAAATATTTCGATGGAGAAGCGTATGGGCTACCCAAAGCCGTTTACCATTTTTCACTACCTACCGTGGTTCTGGAGATTTTTGGGGGTACCCGCGCCCCCCTGTCAAAGCGAAGGTGGCTCAGAGCCCCGTCGATGCGCGTGTTAATCTGGTAAAACAACGAGACAAAACGTTAATCCGTACGAGATAAAACGTGTTCGAGATTAAATGTGGCGGTCTCCCAGGGCGGACCACCCTGAAAGACCGCCTGGGCCTTTCACGGCAGGAGAGTGTGGAGGTGGAGCGCCTGCGCATTGGCCACTCCCTTCTCCTGTGCAGCTACCGAAAGAGGATCGGCCTGAACCCGGAGGCCACGTTACAGGAATGCGACGATGGAGAGGACGAGATCCTCCACCACCTTCTGACCCGGTGCCCTGCGTGCGCTGACCTGCGCTGGGACATATTTGGACGGGACGACCCGCCCATCCGGGAAGCGCTGGCGGACCCACGACGGCTGGCGATGTTCCTGCGGCGGTTGGGGCGCCTGCAGGGGCGCCCCCTCCCATATGGCCGGAACACTCAATCAATCAATCAGATTAAATGTGTCCGTCGACATCTAAATCTGTGATATAATTGTAATTCTTTGGTCTCCGGAGAATATAAAAACACGTAGTCTAGAGAACCGGAGAATAGCTGAATGTGATACGGAAGAATAACTCTTGATATGCGTCAGAACTGGGGAACCTGAGAGCAGCCACCACGATCCTTGGATGAACTAACAAAAGTGTGGAACGCACCACGAACCCAAACCTGATCACTTTTTGTTTCAGGGGGAACGTTTGTTGTGTGTTGCAGATTGGAGATGGACTGGCCACCTCACTCCTCTCTCCGTGGTGGTAGCTCTTTCTAATTTTTTCGTATATAGATATACAAGATTTAAGAATACATTGTTTTTTACTTCAAGTTGAGTTAGTTTCCGATCAGGGCACATCAAGAAAATATACCTCAAAATTATAGCCTGGAACAGTTCGTATTAAATAAAAAGGATTCTATAATTAATCTTAACATTGGTAGTCACAGAGTCTAAACCTAAGAAGACGCATCGCAGCTTTAAGACAAGCAAGCTGCTAGCCTCATGAGTGACATTTGTTTATGAAAATGATAAGCGTTTATTTTTAATACTTCGGAGTTCGGAAACGGTCCTTTCTCATAATAGAACAAACAATTCCAGAAGCACTTCATATAACATCATATCATTATATAAAATAGTATATTAACCGTTATTTTTATTAGATTGTTTATTAGATTATCTACGTTGATAAGATATTTCATGACCAGCCTCCTCGAATCATAGTTCCAAAATGGGGCTAATACACTGATCAATATTCAGGTACATCCCTTCACCAAAATTATCATAATATAATAGGTGAACACATACATTTTTAGTCAGAGTGCTAGAATAACCTCGAATCGAGTTCCAATATTTGAATATTCCAGTACTGAACTGCATTATTCCAGCATTCGATTTCCAAATCAGATCTAAATTTCAAGCCTTGGTCACACTATGACCAAAAGTTTTCGCTTATTGTATTATGAGGATTCTGACGAGGGGCTGTGCCCGAATATGTGATCACAGTGTGATCACAGGCTCCATTTTGCGTCAAGAATTCGAGAGGCAAAGCCATGAAACATCTTACCAATTTATAATCATGCTCCTCGGCTACGCAATGCAAAATTCATCTACTTTTAAAAACCAACAGATATCAGTTGATCAATGAGGCTTATATTCAATCTCACAAAAACATGAGAAAATATAACCTACCAGGAAATTACAAGCGAGTGATAACCCTCGGCAGGTGAGAAACGCGTGCAACAATCAGGTCTGCGAGTCCCCAACGAGCAGTCTTCCGAGTGCAACGTGGACTAGAGGATATAACTCAGTACGTCAGTGACGGATCCAGGCCAATGTTTTTTGTGGGGGGGGAGGACAGGGTCCAAAATCGTGAATACACATTTTTTTAAAGGTCGGTGAAAATCGCAGAGTTTGGGAGGAAAGTAAATTTTCCCTGAACCCACCAGTGGGTATGCAGCTCCTAGCTTCCAGTCCTTGAAGTGCACTCTAAGAAGGCTGGGAGCGAACCAAATACTGAGTGTACATCAAAAGCATAACAGATTTTGCATCTGTCCACAATAAGTGCTGCACGGTTTGATAAAATGTTCACCGCAATAGTCTGAGCACAGAGGTGTCACTTATTATTTTCGCCGACTTTCACACGTAAGACCACCAACAAAATCTGACCACTTCGTTTTTTACTATAAAGACCCTTTGCATTACTAATTTTCTTACCTTTAGGCTAAAAAATACTTTTAATGGCATGTTTTACTGAGGTCCTCAGAGGATTTGCCTTAATATACCGCGATAAACACCACTTACGCACATACATGGCTAGGCTCTTCTTAAATTAGAAGATATTTTCACAGCAGGAACAAATGGGACCAAATAAAGGGTACAAATAAAATATCACAAGCCCACAATGAAAGCAAACCAGATATCACTGAATCTTGTTTTAAACATATGCAATATATATATATATATATATATATATATATATATATATATTCAAGAACAAAGACATCCCCAAAGACGATCTATAGTCTAGATCATAGGTTTGTGGAGGGGTCAGGTGGAACCATGCAAATTCATGTTTTTTATAAATTACAATACATTATTTCAACACTGGCCCACAATAGGAAACAAATATTCCAAATTTCAGGTCTATGGGAGAATCGGTCTGATTGGGTTCATCCCATTCAAACTAACAAACAAAATGATCATACACAAGTGGGTCCATTGGGACGATAGCTTGATGATACACAGCAGCTACAAAAGACAGGTTTTCTAGTGAACAAATTTTCTCTTTGAAGCGACCCGCCTAATCTTTCATATATTCCTCCAGGAAAACACAAAAAATTGCATCACCCAAGACTGCCCCCTGCCATTCCTACATGACTATCCATACTCTTTGTTCACAATTATATTGTTGTATTGGGTACACTCCTAGTGTTTCAAATCATAATACATCTTATCCTAGTTTTCCTTCAGTTCATTTTTAATATCAATTATAAAAAGCATGCAGATGGGCATTTTCAGAGGGCAGATGGATGAATTCATCTGCAGATGGGCATTTTCCGAGGGCAGATGGATGAATTCATGCTACAGTCACTTTCATGTCTGGAAACAAACAGTAGCACTTGAAATATGAGTAAATGGATCTGATAAGTAGATAGGAGTACACTGACTACTATGTACTGTGTGGTACCAAAATAAATGGAAAATCTGTTTCAATCTGTAAAATTATTCAAAAACATTTTCATACTTAAAAGAAGGTAAGCTAAGCAGCAAATGCACTAGCATGCACACATTGTGCAGAGCCAGTATTTGTAACAGGTAGAAATTTGTAATTCAAATTACAAGCTTGATATAGACTTTTACTAGAGTGCACAAATATTGTAAATATAAAGTTAGACCAAAAAGAGAGGGAATATGGGCAACTCAAAAATAATGTGCTTAAATAATCATTGGAGAATTGCCATCACCAAATAATTTTCACCTATTTTGGTACACAAGTTCACCTGTGCAACAATAAAATGAGGACTTTTTGGCATTGATGCTGCTCATAAGCCTTGTTCCGTCTGCCAGCACAGCCTTGTCCGCGAGCCCTCGAGCCTCTCCTCTAGAAAAGAAATACCACAACTGTCTCTAGTATGTGCTATGGCTAATCAGACAAAAATGAACCAGAATACTTATCTACCAATCACAAAACAAGTATGCTACCACTGTTGTGCTGTTACTGTTTTTCCAGCAGCACCACAGCAGGTAGCCAGCCTGTAAATCTAAGATTGGTTCTAAGATTGGTTCTCAGGGAGAGGCTATAGCCATGTGACATAGACTCAATCCAGTGTGCAAAGTATGGCATTTTCAACGAGATCTCGTAAGGGTGAGTGCCCTAGGAGACAAGAGTGAGTGGTGTGAAGTTCATCAACCTGGTGTGAATTTCCCAGATTGGTGCAAGGAAGGTGACACTGAAAACCAAACAAATAATGGCTGAATGGTTATAAAGACACAGGAGGGGACCTTATAACAAGTATTTAACTAACTAATACAAGAGGTAGCATTGCATTGTGTGGGTAGGAAAGGGTGCATTTTTCTCTATGGTATATAGCAGTTTGGTGTGAATTTTTGGTGTCTGGCAGTGCAATGATTTTAGATGGCTGGTGTGACTCGTCTAGCCTGCTGCCATACTTTGCAGACTGGGACTCAATGCTGCTCGCTGATTGGTGTTGACAGACGAAACGAGACCACAGCTTTAACAGTGGGCCAAAATGAATAAATATCAATTAAGCATACAATTTGCTTTTGGCAACTTCATGAACCTAATTAATGCAGAACAGAAACATTAAATGCATTGCCCATACTTGATAGGATTAGTGTTTGACTAACTCACTACACTCACTAAACAAAACCTCAATAAGCATTGGTGGCCAGCAAAGATGGATGGCAAAAATTCAAATTGTTTCATTAAATTTTCACGCATAGATTTTTTACCTCTAAGAAAATCTCAATTGACCACAACAAAGGCTCAAAATATTCTACGTGCAGATTACCGACATGTTGATCCACGAGACCGGAGAGGCGACAATCTCCTCGTCCGAAAAACCACCCGAAGCTTTCTTCATGCCTCAAAGGAGGCTCTTCTGGATCGCGCTACCCGTATCTTTTTATTGTATCATTTTAGCTGCAATGCAATCATGCAATAACGAACAATTATTAATTATAATCTTTAGGGTATTCGGGCCTGACAGCAGCGCTAATTAGTGTTATAGAATTTGTATTCATATCTTCGCGTTTGCCGCGGTTTTTGAAATGGTGAATATCGATAGTTCATTGGTAGCCATGATGACATCACATTGATGTAAGATAAGCCCACGTGACCAGATCCTATAAGGACTGGGCTTCTGATTGGTTGATGGTATTTCTTTAAAGTCCTATATTTCTCTTTCAAAAGCGTTTTGGAAATATATTTTCATAGAATAATTTTTGATATTATAGATTTTAGCTACTGAACTGCTTTAAAAGAAATGTTTGACATTTTTTTATATATAAATTGATAGCTACAGCCGGGTCTACGTCACTTTATCGTTACCATAAGGACTCGGTAAAGTCGTCTATAAATGTTGACTTTGAGGCCGATTTTCAGGCATTTTGAGCCTGAATTTGCAAAAATGAGAATATGACTTCTGAAACAACTTTTTGTAACCTTTTGATCTAGCCAATAAAAATTTTTGCGACAATGTCCCTTTAATATTTTACCTACCTGAAATGTTCAAACACAAGCAAAAGCCTGGCTCTCCCTTCTGTATGTACGTAGATTATACCTGGCATCGTTTCACAGTTCACACCGTGTCAGTTTCTCTGTTCGAGCTCGAGTCTGAAAAGTAAAAAAATGTTTTTTTGAACGACCCTAACGAGACATGCATTGCGATCGAAAAGAACCAGACGCATGGCTTTAATAGATTACAATTGATCCCTGGGGTATCACAACTGACCCTTGATGGGGTCAAATGACATGACATTCTTTATTTGTTTTTTTTAACATTTGAAGGAAGTATTTCAAAGCCAAGTTATGTAGCTATGTACTAGCCAAGCAAAGACCAATCAATGTTTCTATTTTGGTATAGTGCTACATCTGCCAGATGCAAAAATGTCAAGGCTGCTGAAAATATGATGAAAAGTTTTCTGGCACAAAGCATTGCCCTTCCTGAAGCAGAAAAGTAAGAATCGTTACAGTTGACCCCGGTCTCCCTTATCAACTTTACAGAAAAAGTAATGCAACGATCTCACTCTAAATTTCACATATGCTACCAACACAATAATAATAAATGGGCTAAGCACTTCACACCGGCACACCAGTAACCAGTCTGACGCGCTTTGAATACACTGTGTCCCGCCTAATCCACGAACGAGCTCTGAGCGCTGACAACGTGCATCTGTTTTAAATGAGTTTTATGTGTAATCACCTTTCTTTTATTGCTGTTTAGGTTTTCTTGTGATTTTTACTCTTTTATCTTTTTATCTCCTGCTGCACCCAATTGACGATGGAATATGAAAAGCCTCTCCTGTATGAGGATGTTCTGAAATATACATACATACATACATACATACATACATACATACATACATACATACATACATACAACCGACCACGTCTGAAATGAGAGCATCATGCAGTGCCACGGTACTGGCTGGCGGTGGCTTCTGGTCGGATAGAAAACGATTTTTGATTGGTTTTAGGCTATTTCCTGCGTTGTGGTTAGTTAAATTGATGCTGAGGCTACTTAGCCGGGATTTCCCGGAACTACTTGCTTTGTTACGTTTTTTGTACGATGGAGTAGACGGCTACTGATGGTAGTTTTTGAATACAATTTTTGTGAATTGTCGGTTTGGGACGAGCAATAGAACAAACTTATTATTAACGAGTGGTATTGTCTTATTTTCGTTAGGGGAGTTTTTTTATTAAGTTTTAAGCATGACTTGTCTTTTTACTGGGGGACCAATTTCCCGGCACTGGGGGGAATTTCGGCCGACAGGGGGGCCAATTGGCCCCCCAGTTAACATGTTAAAAATGACCTGGGACAGATGCATGCTTCCGAAGTAGTTGTAGATGCAGAAGCGATGAACGTTGATGATCCTCAGCCAGCACAGTCGCTTCAATCGATGCTTCAACAGGCTCTAGATAAGATAAGAGTTTCAGAGCCATATCACAGTTCAAGTGCATCCAGGCTAAGTCTCTTCAATCCTTCGCTTATGACCAAGGTAATTAGAAAGAGTTGGAAAACCTGCCTGCCTCTGGAAGAACGGGTATGATAGCTCTGTCCTACAGCTGGCTCAATGACATAGTCCCTACGATTGTTGACTCGGAACGTGTGTTTTCAACTGTCGGGAATATCGTCACTAAAGAACGGTCGAGTCTCGGCGACAAAGCCGTTGATGCCCTTTGCTTCCTCAAGTGCTACTATCGTGGCAGGTGACTTGTATGACCAGGACACAATAGGCCGGGTCACAATAGGTAAATACCTCTATTTTAATATGACTAGAAATATAACCAAGAAATATATATTGTCAATATCATTCATGTTTTTATTTGTTTTGGGGAGCAGAGCATTTTATTTTGTTTAGTGTCCATATGAATTGTCATGTGCATTCCGCATGGTGTGAATAGTATGCTATGAGTTATCCTTAACGGGAAATATTAACTATGCTGTATACGTATATTAACTATACGCCACATACGTTATCTAAAGCAAACACTAATTTTCGACATGCTTATTGAAAACAATTTCCCAATCCAGGATCCCGGGATATCCCGGGATTGAGGGTCGATGAATCCCGGGATCCCGGGATTGCAAAAATGTCCCGGGATTATCAGCCCTAATCGGGATATAGTGCCCAATCAGGAACTAGCCAGTGAATATCTAGCCAGTGAAGCAGCTGTGGCTATGTGCAAGCGCAGCAGTCTTACCGCCAACGTCAGCTACCGACATAGAAAGAGTAGCGATGGAAGATGAAGGAAAGGTGTTATGATACATGGTTTGCTACATCTCTATTTGTAGGACGCTGTCTGACGAGTATTGAGGCCAGGAACCCGGGGGAAATGTCTTGTTTTGCTTCTCAAGGGCATTTTAATCGGCAACAGAAACTGGAAAAGGGAGGGAACAATGGTTAAGAATATGGAATGGGAACAGAAAGAATGTTTCCACCAGATAATACGAAAGGGGACAAGGAGCTCCTTGTCCAAAACCATTCTTTAGAGAATGGTTTTGAGGAGAGTTGGATAGCAACAATTCCTGAATAGGTTCAAATGATCATTGTATGATACATTCAAGTCAAAGTAACGAAAATCACATCGTATTCGATTCCAGAATTCCAAGTACAGCGTTAGAATGGCTGTAACATCAATATTTTGAGCCAGGCACTGGGTCTGGTCTCCGCCAGTTTCACTGGATAATATGTTTCAATCTGCGTCCTCTTTGAGGCATGCAGTTTAAAATAAGGCCAGATCATTCCATTTTCAACAGTAGAAATGCCGGAACTATGTTTCAATCATAGTCACAAATAAATATCTGAGCCAAGCGCGCCACGTTCATACCCCAGTAATTTCCCTGAATAGGATGCAGCTTACTCCAGTGGCGGATCCAGGGGGGGCAAAAAGGCAATTGCCCCCCAAACGGAAAAGCTCGGGGCAAAACTATGTTTTTGCCCCCCCAAAGCGATCGACCTCCTTTTTTCCCCCAACTCATTTTAAGTTTATAGGTAACATTTTGGTGCTTTAACTCTCAACTTCTAACGGAACCAGTTAAGTTCAGTGAAAATATCGGGCTTTGGATAGGAAAAAAGGATCTTGAGCTCATATTTTTCAGCCCGTGACGTTTTTTTTGCTTCTTGCCTCAAACACCCGTACCGGGAAGTCATATTTTAGCGCAGTTGCGCGACGTTTTTTTTTGCTTTTCGACTTTGGTTTGCCCCTCCCAAACCGACCGGCTAGATCCGCCACTGGCTTACTCTATGCCCGCACACGCCTATCTGGATGAGGGTTGGTGGCACCTTTCGAACTGTGCAATTGGTGTGCCATTTTCCCAAATAATGGCTTTAACAATGAAGCGAAATGCAACGTATCGCCGCTTTTTCTACCACTCAGTGAGAAAGATGCTTGACGGAAAACATGCCGATACCGGGTTTACCTAAGCATGCGTTGACCTAGGCCTGGTTGTCTTTTAGTGCGTCATTAAGAATCTAAAACACGTGCAGTGCAGGAATATACAAATGGGCATCTATGTTAGAAAAAATCCAGCATCGCTCGAACCACCCCCATATGCAGTCCCTGTTTCAGTCCAAAAGCGAGACAATCAGTCCTCCTTCTCCCGGCAGAAATTTGAGAGGGCAGTGGCGCAAAGTCAAACAAAATATTGACTAGAATTTGACTTCAATCGAATCTTAAATTCGTATGCTCGCTTAATGATACGTTAATAATGTTCTCCGGACCAAGATAAGACCAGTGTCGACGAAAATAGAGCGTAACGTCGCTAGTTCCTCTGGCCGCCACCAGGGGCGCCGGTATCGCTTGTTGTTAAAGGGAATGTGGCACCTTCACAACGTGATTTTAACTGAGATAGCCAAGTTGTAAAGCAGGTCGGAAAATCCGGTACTCCATATTTCATTTGTCTTGTAACTCGATATTTCCGTAGAAAAAAGCTAAAACCTACCTGACACCAGGCCCCTCAGCCCCCGTCGCCGGCGGCCATTGTTGTGAGCTACTGGTGTGACGACATATGCTGACGTTACGATGAGCATCAGCCAATCGAAGCCCTTGAAGCGTTAAAAGTATGGTAGTGGTTGCAGGATCATGACATCATCCACAGTCTGATATTTATTTCTTATTCTAGAGGATTATTTTTTAAAACCAAATGTTGAGCTTATTGTACATTTTTCAGAGAAATCATGAATGGTTTCATTATTTTTGACTAAAAGTACGCCTAATTACACTAAATTCCAGGATTCGACCAAGGTGCCACATTCCCTTTAAGAGATAGGCAGACTTTCTTCGGCTCTGCGCTGGCTGGGTTTTACAATTTCATGGAAATGAAGGTTATCATCGGGTTTCTTTGTGTTCTGGGCAAAAGAAAATCATAGGAGCAGCTTGATCTGAAGCAAATACCCGGGATATGACACAGCCTACTGACCACTGGCGCGGATTTTTTATTGGGAGGGGGTAAATGTTTTCCCGGGGCCCTCTCAGCAGGAAGGACACCTCCCCAAATCATTGCTGAAGAAATTTTTATTTTTTGCCCAAGGTGGGGCGTATACAATTGCCATCGGCAAAAAGTGAGGAGACATCCAACTTTGCACTGTTTCTAAGAAATTTACAGTTCTAAAAAACCGTTGGATTATGGTTAATGCTTGCCTTCTGCATTGGCTGGCTACACGATTGTTTTTCATCTGTTCTACGTTTGGCCTAGATAGGCCTTTTTAACACGCGCATTGACGGGGGTCTGAGCCACCTTCGCTTTGACGGGGGGGGTACCCGCCCCCTAAGATCTCGAGAACCATACGGTAGGCAGAGAAAAACGGTAAACGGTGTTGGGAAGCCCATCCACTTCTCCATCGAAAATATTAGAACCATTTTTTCAGGTCACATTTAAGGTCACGAGAGGTCAAAACATGCCGTCATAGGGATAACATGTAAATAAAGGTTTTCGGCAATTACATCTGAAGAAAAGATAGAGCAAAACGACTTGAACCATATGAGTCCTCGCAGCAAGCCAAATCGAATGATATATAATTTGACCTAGCTAGGTAAAATCAAGGATTTGACCTGACCTGAGGTCAGTTTAAGGTCAAATTATATAAAATGCATATCATTAGAACTGCGAAGACAAGGCGAGTCTAATGAAGATAAAATAAATGCTCTATCACCATCTGTTATTGAGTTATTCAGTCAAAACCATTTTTCCCATGTATTTCCAATGAAGAGGTCATGGCTCGTACCTGACCTTAGGTCATCGACATAAAACATACCGGAACATATTTTAGAGAAATCAGTAGTCAGATTATGTGATATGAGTTTCAATCTGATAAGTTCACCCTGTTCCGACTTATACTATCTTAAACTTTTTTTGAGGTCAGGTCACTGGACCTGTACTGGTGACCTGACCTGAGATGACCTAACCTTAAAATTTTCACAGAAGTTGTAAAAATGATGAGGTAAAAGGTATGTCAAGTACGGCGGCGCTACGCTCCGCCGTTTTACTGTTATTTCCGAAAAATCCGAGGGGCGGGTACCCGCCCCCGTCAATGCGCGTGTTAACAGCCGGCAAACGCAGCAAAATGTGCGACAAGCGAGTATCTTCAAAATCCAATCAAGGTAGTATGTACAGCCGGTTCGATACTGATTGGTAGGTATTAGGCTGCAGTCGTTTTTGCAAAATATATCCCAAGTGATGGTCCTTGCCGACACCATTGTTGCCTCACCTGCTGCGTTTTAACTGGATGCATGAACTGACGTGCAAAATACTTCATAAGGTCCAAAATTCGGAAGTAATTAAGAAAAGACACACAAAATCATCGGAATCGGCGAAAACACTTATTTATTCATAATTTTCCAAATTGACGTCTCATCCAGTTTGCAGGGTCCCAAATTTAAAGAGCTCGTCAAAATTCATTGCAAGAGACGAAACGCTTATGACAAGAGAGATGGTTTTTAAGATATTTCTTAAACGAACAGACACTAATACCTACCAATCCCTGTGGAACCGGCTGTACATAGATGGCAGTCAGTTTTAAAAGGCGGTCGAGGCCAAAGATTAACGGAAAATTGGTTTAAAATAACATTTTACAAAGGGGAAGAAAGTGAGCCGAAGTTAAAATCTGAATTTTCTTATTCACGGCCTAATCTCGCTGTGGCCTAATAGCTATTGAACAACATGTTTTCGTTGTCTCAATTTACCCTCCTGCTTCTCAAATTCAATTAAAAAATGGCCTCCTTTTATTGGCCATCAATATCGTCACGCATATTTTGTGATTTTTCACCCTCTTCCCCCATTTAAATGTTATTTGATTGAAGAAATGAAATAATACGCGTCGATTGATGGATGCCGCGCGAGTCATTACCACATTCGCCCGCCGACTACGGGTGGAACATGCACTCACTAAAACTGACATAACTTTTTTCGCCCGTCGGTTGTCGACCTACGGATTCCGCCAATGTGAAGATGACACTTTCCAGAATACATGGTATGCTTTTATAGCTGATCCTGATTGTGCCTTTTTGCCAGTCTAAAGAAGTATGATGTACGTTATAAATTTTAGTTCCGAAACATATGTTTATTAAAACGAACTCACTGCATTCTCCGGAGCAGCTAGAACTGTATTTTTATAACCAGAAGGTCACAAACATCCCAAGCTTTACGGCAGTATACGTTTTTATTAATGGCGAGATGTGAGCACGTGTTATTAACGTTTTAGATCCACTATTATTTCTGGCCAGATACCCGTATTTAGTGAGGCAGAATAAGTTTCAAGTTTCAGCTCCTGTGAAACCAATGTGGTATGCTAGAAGAAAATAATGATGGTTTCCGGGTTCCAAACAATTCTCAAACGCATCGCATACATTTGATATCAATTCTATCAAGTCATTTTGGCATTTTCGTCCCGTTTTTTAGGCCCGCTGCATCACTGTGCGATGGGGCGAAAGTGGCGCCGGACCCACGGTGGGGCGCGTGTTAATGAAGCAGTTCTCCATTCTGGGTATCTTCCTGGCAACTTAAAGAAACAGCTGGCGTGCAATAGACTCCACAGCACGGTGCTTGAGTCACCACGGCGGAGGGATAACAGGGGTGGGCGGGCGGTCGTCTCTGTCGTGGGACCCGACAGGACAGAGTGAAGGTGCAGTAGCCTGCCATACCCCGCCGGCCGGCCACCCGCCGCGGGCGGTACTGACGTCACCACCCTTCGCAGACTGGCTGGCGGTATGTTTGGCTTGTAAGGGTGTCGGCGAATGGACCCCAAATCGCAAGGACCAAAAAATTGACCCCACCTAAGGTCAACAATATCAAAATTCCGAGATAGCAGATTTGTAGACCCTAATGGCCTCATCATATTGTGAAAGGTTGAAACTGATCGGTTGGCAGATGTCCCTTAGGCGGCGCTTCAAACTCGTGATTTTGGGTTTTGAGGTCGGGTGGTTTGACCTTAGATAGCTCCTTGACCTGACATTACCTGACTTAAACAATTTGGTCAGATGCGTAAAATTAATCAGGGATAAGGAAGGTACTACAAGTTTCGTTGCTCTGCGTTTCTTCGTTTTTGCGTTATCTGGGGAAACCAGGAGGAGGGGGCAAATTTCGCTCCCCCAGCGGGGCGCGCGTTAAAGGAGATATCGGGTCTGCAATGGGTGTGTTATTTTCCGGCGAGCCAAGCATGTTCTGGGAGGTTGATTTTACTTTCGATACCCATAACGTAGATCTTGTTTCAGGATATCGGAAATCTCTCCAGACTCAATATTTTATTACGCAACTATCAGCCTCACCTCCTGGAAATTCTTCCTGTTACACCAGATTGCTTCATCAGGAACCTCAGAAACCAGAAGAGGGTCAAGAAAGCTTTCTTTCCAGGCTGCGTTCACAGGTGTCCTGGGGTATGCTAGACTATGGTAGGGGGTACAGTTATATACCCAGATGGCCCGGTTGCGGCCACGGGAATCCACAATTATCGTAGGGGGCCGGTTGGGCCGTAGGGTCCCAATGCATGTGGCGATAGGGGAGCTAGTTGCAATATAGAGGGCCGTAGACTTGTAAGTATGGGGGCTCAGTCTCGACCACAGGGGATTTCCAATTATGGTATTATGGATTTTCGCCTGTTTGGACCTCTGGGGAACCGGTTGGGCCCCAGGGAGCCCGTGATTTTACGTGGGGCCCGACTGTCGCCTGAGGGAGCCCCCCTGAGACTGCTAGGTATAAGGGTCCATCTGCTGGAGGAGGCTTGCGATTATGGTCAGGAGGCCAGTTGGACTACAGAGGGCCTGTGATTATGGAGAGTGGCTCAGTTGTAGCTGATGGTAGCCCTTCATTATGGTGGGGGGCCACAGTGGGCCCGCGATTATAGTACGAGATCCAGCAGTGGGGCGACCCTTGAAACGACCAAGGGAGGCTCTTGGGTCCTAAGGAGGGAGGGGGCGCGGCCTTCCCTTTCTGCCCCCGTGGTCTGTGACCTAAATAATCTATCATTCCTGAGGATACTTGGACTGCTACTTTTCGGAAAATGTTATATCTATACGGAGTCAAAATTTGAATGAATGGGTTAGCTGGCCTCACAATCAACTTACTGCGGAGGCCCCGGCATGGCTGTCATGTGGGGTGATGTCCTACAGAACGGCAGTGAATGTGCAGTAGCCTGTTATAACTCAGCACAGCTGTGGGCTGATAGTGACGTCACCGTCCCGCCACAGCTGTCGGCGGTTATGTTTGGCTGGTAAATCTTTCTTCCATTGGCGCTTGTTCCGACCAGAAATGACCAGATCCAGCTGATTGTGGCGCCCTTGCTTGTAAAGTAAGGTTACGAGGAGCATGGGCGCCGAAAGTGGGGGGTGGACGGGGAGGACGTGTGCGACCTGTTGGCTAACTAGGGGGGACGTCCCCCCAAATTTTTGGGTCCATCGTCATTAATGCTTCCAGGTACCGAATATGCTAAAAATTCGCCTCCCCGGTCAGCACCAACCCGGGTCCGTCCCCCCCGTGTAAACATTCCGTGGCGGCGCCCCTGAGTAGGCGGGAGTTATTATTCGTTTACCCTTCTGGCCGTAGCTTTGACAGTTTTGGTAGTTGCCTGTCGTGGTTGATTTGCATATTTATTCCTACCAAAAGTGTACCTACCGGACATTCTCTGACACTGATGTCACCGGCTCCAGTCGGTGCCACCAGACCTTTCCCTCTCAGCAGTGGCGGAGCCGGGAAGGGAGTAGCGATGAGAGAACTGTTGCATGATCAGTGGCGTAGCCAGGAAGGGTGCGTAACTTACCATTGCACCAGTGGCGGAGCTAGGAAGGGCGACAGTGAGGAGAGGGACCGACTGATGTTTCACCAATGGCGTAACAAGGACAGGGGGTAGACCTGGCCTTTGCACCAATGACAGAGCCAAGAATATGGGACAGGGGGTGAAATTGACGGACTGTGCCCTTGTTACACCTTGTTTAATAATCCTAGTAAGCAATTAAACAACTTTGGGGAGTGTTGAATTTGATATTGGCCGGTCGGCTTGCCGCCGACCCCGCCGCGTCAGTGGTGGTACTGCACCGGGCACAGTCGTAATGGACAAGCGACATTGTACTAGTGGTGGAGACAGGAGGGGACCTCGGATTATATTAATGGACTGTTGGTATTTGGTTCACCTTGTTTGAAATTAAGCCAACAAAGGTAATCAATAAGATGTATCTTCGGCATTTCACCTCGGTTGAAATTCTTAAAATAACAATGTGCGAATTCCAGCTTAAGTCCTAGGAGGCGGGGCTGTTGTTGAGCTGCGTAATGTACCCTGCAATATAATATGTGATTATGCAATATTACCGGAAGCAAATGCATTTCCAAGCTCAAGGAAGTGTCTCCTGATATTTCCTAACAACGTTTTCGGAACATGCCTACAGCTATTCAATCATTCAACTTTCTGCTGTGGAAATCATCGTAATATTTTGATACAGTTCGTATTTTCTATTATCTTAAGTTGCTTTAAAGGGAATGTGGCACCTTGGTCGAATCGTGGAATTTAGTGTAATTAGGCGTACTTTTAGCCGAAAATAATTAAACCAATCATGACTTCTCTGAAAAATGTACAATAAGCTCAATATTTTGATTTCTAAAATACTCCTCTAGAAAAAGGAAATATCACCCCGTGGATGATGTCATGATCTGGCAACCACTACCATCCTTGAAACGCTTCAAGGGCTTCGATTGGCTGAAGCTCATCCTGACGTCACCATATGTCGTCACACCAACAGCCATGACAACTGTGGGCTGCTGCTAGGGCTACAGGAGGGGTACACTGCAGGTAGGTTTTAGCTTTTTCTACGGAAATCTCGAGTTTCAAGACAAATCATATATTGAGTACCGGGTTTTCCGACTTGCTTTACAACTTGGCTATCTCAGTTAAAATCACGTTATGAAAGTGCCACCTTCCCTTTAAAGAGTTCGGAGATCCACAATAATATAACGATCTTAAAACTACCCATTTGACATTAATTTTTTCAAAATAGCTATCTTGAAAATTATGTCTATGGTGAAAAAACTAAAATACGTCTGTGTGAAAAGATAGCTAGAGCTATCTTTTAAATATGAACCATCTTCAAAGTAGCCCCCTAGAATTATCCCATGTAACCCCCAAGTGTACCAAAAGGGCATTTGCTGCTTGCGTTATCATTTCTGGTCGGCCGAATAATATTTTCGACCAGAAATGTCAACGTCCCCCCCCCGGCCTTCGACATTTATTGGTCGATCTGAAACAGCTAAGAGTGAAGGCGCAGTAGCCTGCCATACCCCGCCGGTCTGCTGCCGGCCGCTGGCGGCAATGACGTCACCACCCTGACTGACCGGCAGTATGTTTGGCTGGTGAGGATTTCGCCGAATGGACCCCAAATCAGCGAGTAGTGTGGGATATGAATGGGATGAAGAAGGTGGCTTTGGCATAGAGAGAGAGAGAGAGAGAGAGAGAGAGAGAGAGAGAGAGAGAGAGAGAGAGAGAGAGAGAGAGAGAGAGAGAGAGAGAGAGAGAGAGAGAGAGAGAGAGAGAGAGAGAGAGAGGGAGAGGGGGGGCAAATGCCTTTTTGCCCCTAACTGCCTGGACCCGCCACTGAGTGAGTGCCATCCGGACCGGGGGCGCCAACCTATATCACGGTGGCACTCATACTCGGGTTTTTGAAGGAAGGAGGATGGAAAGTAAAATTTCAGGGGGGCGTCGTGACCATTTCAGGGGGCGCTGAGGTTTGATCAGATAGGGACAAAGCATTTTAAACTTAACGGCCAGCTAATTTTGTAGGAAATCTTTCCAAAATGGAAAAGAAAGACTGGAACATGCTTTTGTGAAATATATAATTAGATGTTTTGCACTAAGCTAATTTTGTACACAAATATCAGGTATATTAGAACGTATTTCCGCCCGCTTGTTAAATTTCCAATGTAAAAAAATAGATGACGACATCACGTATAATAAGGATATGAATAAGGACCACATGGATGTCCGCATTTTTAGTAGTTGGGCAATTCGAGCACCAATCAATCGACCAGGAAAATGGCAAATCTACACAGTACCTCTTCGATTTTCTTAAAAATGATTTTATAGGGTTCTCATGGGCCCTAAAGACGAATCTGAAAGTTTTAGCTCGATCAGAATAAAACTTTAGAAGTTATTACCTCAGGAATTTTTTGAAAATCTGCTTACAGTGCATTTTTTTAGGTGACCATAGAACCCATAGAAACTGATGAACTATGCATTGAATATACATTTTCCTGTCTGAAATGAGCCGAGAACTCGAATCTGAAGTCCGTTTGACACTAGGTTACTGTTCGGCAAAGGGTTTGGTACCCAGGGGTGTAGCCAAGGGGGCGGCAGGGACAGCCCCCTGAGCGAAATCCTGGCTACGCCCCTGTTTGTGCCCCCGCTAAAGACGGCTGTGACCCTTCAAGAACGTCAAGTGTGCAAAGTAGTAAAACGACGTGCCCACTGAAGAAAACTAGGGGTGCTTTTTCGTGTGTCGCGGTATTGCCCTTTTAACCCGCGCCCCACCGGGGGTCCGGCGCCACCTTCGCCCCACCGGGGGCCATCGATGGCCCCCCTCTAACTCCGAAAATATGGGCGTTAGCGCAAATCTGCAAAGTGCAATAGAAAGCTTGCGTGAATTCAGTAAGAAATTACTTCGCATGTTTTAGTGCTCAGGTCAATGGTTTGACCTCCAGAGGTCAAATTATAGGTCAAGATGGGCTATTTTCACTCAAATATGCAATGATTAAGCCAACTGGGCATAACTCTTATGTCATTAGAGCTATTGAGGCCTGGTAAAGTACATTTGATAGCAAATTGCCAGTACTTTTTCCGCTATGTGGTACGTAAAGACCTCCCGCCAGTGGTTTGACCGCCAGAGGTCACCTCGTGACCTAATATGACCTGAGGTCACGAAAGGTCAAAAAGTAGCCTTGCTGTATATCAAATGAAAGCCAGTGACAAGACAAACACGATGGGGTTTGTTTCACCGCTCTAGCTCAATTAGGTCAAAAGTTATTGTCAAAATACTGTTTTTGACCTCTGGTGACCTTGGATGACCTTGGAAAAGTCAAAGGGCAAATATGACCCCTGGGATCCGTGAAAGGGTGTCCAAAAACGTTTTTCTGAGCAGTCTGAGTATTTGCAATTATTTTTGTGGCTTTTAGATCATGAGACAGCTTTTCCCCATGCTTTTCCAATGGGAAAGGTCGCCTCGTGACCTGACCTCAGGGCACGAAATCGAAAAATCCCGGATATACACCTTGTAGACCCTGGAGGGGTCATGAAGTGTAGGAAGTTTCAAATCGATCGACTTTGAAATGTAGCTCTTACAGAGCTCTAAAGGTGAAGTGAGGTGACTTCCCACTTGTGGTGTTGGTTGACCTCATCTGGTGACCTGACCTTGGGTGACCCGGGGTAAAAAATTTCAGGGATGATGGTAAAGTGATGCAGTGAGAGGTAGAGCTCTCAACCGCGGTGCTGCGCCTCGTTGTTTTTCTGCTATCCCGGAAAAACCTTAGGGGGGCCATCGATGGCCCCCCGGTGGGGCGAGGGTTAACTGGTGAAGGGCCCCCTCAACAGATCCTGGGGCCTCTGAATTAATTTTGAGCTATCTGAGAGCGAGTTTTCAGGTTGCCCCTGGGCTGTTCTGGGACCGTGAAAGAGTATTGCAAAAGAGCTTACAGGCTTAGCCTTAGATCCTTTGCTGCTTTGGGCCCCTAGGCTAAAAATAACCCTGTAGGTGAACTTATTGAGGCAGCCATGAGCTGGTTCTAGGGCCCGTGATAGGATTTACTTAAGGGGCTTCTTGTTTGGTCATAGGGCCCCTAGCTTGATTAGTCTCCCTTGAGCTGGCAAGGGCCCCCTGGGCTGGTATCGTGTTCGTTTAACTGATATAGGCCCCTTCAGCTTGTTTGGGGCCCGTTGTGCGTATCTGGGCCCCATGAGTTCGTCAAGACACCCAGCTAGTCTGGCCATCTTAGTTTGTATGGGCCTCCTGAGCTGCTTTGGGGCCCCCTCAGCGTGTCTACGCCCTATGAGTTGAAGGTTGGCCCCTGAGCTTATTTAGGACCCGTTTAAATGGGTAGGCACCCCACGCTGCCTATACAGCTCATTAGGGATGTCGCCACAGATTCATTGTTGCCAAAAACACTATATCATCACAGGTAGCCACAACGAAAAATTAGGTAAAAATATTTTTGCTGCAAAAAGTGCGGGCCAGGATAAGTGCAGGACAGGCTGCGCTGATGGAATGAAAGCAAAAGCAAAAATTAAGGTCTAACAAGTCCCGAGAAGTTATAGCCACATCCCCACCTGCGCTTCACAAATTCGAGGCACACCCCTGCTCGCCCACCGCCTCCTACTTCCCACGTCCATGCAATTCATCTGTATCCCTGAAACAACCCTTCCCGTAACTATTGTGAGAGGATTACTTAGTAAGTCCATAACTAATACCTTTAGGCTTTTCAGATTGAACAGTTGCAGATTGAACAGACTTTAGCCCTGGCTTAAGTCTGCTGGTACCTAGTCTAGAATTTGCCCGTTTCGACGCATTGTGTTGGCTTCTTTGTTCCAAACGGGTCACTTTTACACCTGGACGGTTAATGTTTCGTTTGCGTTTTTTTTGTCGCCATGAATTTCGTACTGTATTGGCTATAGTTTGGTGCAATAAAATGCAAGTTAAGTTTATAATCAAATTTTAAATTCGTTGAAGGTTGTTCCCACGGCCATGATCGGAAGCAGGCACAGCCTCCGAAACGTGACAGACTGATATAACTTAACCCACCATGTGATACAACTCACCCAACCGGTGGGTTAAGTTGTATCAAGTGAAAAGGTCCATTCGCCGGGCAGTAGGAGACAAACCAGTAAAGATTAAGAAAAAATATATCGGCAAAGGGAAGCCAAAGAATGCAGCTACGAGATGGTATTGAAATCACGAGGCTATCCCAAGTAGTCACGAAATTAATGAACCTGGAGTAAAAACTGAAACAACCCATCCCACCCTCCCCTAAGTAATGGGTGAAGGCTTCAGCATTTTATCGGAACTGTTAACCTATTTCGATAATAAGTGAGTAACCTCCCAAAATTTTGCCGAAGATAGAAAAATAATTGCCGGTTTTTCGTAATCAGGATTTTTCAAATAGCAAGAAACCAAAATAATAATTTTTTTCGCGTATCTCCCTTTAACTGGAAGAGGAGTGATCGCAACCTTGCAACGCTGCAGTCTCCGGAAACATATTTCCTATTGTTTACAATTTACTGGTTCCAAACTTTCAAAACTGGCATTCGCGCCGATACTACATTGGGCCGAACTGGCAACCGCGACGATAATCACACAGTGTACAGTGTACACTGTCTGAGTGTACACTGTACACTGTCTGAGTGTACTGAGTGTACATTGTACACAACACATCAGGTTGCGACTGCGAGAGCAACCACAACAAACATCTATGGCACGAGGGATAAGAAACCTGTCTATAGATGTTTAGGAACTATAAACCTCATGCTATATATGTTGAAAAGGACTGTTTGTCGAAACGCGTTCGTCTGCTGCGTTGGTTTAACCCGCGCCCCACCGGGGGTCCGGTTCCACCTTGCCCCACCGGGGCCATCGATGGCCCCCGTCTAACTCCGAAAATATTTGGGTTAACACAAATCTGCAAGGTGCATTAGAAAGCTCGCGTAAATTCAGTAAGAAGTTAATTAAAATGTTTAAGCGCTCAGATCAATGCTTTGACCTCTAGAGGTCAAGTTAGGTCACGATAGGCTATTTTCACTCAAATATGCAATGCTTAAGAAAACTGGGCATAACTCTTACGCCATTAGAGCTATTGAGGTCTGGTAAAGTACATTTGAAAGGAAAATTCCAGATCTTTTTCCGCTATGAAAAACGTAATGACCTCCCGCAAGCGGTTTGACCTCCAGAGGTCACCTTGTGATCTAATATGACCTGAGGTCACGGAAGGTCAGAAAGTGACCTTGCCGTATATTAAATGAGAGCCAGTGATGAGACATACACGAAATGTTTGATTCAGCGCTCTTGCTGAATTAGGTCAAGAGTTATTGCAAAAATACTGTTTTTGACCCCTGGTGACCTTGGATGACCTTGGGGAGGTCAAAGGGCAAATATGGCTCCTGGGATCGGTGAAAGTGTGTCCAAGAACGCTTTTCTGTGCAAGCTGAGCATTTGCAATCGTTTTTGTGACTTTTGGATCATAAGACAGCTGTTCCCCATGCTTTTTCAATGGGAGAGGTCACCTCGTGACCTTACCCCAGGTCACGAAATCAAGAAATCCCAGATATGTACATTGTAGACCCTGGAGGGGTTATGAAGTGTAGGAAGTTTCAAATTGGTCGACTGAGAAATGTAGCTCTTATAGAGCTAACAAGTTGAAGTGAGGTGACCTGGGTTGACCTCACCTGGTATCCTGACCTTGGATGACTTGAGTTAAAAATTTAAGGGATGGTGGGAAAATCATGGGGTGAGGGATAGAGCCCTCAACTGCGGTGCTGCGTCTCGTCGTTTTTCTGCTCTCCCGGAAAAACCTTAGGGGGCATCGATGGCCCCCGGTGGGGCGAGGGTTAACTGATAATAATTGTCAATCTCTGTTATACAGTTGACTGTTTGGCTTATGGGCTCGATGATACCTAATTATAGCTAATTGGAGATTGTTCCAAATCAATTCTGGAATATTTTCAGAAGACTACTTGGAGGAGAAAAAATTAACCACTGTTCAAAATGGGGCTATGTATCTGTGCCCGGATACGAGACGTCAAAATTTTCTGGCCCAAAAATTATATTCTCTAATCCACCAAAATTTAGAGGATAAACTTATATCCCTGACCGTTGACGCTCTGGGGTATTGCCGAGATGGCAATGGGAGAAGAAATAACTTGGGTTGAGATGGACTTGTTTCTGTTTTCAATGGGGTTCCAAACAGTGCCCTGGCTGGTCTTATCTCCTCATTTCAGTTGATCATAAAAAACCGTGAAACTTTAATCAT
Organism: Lepas anatifera; assembly: GCA_034440635.1. NCBI lineage: Eukaryota > Metazoa > Arthropoda > Thecostraca > Lepadidae > Lepas > Lepas anatifera. The sequence goes on along the minus strand of JAOTON010001583.1, from coordinate 815,629 downwards.
ATTTGTTTGATATAAATAGTCCTTCAAGCTGTTGAAAACAATTTTCGGTGCAAAATAACATTTCATGAAGCCAAAATTTAAGCACCATGAGTGATGATGAAATTGGCCTGGGAAACCTTTTTAAGGTCGGTTCAATGTCGCTGAATTTATATCAAAATTATTTATTTCTGTATGCTTTAAATACCTTAACTAGAATACGTAGTTCGCCAGCTCTGTTTAATGAGCTCCCTCACTTGTCTAGGCTGCGGAAGATTAGGTCAGGCTTCTGGCGGTACCGCTGGGCGTCTTGCGTCGGTCCCACGCAGGTGAGAGCCTTGACATCCAGCTGGGTGGTCGGCTGACCCTCCACCTCAGGCGGAGAGGCGCAGGTGACCTGGTGCCAGGGCGAGGTCGGGTCGTAGGAGCGGTCATCCATCCAGTAGCGGAGCGGCCGCAGACTACAGTCGCATCTCAGCGGGTTGCCTGCGTCAACACACTGACGTCAACGCACGTGGCAGCGGAGAGGACTGGCCAACACAAGGAGCGACGGAGGGGGCTGGGTCACCACACGTAGTGGCGGAGGGGGCTGGGCCACCACACGTAGCGGAGACAAGTTTGAGGTAGACGATACATTAAGTATTGTTCGGCATAATTTCCCTGGTTTTGATGGGCAGGACTGAAGTGAAAGTTGAAGCATCCGATCAATTCTACACCCTGATAATTTCCTCGGGATGGGTGATGTTTTACATTCACTTTTTATAATGCTATCTTTCCAATATATTTTTTTGAAGATACTTTAATTTTACGGACAAAAAATGTAACATTAATGTGAACTGCAAAGAGAAATGGTCCTAACTCCACTGTTAGGTGCTTTTAGAGTTTCACTTTTCCTGATTTCGCTGAGTTTACTTTTAAGTTTAAATTTCCTTTCCCACATAATTTGTAATATGTTTTAACCCTATTTCAAACGGGCTCCCGACTACCCTTATTTCCAACAAGGGGGGGAATTCTGCCCCTAATATCTCAAAATCTAATAGGTCGATTTTACAATTCGAACTGCAATTGATTCCTCTTGTGCTAAACTCAATTTTGAAGAAAAAACAATTGAAAATTGAGGGTAGGGGGTTCAAGATAAACAAAATTGCTGCCTTTATTAGATTATCCGTAACTTTTGTCTCTTAGGCTCGATTTTCACGAAACTAGTATGGATTGACAGGGAATTGCTTGGAAAATGGTGATATCTCTCATTTAGGCAAAATTCAAAATTCAAGGGGTTCTAGGGCCAAAAATGGGGGGGAATTATATAATTTGATTCATGTCTTTTTGTTGCAGAAATGCACACGCCAGGTACAGTGTGATATCTCTGATGTCAAGCAAAGTGCCCAAATCCCAAAAATATGTCAGAGGCGGATTCAGGGGAGGCAAAATAGTGGGGTAAGACACAAATTACCCCACTTGTCAGGTATGGCTACTTTTCCCCGCCTTTATCCACCCCTGGCGAATCCGAGGAACACTCCTGGATCCGCCTATGGATGAATTGTGTCAATTTGTTGTTAGGACTAAATGCATATATACGATGCTTTGTCCCATTTAATGCAGACACAACACTAAAATACACTTGAAAATTAGTGAATCCTTCCTAATTACGGTACCTGAGCACGCCTATGATATCCTATTATCATATATGACATGGATGGGATCAATAAATCCTTATTTTTATCCCTCCCGTCCGTTCGGTAGGCAGTTTATTCACGTTGGAAGAGTTCGAATGGATAACATTGTAGACCCCCATTTTGAGCTCCTGAAACTGTCTATGGACAAAAATATACAGAAATACACATCAACTGTCATCCCAAATCTCATTTGGTGTTAGAACTAAATGCATAGTTTCAATGCTTTGCCCCATTCAATGCACACACAACACTAAAATGATCTTGAGTGCGAGTGAACCCCCTAATTACGGTACCTGAGAACGCCTATGGCTTCCAATCATCAGTTATAATACACATATGGGATCAATGCATGGTTACTTTTAACCCCTCACGAACATTCTGTTCGCAATATTCTTACTTTGGAAGAGTTCGGATGGATAACATTGTAAGCCTCCCATTTTGAGCTTCTGGAACTGCCTATGGCCAAAATTATATCAAAATACACATAAACTGTCATCCTAAATCTCAGTAATAGCATTCAAACATTACAACTGCCGCCAATTCGTAACAAACAGCTTTATTGTAGGACAATGTAGGACAAACGCAACGAAGGCGACAATGCTCGGCTTCTGGATAAAACCCTCCAAATTAGCGAGCCATAGCTCCGCCTCTGGCGCATATATATTTTCAAAATTTTCAGGACACACGCACTATTTAGTTTAAAGAAAAATCATCAACTTTCAAGAGCCTATCTCAAACCGTTTCCTAGATACCATGATGGAAAAACCTGAGGGGTGGGCAGAATCTGCCCCCTGTTGGAAGTAGGGTTAAGGTAACTGCTGGCCGGGCCTTTAATACGCGCCCAGCTGGGGTCCCTTGCATGACGCGCCCCGCTGGGGGGGCGTTTTTCGCCCCTCCCCCTCCGTATCTCATTCCCCACGAAAGCTAAAGGAAAATTACGGGCGGTGTTCAAAAGCTCTTGACAAGACGAAGAGATTTTATAAGTATCATTTTCAGGTCAGGTCAGGTCAATATTGAGGTCAGCATAGGTCAAAGAAAGCTCCATAGGCTTACAACAGAGCAGTGTACGTTTCCCTCTCTAGATCTGCCCTCAGGGGAGCTAGAGCAAATCTTGATGCATCATTGCATTCCTCTCATCGCGGCTAATCGAATGATGTATAATATGACCTTGCTAGATCAAATAGTCAAAATTACCTGACCTCGACATAAGTCAGGGTCACAGAGTGACCCGGTGTGGTCATGTTGCATATTAATAGACTCCCCGAGACAATATAAGCACAATGCAAGCAAAATGGGAGCTTTATCTCAATTCAGCGAGAAGTCATAAAACTCTCTGCTCCCGTGACCTGATATGACCTTTGAGAGGCCAGATGCTCAAAAACTTAACTTTATGGTCAAGATCATGGTAAAAATAGACGGTTTGAGGATTTCCAGCTTTATCTATCCAGTATTTACTGAAAACGAGCCCATTCTATTTTTCACCATAAAATTATTATGGGGTGACCAAAAAATTGACCCCACCTTAGGTCAACAATATCAAAATTCCGAGACAGCAGATTTGTAGACCCTAATGACCTTATCATATTGTGGAAGCTTCAAAATGATCGGTTTGCTAATGTTCCTTGGGCGCTGCTTCAAACTCGTAATTTTAGGTTTTGAGGTCGGGTCACTTGACCCTGAATAGCTCCTTGACCTGACATGGCCTTAACTAAAAAATTGGGTCAGATGTCTAAAATTTACCAGGAATAAGGTACTGTAAGTTGCGTTGTTCTGCGTTTCTTAGCTTTTGAGCTATCTGGGAAAAACCAGGAGGGGGTGAATTTCGCCCCCGCCCCTCCAGCGGGGCGTGTGTTAAAGTGTTCGAACATAATTTTTATACAGCAGAAGAATTGAGCATACAACTATTTTCACGAAAAAACAAGCTGTTCTGAAGATTTAGCTTATGAACTGTGTTCACCGCCTTACCATGGTAGAAGATCTGGGTGCCGTTTTCAATCCAGTTCATCAGTGAGTCGTAGAATGGTTTGACGCGATTGTTTGAGACGTCCAAGATAGTGAGGTTCTTCATCGTAGACAGTGCTTCCATTGGCAAGCGAAGAAGGTAGTTGTTGTTTATCTTCAGTTTCCGCATCTTGGGCTGTAACGTATGAAAAGAAAAAATCTGACTGTGTGGCAATCAATAGTTTGCTTCAGGATCCGCAGTTTCATTTACATACAGAAGAAGAAAATCGAAAACTCTTAAAGGTAAGGCAGGGAAAGGGGGCGTGACCGCCAGTGAAGGTTAGGAGTGTGTTTTTAACTGTCTGAGCCCGACCCACTCACTGCACACTGTTGCTGTTCCTGCCACAGGTGACGGAACAGGATATGAAAGATATGGATTTCCCATGATAATTTGACTAAAACTAGAACAATGCCTCCATTGAAAAGTTTAAAACTGATCATTCTGCGTTGACTGAAAGGAGATGACTTCAAAACAGGTAAGCAATGCTGTTTAAAATGATTCTTTGCTGTTACCGCTGACTCCTATTCGCTTGTAATTTTTAAGGCGAAAACAATCATAACAGAAAAACAATCCGCTTAGCAATGTTCACACTGCTTATGGCTTCTCTACAACAATTATTGTTTTATCTGTCGCTCAGCTTCATGGTTTTTATCTTCTCGGCACCTGTCAGAATTCACATGCATTGTGAACCAAGATTACCAAAATGCGTACTCTTGGTCCAATGCGAATCGCTGTGATACACTGCAACTGAGCTCGACTGTCCTTTGGCGGCGGTGTCGCCTGCCGCTCCGTCGACCGCCCATCTCTCGCTCTCAGTTGCCACCCGCCCGAGGGCATCTACCGCAGTGGATTCCTGACCCCGATCCTAACCTCGCAGCGGGCGTTCTTATCGGTGCTTCGTCATAAGCACTTAATCAAAATAGTCTTCTGTTGACTGTTGATCGCTTAGTTGAGCTTTGATTCTGGTGACAATTTATTCAAGGAGAGCATACACAATACATACACATGTGCAGTAGAAATTAAGTTGAACGAAAAGTACGGTGGAAGTAGAACTAATTTCAATGGGTTTGAATTTCATATAAATTATTTAGTATGCAATTAAAGGCTGAAAAATCACAAAAATTGGAGTTGAGGAATGTCCTAATGCTGAGATATGGTGTGAAATCAGATGCAGAGCAAGTCAGAGTACTAGTTGGAGCTACTAACGGTTAAATAATGTTCAAAATACGTTGTTATATGTAAGGCTGAACTTAAGCGTGTAGAATTTTCGTTTTGGATTCTTTCCATTTTTCTTCCAAAAAACACAACCTTCCGAACGTAAAATCAAGCGTTTGTAATAGACAACGCAACTTGTGCGATGCCAGCTGATAAAGATATATATATATATTTTTTTACTTAAGATATATATATATATATATATATATATATATATATATATATATATATATATATATATATATATATATATCATTCTTCTTTGCCTACATATCATCAGTGTGAATCTCACCTGAAAGTATTCAACGTTCTATGCAGCTTGCATACGATTTCCATCTCTGGAATTTTTTCCAATGACACACTTAAAGAAATGGACTATGGGAACTTTCTTAGGTTTTAATATACGCATTTTCTTAAAATATCTACAGTGTGTGCTTTACAACCATTCCCAATGCTCTAAGCCGGTGGTGTAATATTTCTGCTGCTACGCTTGACGCGTTGCGTGCGATGCCGGACATGAGCGAAACATGGTACTGTTCTGGATCTTTGGTGGTCTGACTACGGTGCTACCACTCAGGACGCCGCCGCATTACCTACGTTTGGGCCCAGCGTGTCGTTGGAGAACACTGCCAGCTGGTTGTTGGAGAGGTCCAAATCCTCCAGCTTCGTCAGGTTTCCCAGAATGTCTGCAAAATGGCGCAGGGCGTTATGGAAGCAAATTTCCAAGCACTCAATTAAAATGTTCTTGAGCAGTCACGAATTTTGATCTTTCTGATTTTAAATACGTCCGTTTCATTAATCAAGCCATATCATGTGGTCGGGCAGTAAAAAGCACCACATGTGAACTCCTATATTGGGTGTGTCTGTCAAATACTGTTCGATTCCTGAGCATACATTTTCTGATGTCGATGATAGAGTTGTTGGCAATGTTCAGCTTCTTCACATCCTTCATGCCGGCGATGAAATCCCTGCCGATGACGGCTAGTCTGTTGGATGATAGGTCAACTTCCTCCAAGCGATACGGAATCCACTTGCTGTAGGGAAAGGTTTTCTTGTGTATCTGTGAGATGTGATTATGGGACAGGTTCACCTGAAAATGAGATTTTTGTGAAATACATTTAGTATAGAAGCAGGTGACGATTACTGTATAGTAAAAATAACGGAATATACTTTCCTCTCTGAGTCTTTTGCTCATATTGATTTACATACATCCGGTAAAACTTCTTTTTCTGCCAAGAACATGTGAAACTGTGTGAAAATCACATTTTTGTTTTATTTGTTAACATTACGGTAAGAACTAAGTAGATGACGCTCCTATTTTAGCAAAGGTTACATAAATTTTACTCCAATGTGTCGAGCATAAATTAAAATATTCTTTATTTTCAGTGAATCGATCGTACCAACAATAGGTCTCACCTTCCTCAGCGAGAGACAGTCGTCAAAGAGGCCATGCGTTTTGTTGTGCATTTCCGCCAGCATGTTCTCCGACAGGTCCACCTTGTTTAGCGCCACCAGACCTGGCAGGTTGGGGAGCAGCGTCAGCATTTGTCGATTGGCACCAACATGCCACGAGAATTCAGTGCCGCATTGACCTGGTCCTGTAGAATATTTGGTGGCAAATTTTAGCTGTTATTCTAACCGTTGTTTGGATAACTTTCGCAAAGCTAAATCCATAGATAGCTTGGGCACTACTCTACCATTTCTCTTATCTATGTTGAATTATATATGTTTATAGGAATTGCCTTTGTCTTGGACTGCGGATCTCAACTTCGGCCTTACTATTGCGATGAAAATAAAAACGTAGGGAGCACGCCTCCTCCATATAAAGCAGTAAAGCAGAAAACAGGGAGTATGTATAGAAGGGTGTGGGGAGCTTGTATGAAAAGGTGTAGAGCGTGTTGCCCGACACAAAAATCACGCATAGGATCAAATATTTTCACATACCACCTTAATATTGCTCGGGCTTCTCTCGAATCTGTGATTCTTCTCTAGAAGCTGTGGAAAATAGACTCCTGTTTACCCTGATACCAATCCGTACAGCTCATTTACTGGTCCGCATACTCACGTGTAAATATAAAAAGACAATTAGCCTCTTACCTTTGAAAGCCTCGTTGGGGATGTGTTCGATCCTGTTTTCGGCCAGTGTGAGGTTGATGAGCTGCTGGTTCTGCTCGAACGCCCGCTGTTCCACCGTCTTCAGACCGTTGCGACGCAGCGTCAGTTCGAACAACACCAGCAGCTTCCCGAACGCGCCTCTCCCCAGAGCCTCGATCCGGTTGTCATCCATGTACAGGTGCTGCAGCGTGGTCATGTCGGCCAGCGCGCCCCACGGCGGTCTGGTCATCGAGTTGTTCCTCAGGTGCAGGTACTGCACGGTGCGCAGGTTCTCGAACGAGCCTGGCTCCAGGTTGTCGCCCAGCACGTTACTATCCAGGTCCAGCTCGATGAGTGAGTTCATGGTGGGCCAACTTCTGCCGGGTCGGATGCTGGACACATTGTTGTGGGACATAAACAGCTTTGAAAGCGATTGTGGGATGCTAACCACTTTAGCTAACAGGTTGTGATGGATGTAAAGCTCTCGTAGAGAACTTAGCTCTCGGAATGAGCCGGAGCTGGTCTTGTTGAGTCTGTTGTGGCTGATATCTATATCTAACAATGATGTGAGCGTGCCTATGGTTGAGCCCTTGAGCTCCACCATCTGGTTATGGCTCAGGTTGAGGTGCCGCAGGGTGAGAATTGGATTGAATACGCCGCTGCCAATCTTAATGATAGCATTATGGCTGACATCGATGGTGTGAAGCTGATACAAGTCAGGGAACGTCTTTTTCGGTATCTCCTGGATATTATTGAAGGACATGTTGAGCATCTTAATCAGTCTGAACTTGTCGAACGGAACCTGAGACATGTTGGTCAGATAGTTGTATTGGATACGAAGCTCTGTCAGATCGGTTGATTTGAAGGCATCCGGGCCGCCCATGTCAGTGAGGTTATTGAAGCTGAGGTCCAACACCGTCAGGTTGTCACACTCGACGAAAGCTTCGTCTTCAATCACTGCTATCTGATTGTGGCTCACGTTTATAGAGGTCTGGTACATACCTTTGAAGGCTCCTTTCTCGATTTCAGTGATTTGATTCTCCTGGAAACTCACGAACTCGAGGAATCGGAGACCCGAGAACATCTGACGCTCAATCTTCGTTAGCTGATTGCGTGCAAAATCCAGCGTTCCTATTCGACGGATGGACGTGAAGGCCCCTCGACCCACCTCAGTGATCTGATTGTCGTTGAAGAAAAGTCGACGCATGGAGCGCATAGACCTGAACTGGTTGGTCTCGATCTTTGTGATTTTGTTATGTCCCATGTCCAGGTACCCGAGCTGACCATTCCGTCCAAATGTCCTGTCACCCATATCCGATATCGCATTATTAGACATGTTACACCATTTGAGCTGTTTCGAGTCGCTGAAATAGCGCGATCTTAATTTCGTGAATCTGTTGTACGCCAAGTCCAGGTTTATCAGCTTTCTGACCGGAAGGAAAACCTCAGAGGGGAGTGTACTGAGGTTGTTGTAGGCCAGCGACAACTTCTTCAGCCTTCCCAGGCCCACAAAAGCCTTGGAGTGCACTCTAGTGACGTTTGCGTTCTGAATTAGGAGATCGGTGAGACGTCCCAACGTTAGGAAGGCTTTCTCAGGTACAGTGCGGAAATCTCCGCCGATTATCTCCAGAACAGACGTGTTTGTCAAAACAGCGAACGCCTCTGTGGGGATTTCCGTCAGTCGCGTGTTGAACAGAGTCAGGTTCTGCAGGGTGTTGTTGATTCCGAGGAAGGTCTCGGGCGCGATGGTGCGGATGGGCGTGTCCTCGATATGCAGAGACCGGGCGGAGATGGTGTGGAAGACGGTGCCGTGCAGCCGCGCCATGCTGCACTTGGCCAGTGTCAGCGAGTCCATCGGCACTCGCACGTTCCGCAGTGCTACGGCGATCTGCGCCAAATTCGTGTTCTCGCACCGCATGTGGATGCCGAAATCGCCGCCGTTGAGGCACTCACAGGGGAAGTGGAGGATGGCGCGGGTCGGACACTGGAAGCGGGGCGGCGGCGGCTCCCACTTTGCGGTGGCTGAGCCGGCCGCGGCCGCCAGCACCAGTGCCAACAGCCAACAGTGCTGCATGGTGGTGGTGGGACAGCCGAGCTGACGCCCTGTCGGTGGAAAACGTCTAAGTACTTCCAAATACTGTGGTATGTCATCGCAAGTTTCAAAGTGCTTAATTTTCAGTGCTTTTTCTATACCCTATGAATCGATAGTCATGTTCTGTCAGTTTCCAGGTAACATGCAAAATACTGTTATTATCGGTCAGGGGCGGATGCAGACCCGAGTTTAGGGGAGGCAAACCCATGTCTGCCTCTCCTCCTGGGGGAGGGGGGGGGGTGGGACGTACAATTTGGGTGCTCGACAGACCTAGTATAAGCTACCTTTCCAAGTAGGGGAGACCGGGGCTGGTTGCATCACGGGTTGAATGCATCAGGGGCTGTAACTAAAAAAATATTCACTAGATAACAGTTTAAAAGTACGGACCCACTAGAACTGTGCACGCGCGAAGTCTTTCCGGTGAAGAAACCAGCGAAGGCGGTCGGCCGATACCAGGTGAGGAGGCAAAACTCATTTTTTAAGGGTAAAAGTATTTTTTTGTAGCTGTTACATCAAGTTTTAAATGAAATACAAGATAACATGCACGCTGGTCATAAGCCTGGTAGGTTAAAGCGTGTTTCTCCAGTCTGCAATTGAGGCTAAGACTTTTGGGGGGACCTCATGGCCTGTGCAATATTTGGCACCATGATTGATTCAGGACAGGGACGGGGCAAGAGGAATCCTTTTTCGTGGGGCAGGTTGAAACATTGATGCAACCTACCCCGGTGCTTAGTTTTGTTTATGGGCGAAATGAATAGTCTTAAGGATGTATTCTTACCATCATTATTGGCATGGGCGTCGAAAGTGGGGGAGGAGCGCGTCACCTAAGTTCACGAATGAGGAAACGGGCGTCCCCCCATTTTAACTTGAAATAGGTACCAACTTTTTTGCACTTTTTCACCATATTAAAATCGCCTCCTCACCCCCTCCCCTCCTCCCGCCCCCGTCATCGCCAGATTAAAGTCCGTCACCTCTTACAAACAATTTTGTGGTGACGCCAGGCCATTTTTTAACATGTTAACTGGGGGCCATTTGCCCCCTCCCCAGTCGGCCAAAATGCCCCCCGGTGCCCGGAAATCGGCCCCTCAGTGAAATAGTCAAGAGATGACTTAAACCTCAACAAACACAAACTCACCTTACGAAAATAAGACAGAATACCACCCATTAATAATAATTTAGGTTTATTGCTGGTACCAAATTGGCAATCCACAAAAATTGTGTTAAACATTTTCATCCGTGGCTGTCTCCTCCATCGTGCGAAGACGAAACAAAGCGCATGGCTACGGGAAATCCCGGCAAAGCAGCCTCAGCATCAACTAATCACAGCACTGGAGATGAACGCTGGCCTACGACCAATCAAACATCATATTCTATCCGACCGGAAGCCCACACCCTCAGCCAGTATCGTGAGATTGTATGATGCTCTCATTTGACACGCGGTCAGTTGTAAGCCCGTTCGTGGATTAGACGGGACTCGGTGTCGTCAAAGCGCGTAGGACTGGTTGCTGGTGTGGCGGTGTGAAGTGCTTAGTTTTTTATTTATTATTGTGGTGGCAGCATACATAAACGTCACCACCGGCAAAAAAGTGAGGGGCAAGCCAAACTTCAACCTGATGCTGACAACAAACTGTCCACGGTAGTACCAAAAACTTTTAACTTTGGGTCTTTGTTGCTTTCCGAGCGGCTGGTTATACACATTTCCGGTTTTGTCCCATTTTGACTGAGAGCAAGACATTGCTGGTCAAAAAGTGGGCGGGGGGAGGGCAGGCCCCCTAATCCCCTTTTCCGACGGTTTTGTAGCATACGTGAAATTCATAATGAGATTGCTGCATCAATTTTTTCTGCAAAGTCGTTAAGTTGTTATCTGGCCTTTCTCATAGATTCCTTGATGTTGAAAATTGGGAGAGATTATATATTCAGCCACAGCCCTTCGTTAGAATCACCAAACTGTCTCCCGAGAAACCCTTCCAACAAGGAAAGAGCTGGCGACGCCATATGACACTGACAGTTGGTGCGTTGAAAAGCCTAAACAATTATTGACTGGTTTTTGTACTAAATTCCGTAGATGATTTTGACAGCAATAGGCACACATCATAGTAGGTATGTATATCAAAACCTTATCTCGATTTAGCCTATAAACAACTTGTGTTCGACACTTTTTCATTCAAAATTTTCATTCGAAATGGATTGCAGCAGCGTTAGGGCTACCAGGCTGGCCATTTTGTGGCCAAATATCTCGAATTGGGCCTTTTTTTGTCGCGTTGGGCCAGTGATTTTTTTGGTTGGCCCTTTCTTGGAATTTGACCTTTATGCCAATTTTTCTAGCTGCTGGCACCTAAGCTCTTTCTGGTTTGTCCCTCGTATAAGTATGGCTTCTTTTAACCTCTTCCGCTCTTAAATACGATATTCTAAGACCGAAAAAGCAGTAGAGCAGCAGAAGAGCTGGTATGGTGGTGGGAGGGAGAGACAAAACTTTGTTAAAACCACGATCCCCAAAAATGATGGCCACCGAAAACCGGACGCGAGGGATGCGATACTATAGGATCCTTTTGGGTGAAAAGTTGGTGGAAAAGTGCTTCCTCTGAGTCTCCGCTCTGGTAACCTAGATCCGCCACTGTTGAAGAGAAAAAATGCATAATTGGAAAAGAGAGAAAACATTTAATGTTAGCGGGGAGTGGTGCGGCCAAGATGATTAATTATGCTAACAAATGATCTGGTTAAGTGGATCAAATCATTTGATGATCACGCGGGAATGGAAGGGCACCCCTGGCTTCCTATTAAATGAGTAGAGTGCTGAAAGAAGTATTGCGTCAAGTCAATACCAAATTGTCAACAATTAGTCGTAAACAGTAATACAAGTCGCCTTTTCTGTGGACTACCGCTAGGGGTTGTTTTAGCCTCAAATCTGACTTTTGTGGTATTTATTTGGCTATTTGAGTGAAAATAAAATTTTTCCCTTCTTTGGCCCTTTCTTGATCCCTTGAAGACACTTCAACGGCCAGCACAAGAAATGCCCCGCCCACTGACCTTTCCTTAACCCTTGCCCCGGTGGCGGGTACGACCCACCTTCGCCCTGGTGGGGGGGCTAAAAAGACCCCCTCACGATCTCAAAAACTAAGAAAGCTAGAAAAAGCGCAAAACGGCAATCAAAAGCTCTTCGAAAATGATAAGGAAAATAATTCGGTCATTTTTCTTTTCAGGTCAATATCAAGGTCACCAGAGGTCAAAATAGGTCAAAATCGCTAATATGAGGTGTACTAAGAAAACCTCATATATCCCAGAAACTATGATAGCTAGAAACATTTTTCTAACACCATTCAAAAGCTCTTGAGATGCGCTTTCACTACAGTGGTATTCATTTTCGTGTCAAGTCAAAGCCTAGGGAGCTACAGGTCACTAAATATTGGACATATTCTTGGGAATGTCCTTAGCCACCCATGCATAAGGGCGTTTACTTGTTCGCTAATAGCTTCCAAACCAAACAAGATACAGCCATAGTTTATGCACCATTGCAATCCTCTCGTCAATACAAATCGAATGATATATGATATTGCTATGCCGGGTCAAATTTAAGAATTTGACCTGTCCCAGGTCAACGGTCTGACCCAACTTGACCTGGTATAGTCATGATCTATATCATTTGATTTCCAGTGACTATACAAACACTTTGGTGACAAAATAAAAGCTCTATCTTTGTTTATTCAAAATTTATAGAGAAAAACACCAAAAAATGCTTATTTGACCTAAGGTGACCTTTTAAAGGTCGCAAGTCAAAACTTTTGGCATCAACGTCAGAAATAGGCTAAGAGCAGGTCGCAACCGATGTTTGAAGTTGATTCCATCCATACTTACTGAGAAAAGCTCATTTCGTGATTTTCCCCATGCATTGTCAATGGGGAGGTCATGCTCTGCACATGACCTTAGGTCACCAATATCAAAAATCACGGAACAAATGTTGCTGCTCCTGGTGGGCCCAATATGTGGTATGAGTTTCAACTTGATCGATTAACCCTTCTTTTAGTTATGCGGTCCTAAGTATTTTTGAGGTGAGGTCACTTCACCTGGCCTGGTGACCTGACCTGATATGACCTTGAGCTGAAATTTTCAGGAAAGATGTAAGAATGATGAAGGAACAGCTAGACTAGGTTTGGCGACGCTGCGCGCCACCGTTTTTTTGGTTACTTTGAAAAAACCTGAGGGGGGTCTAAAAAGACCCCCACCCAGGCGAAGGTTAAAAAATGCCCTGGGTGACACCCCTGATTATTGGGAGAGAAAATAAGGAAGAATAATTAAAAACTGTGGCTGAGAATGCCTAAATGTTCTGTATTAACACCCGGACTGGAACGGGTCTGGCCCGAGCACGCACTGGAGGGGACCGGTGGCCCCCTACAATCTCAAAAAGAAAAGCCTTAACCCATGACCTTTGACATTGCCATGTGACCACGCCATACGCCATGTGGCGCACGAGGCCTGCAGTGAAACACGCAGGTTCTATATATGTCACCACTGTGACTCTGCCTCTGAGTAGGTACGCTCGGAAAAGTATCCGATGAGCTGAATGGGAAACGGGCCTACCAATAAAACGAATATGACGTTGTATTGTGTTTCAGTGCACTAATTCCTCACGATACAAGCTGCCCCGGGGACTGATGCAACTTACCCCGGCATCGGGGCAGTTTGCATCAAGTGCGGAGCTTATTTCAAAAGTTTATTGTGGTAAAATGTATTTGTTTTTGGGTAAAGATTAGCCGTCGTTTGGTGGGAAAAGAACAATGCTTTGAATGGTGGTATCCAATTTTCTATAGATCTTGTGGATTATTAGCTACGGAGGGAAAAGTGAACAATGATTCAACCAGCCCTGGTCTCCCCTACGTGATCGCTCTTCTGGGGGGTGGAGGGTGGAGGGTGGGAGCGATTTTTTTGCTTAAAGACCTAGTGTAAATAATTTTTTTCAAAAATTATCTGGCCTTTGGGGGCCAAAAATAGTTTTGCCCCCCTCCTCCAGCGCTTTCCGGGAGGGGCATGGCCGGAATGGCCCCCCTGCGTCCGCCAATGCTATCGGTTAAAGCTTAGAGCTGGACGAAGAAATATGTGAAAGCAAGCGTCGTGAGAGGGAGCGGGTGACTGAGAGCATTCGTTACAAGACTTTAGATTGAGATACTAGAGGTCTGTTCGATCCCACCAGTAAAGACCAGCTTCCATGTCCCATCTAGCCCGCTGGAGAGGCTCCATAGGACACTAGAATTCGCTGTAATAGGAATTTCAGAATTAAAAGATATCCGATGGACAAATCAGACATCAGTCAAAAACATAGTCTACATAAGCAGGTAGGCTTTCTCACTAGTGTGCAACAAGACATTACAATTCTAATTTGGTTTCCTTTGCAGTTCATAGGCTTTGTGCAAAATATGGTTTGTAATGTATCACATATTCATCCTCTCGATAGACTGTGATGTTATCAATTATGCTGAGATGATGTCCCCTTATATGATGCTTTATGATCCTCCAAGAACGAAAGCTAAGAATGCGTGATGATCTTATGCTATGGTATACGGCAGTCCAATACCTAAACCCGGATGCTTTACCTGAGAGCAAACATCAAGGCCATTTGATCCTTGCTTATCCCAGTGCCGGCCAGAGAAAGTAACCAGAGAATCTAACAATTAAACCTATCGCTCATCACGAGACACCTCACCTGTCGTTGAACCCTGCCTTGCAGCGCCGTTCGTCAATCGAGTCCTCACGCAGCTCTCACAGTAGCTGGAAGCGCAGTCTCCGCAGTCCAGATGATACAGGGCAGCGCCATGTTGGTGGCCTCCCGTCCAGCTGCGGTGAAAGTGCACCGGAGGCAGGACGATATTCCCGCCGATAGATGGCAGTGGCATGTCGCGCCGCCAGCGCAGCGAGCGGTCCAAGGTGAACCGGTGAGGCTCCCCAAGGCGCGGCCGCGACACGGGTACCGGACAATTGCTGCTGTTCCAGTGCCTTTTCTGGCTATCTCTCATCGGCAGTTATAGAGCTCAGTTTGTTTTCGGGGTTTCAATGCCTTCCACTCTAGTCCGTGTTGGAAAAGTTCTTGTGACAGAAGAACAAATAAGTATTTGGTACTGCTCGGGTTCCTCATCTTAAATAATCAAAAACTTATTGACTAATGCTGCTTAATTTTTATGCACACAACTCTATGCAAAACCACCATGATCTGCGGAGCTATATTGTGGAAGATGAGCCTTGGCTCATGTTATGGTTGACCCTTTGTTATATTTTTGATAGTATTATGGGAGTCTATCTTAATTGTATGACTTCTCAAATTCAGGCAAAACTTGAACAGCTTCCAGGGGAAACCGGGGTGGTTGAAACACCAGTTGACTACATTAAAGCTTTTAACAAAAAGTAAACTGAAAACGACAATGCATTCGGGCTAAAGGAAACATGTTTTTTCAAACATCTGAAAATAAGAAATCAGGAGGGCGCCACAGAAATCCGAGAGAGCAGTAGGAGGAGATATATCATGACGGGTTATTAAACTTTCATCCACAAACTAGTTCTCTCTCTCTCTCTCTCTCTCTCTCTGTAGGAAGCAACGCCCCCCGAGTGTATGTGGAGTCATCCTTTCATGTTATATATACGTAGATTTTATAGGTTTTCTCCAAACGTATGTATGTACGTGTCTTAATTATTGTGCCCTCTACTAAGTGTTTTTCCTCTTTGGTGTAACCAGGCTATATTATTTATATATAGCCTGGTTCTAACTATTGATACTCAATATTTAAGTTTTCTCAGCACGGGGAGGCCTCTAGCTGTGTGTGATGGTCTGACTGTGCCGTTGACTCATCGGTAAACCCCGTGGAAAAGGATTGTTCCTTGAACAGCCACCTGCAGTAAGTCCGTCCACTCCACAGATACCGGAACAGCTCCGGGGTGATTCTGTCACGGTGACTGCTGCCCTGATCTCGGGGGTGCTGACCTGTACCAGTGTCCGTGTGCTTTGTCCAGCTCTGGACTACTGGACGGTCACAGGCGGGCGTTAACCTTTTTTTTTTTTTTTTTTTTTTTTTTTTTCTTTTTCCTTTTTTCCCCCCTGGGGGCCCCCGGGGGGGTTAACCATCCAAAGGAGCCGGACCCCTCAGTTCACCTCCGGCCGAGCCATCGCACCACAAAAGCAGGGTCGTCGAAGATGGATCGCCTGCTTTGTCACCACTTCGTGCCACCCGGTAGTTCCTTTCAAATCGCCCTGCCTTACTTTGCTTTGGTGGAGTGCTAAAGGCAAGGCGTTACATTATTTTTCTCGCTGGAAAAGCCAGAAAAGGGTGACATCACGTGGAGTGAAATATTATTTGCCTAACTGTTTCAGGAGAAGATGGCTTAAGCAATTTTTAAAAAGGCAACTTATGACGTAACCAATTTTTATCATTTACATGTACTGCCAAATTTCGTATCAGTTTAGCAGGCTCACTCTTTACCTTCCCTTTCCAAGAGAAAATTGCCAAAATACGTTTTTGGCTTTCATATGGTAAAATAGATTTGGGGATATTTTTATAATTAATTGAAGAATATTTCCGAATAAAATATTTTTGTGAGAGACCTCATTTTAGAATTAATAAACCTGGGCTGTGTTGTCATGTCGCTTATCCCGGCACCGCATCAGCTCTTTCCGTGTATTACAGCGCCTGGGAAGTTTGATCGGACCTTATGCGATCTCGGGACCCGGAAGGGATACGGAAAAATGAAAAAAATTCTGGAAGTGCCCTACCGTATTCTGCCCGAGTCGAGTTTGAACCATATCTGTTGACCTGTGAGGTCAAATGGTCCAAAATAAGTCAAATTTATACCCATTTAGAAAATATTTTATAACTGGGAACACATGAAATCTAAAACAAAACAAAATACATTAACACGTGCATTGACGAGGGGCGGGTACCCACCCTCGTCGGATGTTTTGGAGATGAAATAAAAACGGCGGCGCGCAGCGTCGCCGTACTTGGCCTACCTTTTTTCTCATTATTTTTACAACTTTTTTGAAAATTTTAAGGTTATGTCATCTCAGGTCAGGTCACCAGTACAGGTCAGGTGACCTGACCTCAAAACAAGTTTAAGATAGTATAAGTCGGAACAGGGTGAACTTATCCGATTGAAGCTCATATCACATAATGGGCCTACCGAGATCTCTAAAATACTCGTATGTTCTTGTATTTCTTATATCGATGACCTAAGGTCTGGTACGAGCCATGACCTCTCCGTTAGAAATACATGGGAAAAATTGTTTGAACTCAATAACTTAGTAACGGATAGTGATAGAGCGTTTATTTTAACATCATAAGATTCTCCTTGTCTTTTCCGTTCTAATGATATGAATTTTACCTAATTTGACCTTGAACTGACCTCAGGTCGGGTCCAATCCTTGATTTGACCTAGCAAGGTCATATTATATATCATTCGATTTGGCTTGCTGCGAGGATTCATATAGTTGAAATCGTTTTGCTCCATCTTTATTTGTTCAGATGTAATGACGGAAAACCTTCATTTACATGTTATCCCTATGACGGCATGTTTTAAACCCCCTAGTGACCTTGAATATAACCTGACAAAAATGGTTCAAATATTTTCAATGGAGAAGTGGATGGGCTAGCCAACGCTGTTTATCGTTTTTCGCTACCTAGCGTGGTTCTCGAGATCTTAGAGGGGATGGGTGCCCGCCCCCTCCCCGTCAAAGCGAAGGTGGCTCAGACCCCCGTCACTGCGCGTGTTAATGTGTTTGTAGTGATCCAAGGACTCCATCAATTTTGAACATGACCTAGTAAGGTTACATTTGAACTTCACCTTAGGTTAACTAAGACCACATAATGACTTTTTAAGATCATGCTTCCTATCATTCAATTTTTTTGGCCATGCTCATTACAATGATGCTAAATTTAAAACTGTATCTTGTTCCATTCAAAAGTTATAAATGCAAACATAGAAAACTATGAACTTTAGTGACCTATGGTCTACTCGGTATTGACCTGACATCAAAATGGATGACAAGGTGCAAATTTGTCGTTTTAAGAGGTTTCGGTTAGCTCTTCTAAAAGCCGAGCTACACCCTGGTTTTGTCAGATTCCTTTCAGATGAATGAAATTGCCTTACATACGTTTGGAAATGACCTCATGACCTGACCGGTCATGATATACCTGACTGGATGTCAACTTTTTGGTCATAGTTGTCAAATCGATCGCCCTAGAGTTCTGCAAGCGGCGAGAATCTCATCTGAATTGGTCTAGGAATAATTCACAAAAAACCGAGGGGGATCCGATCAGACATAGTAATGAGCATGGACATAGTAATGATGTAGCATCATAGTAATGAGCATGGACATAGTAATGATCTAGCATCATAGTAATGAGCATGGACATAGTAATGATCTAGCATCATAGTAATGGTCTAGCATCATAGTAATGAGCATGGACATAGTAATGATCTAGCATCATAGTAATGAGCATGGCCAAAAAAATTTGAATGATGGGAAGCATGATCTTGAAAAAGTCATTATGTGGCCTTAATTAACCTAAAATGAAGTTCAAATGTTATCTTACTATGTCATGTTCCATCCAGGCAGAGAAAATTCTATTTTGAATCAGGAGTGCGGAGCCGGAGCCGGAGCCGGTCGGAGCCGACCATTCTGCCCGGAGCCGGAGCCGGAGCTGGAGCCGCCGAAACACTTTTGATCGGAGCCGGAGCCGGAGCTGGAGCCGTCAGAAAGGGTCCGGCACCGGCTCCCAAAGAGCTCTAAAATTACCAAAAATCAAACGTGAAATGGTCACATTTTACCTCGTGAGATGTTGCATGGAAACATTTATTCACCTGAAATATTACATTTTCTCAATATGTTCTGTATATCGAGATTAGTGAAATATTGCAACTAGGGTGTTCCGTAGACGGTCTCACTCTCGGGCAGGTAATGCACTCCGGTCATTTATCATGGGCAGAAATTGGAAACAAATGAAAGCATTAGCGGACACTGGTGGATCCATGGGGGGCAAAAAGGCTTTTGCCCCCAAACCACCCAATTTTTGGCGATTTTTGCCGATTTTCTTAAAAAAACCGTATATGTTTTTCACGATTTACCCCATACCGTCGGTCTGCATCCGCCCCTGTTGGCAGACGCAGAGGTGAGGCTATTTCGGCCATAGCTCCCTCCAAAGCCCTGGAAGGGGGCGAACTATCTTTTGGCCCCCCAAAAGGCAGAATAAATTTATTGAAAAAGGTGTTTACTTAGGTCTGTCGAGCAATAAAATCTTTGCTCCCACCCCCCCCTCCCCCCAGGAGAGCTATCATGTACTCGGAGAAAAAGTTTATACTAGGTCTGTCGAGAATCGAGGGCAAAAGGCGCAGAAAACAGCATCCTCGTCACTCGATGCGGCACTAGCCAACTTCAAAAACCTGGGTCGCCTAAAGGGGGCGACCGTATGGGACATCTAGATAGATATCCAGCGCCTGGTAATGGCCGCGCTACCTGTTACTCAGGTGTCCGTGGAGAGGTTGTTCTCCGCGATGAAGCTACTGCTTACTGATCTCAGGTCCAGACCAAGAACAGACATTTTGGAGGCAATGTTGCTGCTCCGCTCCAACCGCGATTGGGTGGTGTTGTGAGCGAACCAGCTGCTGGGCCCTGGGCAGTAGGGTGGTTGGTTTCGATTTTTCTCGAAAAGGAATTATGCCATCAGCCTATCTGATGTGTTTTCCGATGTTGAACACTGTTAGCTCATCAAAATTTTTCTTTGCGGGCCGTCCAAGCTTTACTTGATCGTTGTATCTTTAACATTTTAGGTGGGTTTGCGGGCATGTCTGACCCATATTTCTGTTTGCCATAACAGTGCAGTGCAGTTTGCTATACGAATACACTGCAGTGTAGGTTGGTCCAGTTTTGAGGTTCACTGGCCTTTGGCATCTGGTCAAGAGCGTTCGTTCATCCAGTCGCTATTTTTCCTTCGTAAAAATACATAATCACTTTGAATCTGATGAACTTTCACCCCCTTGAGAACGTCTCGATCACATTTTGGATATAGGTACATTGCCGGAGCCGGAGCCGGAGTAGGTCGGAGCCGACTATTTTGCCCGGAGCCGGAGCCGTTAAGACACTTGAACCCGAAGCCGGAGCTGGAGCCGAAATCATAAACCCGGACCGGAGCCGGAGCCGGAGCCGTCCAACATTTTCTCGGCTCCGCATCCCTGTTTTGAATCCCACAGCTATAGGAGTGCATGTGCTAATAAAAAATTGATTAGTTGGGGCTGCTTTTTGTTCAGAACAGATCTTACTTGTAACTTGCTGAGCTGATCAAACTGAACATTAAATACGCGGTATGACAGAGACTCTCCCACAGAAACATTTTAGACTGTAATGTAATAAAATATGACTGCATTGTCGGGCCACAACAACATTATGTTTTGCTGTAGCTTTATGTAATGGCTTTCAATTGCCAACTGCAGTGCTGGCTATATATTGTGCTCAAACCAGAAGCGTCCATAAAAAGTAGCGTAAACTAAGTGATATCTATTCATTTTTATCTTCTAAATTGGTCAGCACGTGAAACAATCTTGAACAGAGGAGGAGACTATTCCCTTCAGCCGGAGCACCATCAAACCCCGGGAAGATCGAGGATACGCTAACACGCGACACCAACAAACGCGTTCACGGCGATAGGGAACGTCATACCTTATCTCACCAAGCGTGTTCGAAAGATGTCCAACACCGTGCAGCTGTATTAGCTCTCTGTGTTCTCAGAGTAGCCAGTCGATGCGCGTGCGTCTAATTGCGACGCGGATGGCGCAGCGCGCGCCGTTAGGACCAGGTTTCGTTGCCTCTGTCGTCGGCGACGCCCGGTGTTTCTGTGTTAGTGGGTAGCACTGTTTGACGGCTGGAATATTCCGCCGCCTCACGGGAGTCATAAATGGCGCACGCGGTCTGTTTAGCCCCATATTTATGTGATAGCCGTCACGGACAATTTGACAGCAAGGCTAGGAAGGTGTTCCAAATAACCAGACGCACGCGGGTACGCAGCAATAGTGCCGTGAAAGAGAGAGAGAGAGAGAGAGAGAGAGAGAGAGAAAAAAAAAGATTCCTGACCAAGATTAGATGAACACGTTCTTTAGATGAACACAATATTAGATATAAAGTTATAGTATAGTATTGTACTTTCACAATTCACCCATGCTAGTATTTCGACAGATTGCTTAAGTCGGAATTCTATTAGGAGGAGCTCAGTGAGGGTGCCTGTGTTCTATATTGGTGCCATATTTTCAGACCCTGAGGATCTGCATAGGATGGTGCTGTAATGTTTGCAGAATTCTCCGTTCCTGAGAGCATGCATTCTTTAAATGGGCATACCTATCTTATAAATCGTAGCAGTCACCAGACTTATGCATTTTTAGTCATTATGAATGACATCTTTACCAGAGAGATGACTTCGTAGAAAGGATACTGCAACGTACTGAGATGGATGCAGTTCATTAGCGATAGAAACCACTATCCATCCCGTTCCTCGGCGCCTCGGAGCGCAGACAGAGCAGCCTGGCCGGTAGAGTGCGCCCTAGGGCTGCTATGCTCATGTGCCGTATTGCAGTCACTTGGCTGCGTTTTATACTAGTTAGTACCTCGGGCGTAGACAGGGTTTGGCATTGTAGCCGGCCAGGGAAAGGAAAGGTCATCTGGCTCTTTGGTGGTGTCGAAATAAGAGCAGAGGAAATTACTGAGCGCGCCAAAAATTATATTTGTCAACATTTCAGCCACGTCCCGCAAAACTCTTAACAATTAGGCATCTAGCACTGCGCCTATCGTTAGAAAATTCTGCAACATCATGTTTAACGTTTGCAGCAAAATCCAGAGCTGGACAGCTTTTTCCGGCCTCATGTTGTGATAAGCTGTCGTCTACAAAATAGTAACAGTGCCCACTTTTGTGCTCCGGCCTTATCGTTCTTACGGTTTTCGATGCTGAAGATATGCCTGTCCTTGGAATGCATGGACGGTAACAGTGACGCACTACTTACATCAAAGAACAATACAAAATCCACAGTCGACCCTGGATGTAGGGTAAGGGCGGGTAAGAGCACGCAGGAGATAAGAGCACGCAGCAGTTGTTTTGGTTACTTAGCAGCCACTGAGATGGTTGATACCCTGGTATAAAAAAGCAAGGTCAGTGCCTAGGGTGCACACAAAAATTTGACGTGTTCCTGTTATTTCCGCGGGAGCACAGAGCAAAATAAGTTTCTGAGCACCCTTGATGTAGTATTTCTTAACTAGGTAAACTTGTAGACAATTGTAACATTCTATTCTCCAAATTATTGTATTACGGTCTATCATCAGTAAGAAAGGTGAGCTGGGAATGAGCTGCAGCTCCGGAGCTCACGCCAAAACGCCTGCCAACATGTTTTTTAAAATAAATTTTGTCCAAGTTGTTCTCAGTTCGACTGCTGGATTCGGAGTCTCACTAAAGTCATCAAGGGACTTGTCACGGATATCCCGACCCCACCACCCGAACGAGAAACTCCCACAATGAAGGGTTGATTTAGAAGCCAAAGCTTAACACGCGCCCCGCTGGGGTGCCTGGCATGACGCACCCCGCTGGGGGGCGTTTTTAGCCCCCTCCATATCCCATTTCCCACGAAAGCTAAAGGAAAATTACGGGCGGTGTTCGAAAACTCTTGACAAGACGAAGAGATTTTATACGAATAATTTTTATGTCAGGTCAATATTGAGGTCAGCATAGGTCAAAGAAGGTTCCATAGGCTTACAACAGAGCAGTGCACGTTTCTCTTTCTAGATCTTCCCTCAGGGGAGCTAGAGCAAATCTTTATGCATCATTGAATTCCTCTCATCGCGGCAAATCGAATGATGTATAATATGGTCTTGCTAGGCCCAATAGTGAAAATGACCTGACCTCGAGCTAGGTCAGGGTTACAGAGTGACCTGGTATGGTCATGTTGCATATCAATCGACTTCCCGTGACAATATAAGCACAATGCAAGCAAAATGGGAGCTTTATCTCAATTCAGGGAGAAGTTATTGGCAAAACAATCACTCAATGCTCCGTGACCTGACATGACCTTTGATAGGTCAGATGCCCAAAAACTCAAGTTTATGGTCAAGATCGTGGTAAGAATAGACGGTTTGAGGATTTTCAGCTTTATCTATCCAGTATTTGCTGAAAACAAGCCTATTCTATTTTTCACCATATACTCATAATGGGGTGACCAAAAAATTGACCCCACCTTAGGTCAATAATATAACAATTCCGAGATAGCAGATTTGTAACCCTTAATGACCTTATCATATTGTGGAAGTTTCAAATTCATCGGTTTGATGATGTTCCCTGTGCGCCGCTTCAAACTCGTTGTTTTAGGTTTTGAGGTCGGGTCACTTGACCTTGAATAGCTCCTTGACCTGGAATGACCTTAACTAAAAAATTTGGTCAGATGTGTAAAATTACTCAGGAATACGTTACTGTAAGTTTCATTGTTCTGCGTTTCTTCGTTTTTGCGTTATTTGGGGAAAACCGGGAGGGGAGGCGAATTTCGCTTCCCCCAGTAGGGCGCGTGTTAACGTCCCACAAAGCACAGGGACGGCCACCCCGCTCAGATCACCCTCTCACCAGTCAGTTGCCAGCCGACCTGTACATTGGGTAAACTATTGAGCGCCGGAGCGTCTCAGGGGAACTGATCCCAAGCCTGGACATGCACTGCCACTGCATGCTTCTGAGCAGCGGGCCGGAACCCAACGCTCTACCAACTGAGCTACCGGGGCGGCTCAGCTTATGAGGACTTTCTTCCCAAGGGAGCATGTCCGGCAAGAGTACGCAGTAGACCATCGTGCAAAAGTGCGCATGCCCAAAGGGAATGTGGCACCTTGGTCGAATCCTGGAATATAGTGTAATTAGGGGTACTTTTAGCCGAAAATTATGGAAGAGTCCATTATATCTCCGAAAAATGTACAATAAGCTCAATATTTTGATTTTTAAAATGCCCCTCTAAGGAAAGAAATAAATATCTGCCTGTGGATGATGTCATGATCTGGCAACCACTACCATACTCAATACGCTTCAAGGGCTTCGATTGGCTGATACTCACTGTGACGTCAGCATATGTCGTCACACCAACAGCCATGACAACTGTGGCTTGCTGCTAAGGGTACATGAGGGGTAAATTTCAGGTAGGTTTTAGCTTTTTTCTACGCAAATCTCGAGTTCCAAGACAAATGATATATTGAGTACCGGGTTTTCCGACTTGCTTTACAACTTGGCTATCTCAGTTAAAATCACGTTATGAAGGTGCCACATTCCCTTGAAGAGAAAGGAAAATTTAATTTTTGCTCGGGACTGAGTCCGTAATTCATATTTAAAAAAATCAGACGTTGAAACATAGTTCTTGTATATTCAGAACCATATAAAATTATACAATCACCTAGATTGGTAAAAATTTACAACACCAAATCACCAAAAACTTCGCGACATGGCCTATGCACCGTAAAGCACAGCGGGGCATTAATTCTTACTCCAGCCTCCTCTCTTGCGTACTCTTACCGACCCACTCCGGCAGGAGTAGGAAGGGGATTTCCTTTCATAGACATCGAGTTGAAATACGGACCAGACATAGACAATTATTCAGGCTAAGCAACCATATAAAAATGTTACCTGTTAGACACATAGGAGAAAAGTGAAAGCATTTAGAAAGTTTAAGTGCGTACTCTTGCGCTGGCTTCCCCTATCCACCAATATCCACCAGTACGAGTGCTTACAAAAAGGTTAGACAGTCAGTATATTTTCTATAATAACTGAAATAGTTCGTTGGTTGATATAGTGAAGAGATGCTTATTATTTTCGTTGCAGTTTTTATGACATTATTAATTACTTACCACAATTGTCTATGTCTAATGAACACTTTTCCGACTCAGCATAGGCCCTTACATTGTACCAGCATAAAAATATGGATAACTTAGTGGCTGACCAGTTTTTGTTCTGGGTTCATGAAATAAACTATTGAGACCATTTTTACAGAGGGGGTGCAAAACGTCCGTAGGGTATCTTTCCAACTTAGTAGACAAATGTGCATACGACCCAGCCCGCCCGTAATAAAGGCTTTTGAAGAGTTTAGAGCTCTATGAGTAACTGTCATACCCTGGCTGGGTGGATCTTTACATGTTAAAGCAGGACCAATTTAATTACCGACTGAACATATCAGGGATGGATGAGGTGAGGTTTGTCCGTGGCACGTGCAAAAACGGGGCCTGTGAAATATTCACATCACCGTTCCTTATTACGCCACGACACGTTTTGACTTATTTGAACAGAGCTAAACTTGGTGTGCAGGGAATATCAATGCTGCAAATCAAGGGGTGAATGTTAATTTAATCCCAAGTTAGACCACTCACAGCAGGTGCACGGGAAGGGGGTAAGCAAACTTTACCCCTCACTATAAATCAGAAAACTATTAATCTGATCGTGATAATATTTGGGGGATATATTTTTGGCTCATGTAAGAAAAATATGTTAGTAGTTACATTTCGTGTCCCACGCCACGTGCGCACGTGCACACTCCACTTTGATATATTAGAAACTACGGGCTCGATTAGGCTGGAATTTTGTATGTGTATTTGTTCAAATAAAATAAATTGAGCACACCGAACACCGAGCAGCACACGGGCCATGCCCCACACTCACACGTGCACGCCCCTTCATTTATTAAAATAGGAAAATTGATGGGAAATTAAGGATGTTACACGATTTCTCCAGCTGATGGATTGTTGTAATTTTTGTGCTAAACTATTCTTTAGTAATATTGACAATAGGTATGTTGGCTACCCAATTGTGTGAGCAAGCGCATTTAGCATTTGCAAATACGGCTTTTCTGAGGTAGTGGATACCTGTGATCTTAAGCTTTAGCTGTCTGTCCATCGCCCAAAAATTATGGATTGTAGTGGCACAAAACCCTCACAATAAGGTGAAGAGTCACATGAAACGCTTTATGTTGTCTCTTTTTTAATATTTGTTGGCTCCATATTATTTCCATTGCAAGAAACTTAGCAAGAAACATGCAGAAAAGCTTGAAGTCAAACCGCATTTGTATTCTGAAACTGTTGATATGCGACTATGGGTATCAACGAGTCAAATTTGCAACCTTGTACCGTCCACACGATGAAAATGAGAGCAACGCTTTGCAGGGCAAGTACAAGCCCCCAGAACATTTCAAACAAGGCACTGCCGATTTGTGGTTTATGCACATTTTCGGCTATAAACTGCAAATGGCGGGTGGTAAGAAGGCGAAATGAAAACAGCAGAATTCTTATACCTGTCGGGAACCTTATTTAATCAATACCGACTACCCTTCAAATGACAATAAAGAAACATAAGCGGACAGATTTGGATACTAGAAAATTATTATCTCATAGTTTTAGCTATTTCTTTAACTTCAAACCTCAGGTACCTTGCTCTTTAGACAATAGGATGTTCAAAATCTTGGAGGCATAAGCCACAAACGTATAACTCTTTTGCTCTGTGGACAAAATATTTGCTAAAGTATGTGCAGATTTCATCTAAGTGCAGATTTCATTACGGATTTAGCTTTATTAACCTGCGAAGCAGCTTCAGCATTGGCAATGCCATGCAGAAAATGAAAACTCGTTCTAATGGACCGGCTGCATTGGTTATGTTTTATCCTCAATTGTTTGGTATCAGGTAACCGATTGGTTTTCATCCCCGCAGTTGTTTTACTGGTTAGATTACGCCCAATCTTATCTTAAAAAACTTAGGTCAGAAGGATATTTTGTAGAAATTGTAAAACGTTTGGCAGCAAAAATGGAGTGTAATTTCTAGCATCAAGTAGAAATAGTGGACATTTTTGAAAACCAATTACAAAATGGACGGATTAGATTGGTAAAATAGGTAATTGATAATTTTGTTCTATTACAACAGATATAGGTACCATCTTAATAATCAATTTTGAGCCATGCACGTTTATTTCAAACTCTTCATCCAGGAGACAGGTAAGAGGCACACCTTGCGTGGCCGTCAAATGGCGCGGCTGTCAGTTGTATTCTCGTCCCGAGCGATATCAGCGCCAGAGACAGACGGTGTGACGCGTCGGCCGCGGCGTTTGACGGCTGGCGAGCCTGGACTGCGGCGGTCGCGGCTCGGTGCCGCCTCCTCGCTGGCCAACGACGTTAACGGGTGTCGGCGGCGACGGCGGCGTACTATTGCAGCGCTGGTGTGGACGCGCACGCAGCCCGTCGACAGATCTCCCATCGCCGCCACCCGCCAGCTGTCGCGCCGCTGTAGCCGCCCCAACATTGGACGCCTCAGAAAACCTCAGCCACACCGCGCCGTCGTTCGGCTCAAACGGCAGCGACGTCGGCTGCCGGCGCATGCGCGGTGTGCCCGTCTTCTGCTGTGGCCGTGCTGTGGACAGCTGCCCGGCCAGTTCTCGCGGCGCCCCAGAGTGTGGAGCATGCGCCCTCTCTGCTGACGGTGCCGGTGGTGTGTGCTAGCTCTGCAGTGTCTCGCGCCTCCAGTTCACTGACTGAGAGCTCCCACCCACCCGGTCATCACCGTCGACAACAGCGTCGCCGGCATGTTCTCCCTGGCGCTGCTCATCGTGCTGGCTCTGGGTGCCACGGACACCGAAGCCAAAGGTGAGTGACGACCTCCTGGACCGGCAGTGGCCGTCCGCCGCACTTTCACCTCCATTGACCCTCAGCACGCAGCAGCGTACCATCCGTCGACACCCTCGTGCCTACGGCTGCGGTGCACGGGTACTTACATCGGTGCAACGAGGATGGGCGCTTGCGAACTGCAACAGAAGGCATCGCGTGCCACGGCACTGGCAGCAGTGGAAGTCCTGCCACCAGTCACAGACTACCACCCATGGCCAATGGCCGTGACACAAAGGGTTACATCAGATAGACCAAGGAGCGATAGGGGTGGACCACTCATTGTACGACGGTCTGGGATCGGGAATGATGGATGGTGAATAGCCCAGGAACAATGCGATTGGTTCCGCTCGGCCAGTGGAGGGTGAGCCCCGTGACGGTGTGGCTTATGCTCTGCTCTGTGGGCTCGACCTCTAAGGCAGCAATCAGGGGAGGAAGGTCAATGATCGTTAATAGGGCTGACTTGCGTGGCTTGTCACATCTTCCCAAACTAAATGCATTATATTAACTCTCCCGATATCTATCGTTACAAAACTAGCCAATGCTCTTTAGTCTCTGGAATTTCCGTGACGTCCATAAAGATTGCGCAGCTGATACACTATCGCCGTCATCTATAAGTCGGACGGCGGCGTGCGAGCGATGAAAAGAGCCAGCTTGCCTACCCTCCACTGTGAACTGCCATTTTCCTTCCGCTCTCGTCCGTGTACGTCGACCTGAATCGCAAAGAGGGTGTCTCGAAGGCTGGCGTGCCAGCCGTGAAGCTGGACAACCTGATTCGGCACTTAATGAGTGTCCGCATTTGGACGTGGGAGCTTCGAATACAAAGCGTGACCTTGCCTTCAAAAAGGTTTGTGGCACGAACGGGGCCGAGCAGCCAGACAAAAAGCAGCCTGCCTCATTAGCCGGGTGTGTCGTGGCGACGGCGAATGTGGGCGCACTATGATTTAGGTCCAGTCTCTTGAAGGGTCCGGTAGTTTTTCTCCGAACTCTACCGGTGGTGCCTCCGATTACCACGGTCAGCCATTCGCGTTAACGCGCCACAACGGCGGCCGGGACCTTGTGCGGCTTCGCTAACCTCTGGGTCACGAACGGCGACGCGAACCTGGCAGGTCGGAACCGTTCCCCGTCAGCATGACGTTGTCAGGGCTGGGACCGGTCCGGGCTGGGACAGTACTGGACGTGGCCAGTGTAACAGCGGAACGGGACTCACTAATACAAATCTGGCAAAGCCACCCATTTAAGGCTTACTGCTGATACAGACGGAACACCTGGCTTTTACAGTGCTGCTGAGTTGGCTGTGTGCGAAGAGTTTTGGGAGAATTACAATTGGCTGAGTTGATATGGTTACAGCCTTTTCCTTGACTCCAGTTCATTTTACATAACGTTATGTCAGGTTGGAACTAGTCTGTTTCATTATGACGTGTGTTCTTGATCGTGTAATTAACAAGAAGCCTATCCGTGGAAGACATCAATATTACAAACAGCTAAACACTTTTGATATCATCCTGGTCCATAGTGAACCCAAGATATCTAAGACGGAATACAGTATAGAATACGATTGTCTCCAGCGTCTAAATATGCCACTTTATTATCTTAGCTAGCCATGGCGATGATATATAGTTATTTACCCGCACCTGCCTATATAGGCAGCTGCGGGTACAGGATTCCGCTGGGAGGGCGGATTGGGGATGACGGTCGTCGCTGGATCCTGAGCAATGCTTGCATAATTTTTCATAATGATTATTGGTGTTTTTGGTCGCGCAGACGACTATTTTTATTTTACGCCCGTTACACGCTTGTTAAAAACAGACAAAATCTAATAAAACATGACGTTTCTTAAAATGATGTTTTCCAAAATCAAGCCAAATCCCCCAATGTTTACACGTTAGGTGTTTGAAATAGTCCTCTGAGGTGCGGTTCGCGGGGGCGCCGGTACCACTGCATTGTATTCGTGCATGAAAGATAAGTTATAAGTGTGCGCTATACAGGATCAAGGACCTTGACCTCGTACAATTAGTAATGCCTTCTTTTGTTTTCAATTTTTGCACAGCACCAATCGTTCTGGTAACGCAATAACATCAGAGAAAAGGGAAGGAGTAAGCTATGACTTGCACCTCCAGTAAGGCTTGGGCTGGTGAGCTTTTGGTAAGTGTCAATTTCTACATCTGGATTGGTTTGAAGTTCATATATATATGGTTTATTATAGCTCTATAAGCAGAGCAGGGAACTCTCGTTCCGATATCAGTTGCGTCTATGCACTACCACTTTATTTGCACTGTCGCTTTGATTCGTTCTGGCTTGAACCCAGGTTTAAGAACTTCAACACAATATATTTTCATAAGCTTCAGGGCAAAGTATGCATTACCGAAGGGGCTGCTACAAATGATCTTAAAGAGCCGGCTTAACGGCTTAAATATGCTTTAAAATCTAGTCTGCCTCAGTTCCGTAGGCTTAAGAGCAGTCGAGCCAATACATTATAGTTCAGCCACCTTCCTGGGGTTTGTGTTTCACTTAAACTAAGCAGACATATCCTTATAAAAATCATTGTTCGGAGGTTAAAGATCCTGGACAAGAGAAAAACTCATTGAAAGATGCTTTCCTGAAGAGGGGCTTGGAAGACTGAAAATAACAGAAGTTTTCATGCATCCGACTTTCCCATATGTTGTGGACCTGTGTCCATTATGTCCATGTCCTTTGCTGTCCTGTTCGTGCCTCCTCCGTTTATAACCATTGTTTGGTTTGTCGATGGTATTCCAGTGCAGGAGGGAGCGCTGTGGATCTTCCTGCACGGGCCCGGCTAGTGGACAATGCTGCTGTTTTTGTCAGTTGGCACGCGCTGTGGCTGACCTGGCTGGGAATCCTGCTGACCACACATGCCGCGTGAACAGAGGAGGAGGCAGCTTCCTTTTTGCTCGCCCCTTCCTTCCAGCGGGTGGCGCAGGCGACTCGGTCGGCCGGACAGACTGGATTGTAGGGATGACATCCCGGCAAGTGTGTGGATTTGTGTCTTTGTAGGGCTGCCTGAGCACCCTCAATGACACGTTGGCAAGTGTTATACAATCCTATATATTTAATTGTTTCTCATTTATATATTTCTTAATTGGTTTTCAGTAGTTCAACAGGTTTGTTGAGGGCCAAGACAATGATTAAGTAAATCACCTAAAGTATTTTTATGTGGTGGCCATTGGTATTGTTTCGAATTAGGGCACGCCCAGTTATTTTCGAGAATCTACGCCCCTGCATACTGAAAAACGCCTATTCATCTGAGATGACCTGGTGACAGATTCTTCTTACCGGAGGACTTTTGAGGATTTTCTTGTAAGACTATGACTGAAAATTCAGTGAAGTTTTAAACCTCTGGAAATGCCGAAAGACAGCCAGAAACATCATGGTCGGTGGTACTGTGGGGATTGGGGGAGATGTTTCTAAACATTAGTTTTAGGAACTCCTAGACGTGCTGGGCATGGGTGCTAAAGATTTCCCCTATGCATATACATGCCAGTTCTGGTTCTAATAAGTGGTACAAATTGTTTGAAACTTAACAAAAGGGACAGGGTCTCATTGACCGTTGGTCCCTTCCCAGTCCATATTATCCCTTTGACTCGAACAAGAAGCCCCTTAATTCTGCGGAAAAAATATTTCTGCCTGCAGAAAAGGAGCATGGATGCATACTATTTATATTATACCCGGTATACCTGGTACGCAGCGAAGAGCAGGTCGTAGCTGAAAATAGCGAAGAGCAGGTCGTAGCTGAAAATAAGCTGTTGGTGAACTCCATGACCACCGTGCTGGCCGCTTGGCACTGTTAGTGGCGCAGTGGCTAACAGTCAGGCAGTGTATTGAGTATACCTTGCGGAGCTCTACGCTATATTCACAGGAGTGTTTTCATGCTCCAGCGCTGAAAGCTCTGGAACGGCAGCCTTCTTAGTATCTTGTCGAATGTAAAGATACGAAGAACGTCCGTGCATGAAAACGATCAAAGTACGGTGCCTGAGGAGCTCCACCTGCGAAAGAGCAGTGCCACGGAGCGCGCCTGTGGCTGTGCAGGTATTGCAGCCATGAAGGGTGCAGGGCTGGCCGGTGCAGCCGACTGGGCGGCTGGTTCTGAGGCGGACTGGTCACGTCATCACGGCTACCCGGCGGAGACCGTGCCGCCGCCGCCGCCTGCCGCGACTCATTTCCCACGCACGGTCCGCCAGATTGCCAGCCTTGGAGGAGGCGCCGGTTACCACCGGCGTGTCACTTCCGGTGGTGAGATGCGGTGCCGACTTCACACACAAAGGTGGATGCTGGTTCTCACACGGCGCGCCGCCCTTGGAGCGCAGGCTGGGACCACTTCCCGGACTCGTTTCCCGTTACTGTGCAGCTTGCTCCGGATGCTGGCGTTTTGCTCCGGTAGGATGCGCCAGTGATAAGAAAATTAGGGGCTAATGTGGTTACACTGTATTATAACATATGATTGCCGTCTAATTATAGTAAGAAGTGATTGCTGTCAAAAATATAATTGTATGGCTATCCTAGACCTAGAGCTTGGTAATAGGTATATGTTGTTTTTTTAACTGCCACGATTTAGCAGCTTATCAGGCATCCCCTTCTGTACCTTCAACAGTAAACAACATTAGCTACTTTGAAAGCACTGGGGAAAAGAGGGTGTACCATTACGTGTTGGATTTCAAACTGACACAGAATAATATAATTGCATTACACTTGAGAAATCGAATAGCAAAAGCCCAGTCTAACTCAAACTAGCTTGCCAACCCAAAATGGTTCTGTAAACTTACACAAATGTCACTAAAGCTTTTTCTCCAGCTTATCAGTCATGTTTCAAGCAATGATACGTTAACCTTTGCCATGGACATTAACCTGTAAATATCGGAGGCTGGACACGCGAATGTTATTTGGTGTTTATTTTTCGGCGGCGGTGTTCTTTTTTAGATGTAATTATTTTTTCGAAGTCGTCCCTGAAGTAATGCGTTTCTTTGCAAAACATGTTGTAACCCGAGAAATAAATCACAACGCCTAGACAATTGATATTCTATCACACTTTGCAGACGAAATGATCAACGATCAGAAAATAAGACTGTAGTTGTCTCGCTGCGTTTGTTGTCAGTGCAGAGGTTACCAGCTCTCTTACAGCCTCAATAAGCAGCGTGCCGTATGACTTGTTTCGCCGGGGCCGGTTCAGTGCCAGTTTGCACAAGCATTTGGCATGTGGAAAGCCGGACAGAGCGTGGACGGTGCCTGCCTGTCCAGCAGTCCGAGGGTCGACCGGCGCCCCGGCCGCCCACACGGCCTCCTCGGCCTGCACTGGAGGTGCCAGAAACACTGGAAACCACCTGCTCCGTCCGCACTGGCCCATGGCAGATAGCCTCGGGCACTGCAGTGCTACAGCTTCTCATATGTGGCTGCCAAACTTAAAAACTCACCGACAGAAAATCGAATAGGACGGTGGCGTAGCTTTGGGTTTCCATCGTGGATCTGTGTTGAACATCGCTGAACACCTCTACCGCGCCTGCAGCTAGCCGGCCCTCTGCAAAAATACCCCACTGCAGTCACGCTCGGGCCGTAGAACCAGGATCGGAGCAGACATAGACTGATCTGTACCAGGATCGGAACAGACATGGGCTGAGTTTGGACCAGGATCGGAGCAGACATGGTCTGAGCCTAAACCAGGATCAGAGGCGGCTGAGTCGACCAGGACAACAGACATGGTCGAGTCTAAACAAGATCGGAGCAGACATGGTCTGAGTCTAAACCAAGATCGGAGCAGACATGGTCTGAGTCTGAACCAGGATCGGAGCAGGCATGGGCTGAGTCTGGACCAGGATCGCAGCAGACATGAGCTGAGTCTAAACCAGGATCGCAGCAGGCATGGGCTGAGTCTGAACTAGGATCGGAGCAAACATTGACTGATTCCGAAATCCCAGTAGCTGTTGTAATTGTGCACACATCGCGTTAACTGTATATTTCTATCTGTTGTTGTTGAGTCATTTTCTGTAGTGTATTTTGCGATGTTTGAATTACCTACTTCCCTGTCAAAATCTTCGCACCACTATTCCGACTATCGGTGTTTTCTGTTTTACCTCTCATTTCCAGTATTTACAACCGCTGCATTCCTCGAAAACAATTCCCTGACGTTGACAGGAGCGGGAATGTATTTTTCCCACGGAAAGGGTTGATAAGACCTGGATATATATTCGTTACGGCAATGTATACCCGTTAAATCTATGTTAGCTCTAGCTGATGGTCCGTTTTCTCTGCCATGGATTCACACATCCAGGGAAAGATATCGCTGTAGTTTGATTAGACATCCCAATATTATTTTTTATATCCCATTGCTTTCATGATGGCCGCTTTTCATTGAGGCGACTATTTGTGTCAGTTTGTTCAGGTCGGCTGTGGGCGCTAGAAAGCTGGCCTGGGCCCTGCTTCTGCAGCTGAGTTGAGGTCACCGGCCCGCTTTTGGCAGCTGGCACATTAGTGGAACGATAGGTTTTGTAGCACCGCGCTGGCAAGAGAAAGGCTGGTATGGCTTGTGATACATAAAGGGGGCGGTACGGACTGTGGTGTGTTGAAAGGTTGTAATCTATTGACAAGGTGAGTGGAAATGACACAGGCAGACGTTCTTTCCAGATGTTGAAATGACTTTTGTGTGTGTTTTGCGCCATTCAGGGTCAGGTCAAGATTATCTTTATAAACCTTGCCTTACTTACAATGACCCATACCGAAAGATGACACACGATTCTTTTTTAGCTGTTGGTGTGGTCATCAAATAGTAGGTATTAAATCGTGCTGGAAAGTAAATAATTTGACCAAACATACCAGGGTAACTATGACACAAACATAGGGAGGCTTCTGTAACTTTTGGGATTCATGTGGATTCGGTAAATTTTGTGGATTCACGTATGCGTACTTGGACATATGAACGTGTTTTACTTGTAAGCACATGCCTTAGGCATGTCATGCGTACTTAAGAAATATACTTACACATAAATTTTCATCGATTAAAAAATGTTTGAATAACCAGAAGGGTCTCAGTCTCCTGTAGAGCCGGACTCCTTAAGGTGAGCACCTCATCAGCCACTTAAGCCATCAAGGCCATATCATGGAATGAACAGTTAAAGAATCCGTGAAGAATTGTTTTGTGGACAAGACCCCAGAGACACATGGAGCCTGCAAACATCACCAGAGGACCACACGTTAGGCCAACGGGGGCTTGCATGCGTGACAGACGCATCCCAAACCCTGCCAGAAGCCCAGCGGGCTCCCATAGCTGCTCAAAATCCTTACACCAAGAGTTTGACCTGGTGAGTCCACTCGCGATTGTGCCCAGCTTTACCCGCTGTCACACCCTGATTCCCGTCCCCGCTCTTCTCTGCATTGTTGGATGGCATCGGTACAGCACGTGGTCCGGGACCGACGGCGGCGGAAACTGTAGCGGCACCACCGGTCACTCGTCCGTCGGCGGCGATGTGGCGTCATCGCTGTGACGTCATCAGCCAGCCTGGATTGTGTGCGCCGTTTGACCGTTATCGGGACGCCGCGAGACAAACTCGTCGGCGCGACACAAATCAGTGGGTGAGCGTGCCGGCGCCGGCCGCCCGCAGCCTGTCATCCCCACCGTCGCGCCACAATTTGTCACAACGGTCTGGGGAAACAGATCCTCCGCTGTGGCGGCTGGTTTCGAACTCAGATGTCTGAAGTTGTGGGAAATGTATATACGATAAGCAGTCAGGAGGTTCATGTTGTTTGTTGGCTGCAAAGTCGACTGGAGCAAATGACCAGTCTCTCTATAGATGAGATAATGCAATAACATTTTCCGTTCAACTTTTTGAACCTTTTTTCTCTTCGCCAATATGTCCTCTTGAACTTTCCATGGCGCATTACAGAAATGGATGACCATTGACAAGCATGAGAGGTGTGAGCTGCCGAGAGAGCTAAGTAGATTGCTAACATAGGCATACTTTTTCCTAGCACTTCTCGCGAACGGCATTAGAACATGACAGTGACTGTTGCAAAGAAAAAAATGTAGATGTTTGTCAGCAAAATGTTTGACTGAGTAACAGACAATCAGCTTTTCAGTTACAAACTGCCGGAAATATGAGCTTGGTAATCGGGCTTCTCTTCGCAAGTTTACCAGAAAAAATACAATTGAACACTTGAACGCTGTCAGAAAATGCTGGAAGTCATCCAAGCCTCGGGACACAGTCAGCTATGCAACACGGTCATTACTTCTATGGATGAGGTCTCTACCATACGGTTCGTATGCTGTTCAAGTGCGTGACGCTTCCTAATACACAGACCAGCTCAGCAAGATGTCTTAGTTTTCTCTGCCTTCTCTTTAGTTGTTTTATATGCTAAAAAAGTGGTGAAATTAGGTGCAGACGTAGGAACACTCCAGGTCATAATGATCCGTGAGATGCATAACTTAGGCAATCCTGATATCTCTGACCACTGGCACTGCATCTGCCTTAATCTAACCTTGACCGGAAATCATACTGATTTTATGCTTACCTGCACGATTCAATGACAGAGCTTATTCTGGTTCACATGGCCCAGTTCGTGCGGCGGTTCATATCCCTGAACAGCCAGCCCCGCCACGCTACCGTAGCGGATCTCGATTGACCTCTCCCATCACCAGGCGACCTCCCGACCAACCACAAGCACAGATCAATAGGCGCCTCCAGCGGCGTTCTTACCAGCGTGACGGGGTCGCCCTCAATGGAAGCGCAAGCTCTCTCACATGCAGAAACAGCGGCAAAACTCACGCCAGATGTGTAAAAATGTAGGGCATCAGCTCACGGCATTATAAGAACAATCGCCTAACTAATCAAAAGCACAGGCATCACATTCCAAACGTATGTGATGATGGCGCTGGAAGTTGACGCACCAGCAGCGCCGGTAATGTCCGAGGCTTCAGCAGCACCACTCGTGACCTTGGCGTATGATGGCGCCGGTGGTGGCCGATGAGCCGAAGCGTCCGTCCCGTGCGTAACTGTCACGCTGCCGTCAGCGGCCCGTTGTCCCCGAGTTTCCTTTGTTTGCCTGTCCGTCGCGTCAGATGAGGTGTTCCAGTCCAAATCTCTGGGCCACCTGCTAACTTGCCGGCCGCAGACTATTGTCTCTCCCTCTAAACATCTCTATACTAGTGGGGTCACGAGGCCACGGTCGTAGCTCGGATGCGGTTGGTGAAATTCGGGTTTAGAGCGGTAGTAGCCCGACGAGGTCGTGGCTGATTGACCGCGACCAATTAAATTACTTCGGGTAATCACATTGTCAAGAGAGCAAGGTAAGTGAGACTTAGAGGCTGTTCCAGCAACCTCCGGTAAAAAACGGTGGAGGTGTATGGTTTCGCTAAAATATAAAAAATATCCAAATTGAATTTAAAGTCCAATGAAGGCCAACTCTTTAAGAAGGAAAAATTATTTTGGCTTCTTGTGTCGAATACTTGGCTTTTTGCTACGAAATGTGGTGGCCTTTCCTCAGAATTCACAGGGAGGGCGCTGGATCAGCTCCATAATCTTCGGCTCACCTTTCCTGACACCCCACGTATCATCGAAACAGAGGCACATCCAGGGAGAAAGGTGGCACTCGGCTCACCCCCCCTTCCGATTAAGCATCGGTGCCCCATGAAATGTCAATGGCGCCCCTCTGTTAAGTCGCTCTCCCACTCCATCCCCTCCCAAGATGCGAGTATCGGTGCCCCGCGATAGGATTTTGCGCCCACCTTATATTTTTTTCCAACCAAAATTGGGGTCCGTCCGAATGGTGCCCCACCGACCTGTACCCAGCCCTCCTCCTCCCTCCTAATCGGAAAACGTGGATCCGTCTAAGCATCGAAATGATTCGAAAATTCATTCCAATTGTCAGGAGACTAAGAAGTCATTTTGGGACCTGCTACCACTTGTCAAACTTTGAAACATGAACACAGAATTCACTCCAGCTTCCGAATGAGGTCAACTCCGGAGCGACCACCCGATGTTTGTTTGGCCCAGTCTCGGTTGTCTGTGTGAGAGATCACACGGGCCTGTGCGAGCGGTATTTTGTGTACAGTTCCGTCCCTGAGCCCTGGAGCTGTGTACGGAGTGTCGGCACGTTTGAAGTGTGTTGACGTGCCGGCGGGAGTCGCCGGCGTGTTTTAGCGCGGCTGGCGGGTGGTCACGCCATTAGCGCGGATTCGTCTGGCCGCTCACCAGTGAAACGGGTGCGGTGCGCAGCCGTTACGAGTGTGATACCAGCTCTGCGGCGGCGGCACGGCGGGAATGGGTGCTGGAG
The DNA here is from genome assembly GCA_034440635.1 of Lepas anatifera. Classification (NCBI taxonomy): domain Eukaryota; kingdom Metazoa; phylum Arthropoda; class Thecostraca; family Lepadidae; genus Lepas; species Lepas anatifera. Next base: position 777,629 of record JAOTON010001583.1, on the reverse strand, counting down.
TGGCGCTAGTGCCTCTGTTTTGCGGTTGTCATGTTATTCGCGCCAGTATGAAGTCAATTCTGAGCCGATGGCGAGGTAAATTTGGTTTTTGACAGACGTGCAAATAAAGGTTCGTTTTATATGATGTTGGTGTTTACAAATGGGTAAAACGAGCAGGACAGCGTGCTACCAAACAGCTACGCACATCTCAGCAGGAATTGAGCGATATGTATTGGATCTCTCCCATTAATTTCATCAAATCTTGAAATTTTATAGTTTGGACAAGCAATCTCGTATTGTATAGTTAGACCAAAATAAATGTGCTATTGAGCCTTATTTTTTACGTGGAGTCTCTTTAGTGTATGGACAAACGTTTGTAAAATCTAAACTAGAAATTATGTTCCAGCTTCTGTAAGCACCTGAAAAACGATTGTCATCTGAGAGTCATATGCCATTATTATAGAGGTTGCATTTCAACTTGAAGGTCGATGTTGGTGGGACTCACTGGTTGAGTGCATGTTGGGAGCTCCCGGCTGCCATGTATTTCGCTCAAACTGTACCAAAACTGTTATAACTCTCTATTCTACTTGTATCTATCCCAACGCTCTCCATTTGCCTGATACAGACAAGACTGTGCTTTCTGATATGTGGGCCAATTTAAGGCCGTCATCGAGCAGTTTTGAACCCATGACCAGCACCGTGGAAAGATAATGCAAGCTATTGAGCACACTTTGTCCCACGGCGTTAAAAGCTAGCCATCTGGGTCGCGCCGGACCAGTGTGCTGCCGCCGAGCTGAGCTTTTCGGTCAGGTGGCTCCGGCAAGTAACAGACAGTCGGAGCCACCGGCTCAGCACGGTACACACCAGCCTTGGCCGAAGATAATTCTGGCGGTACCGTTAGGTAATCAGAGTTGGCGGCCCCATTGTGGAGAACCTGTCACCACGAGGCCGGCGCACTGTGGTGGAGTTTGGGGGTGGGCGGGCCAGACGGCGGGAGGGAGCCGAGTCAAAACCCGGACAAGCCAACTTAATAAAACCACCAGTCAACAGGTCGCACACTCCGTGTAAAAACCTGTCAGTCCTAGTTAGAATAGCTGACGTCGTGCGAACAAACTGCTGTTATCATTCCCAGCTGAGATGGGTGGGAATATGTTCGCTATCAATTTGCTATAGGGCGTGATGAGACACACCAAATTTTTCCCAGTAGGAGCACCCAATTAAACATGGTTCCGTGTCAGAAGCTAATAACGTATTCTGGGAAAACCATTAGGAGCAGAGACATGCCTAAGAGGATGGGTCCAAGCAGTCACTTCCTTCAGAGGAAATCTTACAATATTGAAATGTTTACGCGAGATAATAACCAATCAGGGAGATTGCAAATGTAGTTTATATTCTCCCAAATGTTTTGTTTATGTAACTCTGAGCTTTATGCATTTGAAAAGACATCATCATAACAGAAACGTGCCCCGTCTCGCAAAAGTATCGTGCTGCAAAATCAGGGCTGGTATTGCTAAAATCAGTGTCTGTTCACGCCAATTTGCTTTGCCTTTGCTCCAAAATGTTCAACCATTGATTAAAGGGCTAAAAAAGATATAAGTCACTGGTCGAACAGTTCTGTTTCTCTTCTTAAGATACAGCTTTAAATACGCGAACCGCAGGTCCAGGATCTGCAGTATAACTGAGCTTCTCCATCTGCGTCTTGATTTGGGGGAGGAGGTGCTCTTTTCATTTCCACCCGAAGTAGCTAGGGAATCTGAGTGGAAATTGAATAAGCTAAAAAATTGGTTTCCATTGGAATGCTGAAGAGATATCAATATCAGCCTATGGCCACACTGAGGCAGTGCTGCGTACATTCTTCATGGTGGCCTTCATTATTCAAAGCAAAATATACCGAAGAATCAAGTAAAAACGGGTCACCGTGTAAAAAGGGAGAGCAGGGAGTGAGGGATAGGGAAAGGTTTTTTTGGTGCCAGCAGTATAGTTATAATCACAATGTACAGCTTTAAGCCGCATCTTATCCTCAGGGATTTAAGTCTGGATGCTCGTGTCGCATTGTTCCAGTCTATCTGTCCTATCGCTCATTGTATTCCAACGTTTCTATTTCCTCGCCATACGGCAGCTGGTTTTGTTTGCTTGAGCGTCTCTCACGGATGCGGAGATGAGTGCACGTTCAGCGGTGAGAGGCGGCTGTGTGGGTGGTGCACAAGGCCAGCAGCTGTGCCTTGACTGGATGGAGGGACAGGGGGCCCGGCCGCGTCACGACGTCTCTCCCGCTGGCTGACGGTCCAGTGCCCGGCGCAGATGTGCGCCGTGATTAGCTCTGGTCCCGGTGTGTGATTACACGCCAGTTGTAGTGATTACCTCCCGATTGATGGGACGATCAGAGAGCTTCAATTCACCTCCCGCAGCTGTTCTGGCCATCGCTAGGAGAGGGGTCACGATTTTGTGGACTCTACATAACATCCTAGCAGATAAAGCTCATTACGATATTCTAACCAATTCAGAATCTTGTTTGACGTGTTGGTTTTGATACAATATGTGTGAAAGCACGCGGTAAAATGAATGAAATACCAAATACATATATGTAGACGGTAAAAAAGAGCTAACTGTGACTTGGAAAAAGAGCTGCTTACGCCATTCCTTGGAAATGGCTTCACGTCAGAGGAATAGTACAGTTCAATGACTTGTTTTTAAACATATGTTTTGACTTCCTTGGCTGGTACTCATATACCGACTGTTGGCAGCTTCAATGACAAAGCTTTCTCTGTGTTGCAGCGCGGTTCCGAACTGAGTGCGAGCGAGGACTCATGTACGCCATCGTTGACGTTGAGCCAGAGATGAAACAGCTGTACCTCCACCGGCTGAAGAGCTTCCCAGGTAATCAGAAATAGAATGTCTAGGAAACATCCTTTTCTTAGTAAGATATGTTTGTGTCTTAAAACTGATTTACAATTCGCTATAATCAAAATGGAATTTTTTTCTGGAAATTATTTATATTTTTAGATAAGGCATAGTAAAACTAACACAGATGAATCGCTGATGGAGCAGTTACTGAATCGCTAAAATTATTGTGTAATGCATCAGGTTAATTGACAAAACAAGACGATACATAGTAACTTTATAACAAAGATATGCTCCCACGAAAGGTGGAAAAAACATACATCATAATGCCATTGATGTGTGAATAATCCTTTATTCTTTTAATATCAAATTGATACAGGAGTTAGACTCACCCTTGTATTTATGTATTTATCTAGAATTAATTTCCGGTAGAATCTTGCTCACACCTTCAAACAAATGTCCCAATCCGATTACATGTATGCGAACAGCGTTAGCTTACTCAATGCCCATTCCCACAGACTGTCAACCCGACATGCGGAACAACAAAGCTATCTTCCATCTCAACCTGGAGCGTACTGATGTCTTCAGTGCCTGTGGGGTCACCAAGGTCATCAACAGGAACACGGTAGGCACCAGTTTACAGCGCTCTGCGTTCAGGGTATTTCAGCCGTACGGTTTAAATTTCGATTTCGCACTTTCTTGTTTCATCTTTGGCGTGGAAGTATATTGGGAAAGATGGGAATATATTTACCTGCATAAGTTCAAATCTCAGGATGTTTCATTGAAAGCTCATGCAGACTCATTTGGGTATTATGAGACGAAAAGACAATATCCCAACCCATGAAGAGTTTTAAACTAAATGAGAATAATATATGACATGCTTCTTAGATACGAATGTTTTCAAATTGCTTCTGAACAATATTCATTACTTAAATCAAACATCAGTTTCAATATTTGTCTCAAAATAATTATCTGTTTATATCGTCATTAAAAATGGGAGACAAATATTATCGAAATACGGGTAGAATCCAATAAATAAAAATGACGCTGGCATTTATAACCTTGTGGCATGTATTTCAATAGATTCCTGCGCACCGCCTTGCACATCCCCTAAACAATTCTCAGATAATGCTAATGGTGCCAGCCAAAACTGTTTCTACAGGGTGCGGTGGTGTGGTGCCTAGCAAGCTTGCCCTCCACATGGCAGACTCGGGCTGAAAGCCCGGACGATTCCGTGAGAACGGAGCAATCTGGCTCCGCCGAAACCTCTCCAACTGGGAAAGAGTTGGCGACGCCATATGACCTTGGAAGCTGCTGCGTGACTAAGTCCCAACAATGAGTGTGTTCTAAGTTCCCACCTTTGTTGTGATGATGTCACCGTATTGTTTCGCTCACTTTGCGATGTAAGACTGAAATACAAAATTTGTATGGAAAAGTCCCAACAATTATCTATACCATTTCTAGACCCAGTCCGAAGTTGTAGGGAAGCGAGCTGCGATACCGCCCTCCCCCGGCTGTTCTACGCTAATGCTTGTGTAGTTGTAAACGGTTCAGTGGCACCAATTCTGCAGGCTTTGCCTGACTTTTCCAAGAAAAACAACACTGTTGGGCCCAGTCCGCGGGGTGCTATGCGAAACCGCGCGGTATCCAGCCCTCGCGGTAGAGCTTTTGCCCGGGAGACTCGTCTCAGTGGGATATGGGTGAGACAAACCTGCCAATCCCCAGCCTACTGGTTCACGTGACAAAGGCGCCGCAGGCCATAGGGCAGGCACCTCAACCAACCAGAGGCCGGCGCGCTCCCAGGTCTTCATGTTCATGGAATCTGCGGAACAGCAGCACACAATCACAAAATTCTTGTCAGGCTTAATCAATTTATGTGATACGCATTGTTAACAAGGGTTCTTATGTGATTTACGTGCTTCTTTTCCATCCGTCATGTTATCGAGAGATCTGTTTTTTTAAAAGTTGTTTTGAATGAGACAGGAACGTGTTTTCTAAGGTAGTATATGCGGTGAAAAGGCTGGCGCTGGCTCTAACTAGCTAGTTCGCCGTGTTACTGTTTTGTGCTTGAATGCAGTTCCCTAAATATGTATAGATGGGGACATGGAGTATTGCGGGTCTGTCTACGCCACTGGTGCTGTTCTTGTATGCGTTGCAGTTTCCATGAAGAGGTGGAGATATGATTTCCGTGGGTTGCTGGCTGTCGGCGTGACAGGTTCATCGAAGTAGTGGTGGTGGTGGTGGGGGCTTAGGCCAACCGTTATTCTTGTATGGTATCTAAGAGCATTAAAGTCTACAAGAGAACTAACGGTGGAAAACTACATAAAATAAGTGCTTTGAGTAAAACTCCTGAATGATCGATTTGTGTTCGGGTTAACAATCTGATCAAAACGGCCACTGAATCACCAATGACTATATTGAACACCATTTGGTACCTGCTAAATTTGGATCATGGTGTAGCTTAATGGTTGACATTCCACCATTTTAAGTGCCGAAATATTGATGTCGCTTAAATATTAACCTTATGTTAGAGAGAAATGACACGGAAGCTATATTATTTGGACCGGGGCCAATTTTCTGTTGCGTTATCGATACATTAAGAACTGCAAATTTATGGTTTTAGGGCTCTACGTCTTTTAAAAGATTTAGCCTCTCACGTAGAGGTTCCTTGGCGCTATTATGCACCAATGTATTCAAGGAAAAACAAAAGTTTGGCTAGTAAAACGCTCAAGGAGTGAGTTATCGGAATACACGGGGCCTGCTCTGTATGACATCTGCCGCGATGAGATACTTATCAATCACAACTGACTGCTTGCATGAAGAGAAGGTATTCTTCGATCGCTCGGCATTGACTGACGCAGTCACTGCGCCCGACTCTGTTCTCAGGGGAAGAAGCTTTACTACCACTACGTGATGGTGGAGTACGAGTCGGGTGTGAAGGAATCGGTACGCATCGAGTGCATCTTCAACCGAAACGGAACCGTCGAGCTCGACGACTTCAACCGCGTGAAAAGGGCGGCGCAGAACGACCCCTGGCCCAGCGGCTTCCAGGAACCAGAGTGAGTTCTGCCCTCGCTTACTGCATCACCTGTTGAGTGCTAGTCAAATCGTAATTTAAAATTGTTCATTTGATAGTTTTGTGATAAGATATAGGCATTGCATGTGAAATTTCCTACTTTGATTTTCCGCTTACTCTAAAGCAGCCAGCTGGTAATTTGATGCGGGAATTCGCTGCCGAACAAGCCTCAAAGCTCCATATTCTAATCTCCCACATCTTTTCCCAGGCCCCAGTGTTGTTGGACGTTAATGTGCGCCACATTGTTCCATTGCCTGTCGTTTCCCCTCCCCACAGCCATTACCATTCATATATGAAACATAACACGGCGCTAAATACAGGCCCATGCGTTCAACGAGGCAGCTTCCGCCCACTTGTGGCTCTGCACTTTGTCCACCCCACCGTGTGTCCAGCAGAGCAGGGGTCGCTGGGTTGTGAACCTTTGACCTCGTTATAGCCCGGCACAATCAACCCTCGGATTACACTACACCGCGGGGTGGACTCGTGTCGTGCTGTATCGGCCTTCATCATTGCTCCAAGCCGGAATCCTTGTTGATACCATCAAAGTAACGGAATGGGAAGCGCCCATTTTCGGTGTCACGAACTCGTTGGGTTCTATCCTGGTTCTTGTAATACAGGATGCTTCCAAACAAAAGAGCCCGCTGCGCCCAAATGAGGATAACGCTGATCTGCAGAATAGCCGGAATAGGAGGCACCAAGAACACCGAGGCCCGTTGTTTTACGTTGCGTAGGTGGTAAGTGCTAGGCATATTCAATTTAATTTTCCCATTTTCATGCTGAACATAATTCAGTCTTATTGTTAAATTTTGTTTTCCCTTTATTCTGTCCAGCCTATACCAAATTTGAGATGAAATACTCAACATGGAACCTTTGTTTTAGTCCAGGAAACCTCACCAAATGCGCTGATAGAGTATGTAGATTGGGTAAGCTAGTAAATTGAGATAGACACGGAGTCCGTAACAGAATGGGGCGGGCGTGAACAATAATTTCTCTGGGTTCAAGCCTCCAGACACGCGAGATTGGGACAAAAGCCTCAGCTAACGGTGCTGGCAGTGCATGGACGGAGGTGCGAATGAGCGGCGTCCGCAGGCCTGCACACGCACGCACTCACGCACCTCAGGTCAGGGTCCAACAATCACCCCGTGGCTGCAGCTACACCACACAATGTAAGTGGTATGCTCACTTCTTTTGAATGGGTTTGTAATCTTTCAATCGCTTTGGGTTTAAAAGGACATAAACAATTCTGAGGAAGCCTTCAAAGTCAAATGTGTCATGACCGGGACAATTTTGATCCAGTTCAATCTATATCCACAGTTACCCAGACAAATCCATGTCAATTTTTTTCGCTCACCACGACTTTCAACCCGAGTCTGATCAATATAACGAAAATACCACTAAATCTACACAAATTTCCGGCTGAGTTACCAGAATTACCTAGCCAATTCAAGGCAATCCAGCCCAGAGATCGGCCCAGATCAGGTTCCAATCAAATCTGGTCCGACCCAGGGATTGGATTGGATCATGTATCAATCCAAACATTCAGCTTATGACGTATGCTGCTTTGGAAGCGGAATCAGCGTATTTGTTTTTCTATCATGGAAAATCCTAGAACAACATCCTTGTGCAGCTTGTTGTAGAAAGCAGACGCCTTAAGCGATAACATTCAAAGCTTTCATACGCGTAGGGTGTTCCATGTGCAATTTGAGACCACATACTCTTTTCAACTTAATCTTTAAACGCATAACACATGGTTGGACTCGATTTGTGTCGGACTTCTCGGAGCTGATAATTAGCCACGAGTCTTTCCCCTGAATATAGTTAAAGAAAACAGTGCAGGTGGGCCGGGGTATAGCCCAAAGGCGGGATACCTACCCCTTTCTTAATTTTGAAACTTTTTCCCTACAAAATATAATGTTGATTTCTATGAGGGATCTGGATAACACTTAAAAATGAGTAGCTGTCTTTGGAGGAAGAAGAGGGAGTGGGATAGGGCTGGGAGGTAGTCGGGTGAACAGTTATTTTTTGACAATGACTGTGCGTATGCAAGTCGGTAGAGCACAGACAGGGTTGCACCTGTCTCCCAAGAAGTGCGGCCAGCTCAAGCGTGCAAATGTGTCCGTGTGACTGTTTAAGCCTCACTCAAGCGAAACTGCCAGCAGTTATCTCAACAATGCAACACCGCAAACTCTGTCTTTCGCGGACTGACAGCTTTACGTGCGTTTCACTGTGACACGCTGTTTGAGCCAGAGGTCTGTTCGGCAGTGAATAGGTGAAGCACCGGCCTGACTAACGGGTTCCACTGCCCACCGTGCTGAGAATGCTGTCAACAGTGGCTGAAGGTGGAGGGTAGCCTAGAAGATTGTGTCACGTCAGAAAACAACTGTCATCGGTCATAATTTAACCAAACGTTCTTGAAATAGCTTAGAATGTTCAAAGACACTTGATTATTATTGCTGTTGTCCTGGCTACGCCACTGGGAACCTGTACTGCCAGGAATTTGAGTATTGAAATGCATGCTTTCATTAAAAGGTGTCGCTCTGTTAATATGCAGCTTCAGCATCTGCAAACATGCTTACACCGGTTCTGCCTTCTTGGTGTGAAGCAATGGTTTCCAGAATGGCTTCGTGTAGTCATGAAATCCGTCTCTCTGTTACCAGCTCACCAGCTCGGATATTTATAGTATATAATTTGATGGGAGCTCGACACCACCTCACTGGACCGCATTTGGTCGGCGGCAGGATTCTGGAGATAACGTCGGAGATCACGGCTACGGCGCCGACCCCGGAGCTGTCTGTGACGGTGCGGCAGGACGGACAGGTTATCGACACTTCGCTCAACGTGCGACCCGGCGCCGCGCTCGACATGGAGATCTTCCTGGACTCCGCATCGTCCGACACCTATGGCATCATCGTCAGCGACATGATCGTCAGTGACACCAAGAGCCAGGAGGAGGTGCTCCTCATCAACGGGTCAGTGCAGGCACGAGACTGTTCGACACAGCCTCCAGCTCTTTGCAGTCACTTTATGAAACCCCGAAGGAAGTCATAGCAACTGCCTTTGAATTGTGTAAGAACCGGTTTCAACTGCCCCTAGCGTTCACATCTAGACAGTTGGTGAAAGGAAGGACTGAGAAACTAATTAGCTCCAGATGTGGTAGAGGGTGTGGAAGCGTTGGCTTCTGCTCATATCAGACTATTTTGCAATTATAAGCCACATGCCCGGTGGTGAGGCCTAGAGTCACGGATTTGTCCATTTTGACACTGCCTTGAAAATGGTGGCATCGGCACCGGAGGCAGGATAGAGATCTGACCACCTAAAAATGTTGTTATGACAGTCATGCTGCTTTTCCCAAGAGCAGGCACGTGCAAAATCCTTTCTGTTCTATAACACTGTTGTGCACCACCACAGATGTTCCGTGGATCCGTACCTGTTTGGAAACTTCAACACCAGCAATGGAGACAATCTGCGGGCCAAATTCCGGGCGTTCAAGTTTCCAGAGACCAACTATGTCCTCTTCCGTGGCATTCTGAACGTGTGCATCGACAAATGCGAGGGGGTGAGTAACTACGCCCAGCTTACTCAAACTGTTCTCTCATGGGTTGTCACAATTTGTCTAGCTATAGGTCATTATTGCTTATTTTTGATAAAATTGAGAAGATTACTTTTGATAAGTTTTCAATTTCACCAGACCTTTTGGCTGCAGATTTGAATAAGTACAGCTGGAGGTCACTGGGAATCAGAATTAAACCGTACATATGAATCAGAGTGAATAAATTTCTCCATTAGCCTTTAGTGACTTCAAACACCATTGTAATTAAAAACCGATTATGGTTAGAAACTCTGGAGCAAACATGCAACGCAGATATCACATGAATTGGCGGATGGCCACAATACTGCAGAAGAGTCAAATAAGGCAACTAGTCTACCTGCGTAACCCGCAATACGTCAAAGCAGTCACATTTTTACTCAGGTTGTCCCGCTAATTCTATAGCATACATATAATTTTTATTGTTTTGCCATGAAAGCATACAAAGTCTATTTATCTCGAAAATGGTCAAGGCCTCTCAAATTTGATTTGCCTTAAGGTCTCAGTATTAAAAACTGACATAGGTGCATAGGTATGATTGTATTCCCTTCTCTGCTAGACGCATTAAAGGTAAGCTGGCAGCTTCATAATGGGATCAAAATGAGATAGTCGCGTGATAGAGTGAAATTGCAGTCCTACTCCTACACAATTTCGTGGCACCTAAGGTGCCAAAATAGTTACCGCAAACACAGATACTTATAAATACCTCTGAACACCCTCTGTAACCTCCCAATATAAGCGACTAATATACTACATAGAGCATACCAAGAAACCCCATGCTCGATATTTTATTTGTCCCAGAACTTTCCATTTACCGAGAAGACAAATGTAAAACTCGCTGCCTATCAACCCCGTTCTCTTTGGGCGGTCACGTGGTATGAGTTGACCTTGGGAACTTGAAATAGTGCTCAAGCCCCGCTGTTCAAAATAGCATAAGTCGGAACAGGATAAACTTATCCGATTGAAACTCGTGCTACATAATGGGCCTACCGAGTTCTCTAAAATATTTTCTGGTATTTTTTTAATATCGGTGACCTAATGTCAGGTATGAGCCTTGACCTCTCCATTGGAAATCCATAGGAAGTATTCTTAAGTAAATAACCTGGTAACAAATGGCGATAGAGAGTTTATTTTAGCTTCATAGATTGATCTTATCTTTACAGTTTTAATTATGTGCATTTTTACCTAATTTGCCCTTGACCTGACCTCAGGTCAGGTCAAATGAGTTATCTGACCCCGATTTGACCTAGAAAGGTCATATTATACATCATTTGATTTGGTTTGCTGCGAGGATTCCAATTGTTTAAATTATTTTGCTCTATCTTTACTTCCTCAGATGTAATGACCGAAAACCTTCATTTACATGTTATCCCTTTGACGGCATGTTTTGACCTCTAGTGACCTTAAATGTGACGTGACAAAGAAATGGTCGTCATATTTTCGATGGAGAAGTGGATGGGATACCCAACGCCGTTTACCGTTTTTTTGCTACCTAGCGTGGTTCTCGAGATCTTAGGAGGGGGGGCGGGTACCCGTCCGCCCCCGGCAAAGCGAAGGTGGCTCAGACCCCCGTCAATGCGCGTGTTCATATTCGTGCTAAACGTGCCCTTGATAGTGACGACAAGCAATGCATATAATCTTTTTCTAAATAAGTAGTTTGAAACTTGAAATATGTTTTAATATGTCTAGAACAATTTCAGAAACTGTGTACCACTTCGTGTGCTAGCAGTTGCCTTTTTTGGCTAAAATTGTTTGATTGTTCGTACCAATTTTTGGCACAAATCAAAGAGACTGAATCTGGCACCAGACATTACCAGGTCAGAATGACAGAAGATATGGAGGCATTTTTTATGGCAAAATAAAATTAAATTATGCGAAATATTGAATATTTTCCCCCTTTTCTTTTATCTTTTACCCATACGTCAATACAACTGAACTCGTTATTGTCAATAGAAATGGCCATAGAACCACTGCAGTTTGAAATTTCACCAAGCTGCCACATTCTCCTTAAGTCTGTTGCGCAAGCCTTTCAATCGCTCTCGTCTCACAGGCCTCGATTGACACGTGTCATGCGCCATGCATTTGCGTGTCTCTCGGTGTTTGGTTCGTGTGGTCCGTTCACTTCAGCATTGCGGGCCACCGCAGTTTGTCCTTGTCCTATTTGACCCCAGCACAAAATGGGGCGCCAGACAGAGCCGCGTGTCTCTGCCATTCTCACCAATCACATTGAATGTAAACTTGACACAATGGCTAACCTTCAATGTATAATGGGATGAAATTATGGCGTAAAACATTTTTAAGCCGTGTTGCGTTCCCGGAAGGTGTTTTCACTCAAAAAAACAATATTCGAGATAGAGTCAACGATAAATGAATGGAAAATTGTGGGTAAATGTTCTTACGTTTCACGCCAATCCATGGCTGCAGTTTTGAACTAGAAATAGGCAGCGTTTTCGAAAAGTTACTTAAAGCCCAATATTATGTCACACAAAATTTTGTCGCAAAATTAGCGTTTCCTCTGCTGCATACTGGAAAAGCTGCGTGAAAAGCGCGAAAAACTGTTTTGCATGGTTCTACCAAGCAGCTTGTGCAGCAGCGTCCACACACCTAATCGACACCAAAATCACACCGTCATTGTACCGTACAATGGGCACATCATCCTCGTAAAGTTGGGCATGATTTTCTCGGCCAGTTCAGTGCTATGTGTACAAATGTTTGGACACACCCATCCAAATCCGGAGATTGGCAAGGAAGCCGGGAGGCTGAGAACATTGTGAGCCAATTAATCCTTAAGCTGGCCACCCCCGTGGCGCAGCTGGCAAAGGCGTCACGCTTGGGTGTGGAAGGCCCCTGGATCAAGGCTGACCTGTGGCAGCCTTTTCCGCGGCCGCCTCCAACCCAGGAGATAGCGGTACACTGGGGAGTGCGCGCCGCAGCAGTGGAATCAACGCCGTGCCAGCCGGCGTCCCTGTTTGTGGGTGCACGGGCCTGATCGGCCTTTAAAGTGATCCACCGGTCTGGTCTCCCGCCCGCGGCCCTCATGTGAGGGCTCGGCCTGTGCCGGGCGCTGCGGCTTGGGGAGACTGGAGCAGCCTGTGGCCCGCCGAGTGCGGTGCCGTTGTCCCGTAAGGGTGCCGGCAAATGGAAACTTCCGCTCTGTACATAGTGTGAGTACGTTGTATGAATGATACTAGCTACTAACACAAAAATGCTCCCGGGAAAGAGAGCGCAAAAATAAAAAAATCCTTAAGCTGGGACGGCACAATTCAAACAGTCATCCGTGAATCCAGTCACCCTTAAAAACACATGCAAAGAATATACTTTATATCTTACACCCATCCTTATTGATATGATCAAATATACAATCGTACAGGTTGATAATATGATGGCCATATCTTTGGAGTTTTTAAGCAAGATATTAACTTGGTGCACTGGAACAAAAGTTTTTTTGACACACGATAGATAGAAAATCTGTTCATCTTGCAAGCTCGTTTTTCATTAGCATGCTAGCCGAGAGCTCTCCGCGGTAGATGCAGAGCCCCGCTCCGGCCTGGCCCACGGTGATTCTGAGAAGAGAGGGCTACTGGAACTCAGCCTGAACAGCAGAGGTAGAAAAATCTGCCAGTCCGCCAACAATGTTGGTGACAAAAACAGATGAAGTCGGTGACGAAAAGACATGATTGTGCTCTCCTCAGCGTGAGAAGTTGACGCTCGGTCTGTCAATACGTTATTTAAAATCTGGAGGGACGCGAAGGGTCTGAAAATAATCATATTTATGGGCCAAACCTCAAAATGTTTGGTTACACTTCTTTGGTTTGAAATTCTGTAGGTGACCCTTGGGCACTTTTTTCGTGCTCTGCTGAACACTCAGATAAGTTCCAACATATCGACACATGAAGGAAAGCTAATAGAACATTTGGAATAATGGATAGAACAAACACGCGAATCATCAATAATGATAGCAGGGGGTCACAGAAAGTTGTTCATTGTTTTTTTCGGTACTTCAGATTGGGAAGCGTTAGATATCCTTTGTTTTAATGCATATGGCGCTGGAGGCCGGCTCCCGGGTAATGTAAGGGCTTGTGCTCAGATGCATCAGGGTTTAATTGGTATAATAGATCAGCAGTCACGTTTCCAGAAAAAAGCCATGTATTCATCCCCACTTTCAAACATCCATAAATGTCGGCTGGGTACCCTTACGAAGTTAATCCCTCTTCCAAATCGGACAGCGCCGGTGAACAGTTCAGTAATTGGTGGCGCCTGGAAATAGTGCACCTGTCCCCTAATGGCGGCGCTGGAGCCGGCTGTTTCCATAGCATGTGATCTGCCGCACATCCGCCCGGCCCTGCCGTGGGAGAGGGCCGACCTCAGGGAGGGGCTGGAACGCCGGAGACAGGGCACGCGGCCACCGAACGCTGGTGGGGCTGGAATGTTGTCGTTACTGACCTGGCCTTGGCTACCTGCGGTATTCACAAGAAGTCCATTACTGACTAGGCACTTGCTAGAAAAGCGTTACCTTTTTGAAATCACAGAATCGCTTTCTCCGACCAAATACCCAAATAAAACAAACGCTTATTGATTTATTAGCTTATTCGTGATTATTATATATTTATTCAGTCATTTATTTTACTATTATTCCAGCTCTTAAAGTGATTAGCATTATGTTCACACAGCATTCAACGCTAAAACATGTTTTGATGATGCTATAAAATAGAGTAACACTTGGACGATAGTTTTTTTGCTCAGGTAGCCATATTGGTTATCGCCATTTTTGAAAGAATTTACGAATGACCAACCTGATGCGGTCAGGTAATTTTGATATGATGTAGCTGCAGTGTAAGCCCCTGAAAACCCGGCTGAGTCGGTATGAGTCATGCTGCTGGGCGGCGGCAGTGCTGTGTTGGATACCTCTTTGTTGGCGATTCGGCGGTGTGGGGCTGCGGCCGTGACCGCGAGTGCTCGTGGGCGTCGCCGTGGGTTGAAGCGAGGGCGGGGACGGGGGCGACGCGGCGCCATATGGGGCGGCGGCCGGCCGCCCGCGCCCTGTCAGTCCTGCTCGGCAGCACAGCACAGCACAGAGCAACAGCACGTGCAGCTCTGCCTGAAGCCTGGGCTCCCACGGCGGCGCAGCTGACGCCGGGGCGACGTGCGCGCAGCGGAGACGCAGCCGCCAAAACAAAACTATTCCCACGGAAATGGCGCTAACGGAAATCGGTAATGGCGGCACGCTTCGATTACTGGCTATTACTCAAAAGTCATGCTGATGTGTGATAAATTCTCACCTTTCATAATTCAGATTTTCCGATGCGTAAACTTACGATGTAGAGAGCTTACAGAGAGGACTAAAGCTGCTGTCATAATCTTTTTGTACCGCTTCATAATGTCCCGATTGGAAACAGATGGTCTACCGTAAGCTACTGTGCTGGGAGAGAGGTAAACTGCGGGGTATTGCACACGACGTTTTGAAGGTCGCACATGGATGAACACCTGATGACGTAATCAGTTGCGTGACGTCACAAGGGTGTCGACGCCTTTGCAGACTGCGACAGTATCAGCAGCCGGTTCGGAGAACAAGCGGCCTATGCTTGCATCACAATCTAGGGCGACACAACAGAGTGCGATTATATGGAGTGGAAATTCGTGTTCCACTGCCGATGGATGACGGTGTCTAAGGGTTAGAGGTTCTGTTTTGGCCTCGTAAAGTTCCGATATGTGAGTTATCAGAAACGATATTTAGGAAAATTCAAGGGGAGGGGGTGTTTGAGTCCTCCCTTGGGTGAAGGTGGATCGGAAGCCTACTGGGGCGGGTGTTAATAAACATTGAAAGAATTGTGCAGCAGCAGTGTACCAGCCATCCCTTCCCTCAAGGGCGAGAATTTTTCAAAATGGTTGGGAGTACCCAAATTCGAAGCAATGTGTACAACCACCATACACAAATGCGATAATAGATTAAAAAGTATGTTTTAGCCTTTCTTCAGGCTTTTTGGACCGCATATGAGCAAGTAGAAGTCATTGAAATAACAAACATGGACATCTAAAGAATGTTTTAACTCGCAGACTGGAGGGGGAGCCTCGGAGGCCCCCTACTCTCTTTTTCCGAGGTGGCCGGAGAACCGATCGTAACCGAAACACGATACTTTGTTACATTCGATAGAATTTGACGGCACGTCAATTGGTGAAAGAATATTGAAAATCAGTGGAATAATTGTTGACTTATAGGCTTTCGAAGTCAGAAATGCATTTTGAGATCACTGCAGTCGCACGATCGGACCAGTTAACTTGTATTGGAAAGCGATTGGTGACGTCATAACGCCATATAAACGGGATGATATGTTAAACCTATTTCCGGCAGGGGCTAATATTGCCCCCCTTCAGGTTTTTCGATAATATCTCCGAAACGGCTTGCGACAGAACTTTGAAACTTCCTGACTTTTCCTAAAACTAGTACAGGCAGGTTTTCTGAAATTTTCAAGATTATATATTTACCAGGGGCGGAGCTATGGCTGGGTTTTTGGGGAGGTTCTATCCACAAACCAAGTATTATTGTATGCGATGGGTTCTTTGTAAAAGGAAGGCGTCTCTGCTGATCCTGATACCAGTTTTATGGTTGTATTATATCATTTTTTATGTGAGGTGATAGTGCATTCACAATTGTTACTATTTGTATTCATCAGGGGCGGTTACAGCAGTTTAAAATTGGGGGAATGTTATCAAGAAGGACTAAACGTTAGTAAGTGAGAAGACTGCTTACAGCCGTGCCAGGGCGAATACAATTGGGTATATGAAAATTCAAAATAGTTATAACCCGATTCTAGATTACCAGAGGCGTGTCCAGTCACTACACATTTTCAAAATGTATATTCCCAGCCAGTATCACCGCCGCGACTCTATATCGTTGTATATTGAAAATGTGTTTCCAATCACCCCCACCCCCCACGACGAGAGTCCTTGATCCGCCTATGTCACCCCCTTTCCCAGAGCTGCCATGGGAGGGTAAAAATTATCAGAAATAAATTTTAACTAGTCGAGGGACTAATATACTCGTGCATACCACTTGCATATTGTTGGTATGTATTTTACCCCACTGTTTTACCTTACTGCATCCGCCCCTGATGAGTTTTCACTTTTTCTCATTTATTTATGTGTCAAAGATGCCAAGCAGTATATGACGGCTTCTAATCCGCGTAAAAAAACTTTTTAGGTTGTATATATTTCCCCTCATAGTCCTGGTCCTGGAACTGCCATTGAATTTCGAATTTTTGCGTAACTCAGTATATAAAATTTTGGGTCAATTATTTGTAAATCTGAACTAGTTTTGTGAAAATCGTACAACAGAGACAAGGGTTATGAAAAATCTAAAAAATACACAAAAATTGTATATTTTGCACGACCTTCTCCTTAAAAATCAAAATTTTGAAATTTTCTTGTTTTCAAAATAAAGTTTAGCGTCAGGGAATCTATAGCACTTTGAATTTTCAAAATCGGCCGGTTAGATTACGAGATCTTAGGGGGCCGATATTGCCCCCTGCCGGAAATAGGGGTAGCCGGGAGCCTGACGGAAATAGGGTTAAGGTAACCTCGCCTGAAGGTCAAGGTCAAGTTCAAGTCACGATTCAAAGGCCATATCAACGTTTTCAAGGTCATTGACCCCAGAGCCTCCGGTCAAATGACCTTACCCGGTCTGACGTATATTATGCCGACATCATAGTTTAGGTACCTCTATGTTAAGGTCAAAGTCAAAGTTCAAGGTCAAAAGTCATTGGTAAAGTTCAATCCTCATTTTCCACCAAACATTTGCGTTAGTACCAGTCATAGTGTACATTTTGGCTAGTATACTACATTGTGACCTCATAGGTCAATGAACTTGAATGACCTTGACCCCGAAATTGTAGAAAATATATTTTGTGACCTTACCTCTATGGTCCTGGTCTACATTTAGCTTGTTGCCGTCTTTTTCCCGCATAATCATGGTATTTCCCATTATGCCCACAGCCTGGCCAATATGTATATATATATATATATATATATATATATATATATATATATATATATATATATATTTATAATGTTTGTCTTTTGTGGAAACACCACAATGAACGGCGGGACACTGGGTGCTGAACCCACAGCACAGAACTGTTTAATGCCTGTCATACAGCATACAGTGACGCGTTTTGAATTTTGGATGATGATGAGGTGAGAGAGACTGAAAATGAGAGCATGAATGAGTATATTCCCTCCGTTGCCCCGTCGGGCCAGCAAGCTAGGTGAAACCTGTTGTTCACCGGCCTTCAAGGGCAACGGAGAGAATAAATGATTTTCTCGTCTAGTCGTCGAGCCAGAGTCGTGTCAGAAACAGAAAAACGCCCAGTCTATACTCACCTGTTTTGCATTTTGACGAGTGATGATGAGGTGCGAGCGACTGAAGATGAGAGCATGACTTTTTTACATGTTTGTCATGCGTGGGAGCACCACAGTGTGACTCGACACAGGGTGCTGAACCACTGACATGTATAACATGCGTTATCAATAACGTTTACGGTTCGATGAAAGATGCAAGGGCGCAAGGTCCCGCGGCCGCAACCCGCCAAGACAAATCCGGGCGGACCCAGGTGAACGAAACCATTCAGAGTTTGAACATCATTTGTCCCTAACGGGACATCAGTGGCACTATATATCATCAGTGGCATAAACGATTCAAGGCTCCCCCCAGCCCCCCCGGAGAAGGCCCAATGAATCGCAATCGATGAGACCCCACGCCCCCGCGCACACAGCCGCCCGGAGAGTGCGGGAACATTACTATTTGAGCAATACTTGTTCTAAATAGCGCGGTAGGAATCTAGGAAATACTCCTATTAATTTTTTTCCATTTTTATTATAGTTTTTGGAACTTGCTCAATATTTCTGAATCGATTGCCAAAGACTTCATCCCACAGCCGCTGTCCATTGCGAGTAATTGTACATAATCTGTAGTTTCTATTTGAAAAAGGGCGAATCAGCATGTTTTGATGCCTAACATCATGGCTTGGCGGATCTATTATTCTAAATATGTTATTAAAGGTATTTGGCAACCGACTTGTCAAAAATTTGTGAACTAACAACAGTGTTTGATATTTTGCTAAATCTGTCAATTTAAGGAGACTGTATTTTTTGAATACTGGCTCGGAGCTTTGCGGAATGAAGATGCAGTCAATCACTCGCATTGCTCTTTTTTGAAGGGAAACTATTTTAAGGTGATTTTCATAGTTAATCCCCCAGAGAAGGCAACAGTAATTTAGATGGGGGAGAACAATAGAGTTATAGAGTAAACAGGCTATTCGATCATCTTTGAAAAATATATTTTTCTACTAATTATTCCAATATTTCTACTAATGATGTTTGCAATGTGATTTATATGAGCGGTAAACTTAAGTTGCTGATCAATTATAATTCCGAGATTCTTAATCTCATTCCTCATTTGAAGTTATTTTCCAATTATCTTCACATTTAAGCATATTTCTTTTTTGTACGGAGAATAACATTGTATAAAGGTTTTGTCAGTATTGAGAGAGAATAAATTTGTACAAAACCATTGAGAGACTAGATCTAGTGTGT
Source organism: Lepas anatifera (assembly GCA_034440635.1). NCBI lineage: Eukaryota > Metazoa > Arthropoda > Thecostraca > Lepadidae > Lepas > Lepas anatifera. The sequence continues at coordinate 758,559 of JAOTON010001583.1, read as the reverse complement.
TTGTGATATTGTCTTGGAGGCACTCAAGTTTTGATGCTTGAAAAGAAGAGCAGTATCATCTGCATATGTCAGGCATAACATGTTGTTGCTAATAAAGGAAAACCATTAATGTTGCTCATTAATCATTAATTAATTATTAATCCTTAATAAATAATCATTAATCATTAATAAATAATCATTAATCATTAATCATTAATAAATAATCATTAATCATTAATAAATCATTAATGAAAATCATCTAAAAGCGGGCCAAGGATGGAGCCTTGTGGCTCACCAATATCAATATTTTTGAGATATGACCTAAGACCATCAATCTCAACGCATTGTTTTCTATTTGTAAGATATGACTTCAATATGAGGTGTACATTACTTATTATTTCATATTTTTTCAATTTGTCTAGGAGAATATTATGATCAACTGTGTCAAAAGCTTTTCGTAAATCTATGAAAACACTAGCAATATATTCATTGCTTCGAAACTTTTCGTGACACAATCTTGAAATAAGATAATTGGCTTACATGTTGATTTATTTTTCTGGAAACTGAATTGATTTTGATGGATAATTGAATGTTCTGTGAGGTATTTCTCTAGTCTAATGTGAATAATTTTTTTCAAGTATTTTAGAGATGAATGGAAGTATACTAATTGGCCGGTAATTATTGAACTTTTTGTACTCCCCACTCTTATAAATAGGCTTGACTACAGCTATTTTCAAGCAATCAGGAGACACACCGTTGGCAAGACAAGCATTGCACATTTTGATCAAATATTTCAGAATCGCTTCATACGTATTTTTGAACAATTTTGTGTTGATATGATCGATTCAAGCACCAACATTTTTCCATTTATTGAGGATTGTCCTTACTTCTTCCTCATTTGTTAAAGTCAGGTCCATGGATCGGTCATTTTCGAGTAGGTATTCTAATGGATCCTTCGCTGAGAGAGGAATGCCATTTTTAGCTGGAGGCCAATAGAGGAAAAGTAATTATTGAAAGTTTCTGCAAAATTTCTTCGTGAGATGATTTCATTACCTTTTAGATCAATCACAGAGTAAGGGATATTATATTTATTTTTGGTAGCGTTTCTTAAGGCCGCGATTGTCGCCCAGGCTTTCCTTCCATCGCTTTTCACTTTACGAAATTCGTTTAAGAAGTACTGCTTTTTTGCATTTCGTATGACTGAATTGAGTACATCGCGGTATTTTTGGTACCTCAACTTATCAGCCTCTAACTTAATTTTAATTGTTTGTGGAAAAGCTTGTTTTTATTGTTGATAGAATGAAAAATTGCGGTGGATATCCATTCTTTTCTCGTATGATATTTTTCGGTTTCTTGAAGAGGTATAGGAAAATTTATCAATTCCTTTTCTATAGGTTGACACTATATGCTCTGCAATACAATTGGGGTCACTTAATGAATCAATTATTTCCATTTCATCCCGAAGAAAGCATTTCAGCTCTTCAGTTTTTCTATAGTCAAACAGACAAACAGTATCACTTTGTTGCACAGTGTTATTTACGAATGTATTTGAGAAAATCATCACCAGAAGATGATCAGATTTGACATCTATGATCTACCTTGGCCTTGAAGATATTGATCTAGGTCAATGAAAATTGGCCATAATATAGATCACCACAGTCCCCACCCATCCCCCAACCGGCGTTTTTCTACACCTCTTAGTTTTTGAGATCTTAGTGGAGCCTACCAGTCCCCCTCCAGTGACCGTTAGGGCCAGACCCTTTTCCAGTGTGGGTGTTAACATAACCTCGACATTTCATTGTCCATATACCCCCAAAGAGATATAGATCCACACCCCTACCCTCCAAACATAGACTGGCACTAGCTTCGTCTGCGTGGTCACAGGTGCACTGCAGTAACTGTCCGCGTGGTCACAGGTGCACTGCAGTAACTGTCCGCGTGGTCACAGGTGCAGCGCAGTAATTCTGTCCGCGTGGTCACAGGTGCAGCGCAGTAACTCTGTCCTCGTGGCCACAGGTGCAGTGCAGTAATTCTGTCCTCGTGGTCACAGGTGCAGTGTAGCAACTCTGTCCTCGTGGTCACATGTGCAGTGAAGTAACTTTGTCCTCGTGGTCACAGGTACAGTGTAGTAATTCTGTCCTCGTGATCACAGGTGCAGTGCAGTAACTCTGTCCTAGTGATCACAAGTGCAGTGTAGTAACTCTGTCCTCGTGGCCACAGGTGCAGTGCAGTAACTCTGTCCTCGTGTTTACAGGTGCAGTGCGGTAACTCTGTCCGCGTGGTCACAGGTGCAGTGCAGCAACTCTGTCTGAAAGGTCACATGTGCAGTGTAGTAACTCTGTCCTAGTGATCACAAGTGCGGTGTAGAAACTCTGTCCTCGTGGCCACAGGTGCAGTGCAGTAACTTTGTCCGCGTGGTCACATGTGCAGTCGAGTAACTTTGTCCGTGTGTTCACAGGTAAAGTGTGGTAACTCTGTCCTCGTGGTTACAGGTGCAGTGTAGTAACTCTGTCCGCGTGATCACAGGTGCAGTGTAGTAGCTCTATCCTCGTGGTCACAGGTGCAGTGCAGTAACTCTGTCCGCGTGGTCACAGGTGCAGTGCAGTAACTCTGTCCTAGTGATCACAAGTGCAGTGTAGTAACTTTGTCCTCGTGGCCACAGGTGCAGTGCAGTAACTCTGTCCTCGTGTTTACAGGTGCAGTGCGGTAACTCTGTCCGCGTGGTCACAGGTGCAGTGCAGCAACTCTGTCTGAAAGGTCACATGTGCAGTGTAGTAACTCTGTCCTAGTGATCACAAGTGCGGTGTAGAAACTCTGTCCTCGTGGCCACAGGTGCAGTGCAGTAACTTTGTCCGCGTGGTCACATGTGCAGTCGAGTAACTTTGTCCGTGTGTTCACAGGTAAAGTGTGGTAACTCTGTCCTCGTGGTTACAGGTGCAGTGTAGTAACTCTGTCCGCGTGATCACAGGTGCAGTGTAGTAACTCTATCCTCGTGGTCACAGGTGCAGTGCAGTAACTCTGTCCGCGTGGTCACAGGTGCAGTGCAGTAACTTTGTCCGCGTGGTCACATGTGCAGTCGAGTAACTTTGTCCGTGTGTTCACAGGTAAAGTGTGGTAACTCTGTCCTCGTGGTTACAGGTGCAGTGTAGTAACTCTGTCCGCGTGATCACAGGTGCAGTGTAGTAACTCTATCCTCGTGGTCACAGGTGCAGTGCAGTAACTCTGTCCGCGTGGTCACAGGTGCAGTGCAAAAACTTTGTCCACGTGGTCACAGGTGCAGTGTAGTAACTCTGTCCTCGTGATCACAAGTGCAGTGTAGTAGCTCTGTCCACGTGGTCAGATGAGCAGTGTAGTAACTCTGTCCGCGTGGTCACAGGTGCAGTGTAGTAACTCTGTCCGCGTGGTCACAGGTGCAGTGTAGTAACTCTGTCCGCGTGGTCGGATGAGCAGTGTAGTATCTCTGTCCGCGGGGTCACAGGTACAGTGTAGTAACTCTGTCCTCGTGGTTACAGGTGCAGTGCAAAAACTTTGTCCACGTGGTCACAGGTGCAGTGTAGTAACTCTGTCCACGTGGTCACAAGTGCGGTGTAGTAACTCTGTCCTCGTGGTCACAGTTGCAGTGTAGAAACCCTGTCCTCGTGATCACAAGTGCGGTGCAGTAACTCTGTCCTCGTGGTCACAGGTGCAGTGCAAAAACTTTGTCCTCGTGGTCACAGGTGCAGTGTAGAAACTCTGTCCTCGTGGCCACAGGTACAGTGTAGTATCTCTGTCCGCGGGGTCACAGGTACAGTGTAGTAACTCTGTCCCCGTGGTTACAGGTGCAGTGCAGTAACTCTGCCCTCGTGATCACAAGTGCGGTGTAGTAACTCTGTCCTCGTGGTCACAGGTGCAGTGTAGTAACTCTGTCCTTGTGGTCACAGGTACAGTGTAGTAACTCTGTCCTCGTGGTCACAGGTACAGTGTAGTATCTCTGTCTGCGGGGTCACAGGTACAGTGTAGTAACTCTGTCCTCGTGGTCACAGGTGCAGCGCAGTAACTCTGTCCTCATGGCCACAGGTGCAGTGTAGTAACTCTGTCCTCGTGGTTACAGGTGCAGTGTAGTAACTCTGCCCTCGTGATCACAAGTGCGGTGTAGTAACTCTGTCCTCGTGGTCACAGGTACAGTGTAGTATCTCTGTCTGCGGGGTCACAGGTACAGTGTAGTAACTCTGTCCTTGTGGTCACAGGTACAGTGTAGTAACTCTGTCCTCGTGGTCACAGGTACAGTGTAGTATCTCTGTCTGCGGGGTCACAGGTACAGTGTAGTAACTCTGTCCTCGTGGTCACAGGCGCAGCGCAGTAACTCTGTCCTCGTGGCCACAGGTGCAGTGCAGTAACTCTGTCCTCATGGTCACAGGTGCAGTGCAGTAACTCTGTCCGCGTGATCACAGGTGCAGTGTAGTAATTCTGTCCTCGTGGTCACAGGTACAGTGTAGTATCTCTGTCTGCGGGGTCACAGGTGCAGTGTAGTAACTCTATCCTCGTGGTCACAGGTGCACTGCAGTAACTGTCCGCGTGATCACAGGTGCAGTGCAGTAACTCTGTCCTAGTGATCACAAGTGCAGTGTAGTAACTCTGTCCTCGTGGCCACAGGTGCAGTGCAGTAACTCTGTCCTCGTGTTTACAGGTGCAGTGCGGTAACTCTGTCCGCGTGGTCACAGGTGCAGTGCAGCAACTCTGTCTGAAAGGTCACATGTGCAGTGTAGTAACTCTGTCCTAGTGATCACAAGTGCGGTGTAGAAACTCTGTCCTCGTGGCCACAGGTGCAGTGCAGTAACTTTGTCCGCGTGGTCACATGTGCAGTCGAGTAACTTTGTCCGTGTGTTCACAGGTAAAGTGTGGTAACTCTGTCCTCGTGGTTACAGGTGCAGTGTAGTAACTCTGTCCGCGTGATCACAGGTGCAGTGTAGTAACTCTATCCTCGTGGTCACAGGTGCAGTGCAGTAACTCTGTCCGCGTGGTCACAGGTGCAGTGCAGTAACTTTGTCCGCGTGGTCACATGTGCAGTCGAGTAACTTTGTCCGTGTGTTCACAGGTAAAGTGTGGTAACTCTGTCTTCGTGGTTACAGGTGCAGTGTAGTAACTCTGTCCGCGTGATCACAGGTGCAGTGTAGTAACTCTATCCTCGTGGTCACAGGTGCAGTGCAGTAACTCTGTCCGCGTGGTCACAGGTGCAGTGCAAAAACTTTGTCCACGTGGTCACAGGTGCAGTGTAGTAACTCTGTCCTCGTGATCACAAGTGCGGTGTAGTAGCTCTGTCCGCGTGGTCAGATGAGCAGTGTAGTAACTCTGTCCGCGTGGTCACAGGTGCAGTGTAGTAACTCTGTCCGCGTGGTCACAGGTGCAGTGTAGTAACTCTGTCCGCGTGGTCGGATGAGCAGTGTAGTATCTCTGTCCGCGGGGTCACAGGTACAGTGTAGTAACTCTGTCCTCGTGGTTACAGGTGCAGTGCAAAAACTTTGTCCACGTGGTCACAGGTGCAGTGTAGTAACTCTGTCCACGTGGTCACAAGTGCGGTGTAGTAACTCTGTCCTCGTGGTCACAGTTGCAGTGTAGGAAACCCTGTCCTCGTGATCACAAGTGCGGTGCAGTAACTCTGTCCTCGTGGTCACAGGTGCAGTGCAAAAACTTTGTCCTCGTGGTCACAGGTGCAGTGTAGAAACTCTGTCCTCGTGGCCACAGGTACAGTGTAGTATCTCTGTCCGCGGGGTCACAGGTACAGTGTAGTAACTCTGTCCCCGTGGTTACAGGTGCAGTGCAGTAACTCTGCCCTCGTGATCACAAGTGCGGTGTAGTAACTCTGTCCTCGTGGTCACAGGTGCAGTGTAGTAACTCTGTCCTTGTGGTCACAGGTACAGTGTAGTAACTCTGTCCTCGTGGTCACAGGTACAGTGTAGTATCTCTGTCTGCGGGGTCACAGGTACAGTGTAGTAACTCTGTCCTCGTGGTCACAGGTGCAGCGCAGTAACTCTGTCCTCATGGCCACAGGTGCAATGTAGTAACTCTGTCCTCGTGGTTACAGGTGCAGTGTAGTAACTCTGCCCTCGTGATCACAAGTGCGGTGTAGTAACTCTGTCCTCGTGGTCACAGGTACAGTGTAGTATCTCTGTCTGCGGGGTCACAGGTACAGTGTAGTAACTCTGTCCTTGTGGTCACAGGTACAGTGTAGTAACTCTGTCCTCGTGGTCACAGGTACAGTGTAGTATCTCTGTCTGCGGGGTCACAGGTACAGTGTAGTAACTCTGTCCTCGTGGTCACAGGCGCAGCGCAGTAACTCTGTCCTCGTGGCCACAGGTGCAGTGCAGTAACTCTGTCCTCATGGTCACAGGTGCAGTGCAGTAACTCTGTCCGCGTGATCACAGGTGCAGTGTAGTAATTCTGTCCTCGTGGTCACAGGTACAGTGTAGTATCTTTGTCTGCGGGGTCACAGGTACAGTGTAGTAACTCTGTCCTCGTGGTTACAGGTGCACTGCAGTAACTCTATCCTCGTGGTCACAGGTGCAGTGTAGTAACTCTGTCCTCGTGATGACAAGTGCGGTGTAGTAACTCTGTCCGCGTGGTCACAGGTGCAGTGTAGTAACTCTGTCCGCGTGGTCAGATGAGCAGTGTAGTAACTCTGTCCGCGTGGTCACAGGTACAGTGCAGTAACGGCGAGATTGGGTACGGTCGGCGCCGCCGCTCCCTGCCCGCCAGCAGCGATCCCAACATGGTATTCCAGGTGCAGACCAGCACCATCCTCAACGTCCAGTTCCTGGACGAGGAGACCGAGGTCTACGCTGGTGAGTCAGGGCTTTCACGACTGCTCCTCAGACTGTCAATTTAACATGTGTCCAGCTCCGAGCTCATAGTGTAAGATGATGAGGATGAACTCATTTTAGAAATGCATTGATATTATTTCGGTTGTCTTTTCGATAATTTTGGTTTAAAAAATCGGTTGTATGCATATCATAACAACATGTTTTGGTGCTTGGTCTAAATTCCTTAAGCTAATGACATGAGCCGTTATTTGTGGTTCGCTTGGCTTTCGATTTGTATGTGAATTTGTTGAAATTCAAAAGCTTCCAAAATAATTTTGGAGTGCCAGCTGTTCGGTGACATTTGATGTAAAAGGGGACGAATAAGCCGGAAGTTTCTTTTAGGAAAATAAAAAAGTACTTTTTATGCCTCCAAGTAAGCCGCAATTTGTCACGCATCCTGAAATAGATATCGGGTTCCTAGCAGCTACCACAAATGCCTTACCTGGAAAATATTATGGTTCTGATCCAGTTTGGTGAAAAGACAGCCTGATACCAACAGACGGTCCCGGCCTCCTTTACCGACGTTTACATATGCATGCACTCACCCTTTATACCTGAGGGAAGAGGGATGAGTGGCTCAAGAGCGGAGAACTTGCCCTCTGAGCCACAGGTCCCGGGTTCACGTCCCGGCAGAGCCTCTGATGTTGATTTGATCCCCCAAATCCCTTCAAACAGAGTGAGAGCTAGCGGCGCTGTCGACAGGCAGCTAGTGTGTCGTAAATCCCAAAAATAGTTATTCAATTACTGCGGTAAGCCGCGTGCACATCTGTACATAGGTGTCGCTGTGGACTGGCCGGCGGCGGGCCGGGGTCTGACCTCTGATGTAGTGCGTGTGGTGGCCAACAGGATTCATTAACGGCGCCCAGGAGCCGTATGCGGTGGGGTACGCGCGACAGGTACCCGAGTTCGGCGGTGCGCGTCTGACGCGTAGAGATGGCGGCACTGTCGAGTACCCTAACCAACTTTACAACCACGCAACTATAGTTCGCGCCTCCGCCACAGCCCTGCTTGTGGCGCTGCTTTTTGCTGTGTGAGATGCGAGTGTGATGTGCTCTAGCGCCGAATATTAGGTAGTGTTTGTCAACATGTACTGGCTCCATATTTTTCCTCGTTATGTATTTGAGGATATGATTCGAATGGAAAGGCAAAACAAGTTACTGATAACCCATCCTTCGGTTGACATGGTTTTAAACGATTGTGCTGCTTAGTGTGACAAAAAGCTACAGATATTTTCGGATCCTTGTCAGGGATATTGTATATTCACATAAACTGAGAAATCGGGCAGGGAAGTACACCACTGGCGATGTCCGTGATGGATTTGCTTCTTGATTACTATGGGTATGTTCGGGACTTGAGGCATTCCACTTTCATAGTAAAATGCAACCGTGTCTGTGAAGAGGGCGCTCGGTTACATGCATTTAGCTCGTATGCTAAATATGCAAAGCAAATGAGAAACAATTACGAATCCAGAGTAGAACAGGCTTAACACGCGCATTGATGGGGGGCGGGTACCCGCCCCCCTCGGGTTTTTCGGAGATAGTAGAAAAACGGCGGCGCGTAGCGCCGCCGTACTTGGTATACCTTTTCCCTCATCATTTTTACAACTTCTCTGAAAATTGTAAGGTTAGGTCATCTCAGGTCAGGTCACCAGTACAGGTCAAGTGACCCGACCTCAAAAAAAGTTTAAGATAGCATAAGTCGGAGCAGGGTGAACTTATCTGATTGAAACTCATATCACATAATGGCCCCACCGAGTTCTCTAACATATGTTCCGGTATTTTTGATATCGATGACCTAAGGTCAGGTACGAAGCATGACCTCTCCAATGGAAATACATGGGAAAAATGGTTTTTACGGAATAACTCAGTAACGGATGGTGATAGAGCATTTATTTTAGCTGCATTAGACTCGCCTGGGCTTTGCGGTTCTAATGATATGCATTTTATATAATTTGACCCTGACCTGACCTCAGGTCAGGTCAAATCCTTGTTTTGACCTAGCAAGGTCAAATTATATATCATTCGATTCGGCTTGCTAAGAGGATTCATATAGGTCAAGTCGTTTTGCTCTATCTTTACTTGTTCAGATGTAATGCCCGAAAAACTGAATTTTACATGTTATCCCTATGACGGGCATGTTTTGACCTCTCGTGACCTTAAATGTGACCTGACAAAAAAATAGTTCAAATGTTCTCGATGGAGAAGTGGATGGGCAGCCCAACGCCGTTTACCGTTTTTCGCTACCTACCGTGGTTCTCGAGATCTTAGGGGGGCGGGTACCCGCCCCCCGTCAATGCGAAGGTGGCTCAGACCCCCGTCAATGCGCGTGTTAAAGGTTTGAACTTCGTATTCGTGAAGAACCTTCTTTTCGTTAATATAATACCACTTGAACTAGTAAGAATGTACTCACACATCTGGCTTACGCAACTGAACTGCGCTAAAGAACCCTTTTTAGATCATTCATAAAAATGTATCGATATTGTGCCATCTTTCGAATTATTTTCTAAATACTTACAATCTCTTCCGCCCAATTTTATTATTCGTTTTCAGCACAGCATTTTCCGAAGGGCGAATCGTTCTAGAAATTATGAGCGCTTATAATTGATAGATTTGCAGATCTGTTGCGCACAGTAATAATCATTCAATCTAAACGCCATTTTTGAGGGCGTACTTGCATTGAACCGACTTCTCATAAGTCACCAGAAATGTTCATTTTTGATTTGTGACTGACAAAAGAAGTGACACAGAGACGCAGTGCATCTCTTGTCACGGACCATACGTTGATAATTAAATGACCTTAACTTACGCATCGAGTTCGCAATTGCAATTACTTTAACCGTCCAAAGCAACTGTTTTATACACCCGTTAACATATTTCGTGACGTAGCTCGATACGGCTTGTGCCTAAAAATGTGATACACAGCCTGTCAAAATCGACAAGTGGAAACAGGTCCATCTAATCCTTTTGACGCCATCTCTAGAGTTGAATATCTCTTCGATGTCCTTCAAGCCTAGTTAGACTGCTAATAGTTGTACTACCCACTGGTGAGTGCTGTGTTTTGTGATCAGTTGGGGAGCATTGTGAGCGCGCGAGCCTGATGGATCCGGCGATGAGGAGCGCCGACCGTGGCCGCCACGCGCGGTTGTCGAGCATGTTGGCAACCGGGCCTGGCGCCGGGGCCCGTGCCCTCGTCTCCGCAGCGTCGCCCTCTGGCTATAGTGTGCTGTACTTACCTGCGACGTGCTGTGTTCATTTAGAGGAACAGCAAAGCACAGCGTTTAGGTACTTGATCGGTCGGTGTTCCTGGTGAAGTATTTTCTGTCGATATTGTTCTGTGCGGTCATTCCCTGATTCTTATTCCCCGTATTTGAAGTGCATATACCAAAGTTATTAATTAGAAATTAATTCTTTCATTTTGTTGAGGAACAAAGAGCGAATATTAAATGGTCTCTGCGCCTGAAAGGGGAAGATGAGGAAGTGTCTGGGGCTGTTTGGTGCCCCGCGAGCTGGCTGGTGCTCTGGTGCCTGGCGTGAGGCAGTGAAGCTGTACTGCTAGGGCTACCATGTTGTTCAGAGGGTGTCGCGCTCAGTTACGGGCCTAATGCCTTACGTAGCGACTTAAGCCTACTAACAAATAAAAATATGCTAATCATTTGCAGTGTTTTTATGGTTGTCACCTTTCGATTCGGTAATCCGCTCTGTACACAACAGCATGCACCAGTAGGGAATTCCGAGTCAGCAGGAGGGAAAAACCTGCCAACTCGCCAACCGGGGATCACGGCTGGCCTGGAACACTGACACAGCACTGCGACAAACAATTCTGCACGAAATCAGGGTTGATTTCCCGGCTCCAATAAAGAAAAAACCATCAGAAAAGTCGACACCCAGCGGGGGGAAGGACGGGAGGACGCATTCCCCTGTTAGCCAACCAGGGGGACGTCCCCCAAATTGTTTTGGTCCATCGTCATTAATGCTGTCAGGTACCGAATATGCTCAAAATTTTCCTCCTCCGGTCTGCACTAGCCCAAGTCCGTCCCCCCTGTAAAAATTCCGTGGCGGCGCCCCTGGTGATTACAGTGGATATATACAAATGCCTACGTGACCTAACCCCTTCATCCGGATTTAGGGGTGAAGTATCCAAAATCATGGATGTATTCTGAAACCAGTTGATTTTTTCACTATTTTGAGCCATATTCCCTTACTTCACACTTCGCTATTTAGATGATCCACTACCTCCCCGTTCTGTCCCTTCCTAATTTCAGTTAATGGGAATAATTTCAAATTCCTAATTAAAAGGCCGAGTTTATACCAGCATTTTCAAGGTCATTGAGCCCAGTGCTTCCGTGAAATGGCGTCACCCAGTATGACGTATATTATGCTATGACCTCAGAGTTAATGTTACTCAATGTTAACACGCGCATTGACGGGGGACGGGTACCCGCCCCCCCTCGGGTTTTTCAGAGATAGCAGAAAAACGGCGGCGCGTAGCGCCGCCGTACTTGGCATACCTTTTCTCTCATCATTTTTACAACTTCTGTGAAAATTTTAAGGTTAGGTCATCTCAGGTCGGGTCACTAGTACAGGTCAAGTGACCCAACCTAAAAAAGTTTAAGATAGCATAAGTCGGAGCAGAGTGAACTTATCCGATTGAAACTTAAATGTGTTCGAGGATCAAAAAGCCAACTTTCCGTACTTTCACATAACGGAACAGAGGTGACAGGCGACGTTGAACGAGCTAACTTGTTGAACCAGGCATTTGCAGACAAATTCACTAATCCAGATGTTCATGTATTTCCCGAGACGCCCAGTTACGATCTCCCCATATTGGACCGTTTTGTGGTGACAGAACACAGTGTGCGCTGTGCGCTGAATGACTTGGAAAAGCACAAGGCGTGCGGTCCTGATAATGTAAGTGCACGCATAATCAAAGAGTGCAACGAACAACTGTCAGTTCCACTCTTCATACTGTTTAACAAGTCTGTGTCACAAGGAATATTCCCGAGCAGATGGGCGGAAGCAAATATTGTTCCGTAACATAAAAAAGGGTCTCGAAAACTGGCTTCTAATTATCGCTCGATCTCGCTCACCCCACTGTTTGGAAAAATTCTGGAACGTTGTGTATGTGACGCCCTTCTATCGCACGTCCTCCCAGTTTTGGCTCCAAATCAGCATGGGTTTGTTCCACGTCAATCCTGCGATACAAATTTAGCTTCTCTCATGAAAACTGTGTGGAAGTCCGTTAACTCCAAAATTCAAACAGACGTCATATACACGGACTACGCAGCAGCGTTCCAGAGCGTTAACCACAGACTCCTGATATACAAGTTAGGATATTCGTGCAATATTACCGGTTCAGCTCTAAATTGGCTCTCTTCATATTTGGTTAACCAAAAACAGCGCGTAATTGTAAATGGAAAATTTTCTGAATGGACACCTGTACGCTCTGGAACACCAGAAGGCGGGATTCTATCACCATTGTTGTTCGCCCTGTTCGTGAATGACCTAGCCTCAAAAATCAAGACAAATTGTCTGTTATTTGCTGATGACGTCAAGCTCTACCACCAGATTACCTCTTTAGCGGACACCGAACTTCTTCAGGCCGACCTCAATGCTTTAGCTGAGTGGTCTCGCGCTTGGAACCTTCAGTTGAACCCGGAAAAATGTAAATCATTTACAATGACTCTAAAACGCCAACAAATTCTGGTCACTTACAAAATTCAAAACATTCCATTAGAAAAAGTTACTTCTGTACGTGAACTCGGCGTGTGGCTAGATTCCAAATTAACTTTCGCAAATCACATTGATCAGGTTGTCAGCAAGGCAAACAGGGCACTCGGCTTGATGATAAGATCCCTCCAAACAGGTCACCCAGTGGGGGCACCGAGATGGAGATCAAAATTCAAACCAGAGCCGATCTTGGCGGCGTATTTTGGCAACATTAGGTCGATTTTGGAATACGGATGTATCGTTTGGGGAGGAGCTGCCAAGACCCACCTAGACAGACCCTAAAAATACAGCACAAGTTTCTAATTTGGCTATCATCAGTTTCATTCCGACACTCACAGTCCTTGGCCTATTCCAATCTTTTGGCATGCTTTAAAATTGAGTCACTCGCCAACCGCAGGATTCAGTATGACATTTCGTTCGTACACAAGACTATCACTGCCAGGACTGACTCTGCCCTACTGCTCGGGAGCTTTCCACTGCACGTGTCGTCACGATACACTCGTGCAATGACGGGAACCTTGCTGCATGTGCCGTTAGGGAGAGTAGACACGGTCAAGCGCGGTCTGTTTTGCCGTGCACCTGGAGCTTTTAACGCTTTCGTAGCTGCATGCCCCCATGCTGATCCTTTCAGGTGCACATACACTCAATTCAGGGCTCAGATACGTGCTTATATCAAGCAGCTACCGGCAGAGCCGATGTAGTAATCTCCCGTCTGGGTTGTGTGGTGTGCAGTGATTTTTATTCTTATTTTACTTTTATGCCTGATTTAGGATCCAGTCCATTTATTGAGGTACTTTACAATGTACTCGCCTCCTGTGTATCTGTCGATGGGCTCATATATGCTATTATGTATTTTATATTTTATTTTAAGTGCTTATAGCTGTATTTTACACTGTATCTTCCGTATTTTAGTGATTACCCGATGATGTTTTATAATATTGACTTGAGCTTTTATTGGGATGATTCCTGTTGCTCATGAGCCCTAATAAACAAATAAACAAATAAACTCATATCACAGTTTAGCGAAGTTTTTGTTCTTCACCAATGACTTGTTTCCCGTAAACCATAAGTTTTGACATAAGGGGCATTTCAGAACAAAACGACCAAAAATATTTCAATTTGATACCACCATGTCTAGAAAAAATCTGAAACTTTGTTTCTAGGGCAGTTCTGGGTCATGAACATGTGAGAATCTTAGCCCCCTTCGTCCGTGTTATAGCCTCCAATGATTACCGAGTTATAGCCCGAGGCATTTTCAGGAGGTCACGTTGTAGACTCATCTTTGATGTTTCAGAACTCAAAAACGCATTGCTTGATTAACAAGTTTTGTATATCATTGAACTCGTCTTGAACCATACATTGTTTGGGAAAAATAAAATTTAAAAAATTCAAAAATTTTGAGTATTAATTCGTTCAACCTTTTCTTTTGTTACCTAGCTTCACCTGTTCGCAGTTGAACTTGACCTTTTCGACACTTCAAAAAGTTTGCTTCATAAATTGTCTTTTGATAATTTTTTTAAATTGTGTTGTTGCCATAGATTCAAAATGTTTAGCACCTAAGGTAGGTATGCAGAGGTTTTTGACCACTGGATGAGTGCAGCCTTATGTTAAACACCGCAAACGAAGCGATTGCTTTTGGAATCGGTTGCTTGCAATGGTATTGCATTGTCTTTATGAAATTTTCATCGTGCAAGTGTCAGAGTTTATAAGAATTAAATTTCATCTTACTGATACACCTCCTAAGTTTTTCGAGGTTAGGTTGCTTGACCTGATCTGGCCCAGACCTAAAATTTTATTGTTTATTGTTTATTTGTGTCATGAGCAACAGGTTACCCCCAATTACAGCTCATGTCGTATCGAAGACGATCAAACACGACCGACGATCGAACACTCAGCTTATACAGGATACAACGAATCCATATACGCACTAAATACAAATAAAACGTCCTAACAAGAACAAGGGGAGATCACTACAGACTTTTTATATACGCGCGGACTTTTTTATTATAAATTTGGTTCAAGTTGTTCCTAGTACGGCTGCCGGAGTCGGAGTCTCACTAAAGTCATCAAGGGACTTGTCACGGAGACCCCGACCCCACCACCCGAACGAGCAACTCCCTCAATGGAGGGTCAATTTAGAAGCCAAAGTTTAACGTCCCACAAAGCACAGGGACGGCCGCCCCGCTCAGGTCACCCTCTCATCAGTCAGTTGCCAGCCGACCTGTACGTCGGGTAAACTATTGAGCGCCGGAGCGTCTCAGGGGAACCGATTCCAAGCCTGGACATGCACTGCCACTGCATGCTTCTGAGCAGCGGGCCGGAGCCCAACGCTCTACCAACTGAGCTACCGGGGCAACTGAGATCTGAACTGACAAAATGTTGAACTGAGTGCATCTGAATTTTGACACACGGTTAAGAAAGAGTTCATAGCACCAGCCGCCCGACAAAATACACTTCTTTTCACCGTATCTTCCCTGGCGAAGGGAACATGGAGCAATGTACCGTTCATATTCCGGGTGGGTCGCGCGGGGATGTGAAGGGGGAATGTCCCGAGCAAGAGAGCAGAGTCCACCTTCCTGGCTAGAATTTTGTGAACGAAAAGTATGTACATCGTACTGATACCTCCTGTTTGAAAGGCTGGTTATGTTAACCCGCGCCCCACCGGGGGTCCGGCGCCACCTTCGCCCCACCGGGGGGCCATCGATGGCCCCCCTCTAACTCCGAAAATATGGGCGTTAGCGCAAATCTGCAAAGTGCAATAGAAAGCTCGCGTGAATTCAGTAAGAAATTACTTCACATGTTTTAGTGCTCAGGTCAATGGTTTGACCTCCAGAGGTCAAATTAGGTCAAGATCGGCTATTTTCACTCAAATATGCAATGATTAAGCCAACTGGGCATAACTCTTATGTCATTAGAGCTATTGAGGCCTGGTAAAGTACATTTGATAGCAAATTGCCAGTACTTTTTCCGCTATGTGGAACGTAAAGACCTCCCGCCAGTGGTTTGACCGCCAGAGGTCACCTCGTGACCTAATATGACCTGAGGTCATGAAAGGTCAAAAAGTGACCTTGCCGTATATCAAATGAAAGCCAGTGACAAGACAAACACGATGGTGTTTGTTCCACCGCTCTAGCTCAATTAGGTCAAAAGTTATTGTCAAAATACTGTTTTTGACCTCTGGTGACCTTGGATGACCTTGGAAAAGTCAAAGGGCAAATATGACCCCTGGGATCCGTGAAAGGGTGTCCAGCAACGTTGTTCTGAGCAGTCTGAGTATTTGTAATCATTTTTGTGGCTTTTATATCATGAAATAGCTTTTCCCCATGCTTTTCCAATGGGAGAGGTCGCCTCGTGACCTGACCTCAGGGCACGAAATCGAAAAATCCCGGATATACACCTTGTAGACCCTGGAGGGGTCATGATGTGTAGGAAGTTTCAAATCGATCGACTTTGAAATGTAGCTCTTACAGAGCTCTAAAGGTGAAGTGAGGTGACCTTGGTTGACCTCGTCTGGTGACCTGACCTTGGGTGACCCGGGGTAAAAAATTTCAGGGATGATGGGAAAATGATGCAGTGAGAGGTAGAGCCCTCAACCGCGGTGCTGCGCCTCGTCGTTTTTCTGCTATCCCGGAAAAACCTTAGGGGGCCATCGATGGCCCCCCGGTGGGGCGAGGGTTAAAAGTCGCCAAAAGGTCTGAGTATGCCAAAGACATTATTAATGTACGAGTAGTGGAAGCGAGCCAGATAAGGAATTTATATTGAACCCCTTCAAGTCTTTCAAGGTTTGCTTGGGCGGCACCCCCCAAATCACGCAACCGTATTCTAGAATTGCCCGAACGTTGCCAAAATAAGCTGCCAGGAGAGGTTCCGGTGACAATTCTCCCTCAGTATGGCAAGACTGGAGGGTTCTAATCATCACGCCAAGAGCTCTGTTTGCTTTAGTTACCGTGTTGTTGATGTGGTCGGCGAAGGTTAATTTGGTGTCCAGCCATACCCCGAGATCCCGGATTGAATCTACCCGGTCCAGAGCAGTGCTTTGAATTTTGTAGGTGACCAGGGTGGGGTTCCGTTTCAGAATAATTGAGAATGTTTTGCATTTCAAAGGATTTAGTTGGAGTTTCCAATCATGGGACCATTGTGTGAGAGCATTCAGGTCTCCCTGAAGCCGCTCAATGTCCTCCAAGGAGATAATTGGCTGTACAATTTTACGTCGTCCGCAAAAAGAAGGCAGTTCGTTTTGATCACGTCTGGGAGATCGTTCACAAACAGAGCAAAGAGCAATGGTGAGAGAATGCTACCCTCTGGTGTTCCAGAGATTACCCTGGTCCAATCCGAACACTTTCCGTTGACTATGACACGTTGCTTTCGATTGCTCAAATAGGATGATAGCCAATTTAGTGCCAGGTCAGTGATTTGGTAAGAGTGCTTGAGCTTGTATAGGAGAAGTTTGTGATTGACGCTCTGGAACGCCGCAGAGTAATCGGTATAAATGACATCGGTTTGGTGGCCAGAAGAGATCGAATCCCACGCTGTTTTTAAGAAGAGAGGCTAAATCTGTTTCGCAAGACCTGCGTGGGACAAAACCATGCTGTTTGTCTGACAAGACGGGTTGAACATGGAGTATTAGTGAATCCCGTATACAGCTCTCCAATAGCTTGCTGAACAGGGGCAGGAGTGAAACGGCCCGATAATTTGATGGTATTTTTTAGATCCATTTTTGTGTATTTGTACAATGTTAGCCCCTGCCCACCTACTCGGGAACACACCATCGGATACGGATTTATTGAAGAGTATGTTAAGTGGGGTTACAAGCTGGTCAGAGCACTCCCTAATAATTCGCGCACTGATGTTGTCTGGCCCACAAGCTTTGTGGGGCTGGAGATCGTGCAGGGCAGACCTAATGCTAGCAACACTAACAGTAAAACAGTTGAAACGTGGGAGGTCGTGCCTCGGGGCATCAGGAAGGACTTCTGCGTCAGGTGCGGTGAATTTTGAAGCAAACACTCGGTTGAATAAATTCGCCCGCTCCACATCTGAGGTGACTTCCCTATCTCCGTTCAATAAAACAGGTAATTGGCCCTTTGCTTCCTTGACACATTCAAAAAACGACCAGAAACGTTTTGGGTTTGATTTAAAGTCTCCTATCAGCCCAAGTATGCAGCGTAAGTACCTCGAGCAAAAATTTCCTTAAAATAGCGACGCTTGACCTGGAAGTTGTTCAGAGATTCGGGGTTTTTGTTCCACTTTGGTTGCAACGTTCTCCGTTCCGGAGAATGCCAGAAGCTGCAAAAATGTCGGGTTAAAGGTAAATGAAGTGCGGTGGCGCTGCGCGATGGTGTTTTTTTTACTACCTGTGGAAACCCGAGGAGGCCGGTTGCCCCCCCTCGTGTGGGTGCGTGTAATTCTCATAAGCTCTGACACTTGTACGATGAAAATTCATAAAGAAAATGCAGTTCCATTGCAAGCAACCGATTCCAAAAGCAATCGCTTTGTTTGCGGTGTTAAACATAAGGCTGCACTCATGCAGTGCCCAAAAACCTCTGCATACCTACCTTAGGTGCTAAACATTTTGAATCTATTGCAAGAACGTATTTTTTAAATTTTGTTATCAAAGATAATTCATGAAGCAAAGTTCTTGAGGTGTCAAAAGGTCAATTTCAAGGCATAAAACCCTACTATTCTTAACCTCCAAAATTGGCATATGGGGACTCCCAAGGGCGTAAAATCCAGCCGTAGCACCCAAAAATTATTTGAAAATTTGTTTGGGAGAAATAGCCTCCGGCAATGTTTGAAGGTCATTATATAGGCGTTGATTAGAATGCCAATAGCTCCAAAAATTTTCAAGTGATTTCTGTAAATTTTGTAGTCTAGGATTTAAATTTTACGGGCAGCATTTTGGCTATCTTCAATTTTGAAATTAAAAAAAAAATTGGTAGTGACCTCATGACCTAGTTTTATAACGCTGACCTTGACCCGTAGTACAGTGAAATTAAAAAAAATTATTGAAAGTGTTTTGACATATGTTAGCAGTCTTTAATTTCAAATAATGAAAAAATTGCTTTTGAAATGCATGCACTACTTTTAGCTTCATATATACCTATAACACTAGGTGTCACTGTGGAGCTATGCTATCGTAACTCATGTTATAATTAAGTTGAAATTTTAAAATAAAAACATTGGAATAATAAAAAAACAAGCAGTCAACCTAAAATTGAAGCATTTTACCACAAGCCCATAAATAAGGGGTTACCCTACCTTATTTTGAATTTATATTATTGTCCCTTTGGGAATGAACTTAGCTGTTTTAAATACCATGTATGGTTGTTTGGATCATTGCACATGTTTTAAAAACAAATGTGTCCCTGTTAAATTAAAATGTATACACATTAAATCACTCAACTACGATGTTATTTCCAGAATTATTTAACCTGCACCCCACCGGGGGTCTGGTGCCACCTTCTCCCCACCGGGGGGCCATCAATGCCCCTAATTCCGAAAATATGGAAGTTAGCGCAAAGCTGCAAAGCGCATTAGAAAGCTCTTGCGAATTCAGCAAGATTTTATCCGGCATGCTTAAGTGTATATGTTTTGATCTCCAGAGGTCAAGTTATATCATGATAGGCTATTTCCAGTAAAATATGCAATCCTTAAGAAACCTGAACAGAGCTCTCACGCCATTAGAGCTAATGAGATCTGGCAAAAATCATTTGATATGAAAATGCCAGGACTTTCTCCGCTATTTGGAAACTCCCGCCAGTGGCTTGGCCTCCAGAGGATACCACGTGACTTAATTTGACCTGAGGTCACGAAAGGTAAGACAGTGACCTTGTTGTATATCAAATGAAAACCAGTGACGAGACATACACGATGACCTTTTAATCAGTGCTCTAGCTTAATTAGGTCAAAAGTTGTCGTCAAAATGCTGTTTTTGACCTCTGGTGACCTCTGATGATCTCAGATAGATCAAAGGGCAATATCGCCCGTGGGATCCATGGAAGGGTGTCCAAGAACGCTTTTCTGAGCAGCCTGAGCATGTAAGGCTATTTTGTGACTTCTAGCTCATAAGCAGCTTTTCCCATGCTTTTTCTATGGAAGAGGTTACCTGGTGACCTGACCTCAGGTCACCAAATCGAAAAAATACCAAAATGCATTTTGTAGATTCCGGAGGGATCTTTACTTGTAGAAAGTTTAAAATCGATCGGCTTAGAAATGTAGCTATGGTAGAGCTCAAAAGTTAAAGTGAGGTGACCTTGGCTGACCTCGCCTGGTGACCTGACCTAGGGTGACCCGGGGTAATAAATTTCAGGGATGATTGGAATATAATGGGGTAAGAGGTAGAACCCTCAACTGTGGTGCTACCCCTCGTTGTTTTCCGTTGTTCCCAATAAAACCCTAGGGGGCCATCGATTTCATTTTTCTATGTGGGGCAAGGGTGAAGGAAAATTTTTACTTTTGAGGCTTTGTGCCGCGTTCCCCGGACGTAGCTTGAATTTAAAGCATGCTAGGACCTCGATTCAGCTTCTATAGCTTTTGGTAATCTCTTGTGGCATTCCAAACGTGTTAAAGCATGACCTATGGTAATCTCTAAGTGAATTGTGCTCAGCGTTCACATTATTTAAGATCTTTTATAATGAAGAAGTCTTAGGCACTAAAAACATATCTATGATTTTTGGTGGTGTATTGCATTGCATGGGACTGATTCAGAGTTCAAAAGTACTCCTTAAAAGTGAAAGTAACTAGTTCAAGTGTCCACGTCATTTAAATGGAGTATTCATAAGCCATTCTGAATTATTTACCCCATTTGTTGTTTCTTATCATCTGTCACTGCTTACACTCCCTTCAAGGTCAGCTTAGTTCAAATGTCGAAAAAGTCAAGTCCGTATTGGAACAAAAACGTCTTGTTCAGTGTCCTGTTCATGCAAATGGTCTATTCGTAAGAAATTTTGCATCATTTACGCCAAGTGCCTCCTTCATCATCTGCTATTGCTTACACCCCTTCAAGGTCAAATCAGGTCAAATTTCGAAAAAGGTCAAGTCCATGTAATTTGCAAACCAACTAGTTTAGTGTCCATCTAATTCAACTTGACTATTCATGAACCATTCTGCATCGTCTACGCCAAGTAAGTTTGCTTCTTCATCAGTTATTGCTTACCTCCTTTCAAGGTAAAATAAGGTCACAGGTCAAAAAGGTCAAGTCCGTCGTATCGGACGCAACTCAAATAATTCGATGTTCATCTCATTTAGAAATACCGAATTGAAACACGCATCTGTAGTCGTTATTCGACACAGTGAGGTCCCTCCAGGTCACATCAAGGTCATTGAATGGCAAAAAGGTCATGAAAGGTCTAACCTCATAAGCGTTATCATTGAAGTTTGGAAGAAAATATTCTAGGCCAGTTCATGAGCGAATGCTGCAAGAGGACGATGAGAGACAGGAACATTTACGTGAAAACGAGTACAGGCACCCAAATAATTCCAACATGCCTCCACCTTTGAGGTCATAAATCCGAGACATTGAAAGGTAGGAACCATTTTTTTATCGCAAAATATGCGCAATGAATGTCCCAGAGGTATACAACATTTCAAGACTAACTTAAGAAGCTTGTTTTCAATTCTTAAAAAACCTGCGGGGTTGCAGCAACGCCCCCTCCCCGTACGTGCAAGGGTTACCACACCCTTTGGCGTTGACTAGAAAGAAATGGGTTGAAAAGTCCATCGTGCCACTTAAATTCGGACGTTCCGCCGTCACTGGCATTAACCATACCGTGAATTACGACGGCAGAGCTCCATAGTGACACCTAGTGCCATGTTTCGGAAGTAAAAAGTAGTATATTTTGGGCAAAAGCCATATTTTTTATTATTTTATCTAAGAGACAATTTCCAAATGTAAAAATCCTTTTACACAAATTTATAAATTTTATCGTAGTGCGGGCCAAGGTCTCCGTTCAAAAACTAGGTCACGAGGTCATGAGATCAAATTTGCAGAAATATAAAAATCGAAGATAGCCAAATCTAAATCTGCTAAATGGTCAACAAAACTTTAAAATATCATTGCGATCGTTAAAAAAATAGCAGAACTATAGGCTTTCAAAACAATGCCTACATGGCGACCCCCGAAAAATGCCGGAGGCTATAATCATCATACCAAATTTTGAAAGAATAATGTTGACGCCATGGTTAGATTCTACAACTTTGAAACCCCCTTGGCACCAATTTTGGAGAGAATAAAAAATAGAAGGTTTTTATTTTACGATAATTTTGGTCGATGTATGGTGGAATGACCCAACTGCGAACAAGTCAAGCTGGGTCACAAAATGGTAAATAAATTAAAAGTCAAAATTTTTTAACCTTCAATTTTTTTCTTCAAAATAATGTATGATTAAAGATGAGTAAAATGATATACAAAACTTGTTAATCAGGTAATACGTTTTTGAGTTATGAAGCATCAAAGATGAGTTTACAAGGTGACCTCCCGAAAATGCGTCGGGATATAACTCGGTCGCCGTTGGTCGGAGAGAGCTAAGATACTCACAGGCGTGTTCCTGGCCCAAAACTACCCCGGAGTCAAAGTTCTAGATTTTTTCTAGACATGGTGGTGTCAAGCCTTGGTCAATCTGTCCTGGAATCCCCCATAACTATGTCTCAGATAGCGTCAAATAAATCACACGATCGGAATCGAAAGCCAAAGTTTATCTGGAAATGTCTTTTCAAGGAAACACATGCGCGTTACGTGCCCATTCAATGACGTCATATATGATATTTTGCATGAATCTCAGACTTATCATATTCGATAACGTCATGATGGCGACATCAAATGCGTAAAATTATAATTATTTTTTATTATTTAGTTAAATATGGGCTCCGACTGTCCTTGGGAATTCAAATTTGACCAAGTTCGGGCAGTTTGCCTCGCATTGGCAAACATTATTATCAGCTTAAGTGGCTTCCCAATTATCCTCATTGTATCAACATACCCTTGTATCATAACGCTCCACTCTCCCCATGTCAAAAGCTCTTGTAATAACATGGGGAGAGTGGGATCTTTTGCCACAGTCACAAATGTTTCAAATTTTTTCCATTACGCATTTTCGACGATTCGTCACATTGGTATATCCAATTTCTCCGCCTCACTACTAGTTCTAGGCCTTCTCTTCGCCGAACATTGACATCAAGACAAAACTCCGATTCACCAGAATCTAGAAAGCGCAAACTTATATTATCTGTTGAACAGCTGGTGTATAAACACGTATATGCCAGCCTCGTTAAAGTCATTCAATTCACACACATCACAAATAGCTGGATATATTATTAGATTGACTTCTCCACACTGAAAAAGCTTTCAAACTGGTTCAGAGCTTTCAAACTGTATTCAGGCCTTCGTCAGCGAGTTTAAATTGTAGGTTTTAACACTGCACTTTAATTGAGAGGTGTTAACTACTTGTCTCCAACATCTATTTCGGTCGATACCATCAGACAAGTCATTGACGAAGGGCTGAATGCAGCTTCAAAGGTCCGAATTTTTTTCAATGTCCATTTAATAACATATCCAACAAAAGCTCCAATATATCTTTCCAAAAAAATCATGAATAGCCGCTATTGGTTACCCTTCTTGTCTCACATCATAATCGTTTTGTAGAGGATTTCAAATTTAGAAGGTTCTCCGTCATTTCTGCGGACTTAGCCATCGCAGACAGCCAAACTCATGCGTCAGAGGGGGGTGCAGCCAAAAGAGGAAGAGAGCAGAGCGCCCCCTTGTTGTGGAAGGGACACTGAGGGTGAATGGAGAGGTGGCATTGGCACAACATACTTTTGGGCGCTTTTCTCTTCCCAGGTTTGGAGACTCAGCTGCTGAAAATATAATGAAATGCGCTTATTCACCACAATATGTTTTGTTTTTCCCTTTGGAGTCGAGCATCACCATCACACATTGGTCTTCAAGAGGCGACATTCACTTTTGTGATTGTGCCGCTATTGAAGACAATGTTGCCTATAAAATGATCACATTGACTCATCTGTAATGATGACGTTGTCTGCGGGGACCCGGACCATGAATACCGCCATTTAGAGAGAAATTCCGCGTGTAAATGACATCGAACGTATTGGCTCAATGCCATGGCCGACGGCAGCTAGCACATCACGACTTCAGGGTGCCTGAAGTGTTGAGACCCCGGTGCGTCTGTTGTGCGGTGATTTGTCCATGGTGAGATGACCGGACGGAGCTGCAGTCGTCGGAATCAGATCCTCACTCACACGTTCTCCACAAAAACTCTGGCACCCCGCTCTGTGATAGCGAAAGGCACCAGGTACATGATGCTCCCCGTGGCTGGATCCATCGCCATCACCTGTCGAGTACATCAATGACATCAGTCACAGCACCTCATCAGGCTTGTTGATGACGGATCTTTTTAGTTGATGCTACTCCAACTCACAGCTTAGTGACTGACTCTGATTCTGGGTCGACTCAACGTGTTAAACCGGTGAGTCGATCCTGACCAAGCCAAAATCTAGAAGTGAGTCGACTCAACTCTGACTAATAAACACTGGGCCAGAATCTACTCTGACTCAGAGCAAGGACAAGGTATGCTTACACTTAGATCTCCATTGCCTTCAACAGTATGCAAATTAATACGATTTTAACCACGCAGGCTGAGAGTCGGGATGGAAGCCTTTGATACTTTCAACTGAAATTTTAACCCTCGCCCCACCGGGGGGCCATCGATGGCCCCCTAAGGTTTTTCCGGGATAGCAGAAAAACGACGGAGCGCAGCACCGCGGTTGAGGGCTCTTCCTCTCACTGCATCTTTTTCCCATCATCCCTGAAATTTTTTACCCCAGGTCACCCAAGGTCAGGTCACCAGACGAGGTCAACCAAGGTCACCTCACTTCACCTTTAGAACTCTGTAAGAGCTACATTTCAAAGTCGATCAATTTGAAACTTCCTACACTTCATAACCCCTCCAGGGTCTATAAGGTGTTTATTCGGGATTTTTCGATTTCGTGCCCTGAGGTCAGGTCACGAGGCGACCTCTCCCATTGGAAAAGCATGGGGAAAAGTTGTTTCGTGATATAAAAGCCACAAAAATGATTGCAAATACTCAGACTGCTCAGAACAGCGTTTTTGGACACCCTTTCACGGATCCCAGGCGTCATATTTTCCCTTTGACATTTCCAAGGTCATCCAAGGTCACCAGGGGTCAAAAACAGTATTTTGACAATAACTTTTGACATAATTAAGCTAGAGCAGTAAAACAAACACCATCGTGTTTGTCTTGTCACTGGCTTTCATTTGATATACGGCAAGGTCACTTTTTGACCTTTCGTGACCTCAAGCCATATTAGGTCACGAGGTGACCTCTGGAGGTCAAACCACTGGCGGGAGGTCTTTACCTTCCACATAGCGGAAAAAGTACTGGCAATTTGCTATCAAATGTACTTTACCAGGCGTCAATAGCTCTAATTACGTAAGAGTTATGCCCAGTTTGCTTAATCATTGCATATTTGAGTGAAAATAGCCGATCTTGACCTAATTTGACCTCTGGAGGTCAAACCATTGACCTGAGCACTAAAACATGCAAAGTAATTTCTTACTGAATTCACGCGAGCTTTCTATTGCACTTTGCAGATTTGCGCTAACGCCCATATTTTCGGAGTTAGAGGGAGGCCTTCGATGGCCCCCCGGTGGGGCGAAGGTGGCGCCGGACCCCCGGTGGGGCGCGGGTTAAGTAATATACTCTCATCTACCTTTAACATAGGCTTTCCTTGGTTATTGCATTATACTACTGACACAGGTGGAATGGTACCTAATTAGATTACCATTCGTCAACTTAAATTTCACTTTCCAAACTTCAAAAGCAGAACTTGGCCTAACCCAAGTTCAGCAGATACGGGCCATGGTTATCTGGTCCCGTCAGGGACAGTATGTATCTACCTGGGATGGTTCTGGATATTTTTTGTGTTTTTCTAAACATTTAATAATTTTTTTGCTAATGTTAAAAGTCACACAAAACAGGCATGTCGCGTGACTATTTTCGAAAAATTTGCCATGAAATACCCATTAAACTTTTCGATAACTCTTTACCTCGCATTAGGGACAACCTGCCACAATTATCCCAATGTCAACACTAATGAGCTTCACAGCTCTCCAAAGAAAGCTTTGCAAGTTAAAACCTAATATCGTAACAGTTAAAGAAAGTTATTTGCCTTAATAGAGCATCAACTGTAAGGTTAAATAAACCCGAGCAAACCTCCCTAATATCCCTTTACACCAAAACATAAAATCATAGTTCAGATGAGGGAAAAAAGAGCATGGGTATGTGATATTTATATTACCTGCACTTATCGATTATTCAAGGGGATTTGTATGACCTAGCACTTTTGCTCCTCATGGAAAACTCCTAGCATGTGGGCTGGGATGGGACAAAACTACGTTATCTAAAAACTACTAACTGGGCGTCCCGAACCTCCCTGCCTTCACTTGAATAGCCTTTTAATATGTGTTTTCTATGGGCACTCTGGAATTTTTAGCTGGGACCCTTAAGCACCCCTTGCCCTTAACCCACGCCCTACCGGAGGTCCGGCGCCACCTTAGCCCCACCGGGGGACCATTGATGCCCCTCTAACTCCGAAAATATGGGTCTTAGCGCAAATCTGCGAGGTACATTAGAAAGCTCGTGTGAATTCAGTAAGAAATTAATTAGTATATTTAAGCACTCAGGACAACGGTTTGACCTCCAGAGGTCAGGTTAGGAAACACCTGCACGTGAGCTTGGAACCTACCACTCCCTGTGTTTGCTGAAACGAGTAATGGTAACGGGCGAGCCGGCAGGTTTATTACGTGAGTTCGTAACCAGGCGAGAATTTAGAGACCGTACTACTCGCCAGGATGAAAACCTGTGCCTCCCGCGCATACGAACTGAGAATGGGAGGAGATTTTATAAGTACCGTGCTGCAGCAG
Organism: Lepas anatifera; assembly: GCA_034440635.1. Taxonomy (NCBI): domain Eukaryota; kingdom Metazoa; phylum Arthropoda; class Thecostraca; family Lepadidae; genus Lepas; species Lepas anatifera. The sequence continues at coordinate 732,064 of JAOTON010001583.1, read as the reverse complement.
CTTTCAAGTTTGCCACCAGCAGTTCGGGACGGCTCCCTCCTCAGCCTTAAAAGATCTTTGAGGAAACATCTATGAAGCGGAGGGATGTAGGGAACTGAAATTGGCCCGATTTATAGCTTCTAATATCTTTTTTGTTATAAGTGGATGTATGTATCCCGGAGTAAATTTGTATGTTGTCTCCTACCGACCTGGGCTCACTAATAGCCATAGTATTGGAAGAGTTCCGAGACGTTGAAATAAATAAATAAATATGCTATTTCCACTAAAATTTACAATGCTCAAAGGGAATGTGGCACCTTGCTCGAATCCTGGAATTTAGTGTAATTAGGCGTACTTTTAGCCGAAAATAATGAAACCACTCATGATTTCTCTGAAAAATGTACAATAAGCTCAATATTTTGGTTTGTCGAATACTTCTCTAGGCTCTAGGAAAAGAAATGAATATATGCCTGTGGATAATGTCATGATCTAGCAAACACTACCATACTCGAAACGCTTCAAGGGTTTCAATTGGCTGATGCTCATCGTGAGGTCAGCATATGTCGTCACACCAGCAGCTCACAACAATGGCCGCCTGGCAGAGGTACATGAGAGGTACATTTTGGGTAGGTTTTAGCTTTTTTCTACGGAAATATCGAGTACCAAGGCAAATTATATATAGAGTACCGGGTTTTCCGACTTGCTTTACAACTTGGCTATCTCTGTTAAAATCACGTTATAAAGGTGCCACATTGCTTTTAAGCAAACTGAGCATCATGCCGTTAGGGCTATTGAAATTTGGTAAATCACATTTGATAGGAAAATGCCAGATATTTTTCCGTTACGTGGAACATAATGACCTCCCGCCGTTAGTTTGAACTCCAGAGGTCACCTCGTGACCTAATATGACCTGAGGTCACGAAAGTGACCTTGCCGTATGCTGCATGAAAGCCAGTGACGAGACATACACGATAACGTTCATTTCAGTGCTCTAGCTTGGTTAAGCAAAATCTATCGTCAAAATACTGTATTTGACCCCCGGTGACCTGTGATGGCCTCAGATAGGTCAAAGGGCAAATATCGCCTCTGGAGTCCGTGCAAGGGTGTCCAAGAACGCTGTTCTGAGCAATCTAAGCATCTTCAATCGTATTTGTGACTTTTAGATCATAATACAGCTTTTCCCCATGCTTTTCCAATGGTAGAGGTTACCTCATGACATGAGCTCAGGTCACGAAATCAAGAAATCTCGGATATAAATGTTGCAGACCCTGGAGGGGTCATGAAGTGAAGGAAGTTTGAAACTGATCAGCCAAGAAATGTAGCTATTATAGAGCTCAAAAGTTGAAGTGAGGTTCACCTGGTGACCCGACATTGTGTGACTCGGGGTAGAAAATTTCAGGGATGGTGAGAAAATAATTGGGTGAGAAACATAGCCCTCAACCACGATAAACTCATCTACGATGGGTGCTGCGTCTCAACTTTTTTCTGCTATCTTGAAAAGCCTTAGGGGGCCATCAATGCCCCCGGTGGGGCGAGGGTTAACACGCGCACTAGAGGGGGGACCTCAGAGGCCCCACCTATTTTCCAAGGCGGTCGAAGAACCACTTAAAGCCGACACAATAATTTTAAGCCACATTTAACAAAATTTAATGGCGCGTGAATTGGTGAATGAATTTTGAAAATCGATCGACAAAAATTTATTTATAAGCTTTCAAAGTCAGATTTACAATTTGAGATCACCACAACCCATGGTCATGGGAGACCAATCTGTGACTTCATAACACCATATAAACTGGATGATATATCAGGGCAACTTCACATGAAGGTCAAGGTCAAAGTCAAAGATCAAAAGTCAAGGTCATGTCAGCATTTTTTAAGGTCATTGATCCCCAGTGCTTTCGGTCAAATGGCGTTACCCAGTCTGATGTATATTATGCTATGAAGTCATAGTTAAGGTAACTCAATACAAAGTTCAAGGTCAAGGTGAAATGTCATGGGAAAAAGTCAATCCTCATCTCCCCCAACGGTTGCTATAGTGCTAGTTATCGTGTACATTTTAGAGTGTACACTATGTTGTGACCTTATAGGTCAATGGCCTTGAATTACCTTGATCCCATCAGCTTATTAAAGATTGCTTGCGACCTTCTCTCTCTGACCCTGCTTCGCTTTTAGCACATTCCTGACATATCTGCCACCCGCCCCTGCAATGAAAGTTTTTCTACGCTTCTTAGTTTTGAGATCTCATGGGGGCCTACCAGACTCCCCTCCAGTGCGCGTTAGTGCCAGACTCTCCTCCAGTACGCGTTAGTGCCAGACCCCCTCCAGTGCGGGTGTTAAGCACCACACAGAAAGCTAGCATTCCTTCAGAGGAATATTCATAGAGGTCCAAAACACGCATGGATGACTGCAGAAAAAAACTCCAAAATGTATAAGATGAGCGAACGGTACCTACCCAATTGGCTTATTGCACAATTTGCATCACCACATAATCATGTAAGATTTAAATTGTGTCAAGCTACGTTATCTAAACAAAGTTATAATTAGTGGATTATCTATTCCTCGCTCTACTACTTAAAAAAAACTTTAGACCTTCCGTCAAACTTCCTGAGCCTTGATGATGGACTTACTACATCTGGACTTAGCAAAGGTTATTATTTGATGTAAGCCTCCAAGCTGGTTTTGCCATACACAAATCATCAAAACTATTTATCTAGATTTCATTTTGAGTTGTCTAGGGGTATGTTAGCGTGAAGTAAAACTATTTGAACTCTTCCAGATGCACACATGTAACTATTCAAAGCAACTTAGAGCAAATAAGAGTGGCAGCACTGACGTGGAACCATGACCATATAGAAAGCAAGAACACTGGCACATTGAAACTTTGTTGGCAAAGCTGAAGAACGTCAAGAAAAAACATCCTGGAATAATAAGCATCAAAATTATGAATTTCATGAGGGGAAACATTATATAGAATCTCTCCTCGGAAAGCCAATAGTTGGCTGAAGTTTGAGCTTGGCTTTCAGATAGCAACACATTTTTTGGTTTTCTTCCGCTGAAGTAGGGTGCTTAATTAACTTTCACTGAGGAGGGATTACGCAAAGGAGCACAGGATTAAGGGATCTTCAGGTTTAAATATAAAACATCCAATGACGAAACTGTGAGAGCAGAGATGAAACATCAGGGACTATGAAAAAAATGATCATTAAAACATCAGGTTTTTTGTCATATTTTGTAAACAGCCTTCTGGAATAATCAGTAACGGACTATGATTCAGTCGAAATATGAGAATAGAAGATTATATAAGAACGAAAAATATTATTGCACTTTGATTTCTCACGGAATTGTATCGTTATTTTAAACTCATCAGCGTGAGAAATGCACAGGAACTAGCGAGAAGCACCGAGTGAAAGGGAGACAATGTTTGAACACGTTTAAAAACGCATGAATTATTCACTGTAGACTCCTCCCAATGGACCTACATAATGGGATTTTCACTGAAATAACCATTTGATGGAGCTTACCGAGTAACCGCTTGATTCCCTCGTCCAATAACTTACCTTTCACGGAGAATAAGGTCGAACCCATCTACCTCACATGGCTGGAAATCTCTTCTCAATCCAGGGGGGTCCTGGTTGGGTTCACGCTGGTACGGCCATACAAGCCCTATACAAAACCTATGGGATACCCAAAATCCAGGGGGGGTCCTGACCTCCCAAGCCCCCGGGATTTCCACCCATGCTCCCCCGGGTGGTCAAGTGAGCATTGGTAACCATGGCAATCTGATGTAACGCTGACACCAGGCCAAGTAGACAAACCTTGATTTCCTCGACCATCTCAAAACCTGTGTCATGGTCCAAAGGAGACGTCAGAGCTGACTGTTGCTGTATGATTGCCAGATTCCCAGATGCCTACCTGCTCTGCAGCGTGGTCCGTTAACTGGGTGCGACGCACGCGGGGCATCAGTTTGGCGCCAGTGTCGGCGAAGAACTGACTCCGGGCCCCGCAGAGGTGTAACGCCAGCAGCAGAGACAGCAGCAGAGCTGTCAACAAGACCAAAGATTGTAGGCCCTGTCTTCAAAGGGCGACGCCATGGGGGGAAGGGGGGTATGCTGATGGTGTTTTCTGCTTACATTATAAATCGATGGCGGATTTTTCTCATGCTGGTGTTCTCAAATTATATGAAATTTACTTTTATGTGATCATGCCGGTGTAAAGAAATGATAAACATTCTTTAATGGTTTTTGAAACATCCATAATTTATCATATGTTGATTTAATATCATAAATATTAAATCTATGACAGTAATTCAATTGATGATTGGTCCAACATTAGCTTATTGTCTCTACAAAAAGCATTTATGGAATAAAGGCGCCAATTTATTCTTTATGGGACATATTTTAAAAACTGATCTCCTACCAGGGCATTTGTAGTGAAGCTGAGGCTAAGCATCGATCTTCCCTCATATATAGCAATGTTGTGAATCCAGTATCGCTATTTCCAACAAACATATTTTTGTAGTGTAAACAAGTTGGTGTTAATACTAGAAAATACAAAAAATACTGGTGAGAAATTTACAACAAAAGGATTTGCATCTCGGATGATATGTACATACATACAGCTAAGTATCCTGGTAATCGGAAGGAGTTGTCCCCACTTTCCAGAGACTCAGTATCGATGGAGCCTCCATCACTGAATATTTGCACGTACAATCAGTGGAGGATTTAGGGTGATGGTTTTGGGGGTGGGTGGGAAATGGGAAAAAATCATGACCAATGTATGTTTTTACTAAGAAAATCGGTAGAAGCCGAGGGGTGAGGGGAAAACGCAGTTATCAACCCCCTGGATCTGGACCTGAACACAATATGTTGCTGGAAGTGTTTTCAATAAGAGGAAACTTTCCTTTCGTGCCAATTTTGCGCATGGTTTGTCTTTTTCCCAAGTGTACCAGTGGAGCTATGCGTTTGCAAAAGTTTAACATTCCAAACTATGGAATCACTGGTATCATTCTATGGTAAGTAAGACATTTCATACTATTTAAATAAAAAATTGTTGTCTAGTTTTTTAGATTCTGTTTTTGATCTTTCTCATCCCCTTTGATTCCCTCCGAGTGAATCTCGTGATGTGCGTTAAACGATCCAAAAACCATGGAGCCATCATGGTATTTTTATTTTATCAGAGCCTCCTCCAACAAGCATACTTGCCCAGCTACAGGCCGGGGCGGCGGATTTTGTCCACTCTTCATGTTTTCCCGATATATCTCCAAAACGGTTAACGATGGACTTTTGGAACCTTCTGACTTTTCTTAAAACTGAATTGAACAGATTCATTGCGTCGACTTAAGGTGTTAAAAAATATAAAATAAATATTTTTAGTGGAGTGAAGTGGTCAGCGTAGCCACCGACCAACTACGCCACCGACCCGGGTTCAACATCAAGGCCCGGCGGCTTCCCTAAACAAGGAGCAAGCAGGCTCCCGAGAAACCCTTCCAACAGGGAAAGAGTTGGCGACACTATATGACCCTGGCAGTTTGTGCGTCGATAAGTCCCAAAATGTTTGGTATATGCTTTAGGAGTATCTCTCCTACGTGTATGTTCAATGCATAGCTAAATGTAACACCACTGATAAACCTTTGAAATTCTTGCATGAATGGGGTTTTCATTTTTCATCTCGGGATGTGAGGTGCTCAATCATCCAGTATTAGTTCATATTAGGGAGTGCAGCTTGGTTTCATATGTTTAAGGGGGCTGTAGTGTTCTGAAAATAGTCGTTATAAAACAATGGTTATCATAGCGTAGTCATAGTTGTCTTTCTCCGGACTTGGGTGCCCTGAGTAGTATCCGAAAGTTCAGGTTAGTAGGATGGATCCATTGAGCATCCTCCTTAGACAAAAATACACATTTCATTGCCTGTGAAATTTTGGTCCCGCAATACAGTTGTAGTTTTCACTGAATAACAACAAAAAGATGAAGTGAGCTAAAGGTCAGGATTAATTGCCAACAGGGGTAGTAACAGCTAAAACAAGGGATTAATGACCCTGATTATTAATGACACGATTTGATTAATGGCACGAAGGATGGTGCCATTAACCAGATAATACACCTCTTCTGGTATATTATCTGGTTTTTCTCCGGCAGCGCTCTCTATTAGGCCTCACTCCCTACAAATCGTCTGACGATCGAATTTCAGTTTTATGTATGTATTATACACCTATCTCGGCTTCTCTCGGTTCCTTTGGAACGGGCCCTACTTATCTCCACTCAGCAGAAACTCATCTCGCGATGCTCCTGTCTTTAGAGAAGCAGCCACCGGCTAGCCCCTACTGACTTCCGCCGTCTCGCCTGTACCGAAGAGCAGCCTCGGATGGTGGAGCAGATAATCAAGTTAATAGAGAGCAAAGTATGTCTAGGAATGTTTGAAAATATAATGTTAAGACATCTCCTAGGTCATAGTTTAAGGTTGTATCATTTACACGAATAAATTTCCGCTGAATTTCTCGCAATACAAATGAACGCGCCTCGACCAATCAGCGGCCGCCATGCGCTGGCTGCCACTTGCCTGCGGGCATAGAGGTTAGAGGGGTCACGCTGGGCACCGCTGACGCAGAGTTCAAGCCTCGGTGGGGAGGGGTCGCGCGTCGGATTATAAAACCTACATGTGCAATGTTGAGAATGGTGGTGGTTGAGCCTGCTGTTAGACTGAGGGAGAGGGACCAGTGTAGAATATATTATATGCGCATGGGTGGATATATGGGTTAGGTGTTTGTACTGTGTGCGTTGTCGATAACACTGGAAAAACAGGAGTTCATCAAATCAGTTCGATAAATGAATACACTTGGCGGGCAAAATTGCACGCGCGGATTATGGTCTAGAGTGAGAAAAAACCCATTTCGGCGAGAAGAAATTCGGCGAGGAAAAGAAAAAAACGTTGAGTAGTGGCGGCGACGGCCAGAAGGATTTATCTGGTGTAGTAAACACATGTTTCACTTTCAAAAAGGTACCCTGTGAACGGACACAACATATTAAATGATGAATTTATCATCATAAAACGATTTTGCTGATGAACACGTGCTCCCCAATTGATCAATTATGATCAATTGGGGAGAACGTGTTTGAAGTTTGAACTTTGAGTTTTCACATAGCTGAAAAGTATGATAATTTTGCAACGATTTCTTATAAAAGAACCTAGTGTTTGAGAATTACACAACAGGTCCCAGATTTATGGGGAATAAAAAGGCAAGTACTGAAATTTATTTTGTCCACGCCTCTGCCAGCAATGTTAAAAAATTGATTTCCTAATGGAGTTGGGCGTGAAACAAGACTATCCCATTGCTTTTTTCAAATTTGAGGGTTATATTTCCAGATCTTGAGGATTTGAGAATCCGCCCCCGCCCCCATTCCAACACTTTACACGTAAAGGTAGCCAGGAGCACGACAGGAATATGGTTAGCTCCATATGAGCCATTGCTCCACCCCTGGTACGAATATAATATCATCATTTTGTTTCCCTAACCATTGATCATCCTTTTCAGATACATCATTTTGGCTCCCTGCCAGGTAAGGTGACTCTCATTAAAATTAATTTCTAGTCGTCACTTGTTTTTCAAAATCATTGATCTTCTTCAGCTCTTCATACGTTGAATATCCATCGGTTAAGAAGAGGGTAGCATCTTTTGCAACCATGGCCATTTTTGTTTCAATATTGAAACCATTTATCCTTTGATGCTCACGCTAGTTTCATTCTTATTGCGAGGTCTTCAATCTCTGAAATAAAGATCAATGCACTCGTGGGAGCAGTCTGTAAACATCCCTTGCACGCACAGCGTCCACTTTGGAGAATAAGCGTTGTGCATTATAGTGGCATGATACCCCATTCACCCCATGCACCTCCCCGGCATGTTCAACCCTGTCCAGCTGATACTAATGTTTTCAAAGTTGAAATATTTTGTTGTATGTACAACTGAATACTGACCGAATGAATCAAACAATATTTTTAGCAGTCGGCACATGTTTTTGTTAGCCGAATGCTACACGAAAGAAACGCTTCACTTACAATTTTCTTTTGCGTTCTCGCAATATGTTCGTTGATTACTTTTGACACCAGTTTGCAGCTACCTTAGCAATAAGCCTATACAGGGCACTCAGGAAGACAACTGATGTCTTATTATGAACCAATATCTATGTTATGTGGATAGAGGTCATCAACAGTAGTCCGTTTTTGGGTTCCCGCTTTACTTTATTTTATACGGCTATGCAGTAATAATGTTAAATCTCCAAACCAACATTTTATTGGGGGGGTACATTGAGCAAAATGGCGAAAACATATTAATTTTAAAGAACAAACGGCTAAAATCTGGTCCTTTGAGGGGACAAAAACACTATTTTAGGCTTTGGAGGGGGCGACGGCCCATTTGTTCCCCCTTGGATCCACCAGAGGATATCATAGGTCGTATTTACTGAAATAGTGACAGACGCAAAGCTTATTCAAGATTTCTGCCTGGTTCATATCCTCCACCAGGTTTACCCATCCTTATTTCCAGAGCCATGTGGGCTGCAGCTCAACTCTACTACTCCGTTCTACCACTCTACTACTCCGTTCATTCGCTGATTGCCGACTCCCCATGTCGTAACAAAATAATGGTAGCGGTTTCTTTTACCGAGAAGTAGTGGGGTAGCAAGTATTGAACTGAAAATAATTCAAAACTGCTATCACTGTCCGTGAATTATTTCCACTTACTTGCAGCATTTCTCGATAGGCTTCCAGGATGGCTCAGATTCGACGTTTATTGTCTCGTTTGAGTTTGAAGATATTGAGCTAGGTCAACAAAACTTAGTGAAAGATAAATCACTTTAGCCCTCGCTACACCCAAAATGGGTATTTTGATAACTCTTTTGGTTTCTTAGTTCCAAAGGGGGCTGAATAGCTCCCTTTACCGATTCTCACCTTTGACAGGATTGCATATGCGAGTAAATATCTTGTCTAAGGCCCGAATCTATTTCTTTTACTGCGACAACCGTTGGATTAGGATCATTTTGAAATTTTTATTTTGTCAACCAGCAGGATCGCTAATATTTTTTCTGCTGCGTATTTCTACGAAATTTCGAGTCAGAGTATCGCTGAGGCGAGCCCGATCTAAAATCCGAGGTAGTGGCCGCGCTCCTAACACGGAGTGATGTGTATCAGAGCGTCTTGCGGACTGGTGGAGGCGGAGGTCGCGTGGACAGTCGGCGTCCGACACTGGGCAAAGGTCCACCTCACAAACAGCTCCGATTCAGTGGCAAAACATGCCAGCTGACCGGTTTCTCTCCCCAGCACGCAAACTACGGGCGGTCACGGGGCAGGGAAGAGCGGAGAAAACGCCGTCCATCCGGGGCGCACTCTGCATGGTGCATTGTCGGGCGAACCGATGCGGGAGGTCAAATACACTTCCTAAAAATGATAATGATGATGATGATCATCATTATGTAATTTTTGCGTACTTGGACCAGATATATTGGTCCTTGCACTAATAGACATTTGAAAAAGTACATTTGAATGTAGAAACTGCATTTTCAATTAAACATACTAATCATGATCAATACCTGACTCCTGAAGAAACAATTTTTATTGAATGTTATGTTTGAGCCGTGAGAAGGTCCCGAGTTCCAATATCATTCCAGGAGATGTGGGAGATAGGGAAGATCCCTAGAATTAATCATCGGACATTGACCTTCTTCCTTCTAAAATCCATGACAATAAAGAGCATTATCAGTGCTTATATTGCCGTCATCAAGGAGTTCATGGTCACGGCGGTGGTTGAAGCTGACAGCCTTCTCCAATACCGCACCCGGACGTATTCATGGGTGTGCTCAGGGACATCAAATATCTCCAAGAAAGAAGCGTGCAACAACAATATTATTAAAGAAAAACAAAACAAATAAGCATGGCTGATTCTGCTTATGTTTTATTTTGTTTTTGGAATAAACGGTTTTTTAGCATGTACTGTCTAGATTATAAGCGAGAGGTTAAATGTAAATACCTTATAGGTAAGCTGAATTGCGTAACCAGATTTATTATTTTAGTACGTCGCAACCTTGAGGGTTTGGAGCCGTCAGGACCAGATTTAAGCATAGAACAAAACTATGTTTGTGATGTAAGCGGATGTGAAGCTTTAAATACAGTATAGCATTCACCAAACCAGTATTACACTTAAACTTCAACATTGCGTAGGCACACCATAAGATTCGACACTGACAAAACGTTTACTGGCAAGTCAGTCTTCCGCCTACAGCTGATAAGAACTTTAATATCCAGCATACGCATTGCCACCAGCAAAAAGTAAGGACCAAAGGTGAATCAATGTTAAATCTGATGCTGACAAGAAACTGTCTCCTCTAGAACCACAATTTCATCGGATTTTAGCTCATTGCTGCTTAACGCACCGGTTAAAATTGGTTAAAATTGTTGCTATTCTTCAAACTTAGCTGAAATAAAAACTTGTAAAGAAGTGGAAGGGAGAGGCGTTAGAACACCAGGCCCTACCCATTTTGACAACTATGGTACATGAAGCAGCATATTGTTAAAGGTGATGATATTTGTATTCCAAATTGCTTCTATATTTTTTCTTCTAAACTGCTTTTTGCCTTTTGCGGTGTTTTGTGCTCTTTTAATCCCCGTTTTTGTGTTTATACCCGGTGTTTGGTAATAGCATATGCATGGACAAATATTTGTATTAAGGAGAATATGACACCTCCATGGGATTTAAACTGTGCATCAGTTAAATACAGGATACCGAAGAAGTCCTGGATTTATTTTTATTTTCTCTCAGCTCTCATTATTTTACGGCCCAACAGCGTTTCATGAGCGATCTGCATGAACTGCATAAATACTAACCCATCACCGCCTGGGGAGGGGGGTCCTATCAGCCTCCCCGGTTTCTGTCGCTAATGGTTCTGAGCCAATTCGAATGGGACGCACTCTGTTTTGCAGACTTCTAGGCGATTGATTCAACAGCTTCTAAAAATTGACATCAGGTCAGCTAAGGTCAATGAGTTATAATGTTATTTCTAAACCCATGCAAGGCAATTCTCTTCTTCTAAATTGAGGTTGACGAAAACAGGGGGTAAATCGGCTTCTAGAAGAACTAGATCAAGTTTCTAAACACACTTCGAAAGCTCTTGAAACGACCATTCTGACTGCTGGCATTTATTTTGGGGTCAGGTCAATACCAACGTCAGCAGGGGCTACCAGAAGTCACGGTTTTCTAAATCTTTTTGTGTCCATAACTTTTGAACGAAGCAAGATAAAGTCTTAAATATGGTGCCATAATAATTAGCATGCCCCAAGGATCCAGATGATATGCAAAATGACCTCGAAAAAGGTCATTATTTGACCTTGAGCTTGACTTTGACATCATTGAACAGAATTGACCTAAGGTCAAGGTATAGTTTGACCTTACCAAGCCATGTTGCTTACAATTTAAATCCTTGGTTCAAGACGAACACATTAGTGTCAATTTTTTCTAGATCAAATAGATCAAGAGTTATAAGGGATTTTCTAAATGGATCTAAATTTGAACCATTGTGGATGTGGTTCAATCTTGGCTTCAAAGTAGCAGACGGTAAGGCGCATCCAGAGCCCTTTTAATTGTGTCAGTGTCACTTCCGGTTCCCGACATCGCACCGGGGTCCGATGGGATCCCCAGGCGTTGGTGTGTGCGAAAAGAGCTCAGGAGGTGCTGGGCTAAGTCCCACCTCCTTATGGCCATTACACCTGGGGACTAGTGTTTGGGATGAGGGGACCCGGATAGAGCCAGATTCCGGTCTAACACAATGGGCTTTTTCTATAAGTGGCGAGTTTTAGGACTAATGAAATTTTACTCCGGGGTTTTTTCAATATGCTTTGTCACAGGTCTGCTGAACTTAAACCACATTCATTTTATTTTGTTCAATTTATTTTTCTGCTTTGTGGTAAGAGCACTAAATTTCCTTTTAAAAAATCATTCAAAAAAAGCCAACCAAAGCTTTAAATTCATTAAGACATTCCAAACCATTTTCCATTACTGTGCATCCATCTATGTACAGAAATGCAAGCATTACCGTCGTGACCGAGATGTAATAGCAGATCATCGACACAACTGCGCAGGATGAGTTCTGACTGTAAATTACACTGTGTTCATTCAGGTTTCCTCCGAGTGCCTGGCGGAAGCCAAACACGTGCTCATCTCAGAAAACCTGCCGTATTAACTGACACACTCTGCTGTTCCGTTTGGGTGCTGCTATTGTTGTCAGAGAGAAAAGGACACCGGGAAAGAAATACGACTCCTTGCTACGTCTTTGCTCCTTGACACTTTGTTTACGTCTCAGTTTAACCGAGGGTTTGAATAAAAGCAGCTTTCATTTGCCCAGGTACATTATTGCTTACAAAATACTTTATGGGGTTTTGCTACAATTCACTTGCCATCGTTGAAGACGTCAAGTGACGGTGCTGATGATTAGACAATAATTTCGAATTTTACCAGGCAACGAAGCACATATTTTTCAGAAATTGATGGCTGTTATGCATTCTGAAAACCGCATCCATTTTGAGAATTGTGTCACAACCGCATATTCTTAATGATTTTGGATGTATGTACTTGAGAACGTTTGAATAGGCAGACAATGTCATAATGGTGATAGAATTTTAGGGCACATCAGCTGCTAAGGCTATAAAGTCCCGAATTGCAGCTTAAAAACCGAATGTTTCCAACAATTGTGCTGAAATGTGTCCGAGTTTTACTGTTATTGGAGATTTTCTACGCAAAGACAAGGAATATTGATTAATTTTCATAAATCGCTATTCTACAATTTCCATTAAAATGACTTCTATCTGATTAGCCGGCTGACCAGGTTTCTACCACTTTGAACGTGCTCTGGACCAGCGGCGCGGGACCCTGCTGGGGGAGAGAGCGGCTTACCGCGGTGCAGCGGCGCCATGCTGAGCTGGAGACTGCACGTGCAGCAGGACCGTCGACGACGACACGCGCTGCCTGTGTGCCCCTCCGTCGGCGCCGACGCTGCCTGCTGGGCCCGCCAACGCAGCAGCCTTGAGACCAGCCAGTCCATTTCCGCCCTCAGCAGCACAGGCCAGTGAGCTCGTCGCACCTGTCCCCCTTACGGTGACCCCTCCACCTCCTCCTCGGGGATGGGCGTCATGGGGGGCCCGCACGTCTCCCGCGTAAATATGACACTTCTCTGCTATCTTATCGACCAGATCATCTTATAGTTTGCACAGCGGATCTAACTTTGGCGCGGAGGCGGCAGGGGTGGCCCGGACATCATGCACGGGCTACTTACTGACACATGAATCGGCGCTCTCAGTGAAATATCCTTTGTCTGCAGGGGTAGGTAAAACTTTGGAAATATATTCTAGGTTACAAAGTTGGGGAGTGGTTTTTGGTGCCAGATCCAGGACTTCATTTCGGAGGAGGAGGGGGCTGGGTTTCCCTCGCCACTGCCTCGGAGCGGCCTGCGGCTATGCAGTTACTATGCACTTTGAAATTTGTGGGGGGGGCGTTTGAGCCCCCTAGCCCCCCCAGTATCCGCCACTGGTGGTTATACAGTCCCGGGGGACTTCCCAGGGGCGCCTTTGCTGGCAATCTGGGGCGCAGGCTGCACTCTAAAAAAAAACATACAAAAATCACGGACCCATCACGCTGGGGGAGAAGTTTCTCTCCTGGTTTTCCCAATAACTAAAGAAGGAAAAACCAAGACTAAAGCGGCCTGCACTATTGCATCTTGATAAGTTTGAGCCATTGGTGAGGTCATGCCAGGTCAGTGAGCTATTCAAGTTCATGTTGTCCGGCCTCAAAACCCAAAGCCACTACCTAGAGGCGGCGCAAAGGAGGATCCACCAAATGATCATTTCCAAATCCATTACATGTACTAAAGTTGTTAGTGTTTACAAATCTTTTGTCTCAGAATATGCATATTGCTGACCTTCAGTAGACGTTAATCTCTTGGATACTGCATCAACACGCGCATTGACGGGGGAGGCGAGTACCCATCCCCTCGGGTTTTTCGAAGACAGCATAAGAATGGCGGCGCATAGCGCCGCCGTACTTGGTATACCTTTTTTCTCATCATTTTTACAACTGCTGTCAAAATTTGAAGGTTAGGTCATCTCAGGTCAGGTCACCAGTGCAGGTCAAGTGAGCTCACCTAAAAAAAATTAAGATAGCATAAGTCGGAACAGGGTAAGCTTATCCGATTGAAACTCGTATCACATAATGGGCCCACCGAGTTCTCTAACGTATGTTCCGGTATTTTTTATATCGATGACCTGAGGTCAGGTACGAGCCATGACCTCTCCATTGGAAATACATGGAAAAATGGCATTAACTGAATAACATAGTAACGGATGGCGATAGAGCGTTTATTTTACGTGTATTAGATTCGCCTTGTATTTGCGATTTTTATTATGTGCATTCTATCTAATTTGACCTTCACCTGACCTCAGATCAGGTCAAATCATAAATTTGACCTTAATCTTCTTTTAGGTGAGGTCACTTGCCCTGCAGTGGCAACCAGACCTGAGATGAGCCGCGTGTTAATTTTTTTACTAAATCTGTAAAAATGATCATAGAAAAGGTATGCCGAGTACGATGGCACAACGCGCGGCCGTTGTTATTCTATCTGCATAAACCCGAGGGGGTGGGTATCCGCCTCCCGTCAATGGACGTGTTAAAAGCCTACGGGAAAATACAAATGGTCCCCTTTCAGCACATACAGGTCAGATTAAAAACCCTTCGTCATCGTTTTCAAAATGCTCTTGATGATCAAGTTGATATGTTGTCCCCCGATCTCTTAGAGATAAGCTGGCTTTATCTGAGCAGGTTACGATTATGTTGCCGACAATTTCGCACTAATAAAATATAGATGTTTTATTTTGATCTCTCTTCATATTGACACTGGGAATCTTATTGATATGCTTTATGACCATATTAGGTAAATACTAGACCTACCGGTCCTGATGAGCCAGAGGTCAGAAAAAGTCCGAACGTGCCAACATAGTTGGGGAAGATCTTCAGCTGCTGGGGAGTCTGTAAATTTTCATTCTTCCTCTGCTGCAGCATTTCTGGTCTTCTTGCATGTGAACATTATGTCTTAGGTACTTTTGAGTTATTGGTTTTCCCACTTTGTGGACTATTCGACCTTGTGCCTCAATGTTCCAGAACAGTTGAGCTTTAAGGTCTCCCAAAAGACCACAAGCCTGACATGCCGCTCCTCCCTATTCGTGTCTGCTTGTGGTGATCATCTCGACAAACTGACCTGGTTACTGGAGCGCATCACCACCCAGCTCCTTCCTTTCATTCCAGCTCACCTCAAAGATACAGGTGATTATGTCGCCCGCATCCGCACGAAATTCCCTGATGGCTTTCCAGCAGGAACCATCGTTTTTAGCGTTGACGTCACAAACCTGTGTGACAATATCCCAGGAGTTGAAGCAGTGGATGCAGTGGAAGAGCTTCTGTACAGACACCCAAGCATCAACACGTTTGGGCTTCAGGTGCATGGTGTCAAGGTTCTCCTCATACACTGCCTGACCAACAACTTCTTAAAGTTTGGCGAACACGACTTCAGACAAACGCAAGGTATTGCTATGGGAAGCAGGGTCGCGCCGCCACTTGCAATTGTTTTCATGGACTGGTTGGAGAAGATGATTCTGGCCAGCCCTCGCGACCAGCCCGTGATGTACAGGCGCTACATTGATGACGTTCTGTGCATATGGACACATGGTCTCAAAAGTATCAACGCATACTTCATGTTTATAAACTCTGTGTATGATCACATCAAGTTCACTTTGGATCATACGGCTTCTTCTGGCTCCATCCCATGTCTTGACACTCATCTCGGTTTTCCGATTCTGGAAAGTACCACACATAACTCTATTACAAGCCCATGGCTGCACCGATCATCATGCCATTTGACTCAGCCCAGCCCATTTCCATGGAAAAGGCTGTGGTACGCTCACAATTCACTGGAGCCATTCGTGTCTCCACTCCTGGTAGCCCACTTAAAAGGAGTCGGGGTAAGGTGGAGTCTCTTTTCATCGGGAACGGCTACCCGAAGCACATGGTCCGAAAACTGAAATTTGAGGCTCTTATTCCATGTTCAAGACCAAGGGTTCATGTGGAGGCTTGCACTCCCCTGGTGCTTCCATTTGTGGATGACTCCCTGGCCAAACAAGTTCTAGGGATCATAAGGAGCTCAGGGTTCCCCTTGAGGGTAGCATGGAGTAGTGGGCCCTCTGTGAGAAACATGCTGGTGAAGTCAGCCCTGGAACCCACGCCGTGCCCGGGAGGCGGTAGATTCTGTGACACCTGCCATGCTGGTTTGCAGGGTAAATGCCATGTCAAAAACGTGATTTATCGTATAGATTGTGAATTGTGTGGGCCCGACGAGTCTTTCTACATTGGAGAGAGTCAACGTTCTGCTCGGCTTAGGTTTAATAAACACCTTGGGGATGCGCGTCACAAACGGCACAACTCGCCTTCCGGGGACCATCGTCGACTGGTTCATCCGGACCAGACCCTCACCACGGATTTTTTGGCTATTAAAATTTTGAAACACACTAGGGATGGGCCCGAATGCAAAATTTCCGAGTCTATTCTAATCAGACAACACAAGCCCAGTCTAAACACAATATCATCCTCTTGGCCGCTTATTCGTTGACACCCTCACACGCACGGAGGCTCTCCTTTGAACTGTTTTAAGCCACGACACTGTCGAGGCTGCAATACAAATTTACCTCAGGGGTCTCGTTCTCACTCTCTCACTGCTTTACAACTGATGATGGTCCATGACCGAAACGTCGTGTTTTACCTTTCCCTGACTTTCAGTTCCCTTTTACTTAGGTCTGTACTGTCCTTGAGGCTTTGCGTCTTCCATTGCGGTTTTAGTGTATACTTTGAATTCTAGTTCACATATACAGTTTTAGTTTACGCACAGAATTTTAGTTTTTCGACCGAGTTTGTTTTTTTTAGCAGCGTTTTAGTTCATTCCACATCTCATCTGTGCTTTTGCACCCTTTTTGGGTTCATTCAAGCTGTTTTATGATCTTTTTACTTTCGTGTTGTTCCGCTGGGATCTATAGTGGGCTTCCAAGTATTTTTAGTTTTGTGGTTAATTTTAGTTTTTTTAGGGATCTTCTCACACCTGACGCCTTTTACACTTCACTTCTCTCATCTAGAGCCTGAGGTCATTTACCTTGGCATATTTGGATTGGACTGGATTGGATCATTGGACATTTAGATAGTTATTCATTGGGACGTTCTGGCTATGGATATTTGTTCTTTAGATTAAATTAACATGTTTACTATTTGAGCAGTTGACTATTTGAACATCATGTGAATTCACACCTGTCTAGTCCTTATGCTTCATTATTTTGATTGGCATTTGCACTAGCAAAAATATTCTTTCAGCCATTCTAAGCAAATCAGGAGCAGGGGCATATTTCGGGGAAGGTCGGGCCGGAAAGCCCGGGGACTGTGCTTACGTGAATCCGTTCGCATCCCGGTGGAGGCTGGTGGCATCCGGTGGACCCCGGCTGACAAGCTGGCACACGCGTTACAAATGGTTAAAGAGCAGGGTCAAAAAGTGCTGGCGTGTCACCATTTGAAATTCCACATCACGAATGTGTCACCAAACTAGAAAATGCTACCAAAACCCTTATTTTGGTTATTTCTTGTTATCAAAACCCTTATTGAGTTGTTACACCGTTTTTCATTGTTTTTGTGTATTATGCTCCCAATATAAACCAGAGCTAAAAGTTCTGATATATTTATCTAACGTTTGAAGCCGAAGGAAGTATATGTGAGCAATCAGCAGGACGGATCCAGGAATTACCAAAGGGGCCTTGGCAGGGTCAGGAATAACTTTGGGGCTGGACCGTGCAAGGAATATATTTTCATTAAAAACGTATATATATATATATATATATATATATATATATATATATATATATATAAAATATTTCGAAGACAAAAAAACCTTAACCTCCGTTTTAGGAGGCAGACAACTTATGAACTCTGGTGGGTCACAAAGATATGCACCGGCGCTAAATTCGCTGAGGTCCGCTCAACATTGGGTTGGATCTCCACAAATACAGGGATTGACCAAATGTCCGCTAGGATCAGGATCAGGACCATCCCGAATCGCATCAAATATTCTGTGGCCCGTTTGAATAAAGAGTTACCTATTGCTCCCAAGCAAAGACGGAGGTTGCAGCCACAGAGGGCCGATACCAAAGGGGTAACCGCAGCAAGGCAGAGGCCGACTGTAGTCAGGCCTAGGTAGACCTTGGGGAGGGGGCATGAATATTAAAAGTAGGGGACTGGCTTCGGCCACAACATGTCTGAGATTATCGGAGGGACCTGGTCGCAAACACATTCGCAAGTGGACCACAGGGCCAGAAGCACTTCAGGAGGTCGGAAAGTCACAGGAGGTCCGGGTGAACCGCAAGGCCCGGCTGGACCCACTGAGGGCCCGGAGATAACAGGGAATTATCTGCATCTGCGGAGAATAGGGTCCGGCTTCGGCAGCAGTGGGCTGGGGGTAATTCGAGGAGCCCTGTCGCACACTCAGATGTTCCAATTGGACGAAAGGGCGCCCGGAAGCACGTCAGGCTGCCCGGATAGCCACACGAGGCCCAGCTCAACCGCTGGGGGCCCGGCTTCACAACAGGGAGCCCGAGGGAAAACAGGAAAATTATCTGCAACGCTGAGAATAGGGGCCCGACTTCGGCAGCAGTGGGCCTGGGATAATGTGAGGGCCCCGGTCGCAGACTCAGAGGTCCGAGGAACCAAAGAGGCCCAGAAGCTTTCAGGGGCCCAGTGAGAGACCAGTGTAGCCAGGGTAACGCGCCTGCCTTCTGAGATGAGGGCTCGCGTTGAAATCCCGGAACCGCTGGGCGCAGGGTTGGCTCACGCTAACCGTAGCCTTGTCCTGGCAATGACGCCAACCGCCTTGTGCGGCACGGTGGGACAAGAGAAAGTCATCAATGCCCGGAATTTTCCGCATATGCGGGAATTGGGCAGTAGCTTCTGATGTTGGCAAAGGCCAGGAGCCGAAAAGTAAAAAGGAAACACTCGGGGAGCCTCCGAGGCCAAAACGAACCCAGAAACCAGCATAGGAGGGGGGCGACAGCAACCCTCGGAGATCCAAAACGACAACCATTCAGAGCCCTGAGATCGATTTCAGAGGCCCCGAAATACATTAAAATGGGCCCCAGACCTGAATTCGGGTGACATTTGGAACAGGGGCAACATAATACTTGGGTGAGGATTCTTACGCAGTTGGCTTTCAGACAATTATCAATTTTCCGTTGTGCGCCATACTAGAACATTTATGTAGCGTTAGAAATCCATGGAATTTTGGCATTTCGAAATACCAAGTAAATACGCTTCCCTTATATATTTTCATTTTCCTAGATAATTCGCAACACTTTCCACTGAACAATTTTCGAATCAAAAATATTTTTATCATTCCTTAACACTGTTGGAAGTTTTCACGATTTCAAAGTAGTCCCATCTTACGTTACGAATTTTTGCACACTTTATATCCAAAGTCTAGGGAAACGTAGAGGGCTTCGACTGGTTCGCCCTGTGTGTTTTGATATGCCACCACTCTGTTCTGTACGCATCTTTGCGTATGTATTCTGGAGCGGTAAATTTCCCATATGGCCGGAGCTTCCAAATTTTACGCTGTGGTTTCTCGGCATAAATCAACTTTTATTTCCCGATTCGAAGCCTGCGGGGCCCAGCTAAAGCCGCAGGGCTCACCCTGTGGGGCCCCGCGGCTGCGGCGGGAGGCGTTTCTTCCAGTGTTTAAGGTCAGCCCAAGGGGTGGGGCCGATTGCTCCTTGGATACGCCCCGGCAATCAGGACCACACATAGGATAAATTGCATTTTATCGTTCATTCACGAAAGTCAAGCCAGGGGTAACGCAGCTACACAGATGACCGGAAGATACTAGGGTGCGAAGCTAAAGCTGCGGACAGTGGCTAATGGCTACAAACACGAAGTGACAGAGTTCGCAGCTGCAGCATGGCCCCGCGGCCACTGTCGACATCATCGATAGGAGCTGCGCGCTGTGGCTCGCACGATCCCAGCATGCTCGCAGCCAACCCGACGGACCCCATGGAGGAGGCAGGTGGCGCGACCAGGATTGGCTTGGAGCCTAACCTTCAGAAGGACCCTTTATAGTTTAATGCCTCCCCCATACCCACCTGTTAATGAGTAAATATTCTTCCAATAAGCACAATGAACCTCACCCAGGATTTTCTTTTAAGGATTGGAAAAGGCGCACTTTATTAATATTTAAAAATAATTCTGATATTGGATATCTTATGAACATGCATGGAAGGAAGGAAGGAGAAAAGCTCACCGCTCTGGACGGACGGGATCAGATAAGGAAGGACTGCTGGTGGAGAATCATCTCAGAGTTCGCAGTGGCGGCTCTCACCACTCACCACACGCACTTGGCCCTGAGGAGCGAAATATTCCAATGTCACTCAGTGATTATCTTAAAAATTATAGATAAAGAATCTCGCAGCGAGAGGGTAGCAGTTAAGTGTTACCGCTGAATATTGCCGTGAAAAAGATATTATAACGCATTAATATGATTGTGATATTTTAAAGGTCATACAGTCACGACATTATAAAACAAACAAATTCGCACACTTGATGTTCACAAACATCTCCCAGATCCCCCCAGCTTGCTCCGCGCAGCATTTCGGGAGACACAACGAGAGCATTGCTCGGGATCGGTGTTCAGGGGTCCATGAGACCGATTCACGATGGCTTCGAGCGCGATGCTTGAACTGACCTTGCTCACTGAACGAGCACTAACTTGTTTTGAGCTGACCTTGTTCCTTAAAGCGTAGGCATTGGTCTTGGGGGCCCCAAACTGACCTCCGGGGACCCCGGGAATCAGTCTCGAGGCCCCGAACATCGGTCTCGACCCACGAGCATCGCTTGGGCCCCGAACATCTGCCTCGCTGCCCCGAGAATCGCCCAGGACCCCCAAAACCTGGTCTCGCCCCTCCCCCCAGAGCGATGCCGAACCGATATTCGGGACCCCGAGACAAATCTGAGGGATTCCAAGACCAAGCTCAGAGGGACCCAGTGATGCCGGGAGCCTCCGGAATGATGTGAGTGTGGGGTGTCCAGGAGACCGATGATCACGGTCTCCGAGTCAAGAGAAATGCTCGGGGCCCCAAGACAGATGTTCGATGCCCCTAAAATGTATACCTTTATCAATCCCAGGAAATCCACCTCAGTCAGCATCATATTCTCAACACAGGCACATCTACCCGAGCACTTTTTCCCAGACCCTCCGATCTTGGTCCCGAGCAGTGGTCTCGGGGCCCCCAAGGGTGATATTCGGGAGCTCCCAAGACCGATGTCCCCGACCCCCGGGAGTGATGTTCGAGACCAATGTTTAGGGGCTCCCGAGACTGATTCCCGAGGGCCGCGGAGGCCCCGAGAAGGATGCTCGGAGCCCCAAGAATGTTCGGGAACGCAAAGACAGATGCTCAGAGGTCCCCGAGAGCGATTATCTGGGGCCCTCCAAGACTGATTATCGGGGTCCCCGAACCAGCTGAAGGGAGCACCAACACCCATATTCCTGCTTTACAGTGAACAGTAAGCCCAAGAGGAGTCCACGGACCCCAGGCTACGCCATTGCCCCAGCCCCACCTGTATCAAACCAAAGCAGGCCCCAAGCAACTATGTTCTCTAGTTGTCGGCATCGCAGAGAAAGGGATATGAACTGAATTGACAGCATTTTGATCCTCTTTCTCAAAATTTACTCCATACTTTAAAAGCTTTTAAAGTCAGTTTTAAAATAGCAGTGGCATAAAAAAAAGCAAGAAGTCCCAAAACATCTCAGCTACAAAGAGTGCCAAATGAGACCACACAATAGGCACCAGGCCAAACATAATTATTTGCTAAAATAATAGTTCTACATGTGAAAGATGGCGATAGCATATTGAGGATAACATTGTACCTGACCATTCCCAAAATGTACAAGAGTTTAAGAGTCAAAAATATGCAAAAACATGTATACAGTTTTGCATCCTGCACAATACACCTCAATTGAGCCAGATATGTGGTGAGCTTACCTTCCATCCAATCATGAATATTCCCTTCATATTTCTATCTAGACAGCTTTTAAAGCTGTCATAAAATTTCCTGTATTTGATAAAGTTTAAGTGACTTCCCCAATCCCCTCTCCCACAGTCCCAAATGCCTTAAGCCCATTCCAAACCTATACACCTGCTGCTTCAGCAAAACTAACAACACCTACAATGTTCACACGACAAGGCAGGAGCCACATTAAGAGGATTTGTTGCATGATTGTAAAGGTATGCTGAATGAAAATATTTTGGTCATTTATCAGCCAGTTACACTGACTCTGTTTTAACTTATAATCTGATGAATGCACTACAGTTCCAAGCAATCGTGTCCGGTATGACACAGGCAGAAAGAACATGGCTTGCCTAGATAAAATATTGTATGGCAGCTCTTGATTTGTCAAACATTTTAAGTCCCTACAATGGCCAGCCAAGATCAATTTGATCTTTTAAGCTTAAAATAATATAAATACTAATATCAAGATACATTTGCAGGTTGTGATCATTGAACACAGCAAAACTTGCAACAGTTACCATTATGTTGGCTTTAAACATTTCATTCAATATTTTATTCACATTTGTGAAACATTTGCATCATTGCAGATAAAAGCACATCATGCTTATCATTGCTTAATCTCCCAAAACGCTTCTTCAAACCAGACTTTATCATTTTTATTCACTAGCATTATCAAGCCAAGGGACATTGGGGAGGCAAATACTTTTTCTAAAACTGAAGCAGTGACACTCCTTCCTTCTTTCCTATATGGAGTAATATACATTTGCTGTTTACCTGCAAATGAAAAGCCACAATAAATCACATATGCTGTCCTCAAATGCCCACAACCACCAACATACTTCTCCTATCCACCATGTTAAAATATACATCTGGTGGTTCATCCCTGCTTGCCCCAGCACTACCTACAAGTTCTGCCCCCAAGTATGTTTGTGCCCTGCAGTTTCTTTTGCTGACCCCAATCTGAAAAAAATTGGCAACTGCTGAAATTTACACTCATGGCACAAATATTACCATGTACATTCCTTCACCATGAAAATAACTCAAAAATAATGATTTCCACATTTAAATTATTTTATATTTGTGATGCTTGCATGAGTTCGTGGTGGCGCTCACCACCCAGTGTGCTAGTGGTGCCCCACAGACAGAAAAACTATCTCAAGATGGTAGGTCTGAATCCATATATGAACATCAATGCTTCACATGATTTATCATATATGCATGAGCTAAGCAGGTACTAAACTACTCACTATGCCCAACAACCACCCTAATAAGATGTTGAAACCTGGCACAATCTGCTTACCTACTGTTCTTCCCCCACAGACTGCCCCACACTGGTCTTGACCCCCATCCCTACTAGTCATAGCCACACCCAAAAGCTACCTCCTAAACAACTCAAACTACAAGTTTTTATTCTTGTCATTGTGGCAATCCACAACTTTTGCAAACTAGAAGTGGGATGTTTTGCAGTTATTAAATCTAGATATTGATGCCTAACACACTCCAAAGATGAAACAAAAATATTTTTTGTTTCAAATAGGCACTGCATGAGGCAGCCCTGGAGGTCTCTGTGAGTTGATTCTGGCACAGCACTACAAGCCCTATATTAAGTCTATGGGAGACCCAAATTCAGGGGGTCCAAGGGTTGATCCAAGGGGGCCAAAGGGGCTGTTGCCCCCAACAAAGCCCAAAATAGTGTCTTGCCTACCAAAAGATCCAAATTTAGGCCCTTTTAAAATACTATATTTTCGAGATTTCTTGATGGAGCCCCCTCCAAAAATTGATTTTGTTCCTCCAAAAGTTGCTCCTGGTTCCGCCAATGAGGGTCCGACCCAAAAGGATTTCCACGCACGAGCCTAGAGAGATAGGTACCTAGGTACCCAGTTACAAGTGCCCCACTTGAGTCCCCGACTCGGCATACCAGTAAGCACAGCGGAAAAAGTCTGCCTTCACTGCAGCACTTATATTAGGTTTAAGCAGTATTTCTATATCATACTTAGTACCAAAATACCTGACTGATCAACACCTATGCTCTAACCACCTTGCCACCACATGCGGAAGAAAGATAGCAGCCGATATTTTCATTCCTCTTCCTTGCCTTTCCGCTCTCTATATTTTTACAGCGCCTAATTATAAATAAATATCTACAGCGCCTAATGCGGCGGCTGGCGCAGTGCGGTGAAGGCCGAGCCGCTCAGCTGATTATAGCAGTGATGTGTTCGACCACGGAAGGAGAAGTGAATACGGCTGGTGACATAGCCTAGGGGCAATGGTGACAATGGCACTTTATCACCATTCGTGTCACCAGCCCATGCTGAGAGATAGGCGAGGGCCTGAACTTTTCGAGCCCAGGATCGAATATGGTTCGAATAATTCACCGCATTTACCAAATACGGTTAGTCGAACAAAGCTTATGGCGCAGACGGTTAAAATGGGACAATCAAGTCAATCCAGATTTTGCAGTGTATGAGAATTAGAGGTGCCATTTTTGTAAATCGACTTGTCACTTTTGTCACCCGGTGGAACTCCAGCTGTCACCATTTAGAATGGCAAAATGGCAACTTTTTCGACCCCTGTTAAAGAGCACAACGCAAAAAGAGCGCCAGACTCGTCTACATAGTTGTTTAGGCAGTGGATTTAAATCTCGCGAGAATAATAATTCTTGGGGCTTATCGACGCACCAACTGCTTGGGTCATATGGCGTCGCCAACTCTTTCCCTGTTGGAAGGGTTTCTCGGGAGCCAGCTTGCTCCTTATTCAGGGAAGCCGCCGGGCCTTAAACCCGGGTCATCTGCGTGGAAGCCAGCTGCGCTGACCACTCCACTACACTAGAAATGGTCACAGCGTCCCCCTCCCCCTGTGTGGGCGGTGGTGACCCTTAACCCTCGCCCCTGTGGCAGTGTTTGAACACCCCCTCGGGTTCTTCCGGCGGCACCAAAAAAAAAACGGCGGCGCAAAGCGCCACCATTTTTGACGGCGCCTGGCACACCTTATCCTCGATCAATTCCGCAACTTTCCCCAAAAATTTTATGGTTGGGTCATTTCAGGTCAGGTCACCAGTGCAAGTCAAGTGACCTCACCTCGAAAAATGTTTGAGGTGGCATAAGTAAAAAAATGGGTCAATCTATCGGATTGTAACTTATGCAACATAATGGGCCTACCGAATGCTACCAAAAATATCCCGGGATTTTTCATATCGACCGCCTGAGGTCAAGTACGGACTGTTCCCTCTCCATTGGGAATACATGGGAAAAACAGATATTGACCTGTATTTGTGTAGATACAGCGGAGAATACTTTCATATTCTCCAAATCATAGTAACCTGGGCCCCTTTCCAGATTCATGCTGCAATTTCTTTACTTGTGACTTCTGAGAGGTCATCTGGGGCTTCTTAAGCAGCTTTCAGACTTAGGTTAATACCTTTGCATGGAATGATGATTCAGCTTTTATTTTGATATCATTGCGTTTGGATTGCTATTGTGAGTCGATTGATATGCGTATTGAATATGGTAGGGTAAAAAGTAGCCTTGACCTGACCTGAGGTCAGGTAATTTTTGTGTTTTGACCTAGTATGGTCATATTATGCATCATTCAATTCACCGTGACGAGAGGAAGCGAGAGGTGCCTAAGAATGGTTCTTACTCAACTCTGTCAGATGCTAGAGCCCAAAAACTCTCCTCAAAATGCCACGTTCTTTGGCCTGTCATGACCTCAATATTGACCTGAGCCAAAAAGTGACTTTTATGGTTTCTTCATGAATCTTTATGAGCTATCCACCAGTGTTCGCGTTTTTTCGCCATCCCGCATTCGGGCCGAGTTCGAGGGGGTATTCAAACACCCTTCCCCACCAGGGCAAAGGTGGCTCGGAGGCCCAGCCAGGTGGTTTAAATCACTAATCGTTGCAATAGAATAAAGGAGCTACTAATTTGAAATGCTTGTTACACGCTTAGTTCTATATTTTTAAAAAAACTAGTAGTTTGAGTTTAGACTATGCAGCCAGAATACGTATTTTGTCTCAGTCAGGCACCTTGAATAATGCAAATGTGTCACCTAGCCTAGAAGCCGAGTTGACCAGTTTCTGCACCTCTGTTGAGCGGTGTTGAGGTCTGGTGGTCAGTGGCGTCACTTTTCGCGCGGTTGAGCCGGCTGCAAGGCCCGGGGGATTCCCAGGACAAGGAAAATCTGACTCCCCAGAAACCGTTCCAACAAGATACTACGTACTTCGTTCTTCATCGGCTTCTGAAAGACGCGGAGACGCCATCAGACCTTGGCAGTTGGTGTATCGATTGCCCCCAAAAATTATGCAAATTTAAGAATTTTGTTTTGCCTTTATTTTGCTAACCCTCGCCTCAGTTTTTTTCGGTGGCACGAAAAAACGACGGCGCGAAGCACCGCCGTACCTTGCACACCTTATCCTTGATTAATTCCGCAACTCTGCACAACATTTTAAGGTTGGGTCATCTCAGGTCAGGTCCCCAGTGCAGGTCAAGTGACCCTACCTCCAAAAAAGTTTATGGCGGCATAAGTAAGAAATGGGTGAATCTACCACATAATGGGCCCAACGGGTGCTACAACACATATTCCGGGATTTTTCATACCGATGACCTAAGGTCAAGTACGAACAATGACCTCTCCATTGGAAATACATGGGAGAAACAGAAATTGCGCTGTATTTTTGTCGATTCAACTGAGAATACCTTCATCTTCTCCAAATCGTAGTATCTTATGGCACTTTTCCAGGTTCATGTTGCACTTTTTGACCTGTGACCTCTGAGAGGTCATCTAGGGCCTACGTAACCAGTTTTCAGACTTAGGTCAATAACTTTGGCATGAAACGATGATATAGTTTTTATTTTGATACCATTGCGTTTGGATTGCTATTGCGATTCGATTTATATGTCATTGTATATTGTCTATGGTAGGGTAAAAAGTGATCTTGACCTGACGTGAGGTCAGGTCATTTTTGTGTTTTGACCTACTATGGTCATATTATACATCATTCAATTGGCCGTGACGAGAAGAAGTGAATGATGGGTAAAAATGATTCTAACTCAACTCTTCAGACGCTAGAGCCCAAAAACTCTACTCAAAATGTCACTTTCTTTGACCTGTCAGGACCTCAATATTGACCTGAGCAAAAAAAGTGACTGATGTAGTTTCTTCATGAATTTGTATGAGCTATCCACCAGCATTCGTGTTTCTTCGCTATCCCGCATAGGGGCCGAGTTCGAAGGGGGTGTTCAAACACTACCCACCAGGGCGAGGGTGGCTCGGAGGCCCACCGGGTTGCAGGTTAACTTAAATTGTTACTAGGTGTTCAAAGGCTTCTCCTGACTCAACTACATAAATAACATGGAAGTTGTGAGAAGTAGAACAAAAACAACACACACACAAATGCTACGTAAAACATTCCTCAATGAATTGTTTTCATCGAACTCAGAACGGCAAAAATGCTTTACATTATGGATCATCAAAATGCATAAGCAGCCATATTTTTTGAATGCTTTCTTAAATAATCTCGGCTATGATTTCAAAGAACCCGTGAATGCAGGCCTGCAGTAGGCTAAAATCACTCTGACGGTATACATGACTCTTACATATGATGTTCAATTGCAGAGGGTATCCGCTCCGGGGAGTGCAAAGAAGGTGGCTTTGACCTTTAGCAACAGCATTTCATTTGCAGATAGTTTGAGCAGCGCACAATGCCACCACCGGTGCGGGTGATGTTAGCATTCATGAGCGGCGAACTTCAGCTCATGCCCTTCAGCCGCGGCAGCGTCCGTTGACTACGACCGCACAGATGAGCCGATTGTCGCAGCAGATTGCCCGCTCCGGTGAGGGTCACCTGCCTCCCCGAACCCTCCCGACCTCATGAGGGAGAGGAGACGCAGTCGCTGCCGTCAATAGTGGTGTAAGGGGATTCAGTGGCCCGTCGCTACCACACACCAAAATTAATTGTGAACGGTGTGTGAAATGGCAACCCATCTGAAGGAAATATATCTACCCAATTAGACTGTGCTGAGGAATAAATAACACGACTACCTCTTATGTGGGGACAGCGGGCCTCTGGCTATCTGAGTAGCAATAACAGTAAGTGTGCATTTCGTTGACTTCAGAAAGAGTTTGAATAGTTAAACGATAGTGCACAGCGCAAAGACGATGGATGTGGTCAGAGGCGGGTACAAGGGGGGCTAGGGGGCACAAGCCCCCCGAAATGTCAGATATAGTTAATGCATAGTCGGAGACTGTTCTGACGCGATGGCAGATGAGACTTCAGCCCCCTAGCCTCCCCTAGATTTTGGCCTGGATCTGCCACTGCATGTGGGTATATTGAATCCTGGGATTTGAATCTGAGATAGCCTCATTAGTTTTGGTCATTGATGGGAGTGCGAAACAGAAAACAAGAGCTTCTGGATTAATTACCTTACACTTGTTTTTTTAGTTTGCCTAGTTAAAAGAAAGCAGGACCCAGATAGATATAGTGACAGGTAGACTATATACCAGATCCTTATTCAAGGACAATATGAAATCCAAATCGCTTTTTCTTCCTTTAACCATATGTTTATGCCGTTTTATCCCTGCATATCCATTCAATTTGGATGGTCCTGATGTGATCATTTTTTGAATTGAACGGTCTTGCAGATTTCAGGCTTTCAGAACAGAGCTCTTGTATAATAAAGTGCTAGTAGATAGTTGGAAATAAGCACTGCTCATTTCTTCGGTTTTATGTTTCCCTTTTTGCTCTCATTCAATTGTGGCTAAGTTTTCGTAATGAAACTACGCAAAAAAGGAAGATGCATTTTCCGAGCTTTGATGTGGTTCGATTTTTTTGTCCGCACTTGCTGGATTGTAATTCCGCATTCTCGCATGCCATTTTCAGGTAGTCTTTATTTCATCACACTTTTCAAATTTGCATAAGCACTATCGTAATGCACAATATTGAATGCAGTTTTTGGTGTGGATGGACTTCTTGCCTACGTCCAGTTTGTCAGGCTGCTCTGTAGTTCCTTCGTCCAATCGCATCCAGAGTAGATGATCATGTCCTGAAAAGTATTTGGACATTAAGACTAACACAAGAGGAAAGACAAAATTGCTTCAATCAGCTATTCCAAATTTTTTAAGACAAAACAGGGCTAAAAATCATGCCCACTCACTTGACTAATTAGTCATTAAACAAGAACTAAAGAATATATATATATATATATATATATATATATATATATATAAGAAAAGGAGAGAGGGGCAAAAGGGGGAAACACATCACGAGGAAAAAAGGAAGGTCATGGGGACGCTCAAACACCGGGACAAAACAAGCAAACAAGGCGGGAGGGCCTAGGGCGGGTGAGAGGGCTGGAGCATGACGGGGGTTAGGGATTCACTTGAGCAAGGCCCTATTCATACTCTCGTCTGTAATATGGTCAATAGTCCATTCATAAATAATCATGATTATTTCTTTTGTCATTGTATGTTTTGTGTTTCTTTTGTGGGGGCGGTACTGTTGGTTATTTCACGCTGTAAAACTTGTTTAATTTCAAAATGTCTGCCATGCCTGCTGTCTGTTCTTGTTTGAGTTTTACGAACGATTGCGACATAACCTCACTGATGAAGGTTTGAATTAAAACGATACGTTTGAGTATGAACATACCAGTGTTTAGTAATGTATATATATATATATATATATATATATATATATATATATATATATATATATATATATATATATATATATAAGTTTGGGAGCAGGTTTTCAACTAAGTTCTATCATTTTTTTCATTTAGTTCCTGCTATATTCTCCATCATTTTTAATGAAACATATATATATATATATATATATATATATATATATATATATAACATATAATAATCTTAGCAAATGATGAATATTGATGTCTGCGTGGTTCGCAGTTCCGCAGAGTGATGGTCGTTACCATTGTCTGGTGGCGCCGCCACCTCAGCAGAACAGCAGTGTCTTGACTATCAGTCACTGGGCACGCCGCAGACAGTGTAGGCAGCGGCGCAGATGTGCGCCAGATTCGTCCCCGCGTCCACATCCGCCGCTGAAACACACAGCCGCCAGAGTTCAGCGCAGGCCATCGCCAGATCTTACAGAAGTGTTGGCTATTTTCTGAGTCTGACAGAAGCTGGGCTGATTCTTCTACCAATTGCTTAACACTAGATATCCCAGACTGTTTTAGATTTTGAAATCCCGAGCCCTGTATATGAAGTCTAAGGTGCATTATCAGCCTTCCCAATCATAACTATTTTTAAAATTTTCACGGGTAATCGGGCTTATGACCTGTACTGTTCTGTACGGTTATGTATTGTATGTAATATCTTGGCTTATGACCTGTACTCTCTTTATGGCAGGGGCATCCGTAAAAATACATTTTGAGCTGGGCAGGTTCTTGTTTCTTTAGCCCCGCGAAGATAAATCTACACCAGCAAGAGAAAGAAGGAGCATTGAATCCCTTAGGTTTATTTTACCTTTTCCTGTTATGAAACATGCAGTCAGTTTGATGGCTCACGTACAAATAAAGTCACGGAGACGTAAGCATCTGTTTATTTTTTTAAGAAGCAAAACTTTCCCCCATCTCCAGATTTTAATCAGGAATGCACTGGATGTTAACTTATTTGGAATATAAGGGTATGCTACAAGGGGCGTAGCCAAGGAGGGGGGGGAGCTGTTAACTGTTTCCGAGGCTAGAAATGATTACACATTAAAAAAGCGCGTAATCTTGCAATGCTGACCTATGGTGTGTTTGGAGTTCGTGATTATGCCTCTGAGTCTGTCTCGAAAGGCGGCAGCTTCCAGCCATGAAGGGAAGCGACCTCAGACATTCTTGAACCACGCAAAGCGTCCACATCCAGCGACAATACGCTTGTTGGCGGCACACTGATGTGAGGTGTGTGTACCGTATCTTTTAGCAGGAGAATCCCCGATGATTTTGATTTAAGGACTTGTTGAGCTTGATATCAGAACATCACGTGTCAGACCCCGTTTAAGCCATACGATCCAATGTTTGCCACACATCAGCATTAACACGCATCGTTCAAAGGTTGTATGTGAGTAAAAAAACAGCCAAGACGCAAGCGAGAAACTATAATTTCGTTGTCTAAAAGCCTAGCAGCTCAAGCTGCATAAATGGCATACCTAGTGCTGCCCGTTTTCCGAAAATGCTGCCGTTGAAGGTGGGTCTCCTGTAGCCAGCCTCCGCCAGGTGTGAAAACAGCGACAGTGGCGATACTAGCGCCACCACCAGCAGCATGGCGAAACACCGAACTAGATAGCGCCCCGGCATTCCTGTGTGAAGAACAAAGATAATAGTTAATAGTTATACAGATCTTTGTTTTACTGGGCATAGTTGCTTAAAGCCAAGGCTTACTTCAGATCATTAACGTGAAATTGGTGCAAGCAATGCATACTTAAATTTTTTTAGGTAAAACCACTTAAAAAGCATTGTGACCTGACCTCACCTCACCTTACTTGAAATTCAGAAGAAAGGTGCGGCTATATCAATGAACAGCTATACCAAGCATGTATGATGGCGTTTCCTGGGCACCGTGAACAAACCTTACGGACTCATATTTGACTCTCTTCCACCTGGACGGTAATTACACAACTAGCTCATAACGCAAAAGGCTTCTGAAGCATTTTCCACGCCGGATAACAAAATGAAAGTAAAGCTTTAGCATCTCTTGGAAGTTTATCATGAAAACCCCGGCATTAAAGTGATGTATGAGACGTTTAAGTGTCCATAGACAATAAAGAACATATATATTTAAGCTGTTTAACACCCACTAAGGCGCACTGGATGGGGGCTTTTACCTAAGCACCCCCTGATGTCTCAGAAACTAAGAAGGTTTAGAAAAACGCCTGCCGAGGATGGGTGGAACTATGGTGATCTACATTATAGTAAGTTTTCATTAAACCAAGTTAATATTTTCGAGGTGAAACGAGATCATACATGTCAAATCTTTGCCGTGGCGGAAATTAATCGGGAAATGCCGTGATTAAGTGGATAAAAGCCCGGAATGTACTAAAAAGAGCCAAATGAAGGAACATCAAGGAATTCCTAAAAAAGTGCCCTAAAATTTTGGAGTCGTGGTCATTCATGGTCATTGATATATGAAATAACAATCTGACATATTCCCTATACGAATAATGTGATTAGCATCATAGCAACCTTTGGACGGCAAATGAGGATTGACCTCCGCCGATGACCTTTGGATTTGACCTGTGACCTTGAATTTTCCTCGATTTATCTTAACACGCGCACTGATGGGAAGTGGGTACCCACCCCCTCAGGGGTTTTGGAGACAGCATAAAAACGGCGACGCGCAGCGCCGCCATACTTGGCATACATTTTTCTGATCATTTTTACAACTTTTTAATTCTAAAAAATTGTAAAGTTAGGTCATCTCAGGTCAGGTCACCAGTACAGGTCAAATGACCCCGCCTCAAAACAAGTTTAAGATAGCATAAGTCAGAAAGGGGTTAACTTATCCATTTGAAACTGATGTCAAATAATGGACCCAACGAGTTCTCTAAAATGTGTTCCGGAATTTTTATATCGATGACCTAAGGTCAGGTACGAGCCATGACCTCTCCATTGGAAATACATAGGAAAATTAGTTTTAACTGAATAACTTAGTAATGTATGGCGATAGAGCGCTACGTATGGAGAAGCTGCGGCGGCCGAGGGAAGTAAAAGTGCCACCAGCAGATCAGCCCGCGCCCCGGTGGGCCTCCGAACCACCTTCGCCCTGGTGGGGGGTGTTTGAACACCCTCTTACATGCGTCACTTTTTGGCTCAGGTCAATATTGAGGTTATGACAGGTCACAGAAGGCGACATTTTTAGTAGAGTTTTGGGCTCTAGTGTCTTACAGAGTTGAGTTAGAATAATTGTTTAGGTACCATTCCTTTTCTCTCGTCACGGCAAATAGAATCATGTATAATATGGCCATACTAAGTCAAAACACAAAAATGACCTGACCTCAGGTCAGATCAAGGTAATTTTCCAGCCTAGCACAGTCAATATGCATATCTGTTGACTTGCAATAGCAATCCAAACGTAATGGTATCAACATGAATGCTGTATCCTTATTTCCTGCGAAGTTATTGACCTAAGTCTAAAAACTGCTTAAGTAGTAGGGGAGAGGGTGGTAAGACGGGCATAGTTGTGTTTGAGACTGTGTGGCTCACTCGATTTTCATTTGACGGTGATGAAATTTTGTTTTAAGCTTCAGTAAACATTTATTTGTCTCTGCGCTTAAACATACTAGAATCCGTGCATATTCCTAGGAGCAGTAACGTTTACTGTAGAATGCTACAAAAGCCCGTCTTACCCCAACGCGGGGTAAGACGGGTTTTTATTGAAGTAGTTTATCATATGCAAGAAATTTTTGACAAAAACCTTACCACGTTGAGCAAAAATGAGTTCTGAAATACTTTGCAATGCATTGTGTCGATTAAATAGTCGAGAGAAAATTATTTTGCTGAATTTCCATAAAATCATAATTTCTCATTGGGATCTAACAATCAATCATTAAAAATTCCTCAGCCGGCTTGCAGCAGACTCTCAGACTGATCCCTTTCAATCATGCAAAAACGCAGCGATAGATATTATGATTTGTATGGTGATGTAGTATTTCACTCCGTACCCGTCTTGCCCTATGTTAATATGTTAGAAAATCTAATTTTTGGGGGTCACCGTGCTGAGGTAATATAAAGCTTAAATCACGTAATGTATATTAACGCTCTCCCGAGACAGGTTTTGCATATTTGGCCTTCCAAATAGGACCAGACACTGCCAGAATGTTACACTGAAAACTGCTAACACTGGTAGGGCGAACCACAAATTTCGTTTTTGTAAAATTTTGACAAAACAATAAAGGTTAGAAATTTGTGTTTTTGGCTCATGATAGGACATTCCAAGACGCATTAATGCAAGTAATGGGACATCTATACCATAATTGGTCTGGTCCACAGAGCCTGTGCCCGTCTTACCTACCATGCCCGTCTTACCACCCTTTTCCCTACCAGATGACCTCTCAGAGGTCACAGGTCAAACAATTGCAACATGAACCTAGAAAGGGGCCCAGGATACTACGATTTTGAGAATATGAAGGTATTTTCAGCCGTATATAACAAATACAGCCCAATTCCTGTTTTCCCCATGCATTTCCAATGGAGAGGCCGCGATTCATCCCTGACCTTAGGTCATCGATATTAAAAATCACGGAATATATTTTGTAGTACTCAGTGGGCCTATTATGGGATATAAGTATCCATCCTATAGATTTTCCCATTTTTTACTTATGCTACCTTAAACATTTTATGGAGGTGAGGTCACTTGACCTGCACTGGTGACCTGACTTGAGATGACCCAACCTCAAAATTGTATAGAAAGTTGTTAAATGGATCAAGGATAAGGTGTGCCAAGTACGGCGGTGATTCGCGCCGCCATTTTTTCGCACCGCCTGAGAAGCTCGAGGAAATGTGTTCAAACACCCCCCCCACCGGGGCGAGAGTTAAGATAGTTTTCCCTAATGCAAAACTGCAGCTCTTTTTGGAGCTTTATTTAGGTATCAAACGGTTATTGCTTAAGATAAAACCAATTAAGATGTTTTTTCACACGAAAGATAAAGAAAAGTTATGAAACACACATTACTGGGTGGGGACGCCGTAACGCAGTGGTCAGAGTAGCTGGCTGACACGCAGCCAGCCCGGGTTTAAGGCCCGGCGGCCTCCCTGAACATGGAGCAAGCTGACTCCCGAGAAACCCTTCCAACAGGGAATGAGTTTGCGATGCCATATGACCCTAGCAGTTTGTGCGTCGATAAGCCCCAATAGATTATTACACATACTGGGTGAACACTGACCAGTGGGTACATATAATCTGTAGGCACATTCCACTGGGCCTGGAAATGACAACAATTCTATTATAAGACTATACTGTTGAATATAATCGTTCTAACCATTTAATGGGCCATGCATGTGTTTAGTCACTTTCTAAAATATCTTCCCCGAAGCACCTACGCCTAGGATACCTACCTAGACCTACCTCACCGTACCTAAATAAGCGTGTCTTGATATAGATGCACTGGTGATGAAGCTTTAATAAATGAGCGAAACACATGAACTATTTAAGTTAAGAGCGGGCACCAATAAAATAATAATGTTGTCAAATGAAATTATTGCTCTTTCCAGACCAACAGGAACATGTTTCCAAACGCGTTCAAAGAAAAAATTGAAGTAGCAAATATTCCAATTTTAGCCAACTGAAATAATATATTTTTTGCAGAAATAGGCATTGGACGGCACAACTTCAAACTAGAATTTTCAGCGGTGAGGTAAAGTTTCACTCGCAACCTCCCCATTAATTCGTGACCTGTAGCGACACTCTTGCCATATTTCAAACGTAACCTTGTGCCTACAATACATCTGAAAAGATGTAATTGATATTTCGTCTTACTTGTTGAATGAAAAGAAGACAACTCTGGAGCCGACGATAGCCGTTGCTGAAGCTAATCGTAAATGCGAACACCGGCAGTGCGCGGGGGATTTTATAGCCGGCTCCGGTCAGGTCATCGCTGGCAGAATAGACCTGTAATCGAGTTATCGTCGCGGGAATAAGGCTGGGGACGGAGACGACGCGCGGTGTCGCGGCGCCTGATTGGAAACGTGCATGCACGAGGATGACGCACTGACTCGAGCTCCGGCTGGTCCCAGGGAGGAGGCGACCAATCTTGTCAGACGCCTACGCAAATAGCTTGTAATTTTACAAATTCTTCCATCGTTATTAGTATCGGTAATAAGATATCAGTTTCCCGATAAATCATGTTTGAAAAACATCTTTTTTGCAGAACTGCCATCATAGTCCGAGTCAAGGAAGTACTCATATCAAGCAGTTTTGATTTGTCAAGTGAATTGCGGTATTTTTGGCTCGCTGCATTGTGTTATAATATGCTGCTAAATGTTTTGTGTGTCTTGAAGGGAGAAGAGAACGTAAACGAGAAGGCTTCCAATTGGGAGGTTCACAAATTGTGAGGCATGCTGACTTAGCCTGATCTCAGAAAAACAAAACAAGGAAAGTGCCTCCTTTAAAATTCAACATATATAGTTTTGTTTGATAACTACATAGAAGTATATTTCACACAATAAGTCCTAAGTACTGCATGAACCGTCTTTGTCGCTGGAATGTAGGTATATAGATCGCCAAAGGCATTGAACGTTCGGCCTGACAGTGATTTCTTGGGTGTTTGAGCGTCACGCCAGAGTATTTAGAAGTCCCTGCACGGATGACCAGAAAGACCTATCATGCAATGTTGAAAAGTGGGTTAACAGTGAACTCCTTTGGTGTGTCCCTTTTCTTCAAAACTCTGAGTACGATAACGTACAGAAAGGACTGATAGGATCACATAGGAGATAATTACCGAGCGGATGAGAAACATCGGTGAGGTCTACTTCTTAACTTAGCAGAGAGATTTACAGACGACCCGGCCCAACCCGAACGTACGAACGCTCTGGCGAGCTTATAACTGTGGGAGTAATTCTCGCAACAAAATTGGCATACCACCAGGTGGCTGCATCACTTTCCTTAAATGTAGTAAATTTTCACCCAATACCGTTTTTCCAATTACCAGGAGTGAGCATTTCCCCGAAAGCTTACAGCACCATCTGAATAAAGATTTGGGACTGCTTTGGTGCATGAAAAACGAAAAAATTGCAGCAAAATGCGCATGCGCTTTGATAAAGAGGCCTGTGTTTT
The DNA here is from genome assembly GCA_034440635.1 of Lepas anatifera. Classification (NCBI taxonomy): domain Eukaryota; kingdom Metazoa; phylum Arthropoda; class Thecostraca; family Lepadidae; genus Lepas; species Lepas anatifera. The sequence goes on along the minus strand of JAOTON010001583.1, from coordinate 695,151 downwards.
TAAGGGAGAGCAGGGTGGGCAAGACGTGGAAACTGCCACTCAGAGCTGCAATAAATTCCGAGTCATGCCTGAAGTCATGCCTGGAAACATTAAGCGTAGTCCATAATTGAATGTAACTGATTATATGTGAGATTGAGCAGGATATGTTATAATTTTCCGAGGAGAGTGAGACTTTGCTTCTCATAAGAATAAGCTTTTTCGTTGCCAGAAACGACAGTCTTTACTAAATACAAGTTTATTGCATGGGCACCGAAAGCGGGGGTGGGGGTTGGTGGGGGTGGGGGGACCTGCCCCCCTTTTGGCCAGCCTGGGGGACGTCCCCTCAAATTTTTGGATCCATCGTCATTATTGCTGCCGGGTACCGAACATACTCAAAATTCGCGTCCCCCGATCGGCACCAGCCCGGGTCCGTCCCCCCTGTAAAACATTCTGTGGCACCGCCCCTGGTTTATTGCAAATGTTTTAAAGGCTCTTTAAAGGTCTCTATGGTCCATGAATCTGAATAATATAAGTTGATACAAAAAATCCAAATGAAAATAATTCAGTTCGTATCAACTATAATAAAATGGTCACATTTGTCCACGTTGCAGTTGATGGTTATCAAAACAATTTATTGGTCGAATACGATAAACCTAGGATAAAAATCTAATACACGTTTTCTAATTTTTCTCCTAACGTTTTTTCCTTTCATGAAGCTTGACAGGAAAATATTTCCAGGCAGTAAGGCATTTATTTATTGCGGCTCGAATTACTTTGCGGTTTTGTCGAGTTTATGTAAGAAAAAAATCCTGGACTTCCCAAAAGTTTAAGCCAGCCTTAACTGCTTCGGGACGAATGGGTCGTTTGTGACCCATGCTCGTTCTGACGACATTTGCTCTTGCCAGTTACAAACGCCTCTTCCCATCACCAAGTGGGAGTGAGAATGAAAACAGTGGTAGTTTGTCTTCACTTCAGTTCCGTTTTCGATCAGTTGAAATGGTATACGTGACAGCAGGGACCCCATGATGAAAATGGAGCATTCCTATCGACTAGACAGGGATAGCTGAAAATTCAGTCCTCTCTCACAGCTTGTTTTTTTGCAGGAATGTCTTGAAATGTTAATGATAGTAGTATCATGACCTTTACTTTATACCACACAACAGTGGCAGCATCTCAGATTATAGTACTGCTCCTCAGCGTGAGTTGAATTAGTGGGTCACCAGCGACCCATTCGTCCTCAAGCTACGAGATCTGCGCATGTTGTTGCATGTATTGAGTATTGCGACGGTAGTCTGTAAGCTGACAGTGCACGTGCGCCACAGTGGGCGGGTAGCGAATAGCGGCAGAGATACCATGAGAATACCTTTATGATGGCATATTTAGGCGGCAGTGTGGTAACTGGTAGAAAATCTGGCGGGAGAGCGGAACAGTATGAAGAGGGATGCAGCGGCGTACGGACGGCTGCCAACGGTTTTTGAAGGTTACATACTCGTAAAAATTTTGCCTGTAAGATGCCGGGGAAACGAAGCCGACGTTTCCAGGTGTCTCAGCAAGAAAGACTCCAGATGCTGGACGCTGACGAATCTAACGATGAGGCTCTTCTGGGCGTCGATGACGAGGACATGGTGCTCCTTGATGCTGCTGAAGAGAATGGTGGTCTTGTTGAAGTGGTTATCGACAATCCAGATGCCCCTGTCAGCGAGGTCGAAACTAGGGAGATAGAGACCTTAAGGACACGGAGGTGGTCGAAGAGATGCCCTGCTGTCGTCATTCCGGATCCAGTTTCTGGACTTGGGAAAGTCATGGTTGACTTTGGAGACAACTTTCCAGAACCGTTGAATATTTTCAATCAGGTCTGTCAGTTTGACCCCCTGCTTGAAGAGATCATCATCCCACAGTCGAGGCTTTATATGGGACAAAGTGGGAAGCCCTTCGACACAAGCACGGAAGAGATGTGAGCATTTTTGGCATAATTTTTGTCATGTCCTACCACATCCTGCAAGTATAAAATGTATTGGAATGCAAATCCTGATGTTAAGTGTTCCTCTGGTTTCCAACGTCATGTCCAGGGATAGGTTCTTCCAGCTTCGAACAGCCCTTCATTTCGCACAACAACCAGCAGGCACCTGACCGCTCTGATCCCAACCATGATCGGGCATAGAAAATCCGACCGTCATCGTCCACTTCAATCCGGCTTTCCAAGCCGCAATGTCGCCCACTTCCCACCAGGCCGTAGACGAGCACATGGTCAAGTTCCAGGGTCAAAGCCTAATGACGCAATATATGAAGGACAAGCCCATCACTCGTGCATTCAAACACTTCTGTAAAAATAGCACTGAGACGGGGTACGTCTTTGAGTTTGACACCTACACGGGAAAGAAGAACCAGGTGGAGGTTGGCCTGACCGAGGGGGTTGTCCTTCAGCTAACTGAGTAGATCGATGGCCAGACTATCAGGCTGTACACGGACAACTTCTACACGTCCCATTCTATTCTGCGAAAGCTCAAGCTGCGAGGGATCTACGCCTGTCGCACAGTGCGAACGAATCGTCAGGGCATGCCTAAGGACTTCAAGCCAAACAGGCAGATGAAGCAGGGAGATGTCGAATTCCGCCACAGCGACGTCGTGTTTTCTGTAGAGTGGTGTGACAACCGCCCCGTCCATCTCCTATCCTAAATCGACGGGAACGGGATGACGACAACCAAGCGACGTCAAAAGAGCCACCAACAAAAGGTCACTATGCCTTACCCCGAAATGGTTATCACCTACAATAAGGGCATGAAGGGTACTGATCCAATGGATAAGAAAACTAAGTCCTAGGGCTTTGATCGAAAGGATCCTCTGAAATACTACGTGAAGCCGGCGTACGACTACCTTGACGTGGCCGTTGTCAATGTGTTCATTGTACAGGAGGCTTTAGCCAGCGAGAGAGAAGGAGCCAAGAGAGATGACCCTCGAGTAGATGCTGGACCTCATCGCCCAAAGACACTAATCGACTTCAAGCACCAGCTCGCCCTTGCCCTCATCGGGACATTCTCATCCCGCTCCTACGCCCCTTCCACTCCCAAGAACAGGAACGCTATTAGTGTTCCTTTCCACGAGGTGGTCATGATGGGTCCCGCGGGAGATGCCACTGGTGCTATAGGACGGAGAAGTTGGATAGGAAGGCATCTGTCAAGTGCATCACCTGCAACCAGTTCCTCTGCTTCAGTCAGGATTGAAACTGTGTCAACGCCAAGCACCGAGATATGATGGGATCTGCCCAGTGAGGTTTTCATCAGCCCGCCCTCGTCTGCCCAGTGAGCTTTTCATCAGCCCACCGGCGTCTGCCTAGTGGGGTTTTCATCGGCACACTCCGTCACGATTTTCCGCATAAAGAGACCGAAGTTATGAGCCAATACGTGTTCTTTGGCTTGTAATTTGTCAAAACATTCCTGGCCATTATTGCTTCGGAAATGAATCGAACTTCGTCTGTGTTGTTCTTCATTGATGTCTATCCCGTCCATGTATATTACCAATTGTTTGTAATCGAAACGCTAAGCCATTGGCGTTCCCAGAGCAGAATAATATAATGTCACCTTTCCGTCGTTATAATGTTTCATTTTGGTACCTTACTAGAATGTGGTTCGACCAGAAATCGAGAAAGAACGGGTCAGAAGCACACACTGATCGGCCGTACAGTGCGCACAAACTATATATCTACAGCAGCGCGTAACGTCGTTTCGGGACGAATGGGTCGTGTGCGACCCAAAAATTAAATTGCTTTCTGTGCAGGTATTAGCCTAGATACCAAAGTGAAATTTGGTTTCCTTATTTGACTCCAAGAGTTCCCCATGCTGAAACATGAAAAACACGTTTTTCGTAGAATTTTAATACCTCGTCCCGAAGCAGTTAAAGGGAATGTGGCACCTTGGTCAAATCCTCAAATTTAGTGTAATTAGGTGTACTTTTAGCCGAAAACAATGAAACCACTGATGATTTCTCTGAAAAATGTACGATAGGCTCAATATTTTGATTCTTAAAATACTCCGCTACGAAAAGAAATAAATATCTGCCTGTGGGTGATGTCATGATCTGGCAACCACTACCATACTCGAAACGCTTCAAGAGCTTCGACTGGCTGATGCTCATAGTGACGTCAGCATATGTCGTCACACTAACAGCCATGACAACTGTGGCCTGCTGCCGAGGGTACATGAGGGGTACATTGCAGGTAGGTTTTAGCTTTTTTCTACGGAAATCTCGAGTTCCAGGACAAATTATATATTAACACCCGCACTGGAAGGGGTTCTGGCACTAACGCGCACTGGAGGGGGACCTGGTAGGCCCCCCTAAGATCTCAAAAACTAAGAGGGTTAGAAAAACGCCACTTGGTAGGTGGGTGGGGGCTATGGTTATCTACATGATGACCAATTTTCATTGACCTAGGTCAATATCTTCAAGGTCAAACGAGGGCGTAAAGGTCAAATATTGACCATGCTGGGATCGATTGGTAAATGCTGTGATTATGCAGGAAAATGGCGGGAATAAGTTAAAGGTGGACAAGGTTCATAGAGAAGAGATCTCAAAGAGGCTTCCCCACAACTTTTGGGTCAAGATCATTCAAGGTCATTGACCTTTAAGGTCACCATATGGTATACTACTTATTACTTACACTTTGACTAACACTGTAGCCACTGTCTGGCGGGAAATGAGGATTGCATTTTCCCAATGACCTTTGACCTTGACCTTTGACCTTGACCTTTGTATTGGGGTACCCTACTGATGACGCCATAGCATAATATATGTCAGACGGGGTAACGTCATTTGGCCAGACGCACAGTGGTCAGTGACCTTGAAAGTGCAGATATGACCTTGACCTGTGACCTTTGACCTTGAACTTGGCTTTCATGTGAAGTGACCTTGACATATAGTCCCGATTATATGACATTATGACGTCACCACTCGGTCTTCAATGCAAGCTAACTGGTCCGACCGCGCGTTTACGGCGATCTCAAAATGCAGGTCTGACTTTGAAAGCCTATAAGTCAAAAAATGTTCGGCAGATTTTCAAAAAGTCTTCACCAATCGACGCGCTATTAAATTCTGTTAAATGTGGCCGCGTGTCGTTTTCGGCTACAAGCGGTTCTCCGGCCACCTTGGAAAACAGGTGGGGGGCCTCCGAGGCCCCCTCCAGTGCGCGTGTTAAGTACGGGGTTTTCCGACATGCCTTACAACTTGGCTATCTCAGTTAAGATCACGTTATGAAGGTGCCACATTCCTTTTAACTTGTCTTTTGGAAACATAAGCGACCGCTCAGTTTCGCCATCAAAGGCGTCTTACTGGTAGTACATAACATTTTTAATTACTTAACCCTTCACCGCCTGGAGGTCCAGTCGGACCCCTCCCGGTTTTTCGTAGATGATTCCAATCCGATCCAAAAGACACGTGCGTCGCTTTTCAGGCCTGTAGGGTGACCAATTTGACAAATTATGATACAAAATTGGTATCAGGTCAGGGCGGGTCAACAAGTTATGACGTCATTTCTAATATCATGTCATGCAATTATGTTGTTTTAAAATGAGGTTGACAAAACCAGGCTCATCAATAACAAGGTCACCAGAGGATATCAAATGTCACGATTTTTCGAATTGTTTGTGTTTACAAATTTTGAATGGAACAAGATACAGTCTTAAATTTGACATCAGAGTAATGGGTTTAAACCAAGAATTCAAATTTGATGAAAAATGTTATAAAGGGTCATTTTTAATCTGATCTTCACTTACGGGCATCTGATCTTCAGTCGTCTGATCTTCACCTACGGGCAAGGTTAAAATGTGACCTTACAAGGTCATGCTGCACTATGTTTGAATCATTGATTCAAGACCAACACATTGGTGTTTTTGTTTGTACTAGATAAAATAGATCACGAGTTTTCTAAATATATCTAAATTTGAAGCATGTTGTCCAACTGTGACGTCACGGGTCAACGGATGTGGTTCAAACTCGGCTTCAAAGTAGCAGACGGTAAGGCACTCCCAGAGCCGTTTCAATTTTCCTGTAACATTTCCGGTTCCCGAGATCGTATGGGGGTCAGATCAGACCCCCAGGCGGTGGTGTGTATGAAAAGACCCCGCGCGGTTCCGGGTTAACCTTTGAACCCTTTATAAATTAGGTTATCCTTTATGCTCCTTGGGGCTCTAGGGCCCAGCGACTGCTGAGGTCATATGATGCCACGAACTATAACGCTGTTGGAAGGTAATATCGTGGATCAGGAAGACCTTACTCAGTATTATTGCCAGCGATCTACGCCGGGATAGTGGCGTACAACTTCAGCCCGATCACTGCATCATTTTAGATAATCCTTGTTTGACGTTCGTCTACTGTTACGCTCGATCTAAAAAATTGCAATGAGCATCAACAATGATAACCAGGAAGCAATGAGCTGAAATTCGAAAATATAAACTGTGCTTACCTTCTCAAGGATGTGGACTTCCATCTCATTTGCGGTGCCCGGACGCCCTAAGTGAAACGTGAATGAAATGCTTAAACATCATTAAAATTGTCGTGTTTTCGTAAACCACTTTGAATAATGTTACTAATTCATAGTCCAGCAAGTCTGCAGTAGCAGCGCTATGTCACCATTCAAAATTTTACATAGTAGTTATGAGCACTTGCAAAGTTGGGCACCCGCAATCTCTTCAGGGAATTGTCGCCCTTGGGTATACTTACTTGAATCTAACCTTTTGCATATATCTACCAGATATTCAATTTTCCAATAATTTCATGACCATGTCCGATCTGGCCCGGTGGAGATTATCCCAAGACACCAAGACAATTGTTCATGTACTCGGGAAAATGTGCGTGTTGGTAGTGGCCCTAATAAGATATAATAAATAAAATAAAATACAAATCATCATCACCTATTTTTAGAATTTGAATGGGGTGATAAGGAGCCTTCACAGCGATAGAAACCTGTGTCCACTTTTGCTTATGTTCAGTCGGCAACAGGGCAGCGCAAAACTTTTGCTATATTTCTATTTGCTTATCTTTATGCAATGCTACTATAGACCAGTGCAAGGCATTGGTGGATCCATTAGCAGCATTTGGAAGGGGCCAAACCAACGTTTGAGAGATGGTTATATTGAGGAAAAATCGCGAAAACATGACGGCTAAAACTTGGTCCTTTTGGGCGAGCAAAATACACTATTTTAGGCTTTAGAGGGGACCACGACCCTTTTGGCCCTTCTTTGGAATCGCCAGTGGTGCAAAGTTTTTGATATATGCCACAAAGATTTTACCACAGTTAAAGTTCAAAAGGAACATTTTCCTTATTATCTAAACCATATTTCCGACGATGAAGTCCCTAGTCGAAGTGAATGAAAGCAAATAACTTTTTCCAGTTTGCCACAGCTTCTCACCGGAGGTATATCTACACTTAAGTTGTCAAAAATTCATCACAACATCACGATGTAGTGAAATGTGCTCACACTCTTTACATCGTGAGGACACCCATACAGAAAGAAGGGACCGTATGAACAATGGTTTTAATTTCTAACGTACCTATCTAATCTCATTCTTTTTCTACCTTTACCTATCCTCGAGCTAATTTCCGTCAAATACAAATGGGTCATTCTACCATAAATCGACAAAAAATATCGTAAAATAAAACCCTTCTATTTTTGATTCTCTCCAAAATTGGTGCTAAGGGGGTTTCAAAGGTTCAGAATCTAACCATGGCGTCAAAAATTATTTGAAAATTTGGTAAGACAGATATAGCCTCCGGTATTTTTCGGGGGGTCACCATGTAAGCATTGTTTTGAAAGCCTATAGTTCTGCCACTTTTTATGATCGTAACGATATTTTACGTTTTTGTTCATCATTTAGCAGATTTTGATTTGGATATCTTTGATTTTCATATTTCTGCAAATTTGACCTCATGACCTCGTGACCTATTTTTTTAACGGTGACCTTGATCCGCAGTACAGTGAAATTTATAAATTCGTGTGATAGGATTTCTACATTTGGCAATTCTCTTTTAGATAAAACAATAAAGAATATGGCTTTCGCACATAATATACTACTTTTTACTTCCGAAACATGACACTAGGTGTCACTGTGGAGCTGTGCTGTCGTAACCCACGGTATAATTAATGCCAGTGTCGGCGAAACGTCCAAATTTAAGGGGGAGCCGTGGAATTTTTAACCCATTTATTACTAGTCAACGCCATAGGGTGTGTTAACCCTTGCACGTACAGGCGGAATGTTGCACCCCCTCGCAGGTTTTTGAAGAATTGAAAACAAGCTTCTGAAGTAAGAGTCTTGAAATGTTGTAAAGTCTCTGGGGCATTCGTTGTGCACATTTTGCGAGAAAAATTGTTCCTATCCTTCAAGGTCACGGAGTTATGACCTCAAGAGTGGAGGCATGCTGGGATCCTTGGGCGCCTGTACCCATTTTCACGTGAATGCTCCTGTCTCTCACCGTTCTTTTGCAGCATTTGCTCATGATCCGGCTCATAATATTTTGTTCCAGCCTTCGAGGATCACTTTTATGAGGTTAGAACTTTTATGACCTTTTTGGCCTCAGTGCAGGTGGGCGCCGGTACCAAGTGTTTGAAACTTCTACGGCTACCTCCGCTACCTTGGCTAGTACAAACCGTCACCGCTACAGCGCTCCTTTTCCAAAACTGCGAAACCACTACCCGCTTTTCCGCTATCGCTGCCCTTTATCATAAACCGCTAATAGAACACGAATTATGGAGTCATAACTCGTTGACCTGGTCTGACCTGATGCACTTTGGGTCTACCGGAGGCTATGCAAGGTAAAAAATTCAGCGAAGGTTATACAAAGTCAAAATATGTTACAGGTGGTCCTGGAAGTTCAAGGGTAAACACTCGGGGCCAATTCACGAAGAAGAACAGAGAACACCTGCGAAATATTCCAGCATTCGCGCCAAAACGTATTCTGGCGTCCTAATTGATTCAACCGTGCTTCCAGTTCTGAAGTCATGGCTTCATGACATTAACCCTCGCCCCACCGGGGGCCATCGATGGCCCCCTAAGGTATTTTCAGGATAGTAGAAAAACGACGAGACGCAGCGCCGCAGTTAAGAGCTCTATCTCTCCCCCATAAATTTCACACCATCCCTGAAATTTTTGCCCGGGTCACCCAAGGTCAGGTCACCAGGCGAGATCAACCAAGGTCACCTCACATCAAATTTTGAGCTCTATAAGAGCTACATTTCTTAGTCGATCGATTTAAAACTTCCTACACTTTATGAACCTTCCAGGGTCTACAAGCTGTATATCCGGGATTTTTCGATTTCGTGACCTGAGGTCAGGTCACGAGGCGACCTCTCCCATTGAAAAGCATGGCGAATCCCTGTCTTATGATCTAAAAGTCACAACAACAATTGCAAACGCTCACATTGCTCAGTAAAGCGTTCTTGGACACCCCTTCACGAATCCCAGGAGCCATATTTTCCCTTTGACATTTCCAAGGTCATCCAAGGTCACCAGGGTTCAAAAACAGTATTTTGACAATAACTTTTTACCTAATTAAGCTAGAGCAATGAGTCAAACACCATCGTGTTTGTCTTGTCATGGGTTTTCATTTGATATACGGCAAGGTCACTTTCTAACCTTTCGTGACCTCAGGTCATATTAGGTCATGAGGTGACCTCTGGAGGTCAAACCACTGGCGGAAGGTCATTACGTTCCGCATAGCGAAAAAAGGTCTGCCAATTTCCTACCAAATGTTCTTTACCAAATCTCAATAGCTCTAATGATATAAGAGTTATGCCTAGTTTTCTTAAGGACTGCATATTTGAGTGAAAATAGCCTATCGTGACCTAACTTGACCTCTGGAGGTCAAACCATTGACCTGAGAGCTTAAACATGCCAAGTAATTTCCTACTGAATTTACGCGAGCTTTCTAATGCACTTCGCAGATTTGCGCTAACCTCCATATTTTCGGAGTTAGAGGGGGCCATCGATGGCCCCCGATGGGGCGAAGGTGGCGCCAGATCCCCGGTGGGGCCCGGGTTAAAAGCCGAGGACATACCAGTTTTTACACAACGCGTGCAAAAATATTTGTCATAGCCTACACAGACCTTCAAGACTGTACCCTGAACGACGTTTTTGTACTCCTGGAATAAAATTACGGTGGGAAGGGGGAGCTGCAATAACCCCCCGTAAGACCGAGTGCTAAGATCGTTTCAAATATGGGCAGCCCCAATCATTTTCCAAAATCGCCGCCACTGGTTTAGGGTGACTGTGACAGTGATCGCCCTCTCTGGCCATTCCGAACATACCAGCCACTGTCACTGTGGGCAGCTGGTGTGGCTGAACGAACCCGAATCGTGCCCCGAATGTAACCAGATCCAGGCGGCTCCAGCAAATTCCCGGAACAAGGAAAATCTCGTTTCCCTAGAAGCCCTTCTGATAGGGAAAGAATTGACGATGCGATATGATCTTGGCAGCTCATGTGGCGATTAAGCCTAGAAATTGGTGACGATTTCAGTGTGTTTAATGCTGGCCGACCGGACTGCGCTATCTATTTAGACCTGGAAAGTGGCGTCTCCATCCGCTGACGCCGGGCCAGTGACTGCTGAGGCGTGGGCCATCCCAGACATGACGTCATACATTGGTGCCGGTGGCTATCTGTGACGTCACGACGGCGACTGTGCCGCGGTCTCTCCTCGTCGTGCGCGGCGCAGTGGGGTCTGTGAGTAACACTCGCACTGCTGGAACAGTCCGGCGGGAACTGACGCAAGCTATTTCCGGGCCGTTTCGCTCAGTAGATTAGATGCTTGCGTGTTGTGGAGCAGTAGTAGCTATACAGCTGTTGAGTGTGGAGCGTGAGCGGGGTCTCCGTTCATTGAGCCAGTGCGTCTAGAGACAGTCCTAAGGTGACAGTGGAGTTAGGTGGACGATGAGGACGCTGCTTCCCGTAACGGTGCTGCTTGCACTGTCCGGTGCACTGAGTCAGGGTGTGCCGGAGTCAACTGCTGAGCCTGACCCCAGCAGCTGCCGTCAGTACCTGGCTGGAGGGGAGGTGCAACAGTGCCCCGACCAGCTCCTGTTTGACTCGGTCAGCCTGACCTGCCTTCCTGTCGACCAGGCCACATGCGCACAAGGTGAGTCAACGCGGTATCTCTCCATCTCGCCGACGCTCAGGGGACACTGCCCCCTGAGTGTGGACAGATCCTCGTAACGGCAGCTATCCGTGCTCAAAATATGTACATATCCAATGAGCTAAAAGCCAGTGCTTATTTGCTAGAGAAGAGGTGGACCCAAGAGGGAACAAAGGATATGATCTCGGCCATACGCGTCGGAAAAGGGGGCCAGGGGGCCGCCAGGGGGGCCAGGCCCCCACTTTTTGGCCAAAAATTTCCTGATCTCAGTCAAAATAAGAGAAGGCCGGACATTCTTATATCCAGCCGCTGCGGAAGGCAACGAGGAGCCCAAATTCGAACAGTTTTTGGTACTGATGTTGAAAGTTTTTTGTCAGCATCAGGTTGAAGTTTGAATGGCCCCCTCACTTTTTTGCCGGTGGCAACACTTATGATCTCGGCACAGGTAACCCAAAGTGGCGAAACTGGGCATGGGAGGGGGAACTGAGGCACCGTGCCATTCTCCTTTAAATGAGGAATTCGAACACTAGCCCAATAGCATTGTCTGGAAAGGAACGACTTGAAAATTTCAAGGTATCCCCTCCCCTAAATTCGGACTATCCACTGCTGCTGCAGACGACCTGTTCTCCCAGAGTCAGAGTCAGAGTCTTTCGGCGAGTCATCACGGTAGCGTTGCCCGAACTCGCATGGCTGGTTAGATCAGAAGAGGGTGATGGTTAAGTCACTTAACCTTCCCCTTTGTAGATTTCTCGCGCCGTTCCATTGCCCGCCGGAACCGTGAGCGTTCATTAGTTAAGCAGGTATGTACGTACATAGATAGGTAAAGAAGGTAAACAGATGTAGATATGGTACATATCCCTCCATCCATACATTCCTCAGGGAGTTTACGGCATGCAAAGTGGGAACATGCTTTGGACTCCGTTCCTCGTTGAGCAAGGGCCATTGTGTCTTTCACTAAAGACACAATGCCACTCACGCGGAATCCGTCTGCTAAACAAAAGTGCTTCAACAAAAACAGAGTGTCTTGTTGAGTACTAGAAATGTGCTCTTCTGAGTTTTAAACACTGCGCTTTTCCTCCGTTTGTACTTTTTGTTTCGAAAAGGTGTGCAGATTCTTTCAAGCGGAGATAGCTTCCTTATTCATACAAATCCCTCGTCCTCGCTCCACTGCAAACTTGCATCAAGAGTGGAGTTAAGCACAGTGCAAGCGCAATTCACTCAGAATGAGTGAGCTCTGGCTACTCGGCTCAACTGAATAGGAAAAAATTAAGTGGCTTAAGACTTGCGTTTGTGATATACTTTTTTAGCACAGTCTCATAAAGTCAGATTTAGAAACTTAGCTTACAGAGCCAAGAATATCTGAGCTGTATTTATCACAAACTCTTCATGAGGACGGTTGACTCTAACTGAACCCCAATTTCAACACATTTTGGGCAAATAAGCTCACATGCAGCTTGAATGTGAGGCATGCTGAGTTGGCGTGAGCGCTGGAAAGAGGGAGGGGGACTTTGTGTGAATAAAGAAGCATCAGGTGACTTAAAACTTGCTTTACCTTTTTAGCGTTTAGTTACCTGCGTGGCCTTGTTAAGCTTTCAGTAGCCTTCCGTGACCTCTATAGGAGCTTCTACAACGATAACCTCTATTTTGAATGTTCAAGATAGAAACAAAATTTGAGGGTGACACATTTTTGGAAATTTTTAGCGTTAACTTTCACTCTAACATCTGAATTCGCCCTACCCTTCTCCTAACCCATCCCTACAAGTGAGAGGTAGACACTTCGAACACATTTGACTTAGTCATCCGAAACTTTTGACCCCGCTTCACCCGTTTCCTTTGTAGGTTGGTCAAATAGCTGCGTGTTGTACGAATGAAGCACGTACATATATTTTTATATTCCTCTGACAATTGCAGAACTATGCTGTTTGTGGTTTTTTTTAGAGAGAATGCCCTATATTTCACACCATTCGAAGAAGACCTACAAGATGACAGACCGACGGACGCCAATCTAGGCACAATAAATACGTTTATCCGACAGAAATCTCCGACCTCCGACAGAAAATATCTGAAACTCTGGTCAAGGAAAACCAGAGCTGCCAACTTGTCAGTCTCTTTGACAATTAATAGCTATTTTGATTAAATTTTAAAGTGATCTGATGACCCAAGGTCATACAAGGTGATACCAATCGCGGGTTCTAACCATGGAAAACACGCGCATTTTCACCGCGAAGCTCTACGTTAGTTCAGGGATATTACAAATCAATTCCCTCCGCACTTTCGAAGGTGACGAAAACCCAAATGATTGTAAGGTTTGAACCAATAGTACCGACTTGTTGGTGATACGGGTATGTGGTATGGTATATTGTTCGATTGTTTGCTTTGCCTTGCTCGCTGCATATCTTACCATTGTATTTGCAGCGATAGTAATTATAATTTTTAGGGAAATGACGAAATGTCGATGCAGGAAATGTAGCCAGGAAGGTCAACCTTTTAAGTTTTGAATGTTGCGAGAACTGCGGATAACGGCAAATGTCTATTTCCGGACACTGTACGTAATACATTAATGTGGCGACTGCATGCAATGATTATAACATATGTCATCTGGGTTGCCAAATTACCTTGGCCGTACATTTTGGCACCATTCTAAATGCAACGAAGAACGCCTCACCTGAAGCAGATATTATTGTCCTTTTTAAAGCATATTTTATAACGTATGATTTTGTATTATATTTTGAAGAGTATATTTTGTTAAGTACATCTCCCAACCTCCCGCTGCTGGGTTTGTTGCAGCTTCGTCAGTGGATACTGAGCCTGCCGCACCTCTGGTTCGGAAGTGCTGCCCTGAACAGAAGCAGTTCGACCTCACCAACGGAGCATGTGTGGATCGCCAAGGACCCTGGACGCTGCCTGTGTACAGGTCCAATCCGCTGCAGCCCTCAGCCCCCGAGCTGCTCCCGGGTGCTGCAAACTACACCATCTGGGCACAGGCTCTGAAAGACTGTCAGGGTTTGCTGTTGAACCAGGGTGAAGACTTCCCGGACGCCATCTTCCCGCTGGACAACGGGTTTCTCTATGCGCAGGGGTACCGCACCATATACAAGCCCACCGCCTACTGCCTGGAGACGCTGATACCCGACAATGAAGCGCCTCGGCTCGGAGCTCTCGTCTGCGCCGATGCCGCGGAACAAGACACCATCCCCGTGTCGGACGACAGGGTGTCTGTATCGCGGTGTTGCGCGCGCAATGTGAAGCTGTCAGACGACGGCTGCATGTTCGACGAGCTGCATCAGCATCAGGACGAGCTGCCACCGCCGCTGGACCTCGCCGAGGAGTTGCAGACCGCCATTACGGCGGAGAACATTGACGCATATCTGAAGTTTTCTGTCGGTCTTCCGCAGTGCAACCAAGGTTCTGTGGGCGTTATGGTGAGCATGAACGACCACCCCTTCGTCATCGGCCCCGACGGCTCTCTCCGTTTTCTGCACTCAAATATCACAGTAGCACCAGAGGACTTTTGCTACAACGAGCGCAGTGCCGACTTCATTGACGATGCTGGAGAGGCCACCACTGCTTTGGCCATCGTCTGCGCTGACGAGGCTACTCAGACTGCTCTGACCGAGCCCTCTCCGTCGCCTTCATGTGAGGACGGGTCGGATGAGTGCGTGCGGAAGTGCTGCGCCCCGGGCTACGAAGTTCTCCTCACCGAAACGGCCGGGGGCAGTCTGGCCATGTCGTGCGTGTTCACTCACAGACAGCTGGACGTCTCAGCTTTGCCATCTGTAGCTGCCGAGCTGCACGGCGCGCGGCCCGTTGCACACCAGCCACCTTGTGAGAACGGCCTCTTCCAAGTGGAGGAGGGCAACTTCACGGTGCTTGCCAGCGGCGCGTTTCGGCTGGTGCAGTACGACGAGTACGCCTGTAACTACCACACTGCGTTTGACGCGAAGCCATCTGAGTACTGTCTGGATACAGTGCGTGGTTCGGCAAAGCCGGGGCACGCCTTCTATTGCTACCCGACCACTGACAAAGACGACGGCAATGCCACATACATCTTTTTCCCCATCCTGATGGGCATCACAGACTTTTTCTTGTTGGTGACGTTCATCGTGTACCTAACGGTACCGGACCCCACACAGACTGGTCTCAACAAGCAGCGCAAGTTGTCACAGTCAGTCCTGGGCATGATCTTGTTGGCGTACATCAGCTCTCTCTTCTTCGGATATCTGGTGCTGATGATAGTGCAGACGGCTACCGCGGCTTTGACGGAGTACCGGACTGCCTGCAAAGTACTGGGTGAGTCCCGCCGGGAGGGGTCTTGGTGGGCACGAATTGGTTAGTTTGGTATTCCTTACGTCGAGCAACTTGAGTGGGGCAATTCTGGTGCTTTAGAACGTATCGTTTCCAAAGATACCATGAACATCTGTCAAATCGACGGGCTGAGGTACAGCCGGATGTCAACACGCAATAGCTTTGATGATCTTACATCTTCAGCAAAGGGGGAAAGGTAAGGATAAGCTATTATCTGTGCGTTAACATAAATACCAGTTTTATAAATACCTGCAATTGTTTCATTCCAGCCATATACAACCATCATACTTACTATGTCGTGAAACACATTACCATGGCAGTTGAAATTCATTTAGGTTCTTTGTTATTATTTCGAAGCGCAACATCGCTTTGTACGCGCAGCTCGAGATGTTTCCATGGGGTTCTAACTCTGTCTGCGGTTCATTTACAGCTGTGATCCTCTACTTCTTCTTACTGTCTGCTTTCTTCTGGCTCTCCGTCATTTGCTTCGAGATCTATCTCACTACCAGGTAAGCACAGGCTTTTTCACATTGCAACGGATTTGAGTATGCGACTCAGACTGCTGTGAACTTGGCGCGCGCATCGAATGAGAGTGGATATACGGCGGAAGGAGCGAACGCTTTGTAAACGTTGGGATCTCGGGTTGAGTCATGCTGGCAGAGCATTGGTGGACGCAGAGGGGGGATTCTGGCCATGGCCCTCCCAAAAGCGCTGGAGGGGGCAAACTATCTTTTGGCCCCCAAACGCCGTATAAATTTTGGAAAAAGGCGTTTACACCAGGTCTGTAGAGCAAAAAACATTCGCTCCCACCCCCCCACGCCGCCTAGGAGAGCAATCATGCACTTGAAGAGGTAGTTTATACTAGGTCTGTCGAGCACCCAAATTGGACGTCCCCCCCCCCAGGAGGAGAGGCAGACATAGGTTTGGCCCCCAAAACTCGGGTCTGCGTCCGCCCCTGTGGCAGAGGATGTTGGCACGCTTGAACCAAATTTTGGTGAAGGTTCAAAGAAGTTGGTCGATTCAAGCGTCAGTGGTGTTTTCACTGTGCTTGGAAGTTGTCAGAGCTTAGGAGGTCGGGCCGGATGTCTTCGGGCCGAAAGAGTCAACATCAGCTTTGGAGCCATTGTTCAACTTAAACGGATTCTTCAACTTCTGCTAACGATCGCGTTTGAATGCTGCGAAGACTTGCTAAGGATTATGGTTTTGAAGGGCTAGACCTAGGGATAATAGGCCCATGTGATTTTAGCTATCAGTGCGCCCTAAACCCCCAAATATGGTAATGAGACCTTGAGATACCTGACAAAGTCACGAGAGTGGGTCTCCATCACACGTGTTAAAGGAAGCCTGGCACCTTCATTCTGGAATCTGATCTTACATTGCCATGTGATAGAGCAGGGGCGTAGCCAGGATTTCGCTCAGGGTGGGGGGGCGGTGCCCCGAAAAGGGTCCTTGCGACAGCGCCAAAAGGGCACTGATGGGTAAAAAAGGCCCTGCTTGTTACATGAGAGAGTGCTGAAGAGGGCTTAAGAGGGCCCTGTCTGGTATGACATTTCAAATTTGGTCACAGAGCATAGAATGCGGGCGAGCCGCGCTTCGCGCAGCCCGTGTCCTCAGGGGCGTTCTTCGGGCCCTCAGGGAGGGGGGCAGCTGTCCCTGCCGCCCCCTTGGCTACGCCCCTGTGATAGAGAATACCAATAAACTTCTTGACATTTATTTCATTTGTCCCAGAACTTACCGTTCGCAAAAATGAATAAAAATTCATGGCCTGTCGACCCCGCTGCGCCCCAGGTGGTCTCCTGATATGAGGAGACCTTGGGCACGTGACATAATACTGAAGCACCGCCGCGTGAACAAACATCTCTTGTTTGGACCTCTTTAAATCCTACGGGCTAGATGTGCCTTTGTTACTGGCCACTATGAATGCACATAACTTTCTTCAGTGACTAGTTTGAAGCGTGAAATATGGTTTTATACATTGGTAAAAATAAGAAATTGATGTGTCACTTTCGTTACTAATAATACCTACCCTATTCTAATTTAAAATGCTTCAATCGTATTCGTGATCATTCGTGGCGAAATCAGAGAGGTTCAATCTGGAACAAGGTGTTACCAGATTGTATGCCAATTTGACGTCGCGCTACTTCGGACACTTTTTGACCCCTAACAGAGGAACATTATATAAAACGAAACACACCACTTATACCCAATTTTTTCAGCATAAACAAGGCTAAATCTATTTTCAGTCAAAACTGTTTTAGTCTACTTTGCAGAAACATTCTACTTCAGTGTGGATTGGCACCAAGGTGCCACATTTCCCTCCAAGCACTGATCGAATACATTATCTCCCACGTTTAATTAAACCGTGGGCTTCCCAGACACTTCCCGTTTTCAGCCTTCAGACCCTGGTAATTCCCACAGTACCCGTGGTTAGTGTTTGTCAGGTCAGCTCCTTGACTGGGCCATTTCGTGGTCTCCCGTAAATGGAGGCCATTAAGCGGCTGAGGTGATGTATCATACAGGCCGGCTGCCGCCGCGCGGCGCCCCGAGGTCACCCCGTCCGGCGCCGGCCTCTGGGCGTCGCGTTGCTTACTTAAGCCGCCGACTGCCTCTCCCACTGGTGTGTATCTGTAAATATTGGTTCACGTGGTATAGTCAGTGTCACATGCCGCTGCTCAATCTCCGCAGCATTGCATATTACGACATCAGTGAAAAGTAGGGGTTAAAAATATCCCCGCATTTATATTAATTCGTTCAGTGAGAGAATTTGATAATTATTCGGAAGGTAGTGATGACGTCTGAATTGGTGTTTGTTTATTCACATCTATGAGTAATAGATAAACCTCACTAATAACTCAAGTCAGCAAAGTAGAAACGAAAACAGCCTTTGCAATGAAGTGATAGAATGACACTGAAAGCGTTTCCAATGCGAGAAACAAAAGCACATGCTTACTTAAATATTGATGTAATAAACCAATCGCCGTATAATAAACCTGGTCATTATATGAACACACTAAAAAACACAGCATGAGAATGTATAGAAAAAACAAGGTGAAAAGCAGGCCAAGATATTCCCCAATTCTTTGTTAAACAATACGGGAATATAATATATAATGCTTGATACCTTCCACCAAACCAAATTTTGATTTACCTGGACTTTTTTACTATTTATTTCATTTTTGGCTTTACCCGCTGTTTCTCTCTAACTGTGAGCTCTGTGGTGCAGATGGTGCAGAGCCTTTCCCTGATTGTGCCAGCTGTTCAGGCGGCGGGGCCGATACACGTCTGCGCCGCGCCCTTGTTAAGACACAGCGTCATCGCAGTCTGCGGGAGCAGGCAAATGGGAAGAAACCGTGAGAGGGCACAAAGGACAAAACTTTGTCGTGGAGTGGAAAAAGGATCGATTTTTGAACAATTACTCGTATAATCGTTAACACAGTGTAAAGCACGATTGAAAACGCCCCGCTTCACATATACATTTTTCAGTGCTTATCATATTTCGCTCTGCCATTAGTGTGTTTATACGGTTTCCAATTTATAAAATGGTGAAATCCGTGCTGGAACAACTCGGACTTCAAAATTGTCGCGGGAAAACCCGTATTGGCCCCAGTTCCATTACATTAAAAATGTCCGTATGACGTCTATTCAAAACACCTTTCAGTATTAGTCTTAGTAAAATGCCATTGTAAAAAAATCTAAGGAAATTGCTGAAAAGACGCACGTGGAATTGAACAGTTTGAAGGATAATGTTTACCGATTTCATCAGTACCTTTATGTATATTTATTTACACAAATATTCTCATTTTCAAGGAGCACATGGTTCATACATGTTTTAGGTATTTTTCTTGTCATCTCTTCTGACCGAATACCGTTTTCTTCATCTTCTGAACTGCGGATAACGAGAAAAACGTCGAATAATATCCTGCGTGAGCCTATCTCTGTCAGCGGAAGCGTGTGAGGTGGTGTGAAACCAAGAAACAGACATCAGGAGCATTCGCATGTGTCCACAGAATAGGCTACCACGAAGGGTGGTCACGAACCGTATCTAAGCGGCCCATCACATGTGGGCCAGGGCCAAGGTGAACCAAATGCTGGATCTAAATATTCCTATTCCTAGAGCTGTTTGTAAAATTTGATTTCACTTTTGGCTGGCCTTATCTCGTGCAAAAATTAAAAGCAAACGGGAAATGAAATTGGTGAAAGCCTGGGGTAAACTGGAGCATTATGAAAGGTTCCATGTTGAGTTAGATTAAGCTCTGTCCGACCCATTGCCGAATCATGTATAAAGAGCTCCCAAACCTGCATTGACTCGGAAATTGTACTGGTTTTTAGCACTGCCTAATTTATCCGAAGTAGGTATCGTAAATTTCTTTTGGCTGCTTCTATGGTTGTCCTCCTGAAGAAGCTCACGGAGCACTATTCGTGTACTTTTGGAGCACACCCGGTACCTAAGCCAAGGTTTTTACATCCTTAGTGTAGCCTGGTACACAGATTGCTCATACAACAATGCCCAAGGGGTACACAGTTTATATTTTCCGGAAATGCTAGCTCACTCAATTTGAGTCAGGTGTGAGCTGAAGTGGTAATGTGCAGTGGTGGAGCCTTGTCTGGCAGCGCGGTACCAGTCGAGTTGCGTGAGTTCACGCCTGCCACCCAGCCGCCGCGCTCTGTTGCACCCCTCGATCCCGCTCAAGGCCAGTCTGCCGCCCCTGCGGCGGCTCAGTCGCGTGCCGGCCTCCCGCGGCCGACACTTCTCAAGAATCGCCGCTCTAGCGTGAAATCTGTGAAAATCCCCCTCATTTACCTACGGGCCAATATCGCCCATATCCTGCTCACTTATCTTGGCCAGAACTTACATCTTCAGCCAGGGCGTGGCCAGAAATTGGTCAAAAAGCAAATAGGGATTAGGGAAGAGGTGGCTTGAAGAAGAGGGGGAATGTGACCTTTAATGTAGTGGGAGTGGTTATTAGGGTATTGTAGAGCCATGAGAAATGTTGGCGATAGGAAAGCCGCACAGCCCAGTGTTCCTCCCTTGCTGCGCCACTGCACTCGGCTTGTACCGTGTCAGTGGCTTTGTGGACTTGGCAAGGACATCTGCTGTCCCAGCGTAAGGAGCTGACCAGCCGCCCCGGTGCCAGCGAACGAGGGGACGTCCGGTCTTTCTAATAAATGGAAGTCATGCATATATTCATATCGAATACCTTGAAATTGATCATCAGTGTTCATTTATCCTCCATTTTATGTTGGATTGAACACTGTAACTCATACCTAGTAGAGCAAGAGGTATAGCAATTTATTTGACGGGCTACATTTTACCGAAGGCTTATGAATACATGTGCTAAATCCCAGTTGAACGAAATTCCGATCTTCCAAAACTACTTCCAAAGGTGACGTTCTTTCCGCCAGCTGGAAACGCATGCGATAAAGGACATTGCATATACATGACATACATTTGGGATATTTAAAACATAAACTGATTATTGTGTACTGCACAGGCCCAGTAAGGAATGCTGAATTGTTATTTATCTTGTTCAGTGGAATCACAAATTGACAATGCAGCACTCATCTGCTGTTCAGAAAGGTGTCGCTGACGCTTATCTGGCCGGCAACTACTCTCACTACTTGACCGGCAGGGCCGACAGCCGCAGCTCAGGGCGAAAGCGGTTCCGACTCTACGTCTTGTACGCCTGGGGATGCCCAGTTCTGATGGCTAGTCTGGCCCTCATCATGGACTTCGCACCTGGCATCGACAACTGCACCTTCATCAAGCCCGCCTTCGGGCGCTACCGGTGCCTCTTTCAGAGTAAGCAGGGCTCAGCAGTTGCAGATCAGTTGGGGGGTTCCCGGGCAATCCGTAGTACCCCCAGCTTGCATTAGTGCCTAGAAAATTCCATGTCACAACCTTACGCGGATATTTACAGATGTATATAAGCATACAGGTAGCGCGATATGAGGAGGAACTTTCGATACCCATCTCAAATAAGCGTACAACATCGACGCTTCGAGTTCTTATTCGGCTCTGTGCAAGGTGTGTTCAAAATGTTCAGTGTAATATGTACCTCTCCTACGTCATGCTGGCTCGGCATCTTTCTCTGCAAGAATATTTCAGTATGATATCACGTTCATCGGAAACACTAGCAGCAATAAAAATGACTCCTCTGTTTTGCATCCTTTACGCTGCAGTTTTACTGCGTGAGTTACAGTTTCAGTTGCAGTGAGTTGCAGTTTCACTACAAGAGTTTATAGTTTGAAAAATGTGCTTATATTTGAGTATAAACGTTGATGTCTGGCACTTCAGTTCAGCATATTTCAGACAGCGATTGAAAGCCTTTTCTGTAACTGTTTAGTGTGTATGGAGTGTGCTCAAGGGAACCTGATGATTTTATACTTATTCACTTCTATTGTTTTGTTTCACACACCGTGCTGTTTAATCTTACCGACTTCATCTATGAGTGGGTCTTATAGGCTCGCTGGTGATTGATATATATATATATATACATATATATTTTTTCCGAAGGCTTTTATGTTTAGCTTATTCAATCCGACATTTTGAACTGCATATGTTCGTTAGCTTTTCCGTAATAACCTTCAGCATCGTTGACAATTTCAAACAATGTATAGAAAGGAAAACACGATGTCGTCCCTCCCAAAAGCCAGACTAAACCATGTGCGACTGTAAGAAGTAAATTTGGGCTCACTTTTTCTCGAATTTTGGCAGATCGTTCGGCTTTTGTGGCTTACTTCTACATTCCCATCGGAGTTCTTCTCGGCATTTGTGTACTGCTCTACGTTCTAACAGTGAAGAATCTGAGCGTGCCCTCCAAGATGCCGGGGAAAGGCGACAGCGAGACCATGAGCAAACAGAGCGCCAAGCAGCAGACCAAACGGTACGTCTCTGAAAGTGGGACATCCTCAGCCCGTGTTCACGTGTTCGAGACACCCGAGGGATTAAGCATTGGGTCAGCTTATGTTGAGCAACATGGTAAAATGTGCACATGTTTGAAGCAGCATCAGTTTTAGTCAGATTTCCACACGAACTTCAGTCAAATTGGACGTAAGTGTACCCGGGTTTGTCACAAGCATAACCAGATATGTACTGGATACTACTGGCTATAGAGTGAATAGTTTCCGTTCAGTAGAGAGAGGGCGGGTAACCGAGAGTTCTCGAATCTGCACGTTCTGGCCGGGGACGGCTCACACAGCCGAGCTGCAGCAGTAAGGTAAACTGTGAGTTCCATGGGGCGGCGCAAATGTAAACAACGCGGTAAATGGATGCTTTGGAAGCATCAACTGACAGGGAAATGGGTTTAGATTATACTGGAAAAGAAACAAGCTAGAGATGCTTTCCTTTCCCTTAGTTCCCCCATCACCTGGGTGAGTCATTTCTGAATACCTCTCTCGGTTTTTTTCGAAAATAACTCCGATTCAATTGAAATATGACGCGTTGCCTTGCACACTGGTAACTTGTCGGAACTTTTTACTGAAACTTGATATAGATAAGGTCAGGTCAACGAGTTGTTACGCCATTTATAAACCATTGAAGGTAATTATACTATTTTTAAAGAGGCCAAGTCAGGATGCATCCCGGCTCCTCGAAGAGCTAGACCAAGCTTTTGATCAGTACTCAAGAGCTGTTGGAAATAAAAAAAAAAAAAAAAAAAAAAAAAATAAATACGAGCTGTTGGAAAAAGAATCGTCATCCATTTTGAGGGCGGGTCAATAAAAGGACCAACAGAGGTTACAGATGTCCATGCTCTTCGAATGCGCTTATGTCTATACATTTTGAAGAAAAAAGAGCAAGGTACAGCAATAAATTTGACATCAAAGTGACGGACATTAGCTAATGATTCAAATGACATTCAACATGATCTTAAAAAATACTGCATTCGATCTTGACCTGAGGTTGACGTCACCCTGTTTTAGTTTAGCAAGATGGCGCCGCGAGCGCGGTGGTGGACAGGAACGAGGTGTCTTGGCAGCACGGCTCAGGAGGGGATGCTGCCTTGCCTGAACGGCTGTCGGTATGTGCTGCCTTCCGCATGTTCATTACGTTCTGCTTCCAGTTTCAGGTTGAAGACAGCGTCTAAGTGGAGCTGACCGCGATGTGTGTGTTTATAGGCGTCGCCTCTGCGCTAAGCTGTTCCTCATCATGGGCATCACCTGGATCGCCGAGCTGCTCTCCTACTTCATTGGAGACAGCCCAGTGTGGTACTTCTTCGATGTCATCAACATTCTTCAGGTACGTTTCGTATTTGTCTGCTGCATCATAATTGAATCCCCAGAAACCGCAGAGCTGCATATGCATAATAGCGTATGCAGGTCTGCGGGGTTGAATAGCCTGTGTTATTCACGGATTATAAGGGAGCCTAAGCTTTGCATGAAAATGAAATGATTTATCAGCTGAGCTTTGAATGTAAAATACATTATTCTATTATAAGCATGTGTAAATGAACACCCAACGTGAAATGCTGAAGCGGTGCCTGACCCTCTGTGTTCCTTGCAGGGCTTCTTCATTTTCGTCGCTTTCATCCTGCGACCGAAGGTGCTTGCAGTACATAAAGAAGACGGCACTGCAGTCACTGAGCCGCTCGTTCGGTCATGACTCTCAGAACGACGCGGCTGGCGGCGGACCGGGCGGCCACCACCCGCACCCGGCCGGCACCGCCCACATGTCGCCCGCCCACAGGGTTATGGGCCAGCAGCCCTCCTCCCCCATTACCATGAGCACACGCGTCACGGGCGGCACCAGCGGCACCGGCTGCCCCCAGACGGCCGCCCTGTAAGCGCCACCGACACCAGTGCCGCCAGACGACCAGACGATGCGCGTGGCAGATGACGCGAGGGAATAGGCGCCATCCATTGGCTTATTCTCGCATACTCGGTGATCACAGTGGAAGACATATACCACCGCATCGATTTGTACTACACTGAATGTTCACAACGCCTCCAAGAGGACGGACATTTTTGACAAACTGCCCTCGATGTTAACTTAAGTCTCTCAGGACCTTGGTTTGATAAGCTAGTGAAATCAGCTCCTATCCTTGCTACTCTCAATGACCCGCTTGCATCGGGTGCAATAGTGTATAGCTTGTTGTGTGGTGCAAGCGTGCTTCTGGTTTCGAAATCAGACATGTGTTGGGCATGATTTGCGACCTATCGTGTCGAGCTAAGTCCGCGTCTTATATAATGTAATATATTGGTAGCCATGGAAACACATGAATTAAGAGTTTGCCGTTATTTACCATCAGTGTAACTAGATGTGTATGGTGTGTGCGTGTATGTTTTTATGCAGGCATTCAAAGATCTGATACGACCTCCAGCGTGTTTTGCTGTCGGATCGATACAACAGCCATCCGTGGGGCTGTGAACTTGAAAGTGAAAATTATCGTGCAATTGTGTGACATGCGTAGGTACCAGACACAGTTTTGATATACGGGAGTATCTGTAAATAAGAATGTTGATAATTCGCTGTACAGTCAGGCGCTAGCGTGACACAGGGCTATTCCTGTGTTTGAGACATCCGGTGCCTGTGGGACCGCCCGGTACAGGGAACTGGTCGCGCTGTGACAACGGGAACCGTCACCATGCATAATACGAACTCGACCCTGATCCGGACGCGACCAAAACTGGCATTCTGTTCATGACATGTGTGTATACGCTTTTACGTTCAGCTTTTATTCTTTTGACTTTGGAAATCCACAACCCATTTTTAGCAGTATGTGCAGGATGTGTGTAGCTCTCATGGAAGTTGCACGGTGTCGTGCGCGTTTGGACTGGACCAATGATCTTCAAAAAATGTGTCCGATGCCGCAAATGTTCTCAAGAAGGCCATTTCCGAAGCATGTAAATAAACAAAAGTGGCAGGGAAGGAAAATGCTTCTATTTTTTCTATTGCTAGAAAAGGTCCGCCACCCATTTAATCGGGTAGCCAGGCGTGCCCTCCGCGATCCCAACGACAACAGTACCCTTACGTTAACACCACCAGAACATAAAATATTACAAGTCGCGGCACGCCCTGCTAGGAAAAAGTAACTTAGAGAAAGCATAATAAATATCAATACTATTAGTAAAAACTGCCAGTAGTAGCTCCCTGTAAATATACAGGGAGCAGGAATAAGGTCTATTTAGGTTAAATGCACAATAATTTAGCTCATTACCGGTTAGATTGTTAGTCTTTTTCCAAACGGGACTACCTGGAGGTATTCATTATGGCTCTTGTGAGGTTTATGGAATCGCCTTTGCAAGTGTTCCTTATTACCCGGGCTTGGTACCTCTTACTGACCACGCCGTCAAAATACTGCCCCGGGGTCCCTGCCCTTGAGCACAACAATTCCAAACAAAACTCCGACGAGAATGAAAAAGTAGGTGGCGAACGCAAAATGATCACTCCGAATCAATCATTCCAAATAAATGAGGTTTGTTTCTATGTTATCTTAGCTTAATTTCCACTCACAGTTAAGCTCTCGGGCCTTTGTTAAACTCGCAGAAATGCTCTGAATCCCACATGGGACTCCAGCCCCACCCTCGAAATGTCAGTGCCTATAGTAAATACATAGCTGGAGGCTGTTCCAAGGCAATGACGGGGGAAGCTCGAGCCCCCAGCTCCCCCAGAGATGAAGTCCTGGAAACGCCTCTGCATGAACCTGTACTATACTGATCATTAACTCTGTTTGGCTCACCACCGCCGTGGCGCAGTTGGTTAACGCGCCTCGGTCCAGTGTGGGAGGTCCTAGGATCAGAGCTCACCGGCAAAGACCCTCACTGGCATTCTGTGTCTTGACTGCGACACTGTCGCCGGTGATTTGCGCGTAGTTTAAAAACATTTGCGCTTGTAGATGTCTCTACCGCAGTGCTCATACCTCAGCTTCCCTCGTGCGTTCCCTGGCGGTGTGAGTTCGCCGCATTTAAGCTTAACCCTTTCGTTCCTGAATTAATTTTTTGCTAGGATTTCGAATTCCTTTTAAAGAAATATTTGATTGGGTTAGTCATTAACGGTGCTATTCCCCATTTTTTACCTCCGACCCCCTTCCTTCCCAAAATTTGGAATTTTGAGGTGGTCGAGATCTCGACCACTAGGAGGATATCCGTCAGTTAGGTTTGTATGCCCACATGCCATTGATTGCAAGTGCTGGTCTTCTCTAACGGTACTGAAATAATTCCACAAGCATACAGATACGGTTTAGTTAATAATTGAGTCTTAAATAAATGGTGAGCATCATAAAATGTGCGGACGTGCTGATGACAGGACTGACCAAGCTTGATTTGCACCTGTCAGCTACTCAATTTAAAACAGGGCAGGACCAGCATGCTTTGGAACAGGCCAAATTTTCAACTTTGAAAATAAATATCGCAACCACTTTTAGCCACTATCGACTAAACTCACAAAATCTGGATCGCAGAGCCATATCTGCATTCCAATTGGTGAAAGAAGCGCACTCTGTGTCCCCCAGGCTTGCTCGTGGCAGGTCTACCTGCACCCTTGGGTGCCTCTGTAAGCTGACCCAGGTAGAGGTTAATTGGAAACTACCACCACAAAGATCAGAAACCAAGGCTGGAGATCTCTTCCCGACCCAGGAGGTTCCTGGATGGGTTAACGCTGGCACAACAATACAAACCTATGGGGGAAGGGGTAGGGTACAAAACCTATGAGAAACCCGAAATCGAGGAGTAGAGTAGAGGAGACGTAATTGAGGTATCCATAATATATGGTTTTTCAGCCTAAGTCACGGGCACACGTAGAAGGAATAGGAAGCTTCGCAAACCAAACAGTACCTAACTCATCATGACTGCTGTAAATGATGTATGTACCAGCCTGTTGAGGAAGAGGTCCTGACCTCCAACTCTCCCCCCTCCCATGTCGGGAAACACCACTTCTTTCCTCTGACTGAAGCGCGGTAGCTGTTGACATGCTGATCCTGCTGATCTGTGCCTCCCATTGTCTCGTAATTTTTAACATAATTTAGCCTTTGCAGTTGGGTTCACCCGTGGTCCTGTTTTGAGTATCGGTCAACAGAGGCGACCGAACCTTAACCGAAAGCAGTAGAGTAGATGAGATGATCGATACGTTGGGGTAGAGATCAAACGCCACAATGTATCCATTGACCTGGTTCAAGCAGAAAACTTCGTACCCGAATCTTACAGGTAGGGTGATGTTGTTGGACGAAGTGTTCCAGCAATTTCTTATGGATGCGATCAGCCCGAGGACATAGCTTGGAGTAGCGGTAACTCATGTCCAGCTTTGTGTTGTCCTGGAAGTGCAAGAATTGCATGTACGACTCAAAGCGGTTCTTCCACATCGCAGACTTGATGATTGCTGGGGGAGGGGACGGCTCTCCTCAGATTGGAAGCCAGGAAGGGACATCCCCCATGTTGTGGGCCTCAAGTCATATTTTTACATTATTTGCCCTTTGTAAACGCGGGCTTACGCGAAGTCTTGGTTTGCAGCCTCTCTAATGTCCTTCGAGACAGCTTTGAGTTTTGGGTTCGCTTCCCACCCCTCCCCTCTCCCCCGATCATAGCAAAATCGTAGTCCGTTCCCCTCGGCACATAGCCGTGGCGACGCCCCCAAACCTAGGAAGGGGAGATGTCACCACGGCCCAAATATTATCGCAGAGGAGCATGTACTCCCGTCCTAGGAAGAGGGTTGGGGTGTAAAGCGAATTTTCATAAGTGCGCTGATGGCGTTTCAGGTGGGCGGAATTTCGACGGAGGAAGAGACGGATCACCTGCCTCCAGTGGCGGTTCCAGGGTTTCATTTCTGGAGGCGCTTGGGGTTTTGAACCTCTCCTACCATTGCTTCTTATTGGCTCCCGGCCATGTATTTCCCATAGGTACTCTGAAATTTCGAAAGGAGGGATTTAGCCTCCCTAGAGCCCCCTTGTATCCACCACTGCCTGTCCCTTTTGCCCCCCCTACGTTTGCCTATGTCAAAATGTTCAAAACTAAGCTGTTTTTACAATACCTGCTCACATTTGGCTCTAAATTTGCCGAATGTCCCAACCAAATGACTGAACCTAGTTGACGGATATCCTCCTAGTGGTCGTAATACTCGACCACCAAAACTGTTTCGTTTCTAAGTCACGATAAATTGAAACCCTAGCAAAAAAATGAACACTGTTCTGCCTGAGTTTCTGGCTACCACATCAAGTAAAAATGAATCAATAATTATGACCTTTGTCTGATAGCCGGAGAGAAACAAATGTAGCCATTTCCCACAAAGACTGTCGTTAGATATGCCCAGATTTGATATGCCCCCCACTCCCCCTAAACGTGACAGAACAAAATTTTGCAGCTGCGATGATAGCCTGGTTCATCTTTCGTCAGACAACAGAGTTTGGAGAACTCTGCCGAATTTGGAAATCTGTGGCGAGCTTAGACCTGAAGTCTTTTTGGTGGTCGAGGTCTCTACCACTAGGAACGAAAGGGTTAAAGGGAATGTGGCACCTTCATAACGTGATTTTAACTGAGATAGCCAAGTTGTAAAGCAAGTCAGAAAACCCGGTACTCCATACATCATTTGTCTTGGAACTCGATATTTCCGTAGAAAAAAGATAAAACCTACCTGACACCAGCCCCTCGCCGGGCGGCCATTGTTGTGAGCTGCTGGTGTGACGACATATGCTGACGTCACGATGAGCATCAGCCAATCGAAGCCCTAGAAGCGTTTCGAGTATGGTAGTGGTTGCCAGATCAAGACATCATCCACATGCAGATATTTATTTATTTTCCAAGAGGAGTATTTTTAAAAACAAAATATTGAGCTTATTGAAAATTTTTAGAGAAATCAGGAGTGGTTTCATTATTTTTAGCTAAAAGTACGCCTAATTTCACTAAATTCCAGGATTCGACCAAGGTCCCACATTCCCTTCAATAAAAGGCTTTGTAATTGAAGCTTATGTGATTAATATTTACCGGATGAGATATGACCAACCTGTGATGTTTCTCATAAATAAGTCATGGTAAGCAACATATTCAAGTAGGGAAATAGTTTATTTCACACACAAATATAGGCACAGATAACATTTGAACTTTGTGGAGGGCCAACACTAGTGAAGCAACAATGCGCCGCCGAACTTTACTCTCGAATACTCAAATTTAGGATCTCTTGGTTATGACGAAGCACCCATACCTACCCAGGCAGGCACAGTGTATAGGGCTACCCAGGCAGGCACAGTGTATGTGTTTTCTTTTATTACGCGCACCTTTTCTCTGAACAGAAAAAGCGACAGGCCAAAACAGTCTAATAGGTGTAGTTCAGCTCTCATCGTTTCTGACGCGCGGACCAGAAATTTTTATCACAGTTATGTGTCCAAAAAAGCATCCGGAACTGTTGTTTGCTGGTTTTCCACTCATGGATAGCAGAGACATGCAAATATAAATGGAAGGCCTCAACTAGGTGCTATCTAAAATGTCTTATCTGACCGGCACCGTCATACACAGCACAGTACAGTACACCATTTGCACTAAGCGACATGAAGAGCAGTTATATATGCCTTCGAATAAACATCCCACGGCCTCGTGTCAGCACATAGGTGGACACATTTTCCAGAAGACAATTACCTACGCCCATGGTAGTGCAGCAAGGCATTGATGGGCATTAAACATGGCAACGCTAAGGCAGCACAGAGCGCGCTCAAAGTTAACAGGGTAAGTTTTGAAACACAAATCTATTTTCGCATTTACAACGAAAATGTTAGACAGCATATTTTGAAGCCAGAGCCAGAGGCGAGTTATGTTGCTGCGCCACTATGGCCCGAAAGCCCAGACGAACAGCGCAGCTCACTCACAGTACGTGATACACCAGAACAAAGAAAATAACACAAAACACTTCAATGACTTAATCCCGATCAAAATAACAAATTCGTAAAGAAACCTCAACAATCATGCAAACACAACATATGTTCCCGGATAGGGAATGGACATCCGATCCGTTAACAAGGGAAGAGAAGACAAACCCCGGTACCAGTGAGAGCAGCAATCTTGAGTCTGGAATCGCACGTGGGACTGGCTCCTGGAATAGACTGCCCCATCAGCTGGGCATCATTTTCATTTTTTTAACATGGATAAGTTCGCATTGCCAGTTTTTTTACAACCATGGCTGCACATTGAGCAGCACATTTTTGGAAGCCGGAATGTGGTGGTACTTTTTTATAGTTTTATTCAATAGCAATACGACTCTGTCACACACGCATTGGCTCGGAAGCGAGAACACTGGTTGTTAGGCGATTCGGTTCAGATTGGCCTGGAAAATGACGAGACGATTCATGTTGAGTCTGAATTTTCTTGGCCGTGAAACATTTTCATTTAAAAGACGCACTGCCAAATGAAGCTGCTCAGGTCCTGGCAGTGACTTCACACATTTTGAACAAAACGGTAGGTCTCCGTTAATGCCCATCCAAGTGACGCCAGGTTACAGAGATCGCCTCAGGTGGCGTTGTGCTCGCTGAACGACGTAGTTCACAAGGCCACCGTCAGCTGACAATTATCGTAGCTGAGATGTGCTAAGCACAAGCTCACGCCACCATCCTGCGCATCGGAACCCGCCCCGATGCTCGCAAACAAGACGCATAAATACACATGCAGTCCGCCGTGGCATATACAGTACACGGATAGACAAGGCTATGTTGCACGGAAGGGTCGTGTTCTCTGCTGTGAGGGAAGTCTCAGCCGACGCAGCTCTGGAATGTCTTCAGGACGGCATCGCGGGCGTAGGGTATGTAGGAGATGCTGTACCACGTCATGGCCAGAAACTCGATGATACAGAATATCAGCACCAGTCCTTTTTTGTGAAACTGCAGAAACACAACTGGTTACACTCTTAAATTTTACAGAGAGTTGAATTCCCTAGTTTTCATTTCTGGCCCATTGGCCTTTGCATAATTACGTCAGTGGGTTATACAAGGTTTCCCCAGAGCCTGGGTTTTAGGGATAGAAATGGAACCCGGACAAGATTCCACTTTCCACTCGTTGACCACAGGTTGGGCTGCGAGCTGAATATTACACTCGTCTCCATGAAAAAAACATGCTTATGTTTTT
Source organism: Lepas anatifera (assembly GCA_034440635.1). Lineage (NCBI taxonomy): Eukaryota > Metazoa > Arthropoda > Thecostraca > Lepadidae > Lepas > Lepas anatifera. The sequence goes on along the minus strand of JAOTON010001583.1, from coordinate 663,721 downwards.
CTCGGTCAACAAGTCAATATTTATGTTCAATCTGCTGAAATAATTTTTTTAAAGAAATCCCATGTAGCAAACACTTGACTTGCACAAAATATTGTTTAATGCTGAAGGAATTAATAGAAAATATGCCCATTCCATTCGCACGAATGCTGGGATTCCGCATACCGGAAAACAATTGGCAGCATTTTTCCCCCACTCAACATACTGTGACGTGAATTTTCCCTCCATATCCCGAGTTCACTATTTGGGACCCCGACATAGACCCATGGGCTGAAAATAACCGCGTGTTTTATTCGCTTCACATTCATGACAGCATCTTCAGAATACATGCATTGTGAGATGTGTCCGCATTCTCCACATTTTCTTAGCTTTGGAAACTGTACTGAATACACAGTGCGCATTTTTTTATGAGTTGCTGACCTGAACGTCATTTTTGCAAGTACTTTATATATTGTATCGGAAGTAAAATGATCAATAGATACCACAATAAATATAAATTGCACCTCAATGGCATCTTCTTCAGCCGTAAATGTCACTCTAATAAAAGCCGTGAGGATAATACGTAAACATATTACAAATGAGCTGCGGGCCATTTTCAGCATTGACGTCGGCACATCCCGAAATTTGCAGGATTATTTAAGAACACGTGAACTTCCACAACATGTAATATATCAGCTAACCATGAATATCCTTAATAATTAATCATGTCAACAGACCTTCTCAAGATAATATAGGCCATCATAATTTCAAGTAAGACAAGCAAATAGCACTATTGCATACAAAACCCGTTCTCAAGAATGCAAACACTGGATTACTACCTTGCAAGTACTTTGGGCTTGCAAAGACCCCTGCTGAAGACCAGCAAAACATCGTTTACGAGAACTTACAAAAATAGTGACGAGTGCAATAGAGCAACAATTCTGATACATAATTCCAGTGAGGCGGCTCTTCGATTGAGTACCGAGGCAGGGGCTAACACTGCACTGCACGGGTTTGAAAACGTTAAAAAGAGAGCATAGGCGCTGCGCTGGGGTTTATACAACTGCGGGTACCCACCGAGGCTGCGATGATGGTGAGGACGATGGCCACCAGCACCACGACCGTGGCGATCACGCGGGTGCGCGCAAACATGCTCTTCAGCTGCTTCACAGGCCCCATCAAGAACAGGGTGCTGCCGATATTGGACGTGAGAAGGGTCACACACACACAAACGGACACCGGCCGCAGCGAGGCGTTCACGCCATTTTCAACGCCACATTCTGCACGAGGTGACTTGAAAGATAAAGTCAGAACAAACTTATGTGGAAACACATATGATTAGCAACCATTTCAATTAGTTTAAGGGAATGCAGCGGCGCAGTGCAAACACGCCGGACTTCAATGCTTCTGATTCGGGTCCGAATCCGGGCGGGAATATTGACTAAGGACTTATTGATTCACTATATACCCTTCCAACAGGGTAAGAGTTGCCAACGTGACAGCCTCAGCATGTGATGCGCCATAAAGCCACAATACTTCTCCGCCATACACACAGCGCCATCTGCAAACACCAAAAATGGCACTGGCGCATCCATACTACATGGTTTTAGTGTTAAGTCAGAAATATTGAAACTTCTTTACTGGGTATTTTTTCTTACATTTACAGTCTCTCATGCCATTGAAAACGACAGCGGTTACGCAAGAAGTCGCTAGTGTTCCACGGCGTACCAGGAGCCCCGGTCAGAAAGGCATACATTGATTTTCGGACTAAACGGTGCCGCGCAAGCTTAAGTTGATCCGCTTTGCAAACACGTCAACTACGAAGGCCATTTGGCGTCGCCAATCCCCAGCCTCTTGGAGCCAGTGGGAAGTCACGTTCCATGGTGTCAAAGGGAATGTGACATATTTAAAGAATCTCAAGAAAAACCATGTATACATGATTTGTCCTGAGATGGTCATGCGATAGAGTGTACCGGGGAAACCTCAGGTTTGACCTCGTATCTGCCCCCCGAACCTTCCTTTTGCGGAGGAAGAGCACGTATCCAAAGCGGGTATCGACTCTGTCCAGCCCAAACTCCCCTGCTCCGAGACCGCCATATTCGCCGCCCGCCATTATGTCCATAGGAAGGCGGGGATCAGTAGTCGATATTAAAGGGAATGTGGCACCTTTATAACGTGATTTCAACTGAGGTAGCCAAGTTGTAAAGCAAGTCGGAAAACCCGGTACCCTATTTATCATTCGTCTTGGAACTCGATATTTCCGTAGAAAAAAACTAAAACTTACTTGAAATGTACCTCTCATGTACCTCTCGCCAGGCGGCCATTGTTGTGAGCTGCACTGGTGTGACGACATATGCTGACGTCACGATGAGCATCAGCCAATGGAAGCCCTTGAAGCGTTTCGAGTATGGTAGTGGTTGCCAGATAATGACATCATCCACAGGCAGATATTTACTTTTTCCTAGAGGTGTATTTTAAAAATCAAAATATTGAGCTTATTGTAGATTTTTTGAGAGAAATAATGAGTGGTTTAATTATTTTCGGCTAAAACTACGCCTAATTACACTAAATACACTAAATTACACTAAATTCGACAAGGTGTCACATTCCCGTTAAAGTAGCGCGGGTATGGAGCGCTGTTTGCCGTAAAATATACGTTCTGGGAGACGCAAAATATAATACCAAAGGATTTTCGGCAAGTCCGACACAATTGATAGCTCAGTTCTAATCCCGAGGTGTCACACTCCGTTTAGGGGTGCCAGCAGGAAAAGTGAACCAGGTGTTGATACTTTGGAAATGAGCACTTGTCTCGCTGAGCCACGCATTCTCAGTTCGCATCATATGGCCGCTGAGCATCGTCATTTACTCCGCAGCACAAACGTAGAGCTAGTGAACACAGGGTGAAAGTTATGTTTTATTTAGTTTAAATCAAATATGACACATCCCCTAATGATTCGCCAAGAATATCCCCCAATACTTTGAAGCAGTCAATAATCCAAATCTTTCTATCCCAATCTCACACATATACAACAATATGATACAGCTCATATTCATGCCATGCTTACCAAATAATAATATGGTTTTGACCTTCACAAATTGTAAAGCAGTTTCCGTCCGTCTGAACTTGAACGACCACTGCTAATCGCGCCAAGTGACCACGTAAAACATCATTTCACAGGTTCAGTTCCCAAAGATTTCTAGAACTATACAAGAAAACCAGGTAACGTCTAGTAATTGTATCAAAGAGAGCACACACATGCCTTCTAATGGCAATAATTAGCTATGTGGCCTACATTCAGGAGCTCTCGTTCAAATAAAGAAAAATGAGCAGCTACGGTATGTAAGCCACATAGCAGAAAAAATATCGAGCCAAATACGTTATGAGCTTACCTGCCCATTGCTGAAATGTTTCCGATTGTATACAGTATGCAGAATATAACAATTCCATTCTTGAACCAAAACAGGACGGAGCCTAGGACGGAGCACACTATTCCAGTTATGAAACAGACGAGAAATCCTTTCAGCCGCGTGCTCCAACTTAATGTGGAGCCATCAACAATCTGAAACCGAGCAAAATAATAATAACAAAATAACGATAAAACAGCAATAATTTGCGTAGGTGCAAAATCATACCGTTCTAATAATTCCATCCAACAAAAAAATGTGCAAAGCATGATAAAACTTACGCAGAGCTACCAGCAAAAACTCATAACACATGACTATTTGAGCTAAAAGGATGCGTACTATATACATATGCATTAACCGGTGACAAACGCAAGATGGAACAACAAAACATAGCCTGAAGTTAAGTTCATGCACGTAAATCTGTCTATCTTTAATCTTCCATTGGCTGGAAAATGTATTGGCGGGCAGCTCAAACTTAGAAGGAATTTTCTAGAGAAACGCACCTGAAAGTCAAATTGCATGATCTGAGGGGGCTGGGTGGCCTAGTGACTTCATTGCTCGTCTTCAGAGCAGACAGCATGGGTTAACGTGGGTTCAACCCCCACGGCGGCAAACCGCCTTACATGTCCGATCTGACCCAGTGGAGAGGATCCTTAAACACCCACGCCAATCCTCCCTGTAATTGTTCAAGTATGCCTGTTGAGAGTGGCCGTAATAAAATACAAATAAATGTCCATAGAGTGTCTGAAACAACTAACGGTACGATTTTTTGCACAGAAACAGCCATTACGAGGCATAGAGAAAAATACGACACAATGAGTCGTAATTACAAAAAATATGGTTCCAACTTTGCAAATTTGAAAATACTACACATATTCCTAATTCCGCCCACAGCTTACCCACCTCCAGTGTTGTCATTGCACTAGCTTCTAACAATCACGTGAAGCTTAGTGACCGGTTTCCAAAGCATAAAAAATATTGATTTTATTTGGGAGTTCACACTGCGGAACTCATTATATCAAAGAAAAGGAGAAACATTCTCAGATTAGTTAAACAACCATAAGCCAGTTAATGGCTAGAGTGGGAATATCAAGTTTGAAAAGAAACCTTGCAGCATCCATAATTCTCCAATAAAAAAAATCGAACCCACACAGAAAATGGCAAATATTTTCAAAAAGTGATGCAGATGTAACCACACGCCTAAAGTATGTTACTAATATGTGTGATGGTAACCACATGCCTTAACAGACGCGACCCCCGGGAAACGCGCGTAGCCCAACCTTCCCATCATTTACAACAAAATTTAAGAGGTCACAGGTCAGGACCATACAGGCGGACCCACCCAAAAAATTAAGATACATAATCAGAGCAGGGAACTCGTAAACTCAATCACAATGGCCCCACCGAGTTCCAAAAAGTTCCGGTATTATTCGATGACCAAGGTCAGGCGAGCAGACCTCATGGAAATACATGGAAAATTTTTACGGAAACCAGTACGGAGGGGACATTATTTAGTCATAGACCCCGGCTCGGTCAATGAACATTTATATAATTGACCCGACCGACCCAGGTCAGGCAAACTATTACCAGCAAGGTCAAATTAATATCATTCGATTCGGCTCAAGAGATTCATACAGTTAAGTTGTTTGCCATCTTACTGTCAGATTTAATGGCCAAAACAATACATGTTATCCCTAGACGGGCATGTTTACCTCCGACCTTAAATGTGACCACAAAAATGGTTCAAATGTTTCGATGGAGGAGGGCAGCCAACGCCGTTACCGTTTTCGCACCACCGTGGTCGAATCTAGGGGGCGGGTACCCACCCCTCCCGTCAAGCGAAGGTGGCCAGACCCCCGTCAATGCGCGTTAAGTATGTTACTAATGCATGTGAAGGTAACCACATGTCCAAAGTATGTTACTAATACGTGTGATGGATAATCGGTAGTGACTATGCCACGTCTGTACTTACCTGAGTGTAGAAGCCAGTTTCTTCATCGTTTGTGTCATTCTCTCTCCCGGTAAGAGTCCTCTTCAGCTTGTCCATATCTCTGCAGAATAGCCAAAGGGTAAAATCATGGACACTAAGGCGGTCCATGCTTCTTTAAATTGGAATAACAAAAGGCAAGTAGCGTGGAAACCAAATTTGGAGCCTATGGTAACAAAATAGTTTAATCCGGGGATTGAGCTTGAAGTCTGCATGGTGTTTATTCACTATTCTACCAATCATATATTTTTCAGGGATTTATTCGATAAAGGTAATCGCGATCACCCTACATAGATCAAATAATAAGCAAACATCATTAATGGATGTCTCTATGAGGATGTGATCTGTTGCAAAATTGATATGCATGATTCGATGAATACATGCTGGAAAATACTGACGCCTAAAAATAATGCCAAAAACAATTTGCCAAATTTTATAATTCAAAATTTATAGAAAATTCAACAAGAAAATTGCCAAAACACTGGCCTCATAAGGATAAACAAAAGACCCAGGGAAGAAGTCATTTTTAGGCAGCTGGATTGTCTCTTTAAAACAGTAGTCTTCAACAATCTCGTTGGAACACATCCAAAGCTATCGGGCAGGGCATAAGCCAGGTGTTACCACCGGCGGTTCCTGGAAACACATCCAAAGCTAACAGGCAGGGCATGAGCCAGGTGTTACCACCAGCTGTTTCTGCAACTGAGATACAAACTTCCTGGAATTTTCCTCATGTCCATCAACAACCAGTGAAAATTTGGAAGCAGAAGACAACACCAGAATAGCACTGCTGATCCCATGTAAAATAAGCCACAAAGTCAGGTGAAAAAGTTTAAAAAGTCACATTCCACAAAGTCACGGTGCAATCACCCAGAATATCATATTCATATCTGTAGTTTTCGTGTGCATCAACATCTATGCCAGAATATCAAGAAACAAGACAGCCTAAAACCTGTAATGTTAAAATTCTAGGTAAAGATATTGAAACTGATTTGCTCTGGCTGTGGGATACCAAGTAGGTAGGTTGGCATTCTACTGACTGAAGAGAGGGGTGACCATCCTTGTGCTTTGTGGGCTGTTAAGCTTTGGTCACTAAATTAAACTGGGCCCCATTTCATAAAATTTGTAGAAATGCAGCGTGTTTTACACCACATTCACCTGCAAAGTTACGCCACACTCAGAATCACGTTTCACAAAGAGCGGTGACATGCAGGCGAAAGCGGTGTAGATATCAAATGCTGCGTGAATTACGCCCAATTCCAGAATGGAATTACCTCTTTCAAATATGGCATATAACTGCTTTATTTACATTAAAAGGCATATCTATTTTTCAATGAATTATTTAAATGAAAATTAATATACTTATTTGCTCTTATTCGATTTTTAAGTTCCTAATGCACTTTTACAAATACTGCGAAGGAAGATGCACTAACAGCTGACACAATAAAAATATGATGTATTTGTTTTTGGCCGTACCCCATTTTTTTTAGATAGTTACTGTCAAGAAGGCCCTAAAAAGGGTTATTGTATTGCTGTGCGAGTTTAGTTCAGTGGAATTTTAGGTGAATTGCATTTACTAATCATGAGTGAACTGTGAAAGGTCTGTGAACCTTATAATTTCATGAAACTGGGAAAGGAATAGTGAGTAAACATCTTTAAAGAATAACTAGATCAAGATGCTGGTACTTAGGTACCTAGGTATATCATCATTTTCGCCAGAGGCCTCAGTAGAGGTACTTGGATTTTATTGGTGACAGATACCTTAAATTGAATTTTTACCCTCCATAGACTCCACATAACACTTTGTCAGTGTCAGCCTATCTAGGGTTCTGTCCTCACTAGACTGTAAAATAACAGTAACAGCAGAAAGTCTAAAGTAAAAATCAATGTCAGCTTTCCTGTATATTTGCATCAATAGATATCATAATTTTTGGCATACCAAATGGCCATAGAACTCTCATATCAGCTCAATTTGGCATGTGCAACTTGCACTTCATACCTGTGCAAGGAAGAACTTGCAAATCTTTTTTATTTAAGTTTATTTTACATTCATGACTCTTTTTGTCCTTCACTACACTACCTAATTTTCCCTCAGATTCAGAATTTCATAAGAAATTATATATTTTTCATGTTTTGCTTCATGGTCTGATAAATGTTACACAGCTATATCTTGCATAACTTTTCAGGAGTGGTTTACATATTCAACGTACATGTTGTCTGCTATATGAAACAATACTGGCAATGTTCTACGCTGCATTCCAGTACAGCGTAGTTTAGAGCAGCGTAACTCTGCAAGTAGTTGTATTTTACGCTGCATTTTTGTGAAACAAGATTGTGGTGTATCATTCACTGTACACTGCATTATGCTACTTCTACGCTACAAGCATAAGTTAGGCCTTTTAAGAAATGGGGCTCTGGGCTATTGATAAGCAGGCAGGTCACTATACCAAGCCATTTTCAATATAAATTATACATCACAGGAATCAGCAAGTTTGTTTCAGTCATCCTTTATGCAACAGTGGACATGGTCTAGAAATTATCAATACTTATAAATTTGTATGCTTTGAAATTTTCTTAGATACAGATATTCCTAAAAGTGCAAACTGCATAATGCCTTACTGCAGCAAAGACATTTTTGCTCAAGTTTTCGGAGCAAACCTGAGGCATTGCAAAATTGTATCAAATTCATAGGTGCACAAAATGAAGAAGAAACAAGTTTGTGAATCAAGACAGTGCACAGTAGAGGCAGGCAGATTTGAGTCCTGTGGAGGTTGTGTGTGGCAAAGCTGCAGCATTAGACATAATTAAGTGCCATCAACAGATTACGCACACCTCAGGCGGTAATGAGGTAGCTGGCTTCACACATGTTGCCAGATAACTACAGGTTGATCTGTATGATGAGTGCCACAGTTCAAAAGTTCCAATGGATCAAAACTTCCATTAATTAGAAATGCTACAGGTTAATATATATCATAAGTGCCACTGTTCAAAACTTCATCCAGTGCAATATTCCAAGTACCACAACTGGTTAGGTTAGGTTAGGTTAGGTTAGGTTAGGTTAGGTTAAGTTAGGTTAGGTTAGGTTAGGTTAGGTTAGGTTAGGTAAGGTTAGGTTAGGTTAGGTAAGGTTAGGTTAGGTTAGGTTAGGTTAGGTTAGGTTAAGTTAAGTAGGCACAAGTGTATCCACAGCACTGATGAAGGCAAAAGTGCCACCAGGAGGTTAGGTGCGCCACAGGCCAGCTTGCTGAGTCGAGAAAAGGTTAGGTCAGGTTTGGTTACATTGTGCTACTTGTAGAAATATTAGAAAAAGAATTACCAAAGGTTTTGAAAAAGTGTCACTCAGCAATGCAAAAAGCAGTTTTGGCACTAGGAACATTTCAAAGAAGGATGTTTCAGCAACGCCAAAAACAGCTAGACCACTTAAAATATTTCACTGGAGGAAGCTTTGAACAGTGGCACTTACGATCTGGATCAACCTGTGGCACTTTTGTTTGGAAGGAAGTTTTGATTCATAGCTTTCTGGATCAATCTGTGGTGCTTTTGTTTGAAAGGAAGTTTTGATTCATAGGAGCTTTTGAACTGTGGTACTTATGATGTAGATTTAGCTTGCTGTGATTCTATCTGGCAACATGTGTGAAGCCAGCTACCTCGTTACCCCTCAGGCTGGCTCACTGACTCAAGATAAGGTTATGTCAAATTTAGTCATGTTATGTAATATATGTGTAAAATTTTTAATAAGGATGGCGAAAGTGCCACCGGTTAGCTGCATGCACCAAATGCTTATCCGTGGATGGACGCCCAGTGAGTTGAATGACCATAAAACCTCAACCGTACTTTCTCTTGCTGAACGCTTATCTAACGATTAGCTACTGAAACAATATTCAGGGGAGGTGATGTTGAAATATCCTACCAGCTCTTTCTCTGATCGAGGACTTATGGTTTTCTTTTATCGTATCTTTTAGAATCTTAATCGTCTTACTTTACTTGATCTCCCCGGATCTTCCCTAGGGGCCCTTGGGCGGCTTCTAACAAGTGAAAATAGCGCATGTAAGACAAAAACAAACGACATCGCAGACAAGTGGGGTAGAATTCCTTTAAATCTATCAGCAAGGCCCTCTAGTAAAATTAGAGCACCTCCAAAACATCATAGAATCCTCTACGCGGCATAAACTACTTCAGAAAACTGTACATTCCTATTACTCGGCACCGCCTAAAATCTTTTACGTCCATACATGATATAATTCCAGTAAAGCGATACATAAAGCATACACGTATGTCAGGCGCTACTATGCCACCCCCGGCGCGGGGCCCCTACATAAAGTCGGGGGCATCAGCGGCGTCAAAGCTCGAGGCTTAAAGCCATCGGCAGAAAGAAGCAGTACAAGGCATCATGACATACATACACTGGTAAAAACGCAAAAATAGCTTCAAATTCCATCCACACCACAGCACACTCAGTAAGGACATAGATGACCACATCACGGCTCGGTCCGTCCGGCAGCCCCGCGCATCAAACATCCAGAGGTGCAGAAACTTGACAACTCGGCTACCGGAGTTTGTGACACATTTACGAAAATTGAGGTGCATAAGTGTGACAAAATAGCGATCCTGACTGTATGGCTCAAAATCAAACCACATATTTTCGAAATAGAGAATGAGGCGTGTAGGGAATATTTTAACTTAGCAGCTCTGTTCTTCAATTGCACAGCGTACCATTAGTAATACAATATTGGGACTGTGTTCAGTTTCTACTAAAACGAGGGACCCCGCTGCAGAAAACCCGCAAAACCGCTGTCACAGTTGCCAGATTTTAACATGAAGCCCAATGGTGCCGATTGTTAGTAGTTTGCAGAAAGTTGTCGCCTAGATACCGGAAATGTGACAGTCAATTTTTTTCGAAAAATACAGGATTGTGGGCATATTTAAGGCCTTAACGATAACGCAGATACTTCATCAAGTACTTCTCTGTCCATTTTTTCAGGTTAAATCATATTTAGAGTCTGAGTCTCTTCGATTTAGCGGCCCCTATTTCTTCGAATTTAGTATTAAGTACGCCTAAAAGCTACTAATGAAAGTACTAAGTGAGTGAAAAATAAACATGGCTGGGCAGCAATTCTACTTAAATTGCGCAACAGCGACAAGACAAGTTAGAAATGTTTATGTGATGTAGAGCCTGCCAAAAATTTAAACAGGCCGGAAGCCACTTATTTTGAGGGCATATTTATTAGGTATATTTGAGATAAGTGCAGGCTAAAACTAGCTAGAATAAATATTGCTGCCCATGGCTTATCTAAGATGAATGTAGGCTATTGCAAGACTGATGCACTTTCCCATATCCAACTTGGGTTTTCATTCCTTGGCCTGCTTGTGCCTTCGAAAAACGCTGGTTGGGGGTGTGTTGCTTACTGCCAGTGGTGGTAAGCAACGCACAGGACCTGAACTGCATGGAGTTAAAGCAGGAATTTGACTACAATGGATCTTTCTTTGGTATGTGAATTACCTCTGTACCTATTAGGCCAATAGACCAGAGTTGTGCGACTCAGCGAGTCAGAGTCAGAGTTTAACTCAAATTCCGACTCATTCGACTCTGAGTTGAGTTGAGTTGAGTCGAAAAAAATTCGACAAGTGAGTTGAGTTGAGTTGAGTCGGTTCACAACACATCAATGAGTTGAGTTGAGTTGAGTTGTGAAGACAGCGAGTCAAATGAGTTGACGAAAAAGTTGGCTCAACAGGTAAACATGATGTCAAGTAAAAGTGTCTGAATTTGCCTACCTTTTGCAAACCTCCTTTAACCTCCTTTAAAAAATTTTCCCCCAGTGTTTCAATTGTTTAAATCAAAGTTTCAATTTGTTTCAATAAACCAATAATTATATAGTTCAATTGCTTATTTTAAAGGCCAATCCGGTCTGAAGGAATCCCTCGGCACGAATAATACATACACTCAAAAAATTAAACAGGTTCCTATCACTGGCTTTGAAGTGGCGGAACGCACTACAAAATACATTTCAAAACTCTCAAAAACTTCTCATCTTCAATATGTAATATTACTTCTTTACTTTAAACACTCCAACAACACGCGTCGTCGTCGCTGACTGTTGTCGTCAGTGGTGGTTTTCTGAGAATAGTGTGTGCGCCATTGCTGTCTTTGAAAAACAAATTCAGCCGAGTATGGGTTCAAGGTTAACTAGCCTCAAGGCAAAACTGTAAATATCACGTGATAGTTCATGCAGTAATGCAAATATTTATATGCCTACATGCTACATTTATTCTTTTGTCCTAAATGCGCTGTCTGCCGCCCACTTTTCATTTTACCTATCAATAGCAAATACTGCTATTAGCATTGAAAAATTGGACCTTTGATTCAACAAAAATGTTGAGATGTCTTTATTGCAAGAATTAGAGGAATTATTTCCTGCTACTGTTTTTGTCTGATCAGAGGCCCTTACTTGTCATCTGTGTTTATTTGGATAACTATAATACATTAGCAATTTTCTATGAAATCGTTCTCCAATTTTGCTTGAAGACCGATAGGTATGTATTTTATTAGAGGTTCTGACTGAAGCTGAAAATTTGATTGGGTTTAAAATATGAATATATTTAAATCCAACACATCAACGTTGATATAATTTTCATTGCTATTGTCCTTTGTCATATATGGTATACTTTTCCTGGGGTCTGCTGTAATTCTTATAATTAGCAATTGCAACTAGGTAATTATTGCTTAAATTTTGATACAACTCTTGGGATATTAATTTTAATTTATAAAAATTACCTAGCCTCATTCTTTAACAGAAAAAGCAATACCTGTTCCATCCCCACAAATCAAAATACAGTTTATATCATGTTCTTTTAGCTTGAATCTTTTTGACAGTATGGAGGCTCAATTTTTTTTTGCCTGTGTTGGTGTAACTTTAGCGCTTTTAGGGTCCTTTCCATTTACCTAGTTTTATATGCAATGCTCCTTTTAGAAGTAATTGCAGCATGTGGTAGCTTTTTGGGCAGTGACAGTCTGGAAGAATTAAAAAGTTATTCATGGTTGTTGCGTAATTGTTAACCAATGTTTGAATGCCAATTATTTGATTTTGCTTCCATTAATTTTCTGTTTCATGTCAGACTTTCTGAACAGCTTGATTTTTGCTGGTTTATTGATTTATTTCTTATCTTTTATATTTATATATTTATCATGTATGTATTTCATTTTGCAAATGAGTCGAAGTTTGAGTTGAGTTGAGTCGTGAGTTGAGTCAGAGTTGAGTCGGATGAATTTAGCAGTGAGTCAGAGTTGAGTCGACTCACTGAACCCTTGATCATGAGTTGAGTCGGAGTTGAGGCAACTGCTCTCAGCACTTGGAGTTGAGTTGAGTCGACTCAAGAAAATTCTGAAACGCACAACTCTGCAATAGACATAATTTTACATCTATGCAGGCTAGTTGCCTTAGAGTTTTTACTGCAAGAAGAAATGACCAGGCAGGTGATGATCGTGAGTGGGATGCAAATTTTAAGCATTTGATGTGTTTATAAAAATGCTACCTAAGGTTCACTTTACCAACACATTTTAGGTAGATCCAAATACTATGTTGACATTGAAATTTTTTCCTTTTGTTGATGTGTGAGATGGAAGTTTAGTGGGGGGGAAGCTGTGGTTATGGTTCCCAATTGTGTGTACATGTACGCTCCCACTAATAGATAGGTATGTTCCCAATAATGACTATTTTCATGATAATTGCTACATTTAATCACGTGGAAAAGTACCATAATTGGAAAAACTCCTTCCAAAAATGGAAACTTATTCAAAAAGGGAGATGCATGTCATTGGGGCAAACTGCGGTCAGAGTTGCCAATAATAGTTATGACCCCAATACTGGAAAAAATGACCCATAATTGGAAATTTTCCTTCCAAAAACAAAAACATGATCTATAAATGAGAACTCAGCTTACTACTTTCATGCTGTAATGGTTTGGTGCTAGAACCTTGTCTGCTGCAAAAAGTAAGGGACAGGTAGAGGACATTCAGCATATTGGAAATAGTATTCAAGTATACAATTATTATTTCCAGCTCTGTGTGACAGAGGAGGCATACGTCGCATTGAGTTTGTGACAGTCAGCATACTTTCTGCACCTCTGCAAACATCATGCGGCCGTAGCGCCCAGAGCAAACGCCGCGCGTCCGCCCGCGCGAGCCAAGCGCGCCACCAGCGTCACGGCCGCGCCCGACGCGAGCCACACCGGCACAGCCGCCAGCTACACCAGCGCCACTCTGCGCCCGCACAACCAACACCACGGCAGACCGACGTCGGCGCACGCACGCCGGCGCGCCCACGGAGCCAGGCAGCGCGCCCGGCGCGCGCACCACGTAGAGCGCCCCGCCGTCAGGGGCCACCCGCCGGCACGCCGCCCGGGACCGCCGCCGGCAGCAGCCAGCGCCATCCCGGTCGCCCAGCCGCGCGCCCCACCAGGCGCACCCCTGAGGCAGGGGCAGCCCGGCCAGGACGCGGCCGGGCAGGACACCCCGAGCCGAGCTGCCAAAGCAAATATGTTGTTAGTTTCGGAGGGAGAGGACAGTGATAGTTGTTGCCGCACGAGAATGAGATTGAGCAGGCGAGACTGAGGGAGAGCACGGCAGTTGGGGGGCTGATTCAGGAACAGGTAGTAGGGTGTCGGAGGCAGGCCTGTAACGACGCCTGAGGTCTACCGCATAGTTAAGTTTCCGCTACTAAGTCATGTAAAAGATTTTAATCTGGGTTATTGAGGCGACATTATCTTGAGTTCTTTTACCAGGCGAGATGGAAATAAGTGCGCTTTCTATTCTTAAGGAATATGTACTAACCTAGTAACTGTCAATAAAGAGCTTTTGTACAACTTTTTTAAAGAATGACTTAGACTTAGGCACATCAGCTATATCTCTTATCTGTGACGAAACAATTAAGTTCCAGGCACGTGGAGCACAGACGAAGAGAGGGAACTTTCTGTAGACGGTGGGTGCATAAGGGACTACAAAATGGCTGTTCTGTCGGAAATTTCTCTGGTAGTTACTATCAGTTCTAAGAGTGAAATATGTGCTTAGGGGGACGGTAGAGCGCCAGAAAGAAAGTCATGTAGGACCTTCAGCGTTACAAATTTGATTAGATCATTTAATTTGAGAATATTATACTTTTTGAAGAGGGGGCTGGAGTGGGCAAGTCTTTCTGCTTGGTCAATTATTCGAACACTTTTTTCTGTAGGACCGATAATTTGTTCAATTTGTATGTAAAGGTATTTCCCCAAATTTGGAGTCCATACAAGAGGGTGGGAAGTATGAGAGCATTGTATAGCAGGAGAAGCTGTTTGGGTTCTAAGAAACATTGAGCTCTTTTCATTAGACCTATATTTCTTGACAATGTATTTTCTACGTTTTTTATATGAGAGACCCACCTCAGATCCTCGTCAATTGAGACCCCCAAGTATTTAGTAGTAAATGAACGGGCAAGCGTTATACCATGGAATACAGATACCTGGAACGGAAGGCTCGTTGATTTCTGGGATGCTTTTGTGGGGCTCATTAAAAAGAATTGGGTAAATAGCCAAGAACATTAAAATATAGAAGGCAGTAAAATATTCAACAAAAAACAGGCCTTTGCGCATGCCTTACTTCAACCCAGAGGAAACAGCTACTACTGAGGTATTATTTATCCAATATAAACCTAAATAATTGCATAATAACCATAAAATATGAATGCAAAATCAGCGTTAGCCCGGATTCGAACCCGGAACACAAAGATTGCTAGACAAGCATGCTGCCAACTGCGCTATTGAGCGACGAAATTACCATTATGAAGATGAAAAGTTCCACGCGTGGGATTCGAACCCCCGAACTTCCACTTACTAGACGAGGCTTAACACACTGCGCTATTACGATGCTGGGCCGCGCGCGCTTAAAACATGTTATAATACAAGTTGAGCTGCAGTATCAGATTCTGATTTCTCCTGCGCTTTGCTCTAAGATTTTAGGTATTTCATGCCTAAAATGTATTTTAACGGACCCACCACAGATTGCGCTTTCCGAAATGCATGGTCGTTTTCCTGTGCAAGCCACGGTTTATAAGATATGACGCATCAAAGTCATCGGCCACCACATCTCCCATAGACTTTACATTGGTCCTTACCGAGCTTTACTTACCGAAGGATTTTTTCATGTCCTAGATTGGCACCCAAAAGCGGGGCGGGTTTGCATTGAGGTCTCCATTCCAGGTATCTCTATTCCATGGTTATACCATTGATGTTGATAGAGAAGTCTTTACTGGTAGTGGGAAATAACTGATAAACTGATTTTTTTTACATTCAGCGTAAGCCTGTTGCAATTTAGCCAGGAGGTTATATCACCGAGACTTTTATTGATGTTAGTCAATAGTTCTTCACGAGTATTGGAAGAGAAAAAGAGTGCAGTGTCGTCAGCAAAAAGCAAGAATTTTGGGATTTGAGTGCTGTTTTTGATATCATTAATATAAAGCAAGAATAGGAGGGGACCAAGGACACTACCTTGTGGTACACCTAGTGGGATATGAGCAGGGGTACTGGATTTGACATTGTTCACTTTAACATATTGACTTCGATTGGATAGATAAGTTTTGAAAAAATTTAGTTCTTTGTTTTTGACGCCATAATTACTAAGTTTCGATAGAAGAATTGAGTGATTGACTGTATCGAAGGCCTTGGACAAATCAAGATAGACGGCAGCACAAGCTTTTTTGGAGACAAGTGATGAAGTTATGTTATCATAGAGAATTGAGATCGGCATGTACGTGCTGTGCTTGGGTCGGAAGCCAAATTGATTTTCATTAATAATATTATTGAAAGTAAGAAAATCCAGAACTTGTTTGTATACGATTTTTTCTAATACCTTGGAGAGAACAGGGAGAATCGAGATAGGTCGATAGTTTGTAAAGTTAGTACGATCGCCTGATTTAAACACAGGTATTACCACAGCAGCTTTGAGTTGATCAGGAAAAATACCAACAGAAAGGCAGAGATTAAATAGGTGAGTAATATGGGGAGATATAGTAGAACATAAACATTTCAAAATTTTGGAGCTTATGCCATCAAACCCAGCACCTGTGCTTCCTAGCGAATTGATAATATTCTCAGTAATGAAAGTCGTGACAGGAGAGAATAGAAAAGAATTGGATACTTCATTGTCAAGATAATTGAGAGGATCCGCAGTGGGTTGGGGGAGAACCGCATCAAGGGAGGTGGCTATTGTGGAGAAAAACTTATTGAAATGCTGGGCAATTTTTGAGGGGTCTGAGATCGAGGCACCTTCATATTGGAAATTTTCTGGGAGTTCCTTGAATACTTTACTTTTACTAACTATACTTAGGAGGGTGTCCCAAAGCTTTACTGGGTTGGACTTATATTCTTCAAATTTACGTTGAAAATAATTTCTTTTTGCTGTTCGCAGAATTGCAGTAAGGGAGTTGTGATATTTTTTGTAGGCTACTTCATCCGATTTACTTCTTGATGATATAAATTTCCTATGCAGGTCACTTCTTTTGTTAATGCATTTTAGAAGATGGTACGAGATCCATGGCTGGATGGGGACAGTCCGTCTATGTGTTTTTTTTATTCTCAAATTATCTACTTCTGTGGTGATAGTTAGTTGGAGAGATTCTGCTGCAATGTTTGGATCGTTTATTGAGAAAAAATCGGTAAGCCTAGAGAGTATGTTTTGCTTCAAGATGTCGATCTTCCTAAAGTCAAGTGGAAATTGAGATGGAGGAGAAGTTTTCAACTTTTCCAATTTTGTTTTTAGCTGTAGCCAGATAGGGAGGTGGTCACTGATGTCTGTGACAATAACTGAGGATGAGTGTAGTAAAGAGGTGTCGTTACAAAAAAATTGTCAATAAGTGTTTGGGAGTTAGATGTTATCCTAGTGGGAACCGAGATGCATGGAAAGAACCCCAAGGAAGAAAGTGCATGAAGAAAACAGCGAGATGGCTCATGAGAATCTGATTTCAAAATATCAAAGTTAAAGTCACCTCCCATGATGCATACTTTATTTTCATTTGAGATGGTGTCCGCAGTAGCTTCTATGTAGTCAATGAAAAGAGCTGATGGATAGGAGGGAGATCTATACAGCGCACCAATGATAATATTAAAGGCGAGGGGGTTAGTAACTTCCAGAAAAACTGATTGATGGCTCACGGATTTTGATTCAAGATTGTTTCTCCTGCTATAAGAGAGGGTTTTACAGATGTAGACTCCAGCCCCTTTCCCTTTGCTTTCAGGTGGTGATGAAGTCTCAAAAGAATAACCAGGAATATTGTATGAAGATTCAAGTCCAGGGCATAACCAGAGTTCAGCGACTAAAATAACTTGGGGTTTAGGCTTAATGCGTGAGATGAAGAGCTTAAGTGCGTCAAAATTTTTGGGAAGAGATCTGATGTTCAAATGTATTACTGAAATCTGGTTTGGTTCAAAATTGCTCTTGTGGATATGTGAGATAGAATTATAGCAGCATGAGTCAAGAATGTTTTGCACACTACCTGCAATAAATTTTGTGTCATCATCAAGTTCTGAAAAATTGGGATGATATCTAGAATAATTGGCAATGGCTCACGGATGGCTCACGGATTTTGATTCAAGATTGTTTCTCCTGCTATAAGAGAGGGTTTTACAGATGTAGACTCCAGCCCCTTTCCCTTTGCTTTCAGGTGGTGATGAAGTCTCAAAAGAATAACCAGGAATATTGTATGAAGATTCAAGTCCAGGGCATAACCAGAGTTCAGCGACTAAAATAACTTGGGGTTTAGGCTTAATACGTGAGATGAAGAGGTTAAGTGCGTCAAAATTTTTGGGAAGAGATCTGATGTTCAAATGTATTACTGAAATCTGGTTTGGTTCAAAATTGCTCTTGTGGATATCTGAGATAGAATTATAGCAGCATGAGTCAAGAATGTTTTGCACACTACCCGCAGTAAATTTTGTGTCATCATCAAGTTCTGAAAAATTGGGATGATATCTAGAATAATTGGCAATGAAGCACAGTTTTACAGATGAAGACAATAAACCGCGCCAAATTCCAACAACAGAAAAAAAACTATTGGTCAACGAAGAGAAAAAAATATATATGAGGGGCTAATAGAACCACAGGGAGTATGTATCTGCGTCAGACAATAGCTAGGTGGACCAACCAGAAACAGGTACAATCTAATGGGTGGGGGGTGAGACACTAGGTTTAAGCTATCATATTAAGTATTGGGTATTGGCATTTCTCAAAGAAAGCACTAGAAATTTAGAGTATCTATGCACAAAAAGAAATAACCTTGAGAGTGCTCCAGATGATGTCATGCCATCGCACTTGACGTCGGCTCAGCTGGGCCAGAAAAAGTCAGCTCCTCTAGTTGGTGAAGACCTGAAGGAGTCATGAAACTGGTTAGTAGCACCCGCGTGGGCCCCGCGTGGGCTGATGACGGTGAAGGTGGGCTCAGACGGGCAAGGGTTCGATGTGGGCAAACCATGTGGTAACCACGTGGTTTTAGAGGGTATGGTGACGGTATTGGTGGAGGTTCAAGGTGATGTGTTTGTTTTTACTTGGCGGCTGTGTTTTTCAAGTATTTTAAGCAAATCCCTTGACCTGAATTTTCGACCTTGACCTGGACTGCTCCTTTCTAAAATGTCGCTCCCCCAGGATGTGGTTATTGACACCTTTACTATATATTTTACCGCCCAAAAGTCGCAACCCCACCCCCACCCATACCTATGTGTTGCTGTCCTGATCGGAAATCCGGGATCCACTTATGCGATGAAGCTTTTGTTCTAAACTATTTGTTACAGCACCATAAGAGGCTGAATTTTAAGCCCCCAGGTATCATGAACACAGCCAAAGTATGCGCACGGTCCCAACAAGCATGAGTTTGTACACAATTTATAATTTGTGGAAGAAGCGAATGCCTATGGGAGCGGGTAGGAGTTCACGTTCATGCTTTGCCGCTCTGCGTTTCCACCTCTTTAGCACCGGTGCTCGGGAGCGCGCTGCTGGGGCCGCGTCTCCCCTCCGCGCCCGACCGTGCCTCGGGCGGTAGCGCGGGGGCCGGCTGTCTTTTGTATGACCGCATTCCATTGGCGTTAGCGGAACCGTCAGTCGCTGAAGGGAAGTGGTTGAGGTGGAACGGTAATACTGTGGTGAGGCGCCTGTAAATTTTGAGGATATGTACTGCCGGGTACATTGCTAAAAACAGACCCAGGGCAAGGCTGCGTTTGTTGACAATGTAAGGTAGGATTTAAGATAGAATAAGGGAACACATACAGTGCGGATACGACAAGAGGAGCTGCTACCTTCGTCAAACATCCAAGATATTCTGATGCAGAGCATCTCCGGCGTGAGTGAGTGCCCATTGGAGCCACATTCGAATAACCCACCTAACGTTTCTTGATGCATGGGTGCCGAAAGCGGGGGGGACGGGGGGACGCGTCCCCCTCTGTTGGCCAACCAGGGGGGACGTCCCCCAAAATTGTCGGGGTCAATCGTCATTAATGCTGTCAGGTACCAAATATGCTCAAAATTCGCCTCCCCCGGCTAGCACCAGCCCGGGTCCGTCTCCCCCCTGCGAAAATTCCGTGGCGGCGTACCTGCCTTGATGTGACTAGTTGATGCTTTTATGAAAATCGTGTTTGCTTGTAGTGGATTTGAAATGCATGGTTACAGCTCTGTCTGTAATGTTTCTATAAATATCTTAGTGTTATTTTCATATTGATGTGGTTTTCTTCTTACACAGATGAATACCGGTGGCACATGACACGAAGGGGGAATCTTCGAAAGACCACGTGCAGTGGTCCGCTAAAAACCACTACAACGCACTGGAGGCCATCACAGAACGCTGGAAGCCACCAAACCACCGGGAAACGACCACCAGAAACCATCAGACTGTCAGAAAACGACCTCCAAAGACCATCAAACCACCAGAAATCATAAAAACGACCACCGGAAATCATCAGACCAACAGAACCCATAGACCACCAGAAACCATCAGACCACCAGAAACCATCAGGGAATACCAACAGAAATCATTAGGAAATGACCACCAGAAGCCATCAATTATACGTGTTATTTCTATTTTTAGTACCTTTGTGAGGGGCCAGCAAAAGTTCATCAACATTTAACCCTCGCTCCCACCGGGAGCCATCGATGGCCCCCCTAAGATTTTTTTCGGGATAACAGGAAAACGACGAGGCGCAGCACCGCGGTTGAGGGCTCTATCTCTCGCACTATCATTTTCCCATCATCGCTGAGTTTTTTTCCGGTCACCCAAGGTCAGGTCACCAGGCCAGGTCAAACAAGTTCACCTCACTTCAACTTCTGAGCTCTATACGAGCTACATTTCTTAGTCGATTGATTTGAAACTTTATGCACTTCATAACCTCTCCAGGGTCTGTATATCCGGGATTTTTCGATTTCGTGACCTGAGGTCAGGTCACGTGGTGACCTCTCCCATTGAAAAAGCATGGAGAAAAGTTGTCTTATGATCTAAGAGTCACAAAAACGATTGCAAATGCTCGACTTGCTCAGAAAAGCGTTTTTAGACACCCTTTTACCGATCCCAGGGACTATATTTTTCCTTTGACCTGTCCAAGGTCATCCAAGGTCACCAGGAGTCAAAAACAGTATTTTGGCAATAACTTTTGACCTAATTGAGCTGGAGCATTGAAACAAACACCATCATGTATGTCTCATCACTAGCTTTCATTTGATATACACCAAGGTCACTTTCTGACCTTTGATGACCTCACGTCATATGAGGTCACGAGGTGACCTCTGGAGGTCAAACCACTGGTGGGAGGTCATTGCGTTCCACATAGCGGAGAAAGGTCTGGCCTTTTTCTATCCAATGTAGTTTACCAGACCTCAATAGCTCCAATTGCATAAGAGTTATGCCCAGTTTTCTTAAGCTTTGCATATTTTAGTGAGAATAGCCTACCGTGACCTAATTTGACCTCTGGAGGTCAAACCATTGACCTGAGCGCTTAAAAATGAGAAGCAATTTCTTACTAAATTCACGCGAGCTTTCTAGTGCATTTTGTAGATTTTCGCTAACCCACATATTTTCGGAGTTAGAGGGGGCTATCGATGGCCCCGCGGTGGGGCGAAGGTGGCGCTGGACCCCCGGTGGGGCGCGGGTTAAAATGCCTTGCATTCAAACATTGTCTGGACAACTCAAATCGCAGTAATCCTGTTTTTGTGCATGATAAATGTGTTATAACGTAGTTTATTTCAGGCATGCTTACCAAGTGATCATTCCTCACAATTACCGTAAGGTCATCTGACGCAGTGTGCATAAGGGTAATCAATATGCTGTAATCATGAAAATATATGTTATGCTATTTTATCTGGCTACTTTGAGATCACCCCACGCAGTGACAACATGGTCATCCCACACGGTTACCTCTTGGTCACCCCACATGATTACCACACGGTTATCACACACGGTTACAAAATGGTTATCCTATGCGGTTACCATACGGTTATCCCACAAGGTTACCTCGCGGTCATCCCACGTGGTCCCCACGTGGTTTGGCCCACGCGGGCCCCACGCGGAAATATCTTCCAAAACCGCGTGGGCTCCTCGCGGTCACCCCACGAGGGCACCACGCGGAAAGTGATGGGGAGCCCACATGGTTACCATGCCGTAACCACGGGGGTGTGTTAGCTGGGTATATATCATTCGATTCGGCTTGCTGCGAGGATTCATATAGTTTAAGTCGTTTTGCTCTATCTTTACTTGTTCAGATGTAATGACCAAAGACCTTAATTTACATGTTATCCCTATGACGGCATGTTTTGACCTCTCGTGACCTTGAATGTGACCTGACAAAGAAATGGTTGAAATATTTTCGATGGAAAAGTGGATGGGCTACCCAACGCCGTTTACTATTTTTCGCTACCTACCGTGGTTCTCGAGATCTTAGGGTGGGGCGGGTACCCGCTGCCCCCCGTCAAAGCGAAGGTGGCTCAGACCCCCGTCAATGCTTGTGTTAAGTTTTTTTCGGGATAACAGAAAAACAACGAGGCGCGACTCCATGGTTCAATGCTCCACCTCTGACCCCATTATTTTTCCATGATCCCTAAAATTTTTATCCCAGGTCACACAAGGTCAGGTCATCAGGCGAGGTTAACCAATGTCAACTCACTTCAACTTTTGAGATCTATAAGAGCTACATTTCTAAGCCGATTGATTTGAAAATTTCCATCCATACGTATATATTTGCACAAACACACAACACACAATTAGTAGGGGTCAAGAGAGTAAAGTTCCCGCGGGAGAGAGAAGAGCAGAAAAGAAAAGAGGTAAGAGCAGTGCGAGGCAATAAAACAATAAAACACTCAAGTGTAGACACATAATACAATAAAAGCGTGCAACCATCAGACAGCAGCACTCAACATAACGCGGCATCAGATGCACCTTAGAGGACGCCACTCCAGCACATCAGCGTCCTATCGCCGTGCTCACACGCGAGCACCCGGAGCGATTTCGCCCCTCAATTGGCTGGGCCGCGAGGCGCCACACACACAACGCTCCGCACGCCCGCGCATGGCAGCACACGGACCCACGATGAGACCCGGCCCCGACCGGACGAGAGAGGCAGGGGCGCCGGCAACCGCCGCCAGGTGACAAGCCTCCGCAGCGCAGCCCAGGAGCGGCCCAGCGCCGCCCCACGCCAGCACACGGCCCCCGATGGCACGCCATGGGCGCCCAATCAGGATAGCCGCCGGGCCACGGTCAGTGTGAGCTCTCCAGCTCACCAACCGGGCCACCGCCTGCGGACAGATTATAACATTGCATTGCCTCTCCAGGGGCTACACGATGTATATCGGGTTTTTTTATTTAGTGACCTGAGGTCAGGTCACAAGGTGACCTCTCCCACTGAAAAAAGCTTGGGCAAAAGCTATCTTAGGATCTAAAAGCCACAAAAACGATGGCAAATGCTCAGATTGCTCAGAAAAGCGTTCTTTGACACCATTTCAAGGCTCCCAGGAGCCATATTCGCCATTTGACTTATCTGATGTCATCACAGGTCACCAGGGGTCAAAAACAGTATTTTGACGATAGCTTTTGACCTAATCAAGCTAGAGTGCTGAAATAAACGTCATTGTGTTTGTCTCGTCACTGGCTTTCATTTAACACACTTTAAGGTCACATTGTGCTCTTTTTATTACCTCAGGTCATATCAGGTCACTGAGGTGACCTCTGGAGGTGAATCCACCGGCGGTAGGTCATTATCCTCCACATAACGGGAAAAGGCCTGACACTTTCCTATCAAAAGTACCTTACTGGATTACAATAGCTTTAACGGCATGGGAACTATGCCCAGTTTGCTTTAGCATTGCATATTTTAGTGGAAATAGCCTATCATGACGTAACTTGACTTCTGGAGGTAAAAATATTGACCTAAGCGCTTAACCCGCGCCCCACCGGGGGTCCGGCGCCACCTTCGCCCCACGGGGGGCCATCGATGGCCCCCCCTCTAACTCCGAAAATATGGGCCTTAGCGCAA
Organism: Lepas anatifera; assembly: GCA_034440635.1. NCBI lineage: Eukaryota > Metazoa > Arthropoda > Thecostraca > Lepadidae > Lepas > Lepas anatifera. Next base: position 639,831 of record JAOTON010001583.1, on the reverse strand, counting down.
ATCTGCAAAGTGCAATAGAAAGCTTGCGTGAATTCAGTAAGAAATTAATTCGCATGTTTTAGTGTTCAGGTCAATGGTTTGACCTCCAGAGGTCAAATTAGGTCAAGATCGGCTATTTTCACTCAAATATGCAATGATTGAGCAAACTGGGCATAACTCTTATGTCATTAGAGCTATTGAGGCCTGGTAAAGTACATTTGATAGGAAATTGCCAGTACTTTTTCCGCTATGTGGAACGTAAAGACCTCCCGCCAGTGGTTTGACCTCCAGAGGTCACCTCGTGACCTAATATGACCTGAGGTCACGAAAGGTCAGAAAGTGACCTTGCCGCATATCAAATGAAAGCCAGTGACAAGACAAACACGATGGTGTTTGTTTCACCGCTCTAGCTTAATTAGGTCAAAAGTTATTGCCAAAATACTGTTTTTGAACTCTGGTGACCTTGGATGACCTTGGAAAAGTCAAAGGGCAAATATGACCCCTGGGATCCGTGAAAGGGTGTCCAAAAACGTTGTTCTGAGCAGTCTGAGTATTTGCAATCATTTTTGTGGCTTTTATATCATGAAACAACTTTTCCCTATGCTTTTCCAATGGGAGAGGTCGCCTCGTGACCTGACCTCAGGGCACGAAATCGAAAATCCCGGATATACACCTTGTAGACCCTGGAGGGGTTATGAAGTGTAGGAAGTTTCAAATTGATCGACTTTGAAATGTAGCTCTTACAGAGCTCTAAAGTGAAGTGAGGTGACCTTGGTTGACCTCGTCTGGTGACCTGACCTTGGGTGACCCGGGGTAAAAAATTTCAGGGATGATGGGAAAATGATGCAGTGAGAGGTAGAGCCCTCAACTGTGGTGCTGCGCCTCGTCGTTTTTCTGCTATCCCGGAAAAACCTTAGGGGGGCCATCGATGGCCCCCGATGGGGCGAGGGTTAAACATGCGAGGTAATTTTTTACTGCATTCACACGAGTTTTCTTATGCACTTTGCATATTTTCGCTAAGCCTCATATTTTCGGAGTTAGAGGGGTCCATCGATGCCCCCGATGGGGTGAAGGAGGCGCCCGACCCCCGGTGGGGCGCGGGTTAAGATAGCATACCTCAGAACAGTATGAACTTGTCCGATTGAATCTCATATCTCATAATGGGCCCACCGAGTTCTCCATAATTTGTTACGGTGTTTTTAATATCGATGACCTAAGGTCAGGTACGAGCCATGACCTGTCCATTGCAAAGACAGGGGAAATGGATTTAATTGAATAACTTGGTAACTGATTGTGATCGAACGCCTATTTTAACTGTATTTGATTTTCCTTGTCTTTGCAATTCTAATGATATGCATTTTGACCTAATTTGACCTTGACCTGACCTCAGGTCGGCTCAAATCCGATATTTGACCTGATTTAATCTAGCAATGCCATCTTTTATTTAATTCAATTCGGCTTGCTACAATGATTCCAACGGTCTAAGTTGTTTTGCTTTATGTCTGCTTGTTCAGATGTAATGACCGAAAACCTTCATTTACATGCTATCCTTACGATTGTGTGTCTTGGCATCCAGTAACCTTAAATTTGACCTGACAAGAAACGGCTCAAATATTTTCGATAGAGAAATGCATGGGCTACCCAACGCCCTTTACCGTTTTTCGTAATCTAGCGTAGGCTTGAGATCTTAGAACGAGGGGGAGGGAACCCGCCCCCGTCAAAACAAAGGTAGCTCAGACCCTCGTCAATGCACGTGTTAAGAAACCTGGGAATAGTTCTCATGCAATTAACACGCGCACTGGAGGGGGGCCTCAAAGTCCCCTCACCTGTTTTTCCGAAGTGGCCGGAGAACCTCTCGAGGTAAAAAGGATAGTTGGCTACATTTGTGAGCATTCAACGGCGCATCGATAGGTGAAAGCATTTTGAAGATCAGTTGAAAAGTTTTTGACTTATAAGCTTTCAAATTCAGACCCGCATTTTGAGTTTGCCACCATCGCGCAGTCGAACAAGTTTACTTGCATTGGAGACCGAGTAATTACGTAATAACGCCATATAACCGGAAGGCTATGTCAAGGTTACCTCACATAAAGGTCAAGGTAAAGGTCAGAGGTCACAGTTCAAGGTCATATTGGCAATTTTAAGGTAGTTTACCTCAGTGCTTCCGATCAAATGGTGTTACCCGATCTGACATAAACTATGCTATGACGCCATAGTTAAGTTTCTCGATGCAAAGTTCAATGTCAAATGTCAAGGTCAAAGGTCATTGGGAAAGGTCAATCATCATTTCCCGCAAAACATATGCTATGGTGTTAATCATGATGTACATTATAAGTAGCATACAATATTGTGACCTTAAAAGTCAATGATCTTGAATGACCTTGACCCCAAAATTGTAGGGAAGCTTCTCTGGGACCTTCCCTCTATGATCCTGGTCCGCCTTTAGCTTATTCTCGCCTTTGTCTGGCATAATCACGGCATTTTCCAATCGGTCCCCAGCATAGCCAGGATTTGAAATTTATGGCCTCGTTTGACCTAGATCAATGAACATTGGCCATAATGTAGATCACTACATCCCAAACCCACCTTTCGAACAGCGTTTTTCTACGCGTCTTAGTTTCCGAGACCTTAGAGTTTTCGAGATCTGAGAGTCAGCGTTAGTGTCAGACCCCTCTCCAGTGCGGGTGTTAACACGCGCATCAACATCAACGGGGGCTACCCGCCCACCTCTCTGGTTTTCGGAGACAACATAAAAATGGCAGTGCGTAGCGCCGCCATACTTAGTATACCTTTTATCTAATCATTTTCACAACTTTTGTCAAAAATTTAAGGTTAGGTCACCTCAGGTCAGTTAACAAGTACACGTCAAGTGACCTGACCTAAAAAAGTTTAAGATAGTATAAGTCGGAACAGGGTAAATTTATCCGATTGAAACTCATATAACATAACGGAACCATCGAGTTCTCTAAAAAATGTTCCGGTATTTCTTATATCGATGACCTAAGGTCAGGTACGAACCATGACCTCTCCATTGGAAATACATAGGACAAATGGTTTTACCTGAATAACTTAGTAATGAATGGTGATAGAGCGCTTATTTTAACTGCATTATATTTGCCTTGTCTTTCAAGTTTTAATAATATGAATTTTATCCAATTTGACCTTGACCTGACCTAGGTCAGGTCAAATCTTTGATTTGAGCAAGGAAGGTCATACTATATATCACTGGATTCGGTTTGCTGCAAGGATTCCAATGGTATCAACTGTTTTGCTTTCTCTTTACTTGTTCAGATGTAATGACCAAAAACCTTCATTTGCATGTTATCCCCAAATGACGACATTTTTTACCTCTATTTACGTTAAATGTGACATTACAAAAATGGCATAAATATTCGCGATGAACAAGTGGATGGGCTACCGAACGCGGTTTACTTTTTTCGCCTCCCAGTGTGGTTCACGAGATCTAAGGGGGGACGGGCACCCGCCCACCGGCAAAGCGAAGGTGGCGCAGACCCCCGTCAATGCGTTTGTTAAAAGTGGCTAAGTTTTTTTCGGCTACAAGCGGTGGCGGTGGGTGTTTGAACACCCCCATTCGAACTCGGCCCCTATGCGGGATAGCGAAAAAAACACGAACGCTGGTGGATAGCTCATGCAAATTCATGGAGAAGCTATAGGGAGAGTGGGGTAAGATGCCCAGGGTTTAGAGAAATCCGGATTATGAAATAACTGCGGTACCAACAGCGCTGCTTCATATGCCAAGTCGTAGCATGATCATTTATCTTCCTTATAGAGTCGATGAAATTGCTGATAATTATTATATTTTCTAACTATTATGATTTTAACAGAGGCTTGCAAAGGGGCGTCTTACCCCATCGGGTGGGCAACACGCCCCTGGGGCTTGGTAAGATGCCCCACCCCTGGGCATTAGGGTGTCCCAGAAAATTCAAAGTGGTGATAAACTTTCCAGCACATGACGCCCCGGTTACCTCTCATGTGAAAATACATTTTGTAAAGTTTTATTTCATTTCGGGTATATTTACTGGTAGCACAAAATGTCGACTTTGTGTGACAGGAGTGATATTGACCACCTTGAGCATTGATGCTAGGTCTTCTCTTCCTCAGGTTCCTTCTTTCCTTCCTGCCTCCAACAATGCCGCGTGCTCGGGCTCGGCGGTCAAAAGATCCGCTTTTTGATCTGAACTCTTCCGAGACCTTTCCTGGCAACAGGCTGCCGTCTCGGAAGGAGGTGTTGGCAGTATTAATGTACCATCATGTGGATTTGAAGGAGGTTGTCGCGACAGCTTCTGGATCTACCACCAGTAAGATTCTTGACGTGTGGCAGAAGGCTAATGTCCCCGCATCTGATTCATCGTACGTCAAAAAGAAAATCTTAAAGCTTTTCAGCGACTTCAAAGGAATCAAGAAGCTGAAGGATCGCATGACAGAGACGGAGGTGACAAAGCGAGGGATTTTCAAAGATTCTTTAGAAGAAGTCTTCGACGTGGCCCACGCGAATGCCCTGACCTCAAACATACCAGAGGAGGACAAGGAGTTCCTGAGGTCCCAAAGGGAAGACAGAATGAGCTCTTCAATGGCTGGGGTCGACCAAACTTCAGTGAAGAAGCAGGAACGGGCCTGGCTGAAGAGGAAGCGAGAGATCGACCGACGAGAAACGGAGGCCGCAGCTGTTTCTACTATGCGCCTGGAGAAGGATGTCATTCTCGAGACATCTTCGGAGTCGTCATCGTCGACCGAATCTGACGATGATACGTTCCTCGGTCCAACGCCTGCGAAAGTACAGCGTCTTCACCGTCCAGCGAACAAGCTAAACAAGGAGATGACCCTGTCATGGGATCGGGACAACCTGTCGGTTCGGGCTGCCACCTCGTCATTCGCAGCGGCTGCCATCGCTCTTGGACATAACATCGACGAACTGACCTTGTCCCGCTCCTCTGTTCACCGCGCTCGAGTAAAGAACAGAGAGGAGATCGCGGCTTCACGGAGCTGGGACACGGAAGTACCCTTGGTCCTCCACTGGGACGGAAAGCTCCTTCCTAATATCACGAACGGTAAGTCACTGGAGGAGAGAATTGCAGTCTTGGTCACGGGGGAGGACACAGAGGAACTCCTGGGCGTCCCTGTCTCCGCTGATGGAACAGGAAGAGCCGTGGCCGAGACTGTCTTCAAGCTTGTTCGGGAGAATGACCTGGAAACCCGCATCATTGGCATGGGGTTCGACACCACGGCGTCCAATACTGGGCTCGTGAAAGGGGCGTGTGCGCGGATCGAGCGTGAGCTAAACCGCCCCCTGCTCTGGTTGGCATGCCGACACCATGTCTATGAGGTTGTGCTGCAGGACGTCTTCCAATGCTGCTATGGTCCTTCTTCTGGCCCGGATATTGCCCTCTTCAAGAAGCTGCAGGCACGATGGCCACTAATCGACCAGAGCAAGGTCAGGCCCTTGGACGCTGACTCCTTGTCGGCCGAGCAGAAAACCCGACGTCAGTCCATGACCAACCTCTTGCGCCAGCTCTTGGGGGCTGGATCTCATCCGCGCGAGGACTACCAAGAGTTGATCCAGCTATGCCTCGTGTTCCTGGGCGGTGACATGCCGAAGTATTTCAGAGCTCCTGGCGCGTATCACATGGCCCGCTGGATGGCGAAAGGGATCTACGCCATCAAGATCATGCTCTTCTCCGACCAGCTCAAACTGACCAGTCGGGAAAAGGAGGGAATGATGAAAGTCTCGATGTTCGTGGCAATGGTGTACATCAAGTACTGGAACGAAGCGACCATTGCCGCCCACGCCCCGAAGAACGACAGCGACTTCATCCGTGACCTAGCAGACTATGAGGATCGGAGCGTGGCTGCCGTCGCCGACCGGGCCATGCGCCGACATCTGTGGTACATGTCGGATGACCTGATCGGACTGGCGCTCTTCGACGAGAGAGTAGACGAGGGGGAGAAGATCGCCATCGTTCAGGCCATGAAAACACAACCGGCCTTGAAGGTTAGCTCACGACGACTTCAGGGGAAAAATCTCAACCTCCAGAGGCCACTTTCCACCTGGGCAACGGTCCGGTCGTCGAACCTCATCAAAGGCCTTCTGGGAGATCAGACCTTCCTCGACGAAAATGTGACAACATGGCCGTCCAACCCCATGTACCAGCTGGCCCAGAAGCGGGTTGCCACCCTCCGTGTAAGTAACGACGTAGCCGAGCGTGGCATCGCCCTGGTAAAGCGATTCCTTGGTCGGCGGACTAAGAGTGAGGAGCAGACGCAGTTCCTTCTGCAAGCAGTCCCGCTCCACACACGGGCAGTGCCAAGGAAGACAAAGGAGCAGTTGAAGACCAAGGTGATCAAAGACTGCTAAGACAGATGTGCTGAAGAGACGCTTCACGGACCGGAGACTCATTAGCGGACGCAGCTCCTGCTGATTAGAGACGCCGCTCCTCCCAGACACAGCTCCTCCCAGACTCCACAAGACACAGGAGCAGGCAAAGACCAAGGCCTAAGACAAGGACATCTCCAAATGGCTCAAGAGTTGGTGAACGGGCCTTAAGAGACCAAAGACTTGTTAGTTTATGTTATTGCCATAACTTGTGTCTGGACCTCGTCTTGGAATAAATTATCCTCCGTATTTTACCTTTTTCTCCTTCGTGACGTTTTCTTGAAAAAATCGATAATTTTGTGCTACCAAAAAATACTGACCGATTTTGATGAAACTTTCTCAGAATCATTTCTACACATATACGAACAGGGGCGAAGTGTGCTGACATCGATACCACCAAGTTGATTTTACACTTATAAGGCTTGGGACACCCTACTGGGCATCTTACCCCATTTTGGTCTATCGTTGATGAAGTAGCTTTTTCGTAGTTCTTAGCTTCATTGGTAATCATTTAAGTATTATTCAGAAGTCAGATTGCATTTAGAATCGTCCACATACATTGATCAAACATGCAAGCGGCTTTTCACGTTTCCACGTCAAATGATAAAACAAAGTTATGTAAAACTAACGATAAAAACCAAGGATAAAAGCTTACGATAAAAGTAATATAAAATCACACACACACACACACACACACACACACACACACACACACACACACACACACACACACACACACACACACACACACACACACACACACACACACACACACACACACACACACACACACACACACACACACACACACACACACACACACACACACACACACACACACACACACACACACACACACACACACACACACACACACACACACACACACACACACATAACCAACGAAGTACGAAACGAAGTAAACTCATTACGAGGTTTGTGAGAACCTCCCCTAAATCCCCTACCTTGTCTCTTCTGCGTTCCCTTTGTTTCAATTCCCCATTTTTAAAGAAATATGGGCCAGAAGTTGTTAAGTGCAAAAATATTCACTTCATACAGTAAAAAATGGCTTGTGGCGACTCGAAGCTTCCTCCCACTAACCGTCACAGACTCCCAGTCTATCATTTATGGCGCACAGCCACCTTAGCCTTCTCGTCAAGGCACACAGGCCCAGCCTTCACAGGCAGTGCACTCGATCCATTTTTCGCACGAGAGGACAAAACTCACTCTGCAGATGAGATATCTAGTATCGTCATCCCCACTGTCTTTCTTCCCTTATACAGCTTTTGCCTGCCTCGTCCACGCCTTTTTAGATGCCTTTGATTTTGCAACCCCTTTAACTATTCTGCCTTCCAGAGCCTTTTTAGATGACAAACATCCCACAAATCACAGAGACGGCCGCCTCGCTCAGGTCATCCTCTCGCCAGTCAGTTACCAGCCGACCTACGTCGGGTAAACTATTGAGCGCCGGAGCGTCTCAGGGGAACCGATCCCAAGCCTGGACATGCCCTGCCACTGCATGTTCCTGAGCAGCGGGCCGGAGCCCAATGCTCTACCAACTGGGCTACCGGGATGGCAAATGTAGGGACGACGTAAGAGATCAGCTTTGCTTTGCAGGATTACCCATGTGGAGTATTTCAGGTCTAGCGCATTCATAGGCGAATCCCTGGTAAACAGTCCAGCCATAGCCCCTTACTAATTGGCCAAAATTGACCGATTTTGGCCAATTTTGTGTTAAAATAGGTTTTAAGGTTTTGTCCATTTAAATTTAATTGTTTTGCGCCTCCACTACACCAGTTTGATCTGAACCCACCTTGAGGTCATCTCCGGTTGGGTCATCAGGCCAGGTCCGGTGAAGTCCCAAATAAAGCAGAGGACAGGAACGGGAGGATGGATCCCCTAACTCGTCAATCTGTGGGGACGTCTCCCAACAAGTTTTGGGATTCGACCTAGGTTTTTATTTTTCCCTATTACCTACCTACGTTGACCTACGTACATTTGTTCATGAGCTTCATGGTCATGAGCTTTTTCAAAGACAGTCAATATGTTTAAAGTTCACGTCCCCCCCCGCCATCACCAGTCCAGGGTCCGTAGCCCCCAGTAACAATTCCGTGGCGACGCCCGTGGGTAAGGTTTGGACTAACCCAAAGTTTAACACATAGTTGTTTACTCTGACAAATGGCGTTATATTGCTCTGGGGAAAGACGCCCCCTTTCCACCGGGAAAGTTGCCCATGGGGCATCTTTCCCCATTCGTTGAGGGGGCATCTTTCCCATCAGTACCCGAGCTAGATAAAACCTGAAGGGCAAAAACGGTACAATTAACACACTCAAGGGAAATGCTCAGTTAATGAGTTCAATATGCCATCATTTGTAATGGGAACTCAAACAAAGCACGCATCTAATATTCTTCGAGATATCTGCAACCAATGTGGGCATTTTTTTCTTAGAAAAGCATCGAAACAAAGACTTACCCACTAGCTTCACGCAACTCACAGGAGGGAACTAAATTTTTGCTCAAGAAACAATCAAAGCATCTGCTTTCGACTAATAACAATATTATTTACCAGTGGTGGCCCGGATTGCCGGAAGAGGGGATGGGGCATCTTACCCGAAGGGGCATCTTACCCCACTCTCCCCTATCAGTCACTTTTTGGCTCAGGTCAGTATTGAGGTCATGACAGGTCAAGGAAGGCTGGATTTTGAGTAAACTTGTTGGGTTCTAGTGTCTGACAGAGCTTAGTTAGAATCATTTTCGGGCACCATTCGCTTCCTTTTGTCACAGAAAATTGAATGATGTATAATATTAACATACTAGATCTCAACACAAAAATGACCTGACCTTAGGTCAGGTCAAGGCCACTTTTAAACCCAGCATAGCCAATATGAATATAACTGGTCTCGCAATAGCAATCTAAACGCAATCCTATCAAAATAAAAGCTGTATCTTCATTTAATGCAAAGTTACTGACCTAAGTCTGAAAACTGCTTAAATAGCCCCAGATGACCTTCAAAGGTCGCAGGTCACAAACTGCAGCCTGAAAAGGGGCCTGGGTACCTACTACGATTTGGATAATATGAAGGTATTCTCAGCTGTATCTACACAAATACAGTACAATTTCTGTTTTCCTATGTATTTCCAATGGAGAGGTCATGGTCCGTACCTGGCCTCAGGTCATCGATATGAAAAATCCCGGAATATATATTGTAACACTCGTTGGGCCCATTATGTGGTACAAGTTTCAATCCGATAAATTCACGCATTTTTTTGATTATGCTACCTTAAACATTTTTGGAGGTGAAGTCACTTGACCTGCTCTGGTGACCTGACTTGAGGGAAAGGGAAAATATTACCCCTGAAATCCATGAAACAAGTGTGTCCAGAAACAAGTTTCTGAGCAATCTTCTGAGCATTTGCAATTATTTGTGTACCTTTAGATAATAAGACAGCGTTTCTCCATGCTTTGTCAATTGTCAATGGGAGAGGTCACCTTGTGACCTGACCTCAGGTGACAAATCGAAAATTCCCGGTTAAGGTACATTTTTAGACCCTGTAGAGATGTGAAGCGTAGGAAGTTTAAATGATCAGCCAGAAATGTAGCATTAGAGCCAAAAGAAGTGAGTGACTGGTTAACCCACCGGTGAACACGTTTGGACCCGGGTAAAATTTCAGGGATGTCGGAACAGATGGGGTGGAAGGAGAGCCCTAACCACGGTGCGCACCCGTCGTTTTCTTTATTTCGAAAAAACCTTAGGGGGATGATGGCCCCGGTGGGCAATTGTTAAAAACGATGAGACAGAGGGGGTCGCGAAGGAACATGGACGCGCGTTTTGACGCCTATGACCTCCTTTGACCTGGAAGATATTGACCTGGATCAATGAAAATTGATCATGATGTAGATCGAAATAGCCCCCACCCACCTCCTAACTGACGTTTTATCTACGTCTCTTAGTTGCCGAGATCTTAGGGGGAGGGGTACTAAAGCCCCCTCCAGCTTTGTGTTAGTGCAGACCCCTCTCCAGTGCGGGTATAAATGAGTAAATCTAAAAGTGGGGCCTATTTCAACTACAGATGTCAATATCTTATTTACAATTTAGGAAACGCTAGACGTGTATATTGCGCATTAAGCGCAGAGGGATTTGCTTAGAACAAAGGATGATTAATATTCCTGCGATAGCAGCTTTTCGGCTCCTAGATCATTGTATTATCCAGGGAGGACAATATCAATGCTAGCGGTATAAAACAATGGTTGAGTCTATGCACAACTGCAACCGATAGAAACATTAATATATTTTCTAAAAATACATCCATACATACATACATTACATCCATTCTAAGACACATTGTCGCAAACGGTAAGTTTAATTGCGATGTGATCTGCACCGAGGCTTTTTCCCAGGACGGTGCCTTGCAGCATTACCTGATTGGGTCATGACTCTTCCATCTTACCCACCACTGAAATACAGCACACTGGACCATGCACATTTTGGCTGGCGACAGATTTCCATTTTTCCTTTCCCAAGTATGATGATCCCGAGTATGACTATGATGAAAATCTAGTCTCTGTTCATGCAGGAAGTTCCAGCCTCAATTCATGCAGGCAGCTCCAGACCGTGCCGCGACTGCAAGGCCAGTCTGGCCTCGCCTCTGCCTCTCCCCCACGCGTCCCCTCCTCTCGCGCGGCACCACGTCCGGACTGCCGCCGCGCGTTGTTCTAACAGTCTGTGCCGCGACTGCATTCTGCGCAGCACGCCCGAGTGCACCAGGTAAGTTCCCGACTCACCCGGCCCTCAACCCTATAGGGCAAGGGCGGGTAAGAGTACGCGGGAGATAAGAGTACGCTGGAACTTTTTTAGTTACTTAGCAACCACCGAGATCGCAGATACCCTGTTATAAAAAGCAAGATCAGTGCCTTGGCGGCTCCAAAAAATTCAACGTGCTCCTGTTCTTCCCACGGGAGTACAGAAAATAAGTTTTTTTTGCCACGCTTGATGGAATGTTTTTTAACCAGGGAAACTTGTAATCATGGTTATATTATCAATAGTATTGTATTACGATCTGTCACAAGTAAGAAAGCTTAGCTGGACTGTTCTCCAGGACTGGAGCTCACGCTAAAACACCTGCCAACATGTTTGTGAAGAATTCCTTTCCAAGGCATCATGTGCAGCAAGAGCACACAGTAGATCATTGTACAAGAGTACGCATGTTTAATATATATATATATATATTTTTTGTTTTCGCTCGGAACAGAGTCCGTAATTAATATTTTGAAGAAAAAAATTCAATATTGTTTTGTATATTTGGAACGATATAAAATCATACAACTGCTTAGTTTGGTGGCAAACTCCTTTCGAGACACAGTTTATGTAGCTAAAGCACAGCGTGGTATCAATGCATACTTCGGCCTCCCCCACTCTGGCAAGAGTACGCACGTGACTTTTAATTTTTGTTGAGCTCGTGACTGATTTCTTTTGAAGACATCGAGTTAAAAATGAAACATACATAGAAAATTACCAAGGCTAAGCGACCATGTAAAAATTTTAGATGTAAGACAAGTAGGAGAAAAGTGAAAGATTTAGAAAGTTGCATGGATGCTGTTGCATGGACTTCCCCCACTTGCCCTACGCCCCCACGCCCGTTTGAGAGTTCGTTGATCAAAACACACACTTTGGTGCCATTTGTTTTGTTCGAAGCGTAATAGTTTCCGAGTTTAAGGGATTTTCTAAACTAATGTTTGCCCATTTCGGCCCACTGTGACATCACGGGACACCGGACAAGGCTCAAACTCGGTTTGAGATCAGAAGGCAGTAAGGTGCTTCAAATCGTATCAATTTTTTCCGCATCATTTCCGGTTCCTGAGATCACAGGGGTCCCATCAAACCCCCCACGTGGTCGTGGGTGCGAAAAGATCCTAGGTGGTGCCGGGCCAATTAAAATGAAATTGTCTAATAACCGCGCAGCGGAGACGCGCCTAACATTAACACGCATTTGGGAGTGGTCCAGTGTCAACGCGATGTGGAGGGAGGTTCTAAAGTCTCTTCAAAATAAAAACAAGAGGATTAGGGGAACGCCCGTTGGAGAGTTTGTTAGGGCTCTGGTGATCTATATTAGAGCCGGCTTTCATAGTCCTATATTAATATCTTCAAGATAAAGGCGAGACCATAAATGTAAAATCTGGACCGTGATGGACACGTCCAGGACCAAGTTCATTGAGCGACGATTCCATAAGTTATGCTCTGAAAATCTGGAGTCAAGGCCATTGACCTATAACATCATAACATTATATATCAGATCTATATTTCTTATAATGTATCTACACCTAGAAACAGCACTATAACAACCGTTAGGTGGGCAATGAGGGTCTGATATTGAACATTGACCTTTGGCCTTGAACCTTTGACATTGATCTTAAAATGCAGTCGGGCTTACCATGAATCCATAACATAGTATGCGTCACACAGGATGACTTGAGCTATTATTGGGAGCGATGATGATGCTTGTGAATTTTAATAAGTATTTTTTAGTGTTTGAATTTGGGTTTTCCCACTTCCACTTTACTTATCTTATGGAATCCACGTAACAACTAATACAATTCGCAACACGGTTTTTCCAATTAGGTTTCTGGCCATATTGTAATATTTCTGGCATATGATCAACTTTCATCCTAGATACAAATTCGCTGGAAGTGGGAGATGGTTCCTAGATTTGTTGTTCGTGCATTCTTAAACACTAAACGTGCCAGGTGACCTGAACACCATATGCAGTTTGTATCATTTCAAATGTTTCTGCGGTATTTTCACCAAGTTTAACCCAAAATTTTATCGCATAGCGACCCTCCAAGTTGCCTTCACGACCTGACTGCATGCTGTACACTGGTCACTGTGACACGCCGCGTGCGACTTGCCGTATTCAGGGTGATGCCCTACCGTCTCCTGCAAGTTAATATAACAAAATTAGGCACGTGCATTTATGACAACTGTGGTAAGGACATAAGAGACCGACAATTATCTAGCACTGTTAATAGGGCCTCTACGAGGGCAGTCTCAAAGCTGCTGGAGTGGTCCTCGGATCTTGACCATTTCAGGCCACGGCGCCAAGCCAGGTCAGGTGACACCGCGTTAGCACCCATCCTGGAGAGTTTGTCGCCAGCGCACTCTGGTCAGGTGTTCTAAAGCTCTCCTGATATTGCATAAAACGAGAGGGTTAACAAAACACTCTCTGTGGTCTTGTGAAGGCATAACGATGGCTATTCGCTTGCGACCAAACATCACCCAGTTGTGGATCAAGACAGTCCACTGCTTTTCGAATAGTGCATCCAGTCAAACGTGCTGTAGTTTGTCTGCATAAACGAGTCAATAGTTTGGGATTTCACCATAGTTAATCACAGCTCCCGTGGTGCCCAGGAACTGCCCCCCATAGGCGTAGGAACGGGGTGGGCCAGGGGGCCATGGCCCCCCAATATTCATGATTCTTAACCATTAACCTTATGGCGTTGACTGGAAAGAAATGATAAGTTTTGAAGTGCTGCGGCGAGGAGCATGATGATGAGTTGTTAAGATGTTCCCTGGCCTCTCCCCTCGAATCCGGAAATGTAAAAAAACACTGAAGATTATGATTTTAAAATGAAATGATTTTAAAATGCCCGCTGCCCCCCAATATTCTGGACGTTCCTACGCCTATGACTGCCCCTGCCCGCTTGCATGACCTTGAAAGTAAAGGGACGCCAGCGCCGCGTGGCCGTGGAGGTACTGACTACGTTGGCGTGCCCGGCGGCGCTGGGCTGATTACCGAGCGGGTGTGTCGCGCCCGCCAGGTCTCTACAATGGATACAATTTCACATATGAACCACACGGCTTGAACCAGGCTGGCTCAGCCGTCCCGCCAAGGGAAAGCTTATATCTCCAAAAGTACGCATCATGCTTTGACGGGGTCTTCACCATTTTTATAGCCGGGTCTATTCATTTCTTGAATGAAGGTAAGCGAGCTGATCAGGGTGTAAGAGAAGCTCATAGCATATGCAAAATCAGGGACATCTAAATAATTACACTTTTGTCACAGATTGCACGATAATTTGATCTTAAGACTAGATGTATTTTGCCATACTGAGCCAGGAAGCACGAATATAACTTGACAAACTGTGCATTGGCATATCTCCTCAAGTTTTGGATGCAAAGTTGAACACATTTACTGTGATCATATTTTTGAGCGCAGCCCATCATCAGAATGTTTACGATTATAACACAAATAATCGGTCAAAGTGTGAGCTGCGACCCCAGTCGCACTGAATCACAGTAGGTAAAGTTGTTTAATTTTGGATCTCGGAATCGAGGAGAGAGAACAACAACGAATTGTTAGCTTATGATTTGGTCCTGTCACATTTGAGAATCTCAAGCCTGGTGGGGCCGCTCATAAATTCAATAATACATATCGAATAAATGGAAGGCCCCATCTTGTTAGGCTCTCTGACCCTTATTAATTTTCAATAATGCAGTGGCTGATGCCTTCTGCACCCCCACAGCAAACCACAATATCACTTTAAGTTTGGTAATTTACAGGACAAGATCCCAGGTGATCCCTAAAGAACAAGATCCCAGGTAAAACCGCTTGTGCTGATCACGTGAAAGCCCTTTCACGTGAGTCCTTTCCAGCGGCGTAGCCAGGGGGGGCGGCAGGAACAGCCGCCCCCCTGAGGGCCCGAAGGCCCCTCCTGAGGACACGGGCCGCGCGAAGCGCGGCTCACCCGCACTATGCTCTGTGGCCAAATTTGAAATTTAATACCAGACAAGGCCCTATTAAGCCCTCTTCAGCACTCTTTTCTGTAACAAGCAGGGCCCTTTTTTACCCATCAGGGCCCCTTTTGGTGCTGTCGCAGGGGCCCTTTCCGGGGCGCCACCCCCCTCCCCCTGAGCGAAATCCTGGCTACGCCCCTGGCCCTTCCAGTTGTATTCATACAACCAACACCTTACCGACTAATCTCACCGACTTTCAAACGATCTCTGTAGCAAATCGTACCCATAGCGGTGTATCCTCAAAGAGCCAATTAATTCAACTGATAGATGAAGCAATGTTTCATAGTAAAAGCAGTCTCTGGTTGTCCAATTTGAAAACAGTGATCGCGCATATAAGCAGCAACTTCTGACGGCCTCACCGTATTGTTGCTTTTCACTGCGACACTGCGGTAGATTGGCTGGCCGACGGAAGCGCGCAACTGCAAAATATGCAACTGGGGTCCCTTAGGATGCCGTCTATCGTGATTGTCTTCTAAATTCGGTGCTAACTTCTGTTTTGTGTAGAGCTTACCCTAGGCTTCCCTACCCTACCCTACCCAAGGCGGATCCAGGGTGTCCAATCGGAGGGGGAGGGCAAATGTTCGGAGGGACCATCCGGACAAGGGCGGTGCCAGTTTCAGGTGCCAAAACTTATCAGGTGGGCGCCAAATCCTATCGTAGAAGCGCCGATACTCGCATTCTGGATGGGTCCCCTCCGATTTGACATCCTGGGTCCATCTAGGGTAGGGTAGGGTAGGGTAGCCTAGGGTAGGCTCTACACAAAACAGAAGTTAGCATCGAATTTAGAAGACAATCACGATAGAAGGGGCACCGTGAAGGGGATCCTGGGAATCAATAATTCAGAGAGAGAGAGAGCCATCAGCTTTTGAAAGGAAGCTGTGCCCAGGTCAAGAGGTGCAGAGCCACCTGTGGGAACCTGCCGCCAAAAATTACCGACCACGAGCTGACGCTAGACGCTTCCAGGAAAAATATATAGCCTACATATAAAATCAGGCATCTTAATATATATATATATATATATATATATATATATATATATATAAATATATATATATATATATATATATATATATATATATATATATATATTCCTGCTTTAGAACAATGCTGTCACCCTTCGACCTCATAATGTCATAATGATCATATCATGATCATAGCCTTTCGGTCCGCTGAGAAATCCTGGATCCGCTCCTTTTGAGAAGGATTATGGGTGGTCGAGTGTTATCGTGTCGAAGCCATTCGTTTCAACAATGGTTGCATCAATGCGCAAACACGCCCCTGGCCACGTGGGGGATCGCTTATGTGCGAAGGTGCAAAGGCATTTCAAGAATGGGAGAACCCACCTTTGACACTTTCAAAAGAGAAAATTATGATTTCTCGTGTTCTCGAGCATGCTTCTACTATTTCTTTTACTACTAAGGCTATGCCAGCGCTTATTTAATAGCAATAGGGCAACAATTGGCTGAGTAATCTGCCTTAATTACGACCTGACCACACAATCGCAGTATTGTGTATACATCCAGGCTGTGACACTGTTGTTGCGTTCACGGTGAGGGGGCGCGGGCGGCCCGGCGCGGCCTCGCTCGTGGCTCGCCTATCAGCCGCGCCGCTCGCGATAGCGGCCGCCGCCGCTCAGCCCCACACAGCTGGAGTGGTCGCTAGAGTGTCCATAAGGTGGCTGTGGCGGTGCTGGTCATCAGGCAATCGTGCAGGTGAGAGGGCCCAAATCACACCGCAGTCGCACCTGCCTACACTTACAGTGCCGCGTGAGTTCTCTGTGGCAGAATCCGGATACTATGTCAGTGTGGGGGTCGCTAACGCCAGAAAATTGTACAGTGGTCATTGGTGGAATTTTAACTCTAATTTTTTGTTGGCCGAAGCACTCTCCTTATGTATGTAAATATGTAGCTTATTTCATTTCTCACCACACACATTCACCATTCAACAGATGCGATCAGCACAAAAGAGCCATAATGGGGTCTTAAATAGTGATGCCTATCGCTCGGTTTAGGTTATAGCACATCGTTCCACCACCAACCAAAACGGGCTGCACCATTCGTGACATGTCACACAGCACTTGGGGCAAGTTACAAACCAAATTGCTCTGTGCTCATCACATTTCGCATCGATGTACTCAAAGCGTCCCGACTACCACTCCACTTCGATCGCCTCCCCTATTCAGCTTAGATACCTATTGAAAAGCTTGGTTTGTATGAACAAATTTTGAAATGAATTTGCAAGCTTCTATCAGCAGTGTTTCCAAAAATCAAAATGTTTATCAGTTTCTTAATCGCAAAATTTCTGAATATGTTATTAGTCGTAATCAATTTTAATAAAGTATTTCTATCTTCGGAAAAATATGGACATTCATAAACAAAGTGCCTCACATCGTCCTTTGGATGGTCACATGAACGTGCTGGACTGTGTAATGGGTTATATTTGAAAATATCTGCGTTCAGCTGGGTTAGTACCATTCTAAGCCTTGGGTGAAATATGTTTCCAAATTTTGTGTCCAAAAAGTGATAGTTAGGGGGATTCGCAACAACGATTCTTTCTGTGAAAATGCGTTTTGAATCGGTTTGTGTTCTGAATGTTCCTTATAATTTCTGGTAGGTTGTTTCAGATTTTAATGGAGACCAAAAGGATAGTTGAAAGGAAGAAGTTCTTGACTTCGGCATAGTTAATGTTCTTGCATTCCGTAATAGTCTGCGCTTTATGCTTTGTCTTGGTTCTGCAATGAATGATGTAATATGGACAGATAAACTGCGTACAGAGAACAATAGCTTATGGAAAACTATCAGTTTGTGAATATTTCTACGCGCTTTTAATGTCTTTAGTCCTAACTCAGCCTCAGTTTTCCCGGTGGTGCTGTAAACAGTGCTCCACTTATAAGCTTAGCTGCCCTGTTTTGCGAAAGTGGTTTTGTTGTATCAAAATAGGTGGTAGCCTGGTCCCATGGCACCTGCCCGGTAGCAGAATTCTGGTTACTAACCGTAGTCTTCGTGACAACATACCCAAAGTGTCAAAACAAGACCAAAATCCGAGCCCGGAGAGTCTCCCGTTTGCTAAATAAGCCAAAGACTTATATAAATTGAAAATATATGGATTTGTTCAGACGGATCCCAACAGAGGTGATTGCAGTTATTGGAAATATACAGAAATCAGTCTCACCGCCTCTGCCCTCCTACCCCGAAAATCCATATTGCACACGTTAGAGGTCATACATTAGGCGATTGTATAACAGTGGTTGACAGTTATTATCACTTAAACCAACACAGCAGACAGATAAACGGCTTTCAACAAACAGTCTTTTTCAACATCTATGGCATGAGGGATAAGGAACCTGTCAACAAGACATGCTGCAGTTCAATCGTTTGGATTTCTTCGTACAGAATTATCATGCGACAGAACTATAAAAGCACCGTTTTTGAGGATATTCAAATAATGCTTCTTGAATTATTGTACAATGTACACAAGCAAGCTTTGATTTGAGAAATGCAAGACTTATCATTATTATAAATACTGATCTATTTTTATTCTATCGTCATTATTATCCTTGTTAATATCATATTATACCATTATTTCTCTCTCTCTCCCTCTCTCTCTCTCTCTCTCTCTCTCTTTGCAAGATTTAATATTATTTATACTAATGTTTAGTCTTGCATTTCTCCAATCAAAGCTTGCTTGTATACATTATATGATAATTCAAGAAACATCATTTGAATATCCTCAAAAATGGTGCTTTTATAGTTCTGTCACATTATAATTTTGTAAAAAAATCCGAACTATTGAACTGCAGCATGCCTTTGTGACAGGTTCCTTATCCCTCATGCCATAGATGTTGAAAAAGACTGTTTGTCGAAACGCGTTTATCTGTCTGCTGTGTTGGTTTAAGTGATAACATTAGGCGATGATCCTACCATTGTACAAACATTCAAGAGTTAGTAGAAACATTACCCTTAGATATATACCTGCTGTAAGTTTAGATGCCGAGGAGCTCGCCTCCTTCCGTGTGGACTATCTGCTGTGGACTGGGATGAGTCAGCTGCTACGGCGGCCGGTGCAGTCAGTTGCTGAGGACGCCGCTGCAGCCGCGGGCGGCCATGTTGGGCCGGCTGGGCAGACTGTCCCAGCTACCGCGCCGGCGGAGGCTGCAGCTGCTGCTGCTGCTGCTGAGCATGCTGCTCTGCGCCACTCTGCTGGTGGAGGACGTCACCTGGCGGCTGCGCTCCGCTTCCATGCTGGTGTGGGGACGCTACCACGAGAAGGTCAGCTGCTGTGCCTATCGATACGTTTGCTTGCCAGTTCAATAGAAACAGAAATGACTCATGGGTATGGATGATGAAGATTCAAGGAGCCACCGTGTAACTTCAATGCATAAATACCTACATCAAATTAGTACATACCACATGGTGCTTGATGCTTACCTAAAATTCAAGTACTCTTTCATACCTTCAACACTTACCCACCAGAAATGATGATTTACTGCATTGCTCCAATGAATAGCACGCGTATTGACGGGAGTCTGAACCACCTTCGTTTTGATGAGGGGGGGGGTACCCGACCCCCTATGATCTCGAGAACCACACTAGATAGCGACAAACAGCAAACGGCGTTGGGTAGTTTATCCACTTCTCTATCGATAATATTTGAACACTTTCTTTAGGTCACATTTAAGGTCACTAAAGGCCAAGTCATGCCGTCATAGGGATAACACGGAAATGAAGAATTTCAGTCATTACATCTACACAGGTAAGGATAGAGCAAAACAATTTCGACCACTGGAATCCTTGCAGTAAGCCGAATTGAATGATATATAATATGACCTTGCTAGGTTAAATCAGGTCAAATATGGCATTTGACCTGACCTGACATCAGGTAAAGGTCAAATTAGGTCAAGTTGCATATAACTAGAACTGCAAAGATAGGGCCAATCTAATGAGGGTAAAAATAAAGGCTCTATTACCATCCATTAATACGTTATTTAGTTAAAACCATTTTCTCATGTATTTCCAATGGAGAGGTCATGGCTCGTAGCTGACTTTAGGTATTCGAAATAAAAAATACCGAAACATGTTTTGGAGAACTCGGTGGGCCCATTATGTGGTATGAGCTTCAAGCTGATATATTTACCCTGTTCCAACTTTTGCTAATTTACACTTTTTATGAGTTTAGGTCACTTGACCTGTACGGGTGACCTGACCTGAGATGACCTAGCCTTAAAATTTTGAAGAAAAAAAATCGTAAAAATGTCCAGCAAAAAAGTATGCCAAGTACACTCTACGCTCTGCTGTTTTTATGTCATCTCCAAAAAACCCGAGGGGGCGGGGCACCCGCCCCCGTCAATGAGCGTGGTAAGACTAGGTGACCGCTCGTTCAGTGGTGCCATGGAGACAAACCTAACAACACACACTTTTATCACCACTTTCTGTCACTCCTTAACAACCGCACTGGAGAGGGGTCTAGCACTAACACGCACTGGAGGGGCCTAGTAGCCCCCCCTAAGACCTAAAAAACGAAGAGGCGTGGAACAACAATGGTTGGGGGGTGGGTGGGGACTATGGTGATCTACATACTATTCTTTTTGTGCATGTTTTGTCACTGGAAAGCGACGTTACGATCACATATCAGATACAGTCAGACCATTAGGGTGGAAAACGGCTGACGGGATGAATAGCTACCATACCGTGTGTGCCATCAATATAATTTTAGTGTCAGGTCAGCTACGTTATCTGAAAGAAACGATCGGACATTGGGCCAACCAAGAGCATCAGCACAACACCAGGAATGCTGGTCAAAATGGACCTTGCCGCGGATCCGTACTGAGGCTGGTAGGAGACGGCTGTGTTTCAGAAATTTATCCATGTTGAACAGAACGGGACTGGTGCCTGGTTCACCGCACTTTAACACGCGCCCCGCAGGGGGACGAAATTGGCCCCCTCCTCCTGGTTTTTTCCAAATAGCTCAAAAACGAAGAGACACAGAACAACAAAACTTACAGTACCTTATCCCTAATTAATTTTACACATCTCACAAAATCTTTGAGTTAAAGTCATGTCAGGTCAAGGAGCTACTCAGGGTCAAGTGACCCGACCTCAAAACCTAAAATTACGGGTTTGAAGCAGCGCCCAGGAACATTAGCAGACTGATCAGTTTGAAACTTCCACAATATGATAAGGTCATTAGGGTCTAAAAATCTGCTATCTTGGAATTTTGATATTATTGACCTAAGGTGGGGTCACGTTTTTGGTCACCCAATTATCAGTCAATAGTGAAAAATAGAATGGACTCGTTTTCAGTAAATACTGGATAGATAAAACTTAAAATCCTCAAACTGTCTATTCTTACCACGATCTTGACAATTAAGTTGAGTTTTTTAGCATCTGACCCCTCAAAGGTCATGTCAGGTCACGGGAGCATACAGTGATTGTTTTGCCAATAAATTCTCACTGAATTGAGATAAAGCTCCCATTTTGCTTTCATTGTGCTTATATTGTCACGGGGAGTCGATTGATACGCAAGATGACCATACCAGGTCACTCTGTGACCCTGACCTAGCTCGAGGTCAGGTCATTTTCACTATTTGACCTAGCAATGTCATATTATACATAATTCGACTGGCCACGATGAGAGGAATCCAATGATCCATAAATATTTTCTCTAGCTCCCCTGAGAGCAGATATAGAGAGAGAAACGTACACTGCTCTGTTCTACCTAGGCCTATGGAACCTTCTTTGACCTATGCTGACCTCAATATTGACTTGACATAAAAATTCTTCGTATTAAATATCTTCGTCGTGTCAAGAGCTTTCGAACGCCGCCCGTAATTTTCCTTTAGCTTTCGTGGGGAATGAGATACGGAGGGGGCGAAAAAACGCGCCCTAGCGGGGCACGTCATGCCAGGGACCCTAGCGGGGCACGTCATGCCAGGGACCCCAGCGGGGCACGTGTTAAGGCGCAGCTGAAGGAAATTATACCCTATCTTTTTCATTATCTTTTCCCTATCTTTTAAATAATTTAATCAGTGATTTTAGCCGGCTCAAGGAAACGCAGTTTTTAGGCTCTGTTTTAGGCTCCGTTTAAGTTTTTTATTTCCTTGTTTTTAGCGTTCTTTTAGTGTTCTTGTTTTGATAACTACTTTTTTTGCTTTAACATTTTTATGCTTCTCAAAGTTGCATATTTTATTAATGGTTTTATGCGTGTGTCTGTCGAATTTACCCTGTTTGTTTACTTTCTGATAACTGACGTGAATGGGTGAAAAACTATGCATGATGTGGATAGTCAAATAAATCTGTATATGTATCTGTATCTATATCATAACCAATTTTTAGTGACCTAGGTCAATATCTTCAACGTCAAACGAGGTCATAAAAGTCAAATCTCCACCGTGCTGGGGACCCTTAGAAAATGCCGTGATAATGCAGGCAAAAGACGGGAATAAAGTAAAGTCAAACCAGGGTCATAGAGAAAAGGTCGCAAATAATGTTTTGCATAATTTTTGGGTCAGGATCATTCAAGTTCCGTGACCTATGAGGTCACAATATGTTATACTACCTATAATGTACACTACAACTAACACTATTAATTTTTGGCGGGAAATGAGGTTCGAAGTTTTTCCTTGACCTTTGACCTTGAATTTTTACCTTGGCCTTGACCTTGAGTTACCCTATAATGTCATAGCACAGTAAATGCCAGACTGGGTAACGCAATTTTACCGGAAACACTGGGGTAAATTACCTTGAAAGTGTTGATATGATCTAGACCTGTGACCTTTGACCTTGACTTCGACCTCCAAATGAGGTGGCCTTGAAATATCAACGCCAGTTATATGACTTTATGATGTCACCACTCGGTTTCTAATGCAAGCGAACTGGTCCGACCGCGCAAATGTGGCGATCTCAAAATGCAGATCTGACTTTGAAAGTTTATGAATAAAAACATTTTCGACCGATTTGAGAAATTCTGTCATCAATCGACGTGACGTTAAATTATATCAAATGTGCTTAAGTACAGTTTTTTGGCTACAAGCGGTTCTCCGGCCACCTTGGAAAATAGGTGGAGGTTCCGAGGCCCTCCTCCAGTGCCCGTGTTCATACGCGTATCTCAACTGGGACCCAGGGCGAACGTCCAATACAACTTTGGGAGCATGAACTAGTACATTGTTTGTATTTCTCCCCATTATGTGTGTGGACCTACATAAACGTACGAAACTCAAACACCGCTGAAGTGCATTGGTAGCGTCTCAAGACATGGCAATCATGTTCATTCTTTGCTTTCTCCGGTCATTGCCAGTTTGGGGTCAATCTGCGTGGTTCAAATATCTTGGCCACGCCCCTGGGAGTCGCATAGTCTATGCAGTTCCCCTTTGAGCCATTCCCTCCTTCATTGTCGAGCTACAATCTTGTCTCCACAGCAGCGAACGCAGATAAGCGTGAAATGGCGCCAAGCCTGACACGCATTCGTGCACCTTTTTCGCAGTTCTGCCCATCGCCTGAGCTCAACATCACCACAACGGAGAAAGTGGTGCTCTTCTGGACGCCCTTCTTCGGCGACATGAAGTTTAAAGTCGGCTACGGTCGCCAGCCGTTTCAGGACTGCCCGGTAAGTCCGGCCATGACTGAATCATGTTGGGAAAACTGGTTGCCTATGTTCTTGATTCTCATGCTTTTCCAAGCAAAATTTCGTATCGGGCACCAAGAAAACCGGTCATATATTACTTAAGCACTCAATGAAGTCCGCTTCTTGTTCTTGAACTGCACCCTTCCATAGTTAACAAAATTTGCTTTGAGAAATATTTGATGCTAGCTTTCCGGAAAAAAACTGCCTCAAATAAATAGTTCGAATGGCAAAGCTCTAATACGCACCATATTTGGATCCACGGGAAGCTGGACAACGGGTGCTTGTTTCCCCCCGATAGACTCTTGGTGCCCCCTGAAATGGTCACTGGGCCCCTCTGAAGGGTTGATGGTGCCCCGTGAAATATTGCCTCACCCCAGAATACGAGCATCCGGGCCCTTATGATAGGATTTAGTGCGCGCCAGATAGCTTTTTTCGCCCAAAAGTGGCGTCTCACTGGTCCGGACGGAGCTCCCAGACCGTGTGCACCTCCACCCTGATTGGAAATCCTGTATCCGCCTACCTATGCATCAAAGGAATTTGGTTTTCACCTATTAACCATATTCTTGTCAGATGAGTGGTGGGACGATTCTGACCGCCTCTCATATTTTTCCGGAATATTTCCAAAACGGTTCGTGATATACCTTTGAAACATTGCCACGTTTCGTAAAACTAAATTTGGTACCAGGGACCGAACTATAGCTCGGTATTTGGGGAGGATCTATTCGTAAACCGAGTATTATCGTGTTCAGTGCGTTCTTGCTACAAAAAGGACGCACGTAACAATATTGAGATCAGTTTGAATGCTTTAACACGCGCATTAAGGGGGGTCTGATCCACCTTTGCTTTGAAGGGGATGGCTCCCCGGCGGGTACCCGCCCCCCTAAAGATGCCCCCTAAGGTAAGGTCTTCTCAGGTCAGGTCACCGGTACAGGTCAAGTGACCTGACCTCAAAAAAAGTTTAAGATAGTATAAGTCGGAACAGGGTGGGCCTTCCGAGCCACCTTGGCCCTGGTGAGGAGGGGGGTTCAAACACCCCCTTCGAATTTGGCTCCTATGCAGAATAGAAAAAAAATGCGAACTCTGCTGGATAGCCCATAAAAATTCATGAAGAAACTACCCTAGCCACTTTTTGGTTCAGGTCAATATTAAGGTCATGCCAGGTCAAAGAAGGTTGAGTGTTAGAGTAGAGTTTTTGGGTTCTAGCGTCTGACTGAGTTGAGTTAGAATTGTTTTTTAGGCACCATTCACTTCCTCTCGTCACGGCAATTCGAATGATGTATAATATGACTATACTACGTCAAAACACAATGACCTGACCTGAGGTCGGGTCAAGGTCGCTTTGTGATGTAGTATAGTTAACATGCATATCAATCAACTCGCAATAAAAATACAAACGTAATGGTATCAAAGTAAAAGTTTTATCGTCATTTCCTGCAAAGTTATTGAACCAAGTCTGAAAACTGGTTAAATAGCCCAAGATAACCTCTCAGAGGTCACAAGTCAAGAATTGCAACATGAAGCTGGAAAGGGCCCAGGATACTAAGATTTGAAGAATATGAAGGTATTCTCAGCTGTATCTACATAAATACAGCCCAATTTCTGCTTTTTATGCATTTCCAATGGAGAGGTCATGACCCATGCTTGACCTTAGGTCATCATATAAAAATATCAGAATATATGTTGTGGTAGCACTCGGTGGGCCTAGTATGTGACGTAAGTTTCAATCCGATATATTTATATATTTCTTACTTATGCCACCTTAAACATTTTTTGAGGTGAGGTCCACTTGACCTGCACTGGTGACTTGACCTGAGATGAACCAACCTTAAAATGTTAAGCAAAGTTGTAGAATTGATCAAGGATATGGCGTGCCAAGTACGGTGGTGCTTAGCGCCGCCGTTTTGTTCGTGCCGCCTGAAAAAAACCCGAGGGGAGTGTTCAAACACCCCCCACCGGGGCGAGGGTTAATCCGCACCCCACCGGGGGTCCGGCGCCACCTTTGCCCCACGGGGCATTGATGCCCCCTCTTACTCCGACAATACGTGGGTTAGCACGAATCTGTAAAGTGTATTTGAATGTTTGTGTGACTTCAGTATAATTTTACTTTCCATGTTTAAGCGCTCAAATCAATTTGTTAACCTCCAGAGGTCAGGTTGGGTCACGATAGGCTATTTCGACCAAAATATGCAATGCCAGGAAAACTGGGCATAGCTCTCATGCCATTAGAGCTATTGAGATGTGGTGAAGTACATTTGATTGGAAAATCCCAGGGCATTTTCTGCTATTTGGAGCATAATGACCTCCCGCTTACCATTGCCAAACAGCGCCACCAACGGTGGAAAATTATCGACCAACCTCATTATAAAGGTGCAACACCTCAATTCCAGCCCGCTCCTCTCCCTACACACACAGACAGCGGAGGCGCGGTGTGCAGCAGGGCCAAACATAAAAACAGCAATAAAAACACATCCGGGCTCCCCCAGCCAGCTACTAATCGGTCCAGGAGAGCAGAGTCACAAGGTCAGGGGTGCTGCACGCAGCAGGGGCTGTTCGGAACACATTCATTGGTGTTCTCTGGCTGCCACTTGACTACGAACGTGCCTGAAAAATGGAGGCAAAGGTTTTCATGCGTCTCCGAACAGTAAAATTTCCCTAGGGAGATAAAAAGGCGTTAGAGTAATATCTGAGAAAACGCAGACATCTAGTAGAGAACAATATATTGGAACCGAATCTACATACATACATTTTGGGGAGCTTGGTCTATGGTTTGATCCAAGGGGCAACGAGGGCTTCCTACGTCTTATGGGAAGTTCTAATTGTTATGCTGCCTAAGTTACGCACATGCGGTGGTGGGTCTGGGGTTTGCTAGTGACTCAATTACAATCATCGCTATTTACAGGTATCGAACTGCGTGGCAACCAACCAACGGCGATACCTTCAGAGTGCTTCGGCCATCTTCTTCCACCCGATAGAATTCAGCGATTTTGATCTACCCGAGTGGAGAAGCCCAGAGCAGCTTTGGGTATTTTTCTTGCTCGAGAGCCCGGAATACATGGGAGCGAGGTTCACAGAGGCTACAAAATCAATCTTCAACGCTACTTTTACATACCGGTGAGACAACTTTTACTTTAAGACATGTGCTAATCTTCGTGCTTGAAGTAAACCTTTTCTGGTTCATATAAAAGTCGTGTGTATTTTTATTTATTGGTCGTACAAAAGCAACGGAAATTTTTAGTGGCATTAATTATAAGTACCACTGTAGACCTCACTGTATACAATGACTAACTGCATTAACTTCAGCTACTTAGGCTAGAATTGTACATGGAAATCAGCATAGCCTGTAGACTGCATGATCATGAAGTGAAATAAAGTGGAATTATTTGCAGATCTTTTTCAGCATGCAAGGCTTCATCATGTAAGTGCTGCATTCCTGGAAACTAGGGGTGTGCACTTATACATCTCTGGGGGTGATTGAGCACCCCAAAACTAATGAATTAATCATTGTTTGGGTTCAAACGACGTACCAACTACCAAGGTTATGCCTCGTCGCCAACTCTCGCCCTGTTGGGATGTATTAAAAGGATCAGAACAACTCATTCGCAGGCTCTGTCGGGAGTTAAAACCGGGTAATGTGACTCAGGAGACATGAATGCTATCCACTGGAGCACTCATCCCTCCAAAATCAATTACCCCGCGCCCCACCGGGGGTCCGGCGCCACCTTCGCCCCACCGGGGGCATCGATGGCCCCCGTCTAACTCCAAAAATATAGGAGTTAGCGCAAATCTGCAAAGTGCATTAGAAACCTTCCATGGATTCAGTAAGAAATTACTTGCGTGTTTAAGCGCTTAGGTCAATGCTTTGACCTCCACAGGTCAAGTTAGGTCAAGATAGACTATTTTCACCAAAATATGCAATGCTTAAGCAAACTGGGCATAACTCTTATGCCATTAAAGCTATTGAAATCTGGTAAAGTACATTAATAGAACAACGCCAGAAATTTTCCGCTATGTGAAACGTAATGACCTCCTGCCAGTGGTATTACCGCCAGAGGTCACCTCGTGACCTCATATGACCTGAGGTCATCAAAGGTCAGGAAGTGACCGTGCTATATATCAAATGAAAGCTAGTGATGAGACATACACAATGGTGTTTGATTCAACGCTTTACCTTTATTAGGTCAAAAGTTATTGCCAAAATACTGTTTTTGACCCTTGGTGACCATTGATGACCTTGGAGAGGTCAAAGGGAAAATATGACCCCTGGGATCCGTAAAAGGGTGTCCAAGAACGCTTTTCTCAGCAAGCCGAACATTTGCAATCGTTTTTGTGGCTTTTAGATCATAAGACAGGTTTTTCCCATGCTTTTCAATGGGAGAGGTCACCTCGTGTCCTGACCTCAGTTCATGAAATCGGAAAAGCGTTTTTGGACACCCTTTCACGGATCCTAGGGGCCATATTTTCCCTTTAACCTCTCCAAGATCACCCAAGGTTACCAGGTGTAAAAAAGTATTTTGTCAATAAATTTTGACCTAATTAAGCCAGAGCGCGGAATCAAACATCATTGTGTATGTCTCGTCACTGTCTTTCATTGATATACGGCAAGTCACTTTCTGACCTTTCGTGACCTCAGGTCATATAAGGTCACGAAGTTACCTCTAGAGGTCAAACCACTGGCGGGAGTTGATTACATTCCACATAGCGGAAAAAGTACTGGCAATTTCCATCAAATGAACTTTACCAGGCCTCAATAGCTCTAATGAATAAGAGTTCTGCCCAGTTTGCTTAACCTCGCCCCACCGGGGCCATCGATGGCCCCTAAGGTTTTCGGGATAGCAGAAAAACGACGAGGCGCAGCACCGCGGTTGAGGGCTCTACCTCTCACTGCATCATTTCCCATCATCCCTGAAATTTTTACCCCGGGTCACCCAAGGTCAGGTCACCAGACGAGGTCAACCAAGGTCACCTCACTTCACCTTTAGAGCTCGTAAGAGCTACATTTCAAAGTCGATCAATTTGAAACTTCCACACCAGACCCCTCCAGGGTCTACAAGGTGTATATCCGGGATTTTTCGATTTCGTGCCCTGAGGTCAGGTCACGAGGCGACCTCTCCCATTGGAAAAGCATGGGGAAAAGCTATTTCATGATATAAAAGCCACAAAAATAATTGCAAATACTCAGACTGCTCAGAACAACGTTTTTGGACACCCTTCACAAATCCAGGGTCATATTTGCCCTTGACTTTTCCAAGGTCATCCAAGGTCACCAGAGGTCAAAACAGTATTTTGACAATAACTTTTGATCTAATTGAGCTAGAGCGGTGAAACAAACACCATGGTGTTTGTCTTGTCATTGGCTTTCATTTGATATACGGCAAGGTCACTTTGACCTTTCGTGACCTCAGGTCATATAAGGTCACGAGGTGACCTCTGGCGGTCAAACCACTGGCGGGAGGTCTTTACGTTCCACATAGCGGAAAAGTACTGGCAATTTGCTATCAAATGTACTTTACCAGGCCTCAATAGCTCTAATGACATAAGAGTTAGGCCCAGTTTGCTTAATCATTGCATATTTGAGTGAAAATAGCCGATCTTGACCTAATTTGACCTCTGAGGTCAAACCATTGACCTGAGCACTAAAACATGAAAGTAATTTCTTACTGAATTCACGCGAGCTTTCTATTGCACTTTGCAGATTTGCGCTAACGCCCATATTTTCGGAGTTAGAGGGGGCCATCGATGGCCCCGGTGGGGCGAAGGTGGCGCCGGACCCCGGTGGGGCGCGGGTTAAGCATTGCATATTTTAGTGGAAGTAGCCTATCGTGACCTAACTTGACCTCTGGAGGTCAAACCATTAACCAGAGTGCTTAAACATGTGAAATAATTTCTTACTGAATCCACGCGAGCTTTCAAATGCACGTTGCAGATTTGCGCTAACCCCCATATTTTCGGAGTTAGAGTGGGGTCATCGATGGCCCCCGGTGGGGTGAAGGTGGCAACGGACCCCTGGTGGGGCGCGGGTTAAAGGAATGTGGCACGTTCAGGCGATATTAAATTTACTATCAGTCACATACAGCATACGAAAACACTGGCTTCATTTTCTGTCAAAAAGTTGTGGACTTCTAGGCTTTCAAAGTCAGACCTACAGTTTGAGATCGCCACAATCGCGGTGTCGGACCAGTTCACTTGCATTGGATACCGAGTTGTGACGTTATAACGCCATATAAGCGGGATAATATGTCAGCGTAACCTCACATGAAGGTCAAGGTCAAAGTAAAAGGTCAGAGATCAATGTCATATCAGCACATTCAATGTCATTGACCCCAGTGCTTCCGATCAATTGGTGTTACCCAGTCTGAAGTATATTATCCTATGGCGCCTAAGTTACGGTAATTCAATGTCAAGGTCAAGATCAAAGGTCAAAGTTGAAGGTCGCAGGTAAAGTGAAATCCTTATTTTCTGCCCATGGGCTGCTATAATACTAGCTAAAGTGTACAATATATGGTGCAATCTTATCATGATGCCATATGTCAATGGCCTTGAATGACCTGACCTTGGCCCCAAGATTTAAGGAAATATTTTCTGCGACCTTCTCGCTATGACCCGCCTTTAGTATAGTCGCCTTTAGTGTATTCCCGACGCTTTCCCGCATAAATACGGCATTTTGGAACACGTCTCAAGCATGGACAGTATTTGACATTTATAACCTCGTTTGATCTTGAAAATATTGACCCAGTCCGATGAAAATAGTTTGGAAATCATGTAGATCACTAAAGCTCCCAAACCGCCCCCAAAGGGCGTTTTTCTACGCGTCTAAGTTTTTTTTAGTTCCTGAGGGGCTACCATGCCCCTCTCCAGTGCGTGCTAGCACCAAACCCCTCTCTAGTTCGTGTTTAGTAAAGTGCTCGAGGAGCTTAGTGACCATAAGGCATCCCCCTCACAGTTTCACCCTCAATGAACTCAGAGGAGACTGTGAGTTAGTGGAGTGGTCAGCGTAGCTGGCTTCCATGCAGCCGACCCGGGTTCAAGGCCCGGCCGGCGACTTCCCTGAGCAAGGGGCAAGCTGGCTCACCAGAAACCCTTCCAACAGAGAGAGAGAGAGAGAGAGAGAGAGAGAGAGAGAGAGAGGGAGAGAGAGAGAGAGAGTTGGCGACGCCGAATGACCCTGACAGTTGGTGCGTCGATAACCTCCACAAAATGGTTATATAACTTAGTTTATTTGTTTATTTGTCTATTTGTTTATTAAACATAATCACCAACAGGCTGATGCCCACTAACAGGTGAAGTCAGGTATTAAAACTCTCTCACCAAAAACTAACACATACACATAAACACGTCCGAAACACCCTAGTGCTAAAAACATAAAAATGAGTAAAATGGGTGCTGTAAAAATAAAGTTATTAAAATAGTTTGAGCTCATTCCCTCTTCATATATTTGGTGCACATATACCTTGGTGACCTCACACTCTTAGGTCCCTTATGTACTCCACAACGCGAGCTCTAAAAATGCTATAGGTATCAACAAAAAAATCGGAGTTGATCATGGTCAAAAACCTATTAGCAGATTTTGGTATCCGGCACAGAAACCCCGAGGCAACCGTGTTTACACGGCCGCGTGGCTCGGCGAAAAGTCGCAGGTTGCGGGTCGAGCGGGGTGGAACATGAAGGCCAAAACAGTTCAGAAGAGTTTGAGAGTAGCATCATTAATGATTAGGGCTTCAAAAGAGGAGAACACAAGTCTCAAACAAGGATAAGACGAGTCTAAAACCAGGATAACTCGTTAGGATGTCTCGTCATTGTAGTGGCTTAAGATGTGAGATGATGGAATGTACTGCTGCTGTTTCTATAGTGTTTTTACTCACAGCTTTGCTTTATTTTAGCACGCTACTTTGTCCGTGAATGGGGTGTCCTGTGGATGATTCACCAAATAAATTAAATAACACAAGTAACGCATGGAGGGGAAAACAAAGGAAGCTTAAACCAAGATTCCTGAAAGTAAAACAAATGGACATCAATACCAACACATTTACGAAAACAAGATGCCTATGCTCTACCTTCTGGCTATCCATGTCTCGATTCCATGCTATCATGATGGGTGTGTGATCAGGAGGGACTCGGATTTCTACCGACCATACTTCTTGATGGAGCCTGTTCCTGAGGAGGACCGAGCGACGACACCACCTCCCACATCATCAGCTGAGCGGTGGCTGGACCGCTTGCCCTGGGTGGTTTCCCACTGCTCCACCAAGGGAAAGCGCGAAGAATACGTGGCAGTAAGTTTGTATGGACCGATAAGATAATGAAATATTCCAGACTGGTTGACACTGCGGCAGGGAGCATTATATCGGTAGCTTCGTTTTGCAGAAGGGTCTTTAAAAGTCCTATTGACCAGCTGTAAGTAATGGAAAAAACTGCTGATTGTTTACTTTTATGCAAAAGTAAAACAATGGAAACGGGCGCTTGCTTTTGCCTTAGTTCAAACAAAAGTTTCAGTTCACGGACAAGTCTGGGTTCCTCGGACAAGTCTGCCACCTTCATACGGGTGGTGATTGTGAGCCCCCTTCACCCAGGGTGTGAGTCCCTTCACCTGGAGTGGCGGGTGTGAGCCCCCTTCAGCCCCGAGTGGCTGGTGTGAGCCCCATTCAGCACCTGAGTGGCGGATGTGAGCCCCCTTAACCCCTGAGTGGCGGGTGTGAGCTCTCTTCAGCCCCTGAGTGGCGGATGTGAGCATTTGAGCCACGTTCGTCATGGGAGGGGGAAGGGGATAAAACATTAGCTAAATAAAAAAGCTAGAATGGCTAGAAATGCCACGAAATGAGGCATCAGAAGCTAGGGCCAGATTCATCAAGGTTACTAATGCCATTTTTGGGTCTATTCGGTGTTTGATCTATTGTTAAATAGTCCTCATTGCCGGCAGCCGACTTGTTTGGCACACCTACATCAAATCCAAACCTGATGTCAGATATAAATATGTACTTGCCTTTTCATACACGTAATAACAGGTCCTTCCCTTGAAACTTGAAAAACGCCGTTAATAAGCCTCCGTTCGTGCACAGAAGCTAACCAAGCACCTTCCGGTGGACGTGTTCGGTCGGTGCGGCACCCTGCAGTGCTCGGAGCTGCCTGGCATCTTCAGCTCCGGCATGGTCAACCCGCACACCTGCTACCGCCGCCTGCACCAGCAGTACCAGTTCTATCTCTCCTTCGAGAACTCGCGATGTAGAGATTACATCACGGAAAAGTTTTTCGTGGCGTTACAGCATAATTTGGTGCCAATCGTGTACGGTGCCAGGCGAGAGGACTACGAGGCCATTGCGCCGCCAAACTCTTTTATTCACGTGGATGACTTCACTGGGCCTGAAGAGCTCGCCGCCTACGTGCGCTACCTCATGAACAACAGCTCAGCGCTGGGGCGCTACACAGAGTGGCAAGGGAAGTGGCGGCCGCGGGGGCCGGACCCAGAGCCATGGTGCCGGCTCTGTGAGAGACTAAACAGTGGCAGTGCCCTTCGCTCAAATTACCCAGACATCAATACGTGGTGGCGGGGACCTGATGACAAGGGTCAGGTGTGTGTGTAAAACCACAGTGTAATGTGTAATGCTATTGTTGAATTGTGACGTCGGAATCGTGCTTGATTTTGTTATGAATCGTGTGTAGTGTTTACACAAGTGTCCTGAACTAAACACACAAATTAAAATTAAGAAAAATACTGAGTAAATAGGCACAACGTAACTTTTGTTTTAATAAACCCGGCAAGGTAAAACAAATGCTGAACTAGCTGATACAATACCCATTTTGGTTATACCAATAAATCAATGTAATCAAACGTGTTGCAGGATAGCACTTTTCAATGTATAAAAATACACATGTTTATCCTCAACGTTCGGCATGGTTATCCAATCACCATATAACTGAAACGGATCGGACGTAATTACAAGCACAGAGCTCCTGGCTGGCCAGAGGCAGCGTCTGTTTTCTGTTGTTACTTGATTTTTCAAAATGTTTGAATGCTGCGCCACATTTACAGTTGCTGGAAAATGCGTCTGCCTTTACGAGATCAGCACTAATGATACCTCGCGTCATTAGGATTTTTGGCACCTCCAGATATATTAAGCCGGCATTCAGACTATATTTTACATCTTTGAACTTTTTAAGACAAGAAGCCCAATGATATGCTATGAGTCCCAGCAAAATACACTACCAAAAAATCGTTGAAATCAGCAGATACCTTGCACGCCCGAAACCTCGGGTGCGAACAAACTGAACAGGTAGCCCGGAGGAACACGGACGTAGGCTGACTGTATTCGCCCGATAACTCGCTACACGTCCATGTAATTGTTTCGGAAGAGTGGGCCAGTATTCAAATCCATCGAGTTTTTCGTCTGCCTTGGCGTGATGACTCTTTGCCCAGTGCTGCAACAGTAAATCAGCAAAAATGTGATGGAATTCAGTTAGTCTCCTGCATGGAAGCTGCACCGAAAACCGTGCTCCAATGCTGCTGTCTCAACAAGCTTAGCCGAGTGCACAAAATACAGGTTATTTACTCATAACTTCAAACACACTGTGAGGCCTCTCAGCCAGAACAGCTTTGTGGCAATGCTGTTGAAAACGCTCGCTTGGTGATATCTAAGGGCTACCTCCGACTGGAATATAAATCCCTTCATAGGTCCCACTACCTCACTCAATGAGTTGAGCGCGGCGCCTGTGGCGACCCTCCCCGTGGATAACACTGGCCAACAGGCAAAATGGATCCGGCATGTGAACACCTGTTTCTGCCTATTTCGAAACCGCTGATTTCAAATTTAGTAACCGTTTTTTGTCATCGGACTTAGTTTCTTCCCTAGAGCATACCTGGTGTACAGCCCCTACTCTTTCCACACACAGTCATGGGCCTAGCCTTATGTGGAAAAATCTAGATCAAGGACGTCGAGAACCCGGATTAACTGCACTTAGACAATGCAGCTTATCACTCTCTCTCTCCCTCTTCTTTTCTTTTATATATATATAAGTTATAGACTGTTGTAATTTTCAGCTTTGGAAAATTGCTCCTAAGCTGACTCAACCCAGGTCTCGTTTCCGCCCGCATTAAACTAACACTAGACTGAATTTTCCTTTCAACTTCTATCTTATATGGTATATATATACATATATATATATATATATATATATATATATATATATATATATGTATATATATATATATATGAATTTATTGCAACGAAAGACTACCTCACATTCAAGAGCAGGAACATTGTACATTGAACAAGGTTTGCGCTCGGTCGCACAAGCTCGCCGGTATTGTAGACCGAGAGGTGACGTCGCAACATTATATGATGAGGATTTTATGTCAGAGTTACCTCCCTTGAAGGTCGAGTTTAAGTAAAAAACCACAGGTCAAGGTCATACCACCATTTCAAGGTCATTGACTCTAGTGCCTTTGATCGGATGACGCCGCCTAATATGACGTATACCATGTTATGACGTCTTTGGCTAGGTCACTCAATCTTGAGCTCAAGGTTGCAGGTTCAAGACAAAGGTCATGGGTCAAGTTCAAACATTATTTCCCGCCCGACGGTTGCCATAGTGCTAGTTGCAGTATACGTTATAGGCAAAATGTAATATTTTGACGTCAAAGGTCGATACCCTTGAACGACCTTGACCTAAAATTTTCAGAGAACATTGCCTCTGACCTTTCCTCCGTTACTTTAGGTCACTTTCTCTCCATATCCGGCTTCTTAACCCATAATCACGGCATTTTCCAATGGCTACCCTGCACAGACAGAATTTAATCTGTATGGCCTCGTTTTACCTTGAATATATTGACCTAGGTCTATGAAAATCGGCTTTAAGGTAGAATACCTTAGCCTCCACAAACACCTAAGCGTTCATTTTCCTAGACCTCTTGGGTTTCGCATTGTCAATGTCACTGATGCCAAGTAGGCTTGCACAAAGACGACACACAGACATGCTGGATCTTAAAACGCTGATCTGATACGGCATTTCTGCTGCCAGATTCGTGTTCAGCGCCACAAATTACCTTAGAAACGGACTATTTTGTATTGGATCCAAGACAAAAGTTAAATTTTGTTGACCAGTGTAATTCTTGTCCTTCCCCATCAACCATCCCATCATTATCCTTATCCTACAGTGTGTTTTTGCTTAAGTTTGCCATCTATGTCCCTCATCTTCATTACGACCGGCGTCAGAATAGCCACATGGATAGTGGAGATGCTGTGTATGTCAAATATACAAATAATATACAAATCCCCAGCCTTGCATCGATTGATTTACAGAATGGTATGAAACCATCGCGGTGTACTGGTCCCAGTGAGTCACGCTTGTCACGTGCCGCCTCGTTTGGCCTTGAAAATAATTGTTTTAACTAGTGTGATGCGAACTGGGTGCCACTGTGAATACCACTGCACGGCTGGGCTGGTGGTTTCAGACGAGTATGTTTCTGCCTTATGTTCATACGATCCTGAATTATTGGGTACGAACTAAAGGACACCGCGTCAGATTGGACAGAACAGGCATCTGAGGCAGGAGGGTAATCCGATGACAGGGCAGATATCTGGTCTGGAGATGCCATGCGATGTGGCGAATTCTCGTGACTGGTGTGTGTTTCATCAGCTGCAGAGACTGCCTGCAAATGCTGCTCACAATCATGGCATGAGCCATTACAGATCGTTTTACGCCACCAGAAATCCGAGCCCAATCCGGCCGGAGCAGTCTAGGTTATAGCGGTGTATTATTACTAAATTTGTAAACTGCCCTGTTTTGTACGCATTTCGGTAGACTGTTCTGAGAAGTAATGGGATCTTTCTCCAAGTCTGATATTAAGTGTCGAATATTTTTCAAGGATCTAGTCAGTAATCTTGTGAAACTGCGTGAAACTGAGCGAATGAGCAGTGGTCAAATATACTGCTAATGAAGCTGCTCATATTTTGCGCCTGGGGCTCCGGCATGTTCATCCTGACCAAAAACTGAAAATAAGAAAGCCACATTCACCTGAAAAAATATTCAGACAAATTCGGGGTGCTCGTGTGACGAGGAACAGCTTTATTATGAATTTCATTGAAGTTAAAAGAGCAATAGAAAGCAAGATTTAGGTTTAGGACCTGGTCACCTTTGCCTAGAAAATATGTTTATTTAGGAAATGCATCACTTTGGAAATTACCATCAGCAATATTACCTTAACCCGCGCCTCACTGGGGGTCCGGCGCCACCTTCACTCCACCGCGTGCCATTGATGGCCCCCGTCTAACTCCGAAAATATAGGGGTTAGCGCAAATCTGCAAACTGCATTAGAAACCTTCCATGGATTCAGTAAGAAATTACTTGCGTGTTTAAGCGCTAAAGTCAACGCTTTGACCTCCACAGGTCAAGTTAGGTCAAGATAGACTATTTTCACTCAAATATGCAATGCTTAAGCAAACTGGGCATAACTCTTATGCTATAAGAGCTATAGAAATCTGGTAAAGTACATTCGATATAAAATGCCAGACCTTTTTCCGCTATGCGAAATGTAATGAATTCCCGCCAGTGGTTTGACCCCCCAGAGGTCACCTCGTGACCTAATATGACCTGAGGTCACGAAAGGTCAGAAAGTCACCTCTGCCGTATATCAAATGAAAGGCAGTGACGAGACATGCACGATGATCTTTGATTCAGTGCTCTAGCTTAATTAGGTAAAAATGTATTGTCAAAATACTGTTATTGACCCCTGGTGACCTTGGATTACCACTGAGAGATCAAAGATAAAATATGGCCCTTGGGATCCGTAAAAGTGTGTCCAAGAACGCTTTTCTGAGCAAGCCAAGCATTTGCAATCGTTTTTGTGTCTTTAAGATCATAAGACATGCTTTTTCAATGGGAGAGGTCACCTCGTGACCTGACCTCAGGTCACGAAATCGAAAAAAATCCTGAATATACACTTTGTAGACCCTGGAGAGGTCATGAAGTGTAGGAAGTTTCAAATCAATCGACTAAGAAATGTAGCTTTTATAGAGCCCAAAATTTGAAGTAAGGTGACCTTGGTTGACCTCGCCTGGTGACCTGACCTTGGGTGACCCGGGGTAAAAAATTTCAGGGATGGTGGGAAAATGATGGGATGAGAGTTAGAGCTCTTAACTGGGGTGCTGTACCTCCTCGTTTTTCTGCTATACCGAAAAAAACCTTGGGGGCATCGATGCCCCCGGTGGGGCGAGGGTTAATAACGAGGGTTAATAATATAGGCACGTGAAATTTTTATAAAATGTCTTAACAATACGGTCGAAACTATCGAGCACTGTTCTGGCATGCTGGGATGAGCAAATATATGCACACCCCACCTGCACCTTGTAGGAACTGTAGCGCAATCTGCCGGTGAGGACCGCCCAAGAAAAATAGGACTTTAAAAATAGTTAAAAGAAACGTTCACGAAGTCAGGAAGTGAAAACCTGACCTGAAGTCAAAATTTTTATTTCTATCAATGACCCAGTCATGTATCCTCTATCCAGTGAAACCCATTTTGACTAATTTCGATCAGCCACTTTTAAAATACCCTACTTCAATGTTTGCGTTGACCTCAAAACTTTGATGACCTCTATCTGGTGACCTCTTGACCTTGGGATCTGAAAATGGACCCAAATCTCAGGTCAGATCACCAGTTCAGGTCAGGTGACGTGACCTCAAAACAAGTTTAAGATAGCCTAAGTCAGAAAAGGGTGAACCTATCAGATTGAAACTCATATCACATAATGGGCCCACCGAGTTCATAATGGTCCAAATTGTTTTGCTCTATCGTTACTTGCTCAGATGCAATGGACGAAACCTTCAGTTACATATTATCTCTATGACGGTATGTCTTGACCTCTAGTGACCTTAACTATGACCTGACAAAAATAGTTCAAGTATTTGCGATAGAGAAGTGGATGGGGTACCCAACGCCGTTTACCGTTTTTCGCTATCTAGCGTGGTTCTCAAAATCTTAGGGGGGCGGATACCCGCCCCCTGTGAAAGCGAAGGTGGCTTAGACCCCGACAATGCGCGTGTTAATGTTTGCGACATTGTCCTTGTTTAATATACCTATTAGGAGAGTCAAGAAGCAGCCTAAATAATCCGCTTTGCTGGGCTGTAAGGATCTGGCTGCAAAACCTGGCATAGCCCCAGGAATACGTCTCACAGCCCAGACTGTTTCTGTGATGGCATGCAAAGATATGACAAACACATCCGTATTCGGTCTGATCAGTATCCGAGAAATGCCTGAGTCTTCGTAAACTTGTCAGACAGGCTCTGTGCTTTAAAGATATCTCCAAATCATGCTAACTCTAAGCTTCGAATTCTGGGGTTGCACCGAGGCTGTTTATTCCAATTCAATAATTATATCCAGTAGCGTTGCCTCGGTGAACGATTCTCAGCAGTACCATTTCGGGCCCAGTTATCCACATGAGTGTATATTTTTGAAGCAGCAACGATAAAAATGACGCCAAATCGTGGAGATCGGCGCACCAGCCTGCTGCATAATCAATTTTTGGATCAGGCCTTGAATGCGAAATGAAATATTTGCACTTATATTCAGACCCGTTGGTGATTCAATGCCGACGTAATCTAAAAACGAGTAAATTCTTACTCCTTAACTTGATGGGCCTCCGAGCCACCTTCGCCCTGGTGGGAGTGTTTGAACACCCCCTCGAACTCGGTCCCTATGCGGGATAGCAAAAATTCGAACGCTGGTGGATAGGTCATATCAATTTAGGACGAAAATATATTAGTCACTTTTTGGCTCAAGTCAATTTTGAGGTCATGACAGGTCAAAGAAAGTGGCATTTTAAGTAGAGTTTTTGGGCTCTGGCGTCTGGCAGAGTTGAGTTAAAATCATTTTAAGCATCATTCGATTGCTCTTGTCACAGAAAATCGAATTATGTTTAATTTGACCATACTAGATCAAAACCCAAAAATAGCTTGATCTCAGGTCAGGTCAAGGTCTCTTTTTTAGGTCTAACATAGTCAATTTGCATATCAATCAACTCGCAATAGCAATTTGAACGCAATTTTATTAAAATAAAATAAAATAAACTATTAAAATAAAAGCTATATCATCATTTCATGCAGAGTTAGTGACATAAGTCTGAAATCTGCTTAAATAGCCTCAGATGACCTCTCAGAGGTCACAGGTCAAACATTGCAGCATGAAGCTGGAAAGTGGCCCAGAGTACTACGATTTGGAGAATATGAAGGTATTCTCAGCTGTATATGCACAAATACAACCAAATTTCTGTTTTTCCCATGCATTTCCAATGGAGAGGTCATGGTCCGTACTTGACCTTAGGCCACCGATATAAGAAATCCCGGAAAAGATGTTGTAGCACTCGGTGGGCTCATTCCGTAGTATAAGTTTCAATTCGACATATTCACCCATTTTTTGCTTATATCACCTTAAACTTTTTTTTAGGTGAGGTCACTTAACCTGCCCTGGTGACCTCACCTGAGATGACCCAACCTTAAAATATTGGGGCAAGTTGCAGAAATAATCACGGATAAGGTGTGCCAAGTACAGCGGCTTGAAGCGCCACCTTTTTTCCGTGCCACCGGAAAAAAACCCGAGTGGGGGGGTGTTCAAGCACCCCCACTGGGGCGAATGTTACAACCGGACCGGTGGGCCTCCGAGCCACCTTTGGGAAGGTGTTTGAACTCGAACTCGGCACTCGGCACTGGTATCCCCTCCCTCGAACTCGGCACTGGTATCCCCTCCCTCGAACTCGGCACTGGTATCCCCTCCCTCGAACTCGGCACTGGTATCCCCTCCCTCGAACTCGGCACTGGTATCCCCTCCCTCGAACTCGGCACTCGGCACTGGTATCCCCTCCCTCGAACTCGGCACTGGTATCCCCTCCCTCGAACTCGGCACTGGTATCCCCTCCCTCGAACTCGACACTCGGCACTGGTACCCCTTCCCTCGAACTCGGCACCTATGCGGGATAGCTAAAGAGCGCGAACCTGGTGGACAGTTCATAGAAACTCATAAAGGAGCTACATTTGTCGCTTTTGTGCTCTGGTCAGTTTTGAGGTCAGAAAGGTAAGAGAAAGTGACATATTAAAGAACATTTTCTGGGCTCTAGCGTCTGATAGAGTTGAATAAGAATCAATTATTTTCAGGCACCGTTCACTTCCTCTCGTTACGGCGAATCGAATGATGTATAATATGACTGGGCTAGGTCAAAACATGAAAATAACCTGACCTGAAGTAAGGTCAAGGTCACTGTCTAACATAGCATAGCCAGCCAATATGCATATCAATCGACTCACAATAACAATCCAGACTTAAACATTAGCCACTTTGCCACTTAAGCAACTTTAGCAGCTTTAGCCCCAACTAGCACTTAAGCTGTCATTGGGCAGGAAATGAGGCTTGACCTTGACCCATAGCCTTTAAAATTGACCTTTGATATTGATGTATATATCGGGTAACTTGGTCACCTGCATTGGAGCAGACGACCAGAAAGGATAGCGTGATTGTGGCAATCTAAAAATAGGTCCGACTTTGGAAGCCCATGATTTAAGAAAAGTATTGATCAGCTTTGAAAAAAATCCCCAGTCGACGTTCCCTTGAATTCTCTCAAATTTAGACAATTAGCATTTTTCGGCAGCGAATTGTTCTTCGGCTACCTAAAAATAGGTGTGTGGGCATCTACCAGCCTCTACCCTCCTCCAGTGCACGTGTTAAGGTTAATATGAATTCATTTTGGTCGAAAATGTTACTGTTTGGGAGATATTTTATTTGCTTTAACACCCGCACTGGATGGGGGTCTGGCACTAACGCGCACTGGAGGGGGCCTGGTAGGCCCCCTAAGATCTCGAAAATTAAGATGGTTAGAAAAACGCCACTTGGTAGGTGGGTGGGGGCTATGGTTATCTACATGATGACCAATTTTCATTGACCTAGGTCAATATCTTCAAGGTCAAACGATGTCGTAAAGGTCAAATATTGGCCATGCTGGGATCGATTGGTAAATGCTGTGATTATGCAGGAAAATGGCGGGAATAAGCTAAAGGCGGACAAGGTTCATAGAGAAGAGGTCTCAAAGAGGCTTCCCCTAACTTTTGGGTCAAGGGCATTCAAGGTCATTGACCTTTAAGGTCCCAACCATATGGTATACTACTTATTATTTACACTTTGACTAAAACTGTAGCCACTGTTTGGCGGGAAATGAAGATTGACCTTTCCCAATGACCTTCGACCTTGACCTTTGATCTTGACCTTTGTATTGGGGTACCCTACCGATGACGTCATAGCATAATATATGTCAGACGGGGTAACGTCATTTGGCCGGACGCACAGTGGTCAGTGACCTTTAAAGTGCAGATATGACCTTGACCTGTGACCTTTGACCTTGACCTTGACTTTCATGTGAAGTGACCTTGACATATAGTCCTGCTTATATGACGTTATGACGTCACCACTCGGTCTTCAATGCAAGCTAACTGGTCTGACCGCGCGTTTACGGCGATCTCAAAATGCAGGTCTGACTTTGAAAGCCTATAAGTCAAAAAATTTTAGGCTGATTTTCAAAAAGTCTTCACCAATCGACGCGCTATTAAATTCTGTTAAATGTGGCCTCGTTTCGTTTTTCGGCTACAAGCGGTTCTCCGGCCACCTTGGAAAAACAGGTGGGGGGCCTCCGAGGCCCCCCTCCAGTGCACGTGTTAATTGGTATGAATTATTTGATCGGCAATGTCCCCGGTAGATAATGCGATCATATATTTTGCAGAATCCGACACTAGACTAGTCGGAATCGGATTTGTACCAGGCTTATATATACGGAAAATTGAAACCGCTGAATTGCACCAGCATAATCGACGCTCCAGAATGATGGTATCGGACATATGGGAAGCAAGCATTCCCAGGAGGTAACCTGCGCCTCCTCGCCATTCAGTGGTTCCCTGCGGTCTTCTCTGACCACTTGTAAGTGGTGGCGCTAGCGTGATTATACAGATGGCGGCACTGTTTGGCCATAAGGTGGCCGGTCTGTTCAGACGCTGAGCTTACCTTCGGAGCCTCGATCGTAAAAGTTATTCTCAAGAATGACGGATGGTCTGTCCAGGGGCGTAGCCAAGGGAGGGGGCGGCAGGGACAGCCGTCCCCCCTTGAGGGCCCGACAAGCCCCCTGAAGACACGAATCTGTAACAAGCAGGGCCATTTTTATCCACCAGGGCCCTTTTGGGGCTGTCGCAGAGGCCCTTTTCTGGGCGCCGCCCCCAATCCCTGAGCAAAAACCTGGCTACGCCCCTGAGTTTGTCCATAGAATAAGTATAGCTTAAGCTCATTGCTTGTTTTTTAATGAGTGAAACGACCTAGAGACCTGTCTTTCCTCTCATTACCCAGCTGAAGACGGACTGAAGATGAAACCTAGCAGTTTATCATTCTCATATATTATCTTATATTTTTTTAACTCACCTCTGATCCATCGTTTTTTGTATGACTAGGCTTAACACGCCCATTGGCGGGTGGGGGGGGGTGGGTACCCGCCCGGGGTGGGTACCCACTCCCTCCTCGGGTTTTCGGAGAAAACATAAAACGGCGGCGCGTAGCACCGCCGTACCTGACATACCTTTTTCTTCATCATTTCTACAACGTTTGTCTAAATTTCAAGGTTATTTCATCTCAGGTCAGGCTACCAGTACAGGTCAAGTGACCTGACTTCAAACAAAGTTTTAAATAGCATAAGTCGGAACAGGGTGAACTTATCCGGCTGAAACTCATATCACATATTGGCCCCACCGAGTTCTCTAAAATATGCTCTGGTATTTTTGATATCGATGACCCAAGGTCAGGTACGAGCTATGACTTCTCCATTGGAAATACATGGAAAAATGGTTTTAACTGAATAACTTAATAATGAATAAAGATAGAGCGTTTAGTTTAACTGCATTAGATTTGCCCTGTCATTGCGGTTCTAATGATATGCATTTTACCCAATTTGACCTTGACATAACCTCAGGTCAAGTCAAATCCTTGATTTGACCTAGCAATGTAATATTGTATATCATTCGATTCGGCTTTCTGCGAGGATTCATACAGTTTAACACGGCATTGACGGGAGGCGGTACCCGCCCCCTCGGATTTTTCAGAGACAGCAGAAAAACAGCGCGCTGCGCGCCGCCGTACTTATACCTTTTCCTCATCATTTTTGCAACTTCGTGAAAATTTTAAGGATAGGTCATCTCAGGTCAGGTCACCAGTACAGGTCAAGTGACCTGACCCAAAAATTTTAGGATAGCATAAGTCGGAGCAGGGGAACTTATCCAATTGAAACTCATATCACATAATGGGCCCACCGAGTTCTCTAAAATATGTTCCGGTATTTTTATATCGATGACCCAAGGTCAGGTACAAGTATGACCT
The DNA here is from genome assembly GCA_034440635.1 of Lepas anatifera. Classification (NCBI taxonomy): domain Eukaryota; kingdom Metazoa; phylum Arthropoda; class Thecostraca; family Lepadidae; genus Lepas; species Lepas anatifera. The sequence goes on along the minus strand of JAOTON010001583.1, from coordinate 595,676 downwards.
CCCATTGGTAATACATGGGAAATATGGTTTTACGAATAACTCAGTAACGGATGGTGATAGAGCGTTTATTTTAACTTCATTAGACTCGCCTGGCTTTCAGTCTAATGATATGCATTTATATAACTGACCCGACCGACCCAGGTCAGGTCAAATCTTGATTGACCTAGCAGGTCAAATTATATATCATTCGATTCGGCTTGCTGCGAGGATCATAGAGTTTAAGTCGTTTTGCTCTATCTTACTTGTCAGATGAAATGGCCGAAAAACTAATACATGTTATCCCTATGACGGCATGTTTGACCTCTGGTGACCTTAAATGTGACCTGACAAAAAATGGTTCAAATATTTTCGATGGAGAAGCGGATGGGCACCCAACGCCCTTACCGTTTTTGCTACCTACCTTGGTTCTCGAGATCTTAGGGGCGGTACCCCCCCCCGTCAATCGAGGTGGCCAGACCCCCGTCAATGCGCTGTTAAATCGTTTTGCTCTATATTTACTTGTTCAGATGTAATGGCCGAAAAACATCATTTACATGTTATCCCTAAGACGGCATATTTACCCCCACGGGGGCATTGATGGCCTCCCCTAAGGTTTTTTCGAGATAGCAGAAAAACGACAAAACGCAGCACCGCGGTGGAGGGCTCTATCTCTCACCTCACCATTTTCCCACCATCCTTGAAAATTTTTAACCTGGGTCACCCAAGGTCAGGTCACCAGGCGAGGTCAACCAAGGTCACCTTACTTCAACTTTGAAGCTCCATAAGAGCTACACTTTTTAGTCGATCGATTTGAAACTTCCTACAACTTATGAGCCTTCCAGGGTCTACAAGGTATATGCCCGGGATTTTTCGATTTCGTGACCTGAGGTCAGGTCACGAGGCGACATCTCCCATTGGAAAAGCATGGGAAAAAGCTATTTCCTGATATAAAAGCCACAAAAATGATTGCAAATACTCAGCCTGCTCAGAACAACGTTTTTGGACACCCTTTCACGGATCCCAGGGGTCATATTTGGCCTTTGACTTTTCTAAGGTCATCCAAGGTCAAAACAGGGTCACCAGAGGTCAAAAACAGTATTTTGACAATAACTTTTGCCCTAATTGAGCTAGAGAGCTGAAACAAATACCGTCATGTTTGTCTTGTCACTGGCTTTCGTTTGATATACGGCAACGTGACTTTCTGACCTTTCGTGACCTCAGGTCATATTAGGTCACGAGGTGACCTCTGGCGGTCAAACCACTGGCGCGAGGTCTTTACGTTCCACATAGCGGAAAAAGGTACTGGCAATTTTCTATCAAATGTGATTTACCAGACCTCAATAGCTCTAATGGCATAAGAGTTATACCCAGTTTGCTTAAGCATTGCATATTTGAGTGAAAATAGCCGATCTTGACCTTATTTGACCTCTGGAGGTCAAACCATTGACCTGAGCACTAAAACATGCGAAGTAATTTCTTACTAAATTCACGCGAGCTTTCTAATGCACTTTGCAGATTTGCGCTAAAGCCCATATTTTCGGAGTTAGAGGGGGGCCATCGATGGCCCCCCGGTGGGGCGAAGGTGGCGCCGGACCCCCGGTGGGGTGCGGGTTATTTTTAGTGGCGTTAAATGTGGCCTACAAAATAATCAAAATATTTTCAATGGAGAAGTAGATGGACTATCCAACGCCTTTACCGTTTTTCGCTACCTAGCGCGGTTCTCGAGATCTTAGGGGAGAGGGGGCGGGTACCGCCCTACCCCGTCAAGACGAAGGTGGCTCAGACCCCGTCAATGCGCGTGTTAAGCTTTCAGTTCCTGCTTTTTCTATTTTAGATTTGCTTGAAATTTTACACTCATATCTTGAAAGTTTAGTTTTGCAGCTCTGCCTTTCTGCAGCGTGCTTTTCTGTTTTTCGTTTTGGTTATAGTGTATCCTTGTCTCGGTATGACTTTGGATATATTTTGTTAGAGCTCCTATTTCGATATTTCTGACAGGGCTTATGCCTTAGTGACGTTAGCTTTTTGGAAGCACTTTATTCAGTAGCCCAACAGCTTAAGGCGTTAACCCTCCCCGTTGGGGCTGTCCCTGGTTTTTCCAGCGGCAAGGGTCGCGCGAAGCGCCGCCGTACTTGGCACACCTTATGCTTGATCAATTCAGAAATTATCCTAAAAATTCAAACTTGAATTTCAGGTCTGGTCACCAGTACAGGTCAAGAGGCCTCACCTCCGAAAATTTTTAAGGTGGCATAAGTAAGAAAGCGGTGAATCTATCTATTTCAAACTAATATGATACAATGAGCCCACCGCATACTAAAAAATATATTCCGGGATTTTTCATATCGATGACGAGGGTCAGGTACGGATCGTAAACTCTCTCTTGGAAATGCATGAGGAAAACACGAATTGTGCTGTAATTGTGTAGAAACAGCTGTGAATGCCTTCATATTCTCCAAATCGTAGTGTACTGGGCCCATTTCCAGTTTCATCTTGCCATTTTTTAGCTGTGACCTGTGAGAGGCCATCTGGGGCTACTTAAGCAGGTTTCCGACTTGGATCAATAAATTTGCAGGAAATGGTGATAAATGTCTTATTTTGATACCATTACATTAGGATTGCTATTGTCAGTCGATTTATATGCATATTGACTATGCTCGGCTGAATGGTGAATTTGACCTGACCTCAGGCTCATATCATATATAATTGATGCGCCGTAGCGAGAGGAAGCAAATGGTGACTCTTAACCCCTAACCCAACCGGGGCCATCGATGGCCCTCTAAGGAATTTTTTTCGGAATAGCAGAAAAACAACAAAGCGCAGCAGCGCGGTTGAGAGCCCTACCTATCACCCAATCATTTTCCCACCATCTCTGATATTTTTGACTCCTGGTCACACAAGGTCAGGTCACCAGGCGAGGTCTACCAAGGTCACCTCACTTCAACTTGCAAGCTCTATAGGAGCTACATTTCTAAGCCGATCGATTTGAAACTTTCTACTTTTTATGACCCCTCTAGGGTCCACAACATGTATATGCAGGATTGTTCGATTTCGTGATCCGAGGTCAGGTTACGAGGTGACCTCTCCCATAGAAAAAAACAGGGGAAAAAGCTGTCTCATGATCTAAAATTCACAAAGATGATTGCACAATCTCAGATTGCTCAGAAACGCGTTCTTGGACACTTTTTCACGGATCCCAAGGGTGATATTTGCCCTTTGACCTCTCTGAGATCATCACAGGTCAGCAGGGGTCAAAAACAGTACTTTGACGATAACTGCTGACCTAATAGCTCGTGCTGTTGGCTGGTTTACGTGTGTAATAACGAATATAATATGACGCTATTGATTTATTATTTGAGCTTTAGGACGCGCCAGTCTGGATAGTCATATATGGGAGTTTGGGGTCAATTGTAAAAAAAATTCACATTTCTGGTTCTGGGGAAATATCGTTTTGAGTGAGATCATTTTTAATAATATTTTCGTCAACTTTGACAATTTTTCCATGTGACAGACGTAAGAATTCAAAATAAAGCAAATTAGGGGTCAAAATTTGAGCCGCCCCGGTAGCTCAGTTGGTAGAGTGTTGGGCTCCGGCCCGCTGCTCAGAAGCATGCAGTGGCAGTGCATGTCCAGGCTTGGGATCGGTTCCCCTGAGACGCTCCGGCGCTCAATAGTTTACCCGACGTACAGGTTGGCTGGCAACTGATTGGTGAGAGGGTGACCTGAGCGGGGCGGCCGTCTCTGTGCTTTGTGGGACGTTAAACTTTGGCTTCTAAATTAACCCTCCATTGAGGGAGTTGCTCGTTCGGGTGGTGGGGTCGGGGTCTCCGTGACAAGTCCCTTGATGACTTTAGTGAGACTCCGACGCCAGCAGCCTTACCAGGAATAACTTGAACAAAATTTATGTGAAAAAATTTAACTTCTAAACATTTACTTCAGCTGTTACAATTGACCCCACGTGAGGGGCAATTGTAACAGCACCAGGCTCAATTGTACCATGTTAAAGGCCGTATGAATTGCGACGATTTATTTGTACCATAAAAAATCCTAATGCGAGCACTTCTGCATCTTTGGCCTTTACTTCAGCTTCATGGACCGTTTCCAGTCGAGTCCTGTGTTCTGTGGTGCGTAGTCGAAAACGAGGCACTCTCTGAAACTGCGAGACATTTGTTTGAAAATAGCCGATTCATTTTTTTAGAAAGATGAACATAAAAACGAATACCGGTGATTTGAATAATCCTTATAAATGACCTGAATATACCGCATTCAATTTTTTTCAAGAAACGTATCAGTCCGGTCAGAAATCTTGAACTTGTTGCCGAAAAGGAATGACCCTTTCTAGAACCAAAAACATATTATTTTGGAAACATTTACCTATTGCACTGACTACCTAAAAAATATATTTATAATGTGACTGAAATCTCGTTAATTTTTCAAACTGGGCACATATAGCCTTAGCAGCTGACGTGCCCTTAAACCCCAATTACCATTGTTAATTTTTCATTATGAGAAATATGATATAGGGCAGCCCACATTGTCACTTTTCCGAAACATATACCAGCCTACGAACAAACATATCATTGGAAAGCAATGTGATTATCATTAGCAGTAGTGCACTCAGGGGGCAGTGGGCCAGCACTCCACCCTCCCCCTCCCCACTGGAGGATCCATGTGGCAAACAGGGCAATTTCCCCAAATCGCCTGATTATTTTTTAGATTTTCTTCAAAATCCATGTTTTCCCGATTTTAGGCCGCTTTGCCCCCCTCCAACGGTCGGCCTGGATCCAGGCCTGCCCCCCCCAACGTGTTAAGTACCTCCTCTCAAAAACAGTTGATACTAGGTCTGCGAAGCAAAAAGTTCATCGCTCCCCGCCCCCTCCCAGGATATGAAGATTGGCCCCTTTGGGTGAACAAGCGCGCCCTCTTCATCGACCTGATGTCCCCTAGTCAGCCTCCCCCAAACGAGCATCCTTAGTGCGCGCCTGATCACTAACTAGCTACTGCATTTGTGCAGTAGAAGCAAGCTTAATATGTCGTAAGGCCATAGGGGTCAATTTTTACATTTGACCCCAGGAGAAATGTTACAATTGTCCCCATCGCAACGCGCAATTTCTTAAATCAAATTGCCGCTTAACGAGCTGGCATAGGCGACAGATTCTGTGCTCAGTTCGTAGATAATTAAACACTCTGTATGCACTGAAACTGTTCCCGCTGTACCTCATCAATAAGCTAACCATCTTTAAATATTTCAAAAGTTATAAAACACCCTCAAAAACACATAATTGTGACCAGCGTCTGACTTACCCGCCGCACCGAGTTGAAACTTCGTTAACAAAGGCAGCAGCTGATTGCGTATTTCCGGTTGTGCCACTAGCGTCATCCATTGATTAGTTTAGACAATATGGCCAGTGTTACAATTGCCCCGTGTTACATTTGACCCCAGTCTCCCTTAGCACTAAGTAGCATTTTCCGGGCGCAAACAGTTGTCCGGCCACCTCAAAAAATAGGTGGGGGCACCATAAGACCCGCTCGACTGCGCGTGTCAGCCGTGGGTAAGACCTAGTTAACTGGGGACATGCCTGATGAGGAGCACGTTGGCAGCGATCTGGGGCGCCGCCGCCGCCAGCTCCTACCTGCCAGTGCGCGCTGCTGGCACGCGACCTCGCTACCCTATCTAAATGAACATCGGCGCCGGAGCCGGGCATCTGAGGTTGGGTTGTCCGCTGTGAACGGCGCTAATTACACGCCAACAGGGCTCGTGCCACGCTGAACCCTTCCCAGGCGCTATACACCCGTCTCAACGCCTGCGATGGAGAGTATGGTGCCCGCGCTAGTCCTGAAGTGTTGGGTGGTGATGTCGTATTTACTTTATCCTGCTATGTATTCATTTTTATTCATCGACCCAATTCATCGAAATTGTCCAGTCGCAAGCTGTCTTTCTCTGGACCATCCGAAATTTGGGTCCTCATTTCGGAGCTGTCTCCTGCGGTGTTGGGGCTTCAATCAGTATTTTGTTCTAGCCAGCTTTTCTTGCTGGATCTGTGATTATGTTTATCTGAAGTGTAAAGAAGTACAGTTGTATTGATGTAAGCAGTGCTGTTCATCTCAGCATTTTAACCCGCGGTACTGCGATACTGCGATCGAGGATTACCCAACATCGATCGCGGAGATTATATTTAATTTCATGAAATTTCGTGATCGCAGACTATTTAGTCCTTATATTCCGCCATTTTTAGTCCACCATCAAACAGTTCGACTAAACAAATGACATACAAATTCAAGTGGCACGTGGCTGCCAGCTTCGAGTCCCTGCTATTGCGGGGCGTGATAGTGGAGAAGTCAGCACAGCTGGATTCCATTCAGCCGACCCGGTTTCAAGGCCTTGCGGCTTCCCTGAACAAGGAGCAAGCTGGCTCCCGAGAAACATTTCCAACAAGGAAAAGCTTGTGACACCATGTGATCCTGGCAGTTGGTGCTTCGATAAAACCCAAAACTATTATTTTTGAGTCTCTGGTATTCCTCAAGGAGAATATCGGCCTTTTGAGCCTGTCCAAGGGGTCTGCCTGGGCTTGGGAGTCTGAGGAAGAGTAAGGAGTTTTTGGCGAGGATGTGCACTCTGCTCATACATGCAGTTTGAGTACAACTGTTTGCTCTTTTCTTGAATAAAGAAACGAGCTGCACAACAGTAGTTGGGCTGTAAGAAGTGATATGTCCGAAACACTGTGCATAATGGAAGTTGCCAAAGGATCTGAGTTTTATTTTAGTTCAGCTTTTCACTTCGTAGGTTAATGACTAATGCAACGGAGATTTCAAATATCAGAATTCCACTTTACCACTGTAAAACACGTATTTGTGGATACCTTCCTCTTCCTTGAGCATTTGCTTAGGAATTGCCTTCAACTTTTGGTTGGGGTGCCCAAATCGAATCACCATTGGGGTGCACAGCACATTATTGGTGTTCTGGGGGCATCCCCAAAGAGATATAAATCCACACCCTTGGCAAGACGGTTTAGCAAATAAAAATTATATTGGACTAATCGCTAATGGCTTGTAACTGAGAACTTCAGAACACAGTTTCCACGTTTTCTGATCATCATATAAAGTGTTCAGTCTGCATATCCGGCTCTCCTCGTCGCTTGATGTGGGTCATGTTACCTGCAATACGTTTATCAGGTATGGGATTACCTCCGTGTGGCAAGAGAGAGAGACAAGCATGTGTCAAGCGATGAGACGAGTGGAGTTTGAAGACAGCATTCATTATGATGTTCTTCAAAGATTAAAGTTGTACCTTTTCAGAAGGAGGCAACACCTGTTAATAAGCATACAACATAAACCATTTATTTTCCATTTCTACACATACAACCGAATATTAACACTCACGATTAGTACAAATGCCAAAAAATGGTGGCATGAATCTAGGTACCTCTCGCGTGTACATTATGTTGGGAGCATGATCACAGCCGCACCGAGCCCACCTCGCCCCACCCGCCGCTCCCGAACCATCAGTAAAGGAAAACCAGTCATCCGCATGTCCTCAAATATTTGATTGCATAGTAAATCGCTTTGAATCGAATATAAATTGTTGATATGCTTTTGCAACTCGGAAATTTATTTCACAACACGATTCGCATCCATTCATAAATATGTCCATTTTACTGTATGGGGAGAGAGACAACACATCAATGTTTAAATGAGAAAGAGTTCTAAACAGCTTAACACGCGCATTGACGGGGCCTGAGCCACCTTCGCATTGACGGGGGCGGGTACCCGCCCCTAAGATCTCGAGAACCACGGTAGGGGCGAAAATCGGTAAACGGCGTTGGATTGCCCATCCACTTCTCCATCGAAAGCATTTGAAGCATTTTTGTCAGGTCACATTTAAGGTCACGAGAGGTCAAAAACAGCCGTCATAGGGATAACATGTAAATTCAGTTTTTCGGCCATTTCATCTGAACAAGTAAAGATAGAGCAAAACGACTTGAACTATATGAATCCTCTCAGCAAGCCAAATCGAATGATATATAATTTGACCTTGCTAGGTCAAATCAAGGATTTCACTTGACCTGAGGTCAGGTCAGGGCAAATTATATAAAATGCATATCATTAGAACTGCAAAGCCCAGGCGAGTCTAATGCAGCTAAAATAAATGCTCTATCACCATCCGTTGCTGAGTTATTGCGTAAAAAAATTTCCCATGTATTTCCAATGGAGAGGTCATGCTTCGTACCTGACCTTAGGTCATCGATATCAAAAATACCGGAACATATTTTAGAGAACTCGGTGGGGCCAGTATGTGATACTAGTTTCAATCGGTTAAGCTCACCCTGCTCCGACTTATGCTTTCTTAAACCTTTTTGAGGTTGGGTCACTTGACCTGTACTGGTGACCTGACCTGAATGACCTAACCTAAAATTTTCACAGAAGTTGTAAAAATGATGAGGAAAAGGCATGCCAAGTACGGCGGCGCTACGCGCCGCCGTTTTTCTGCTATCTCCGAAAAACCCGAGGAGGAGGCGGGTACCCGCCCCCGTCAATGCCCGTGTTAAGTCTGGCCTCAGTGTGAAGTCTGCAGTGAAGGGTAAAGTGCCTAACAGTTTCTTCTGCAATATTGTAGCCCAATGCCACCATTCCCCCCGCACAAAAAAAAGCTGACAACACGTGTGCGAATTCGAGCACTCACGAAGGGCTCCTGCCTGCCTTTCACCTCAGCCAGGTTTCCATCTGCCGATTAAAAACGTGTAAACTGCGTTACTATCTGCTTGATTGAGCACAAAGCAACCGTTTAGTATAGCGGTTCTCCTCGGGAAATATCCTGTTTCTGATGAATGACATTTGGAAAGCTATCTGGGCTAATTGTAGTTTGCTTACTTATGAGGAAGAGACGCTGGGTTTTTGCGCCTGTGCCGACCATTAACGGGGCCCACTACCGCCATTTGTCTCTCAGCAGAAGCACGGCAGCGGCAAAGGAAGCGGACTCGGTCTTCACCTGTACACACGCTGCTAAATTCAGGTCATCGCTATACCGCCGTGCTTCCCGGATGCTTCTGCTTTTCCAGATATTACTGAGAGTGATGGGCGCCATATGCGCGCACTGGCTGGCGCGACGATAAACCAAAATATTAACAATAATAGTCTGAGGATTTACCCTATTATGAAAGCAAATAATCCCATTTATGTTTTTACATTTAAAGCCGATGCTAGACGTATTTAGTGTGTTGGGTATCACTTCTGGATAGCCAACCAAGTGATGCAGACTACATTGTCGTTCAAAACAATCGGCAGAGCTTCCTCTCATAAGGAATCATGCATATTCAGGTATGTGAGCGATTTCACGAGTTACTGGGCTCCGCCCGTCGGAAGCGGCGTGCATTGACCTGGAGTAGACTCTCGCTGTCTGTGTGAGATCACGGCCGGATTCATCACTCTGATCGATCACCCAGCCTCTTTTAAACGCAGGAAATCGCCTCCACTGGTATACTTCTTTCATTAATTGGCATCTGATGACATAGGCGGATTCAGGGTTGCCAATCAGGTGGGGGCAGACATAGTCGGAAGGGGGTGGTGCCTGTGGATTAGAGGGGCATCACTTTTGGACGGGAAAACCAGATTGGCTCCCAATCCTATCACGGGGGCGCTGCTACTCGAATCCTGAGGAGACTCGACCTTAAGAGGGGCGCCAAGACAATCTCAGGAGGCGCCGAGAGCCGATCGGGGAGAAGGAAAGTGCCCCTTGCCCATGGATCTGCCTACTTCCGATGGGCATTCATTACGAAACCATGTGGGTGCTGATAAGTTGAACGGCAGAGCTTCTATTCTGGCGGATTGGTCTGAGAAGGCGCAGAATCACTTCACTACCCGAATAGGCGCGGCAACGTGACCGTGGAAGAGCCAGGATGGTAAGCAGGTAAATATAGCTACACTATTCCTAAAATAAATAGTCTGGGAGTCTAAGCCATTGAGCAGTGCCAGCTGGTTTGAAGAGTGCACCAAGCTCAAGCACCTTCATCCCAGCGTCTCTTATCATCCCAAAGCACGCTGGCATCAGTCCTGGTATGCTGCCGGTGCACATGTGTCGCAAGCGCCATCTCCGATGGGAATTCCTGACGAGCAGCGGGACCACCGGGCGCCAGTGTCAAAATCCTGCCGCCGCCTCCACCCTCACGGCCAATTTATCGCAGGGGTTAGCTCCGCCCATTAGGTGAAGTGATTGATACGCCTGTTTACGGGGCGCGACGGTGGCGGCAACAGAGAAGTAGCCAACACCCGCCACCTCAGACACTGGGCGCCGGCGGACACCTGAGACGCGGGGCGCCGGCACCGTTACTCTCCGCTGCCTGCCTGTCCCCAGGGTGGAGCTGGAGAGGAGAAGAGGGCAGGCAAACTCCGGATTTTAAGGGCTTGTTGCTAGTTCCAGCTAAAGTGGATACAGTAATTGAACTTTTTGAACTGAAAAGTATTTAACTTTTACTTTGTTTTCAAATCGCAGAGCCATGTGCTCCTTAACGAGTTCAATACGGGCTCCTCGAAGCAGTCAGGCAAAGTGAAAAAGAATGATAAACTTTTTAGTCAAATGGACGCCCTTCAGAGTGACGATAGCGATTTACATGATTGTTTGAATAGCTCTAGCCGGCATTTAAATGGATCGGAATATCAGATGGCGATAATGACTTTACGCAAAGCAGATGCCTCGGTGAGAGAAGTACGGCACTCCGCTCAAGCTGCCGGATCACGATCATCTACCGTTAAAAAGCACTACGGGTGGTGCGAGGAGGGGAGATCGATTACGTAATAACACGCCACAGGAACCGCCTATTGCTTATCAGAAAAATTCCTGGCATTGCCAAAACATATTCTCCTCAAATAATTTGTCACTTCACTGATACATGATAGTTTTGGGTTTTGCCCAATTACAAGAATGCAACAACGTTCTGAAATCATGTGAAACTGCATGCACCACATGCATATGGTGCTGCGCAGACTCAACCTATGGTGTCGCCACACATTTTTAAACGGTGGGGACCTTGCCATGAAAAGCTATATCCATATCATATATTTTTGTATATCCAGAAGTGCAAGTACTTTATCTGGGAGAAATAATTCTTTGAAGCGGATGTGGCTACTAAGAGAGGCATTGACGTACCCTCCACTTTTCTACAAGGGGATAACCACTATCTAAAGCGTCCAAGAGCTGAACACGTCTTACTGGCCGCCTACGGAAGCCTGCATGTATTATTTATCTCTTCCAGTCTCTGCTAGCTCTTCAATAACAAAACAATTGATGCTCTCCTGTGTTTGATGCAAGGGCTGCGCCAAGGCTTTGCACCAGGGGTGCACCCCACCCGGGTGGGGCAAAGTTCCTCAGCTCAATATATCATGAATATACCATGGATACAGGAGGCAAAGGATCCGGGCAAACCCTCCCCGATTTTGCATAAGAAGCCCTTCTCATTTAGCTCCAGTACACTTCAGAAGGCCTGGTTTTCTTGGCATGCTGCTTTTCACCCCCTCCTCCAGCCCAGGATGGACGAGAAAATGCGCCGCAGGTACGGAAACCATGGTGGAACATTTTTAATGGTTTGTTCTCTCATTTATCGATTCTATGCAAGCAACAACATCAGGGAAGTGGTTAAACAAAAACCTTTGAATCTTTAAGATAATAATTTTCATGGCACAAAGCAGAGTTTTTTTATAACATTCTGGTAAAAGTTGGTCAATTTTTATTTGTTGTCCTATAATTTTAGGGGTAAAACATCCTTTGGATATCTTGGGCAGCACCCCACCCCGTGGCACGTGCCTGGTGATGTTAAGTGTCCTATCCCTTCTTAACCCCGCCCCACCGGGGCCATCGAGCCCCTAAGGTTTTTCCAGGATAGCAGAAAAACGAAGAGACGCAGCTCCGCGGTTGAGAGCTCTACCTCTCACTGCATCATTTTCCCACCATTCCTGAAATTTTTTACCACGGGTCACCCAAGGTCAGGTCACCAGACGAGGTCAACCAAGGTCACCTCACTTCAACTTTAGAGCTCTGCAAGAGCTACATTTCGAAGTCGATCGATTTGAAACTTCCTACACTTTATGGCCCCTCCAGGGCCTACAAAGTGTATATCCGGGATTTTTAGATTTCGTACCCTGAGGTCAGGTCACGAGGTGACCTCTCCAATTGAAAAAGCATGGGGAAAAGCTGTCTTACGATCTAAAAGTCAAAAAGCGATTGAAAATGCTCAGCTTGATCAGGAAAAGCGTTCTTGGACACCCTTTCCAAGAACGCTGACCTCTCTTAAAATATGAAATGACCTCTCCAAGGTCATCCAAGGTCACCAGGGTTCAAAAAAGTATTTTGACAATAACTTTTGACCTTAATTAAGTTAGAGCGTTTAAACAAACACCAACGTGTTTTTCGTGTCACTAGCTGTCATTTGATATACAACAAGATTACTTTCTGACCTTTCGTGACCTCATGTCATCTTAGGTCATGTCAATGGTTTGACCTGCAGAGGTCAAGAACGGTCACGATAGGCTATTTTCACTCAAATATGCAATGCTTAAGAAAACTGGGCATAATATGCCATGCCATTAGAGATATTGAAATCTGGTTAAGTGCATTTGATAGGACATTTCCAGGCCTTTTCCGTTATGTGAAACGTAAAGATCTCCCGCCAGTGGTTTGACCTCCAGAGGTCACCTCGTGACCTAATATGACCAATATGACCTGAGGTCACGAAAATTCAGAAAGTGACCTTGACGTATATCAAATGAAAGCCAGTGACGAGACAAACACGATGGTGTTTGTTTCAGCCCTCTAGCTTAATTAGGTAAACAATAATTTTCAAAATACTGTTTTTGACACCTGGTGACCTTGGATGACCTTGAAAAAATTCAAAGGGAAAATATGACCCCTGGGATCCGTGAAAAGGTGTCCAAAAACGCTGTTATGAGCAGTCTGAGTATTTGCAATCATTTTTGTGGCTTTTAGATCATGAGACAGCTTTTCCCCATGCTTTTCCAACGGGAGAGGTCCCCTCGTGACCTGACCTCAGGTCACGAAATCTAAAAATCCCGGATATACGCATTGTAGACCCTAGAAGGGTCATGTAGTGTAGCAAGTTTCAAATCGATCGACTAAGAAATGTAGCTCTTATAGAGCTTCAACGTTGAAGTCAGGTGACTATGGTTGACCTCGCCTGGTGACCTGACCTTGGGTGACCCGGGGTATAAATTTTCAGGGATGGTGGGAAAATGATGAGGTGAGTGATAGAGCCCTCAACCACGGTGCTGAGTTTCGTCGTTTTTCTGCTATCTTGAAAAAAACCTTAGGGGGCCATCGATGGTTTCCGGTGGGGCGAGGGCTAATCTTCAGTTTCCTGTATGGCTTTCTGGACAGCTTTTCTTTTACTGGTTTATTGATTTATTAATGTATTATTATGCATTTATTTTATTTATCATTTATTTATATATTTGAAACCCAGACAAAGTTTGAGTTGAGTTGAGTCAGAGTTGAGTCGGAAGGATTTTCCTTGAGTCAGAGTTGAGTCAGCTCACTGAACTCAGACAATGAGTTGAGTCAGAGTTGAAACCACCCTCAGCACATGCGTGGAGTTGAGTCGACTCAAGAAAATTCTGAAACGCACAACTCTGGTCAACGTCAAGGTCAAATATCACAGGTCAAGGTCATATCAGCATTTTCAAGGTCACTGACCTCAGTCAAATGACCGGTCAAATGACGCTACCCGGGCTGACGTATATCATTATATACCGTCATAGTTAAGGTACCACAATGCAAAGGTCGAGGTCAAAGGTCAAAGTCATAGGTCATTGAGATAGGTCAATTATTAATTCCTGTCAAACAGTTGCTTTAGTATATAGTGTAATATTGTATAATTAAATAGTGTACCATATTGTGAGCTTATAGGTCAATGACCTTGAATGACCTTGACCCCAAAACTGTTGGGAAGGTTCTTTGCAGCCTTTCCTCTCTGATCCTGGTCCGCCCTTAGATTATTATCGCCTTTTCCCTGCATAATCACGGCATTTCCACTCGGTCCCCAGCATGGCCAATATTCGACCTTTATGACCTCGTTTGACCTTAAAGATATCGACCTAGGCCAATAAAACTTGGTCAGGATGTAGCTCACCATAGCCCCTACCCGCCTCCCAAACAACGCTTTTCTACACCTTTTAGTTTCCGAGATCTTAGGCGGGGGGCTATCAGGTGCAGTGCGCATTAGTGCCAGACCCCCTCCAGTGCAGGTGTTCAATGAAAGCCAGTGATAAGACATACACGATGACGTTTAACTCAGCGCTCTAGCTTTATTCTGCCGAAATGTATCGTCAAAATAATTTTTTTAAACCCTGGTGACCAGTGATGACCTCAGATAGATCAAAAGGCAAATATCGCCCCTGGAATCCGCGTAAGGGTGGCCAGGAAGGTTTTTTCTGATAAATCTGAACATTATTAATCATTTTTCTAACTTTTGGATCATAAAACAGCTTTTCACCATGCTTTTACTATGGAAGATGTTACCTCGTGACCTAATCTCAGGTCACTAAATCGCAAAATCCCCGATTTAGATTTTTAAAAATTCTGGAGGGTTCATCAAGTGTGGAAAGTTTCAAATCTGTCGGCTCAGAAATTTAGCTATGGCAGAGCTGAACATGTGAAGTGAGGTGACCTTGTTTGACCTCGCCCGATGACCTGACCTAGAAGGGTGTGGGGTAAGAAAAAGTTCAGAGATGGTTGGAAATTATGATGGGGTGAAAGTTGGATCCCTCAACCGCGGTGCTGCACCTCGTCGTTTTTCTGTTATTCGGAAAAAAATTAGGAGGGCCATCGATGCTCCCCCCAGTGAGACGAGGGTTAAGCTAGACAAGCGTGTGCCTTCTTTACGTATGATTCGTGAGCCCTTTCTGGTCCGTATGATATGCCCCATGCTATCACGTGCGCGGGAGGGGTGATCAACACGAGCTGGCGTCGGTGATAGCAGCTATTTCATGGCGAATCGGCGCAAGCTGTCTTATCTCATCGTGTCGACAAAACAACCGGCAGAGGGAACAATTCACTTTTTGTGAACAGTGGCAACGAACTCGTGATGTGTTTTGCCAGTGAACGGTAAAGACGTTATCCATCAGGCAGCTGGCTTCGGCTTCGCGTGTCACGGTATGCATGACTTTATTCCAGGGAACGGAGACTGAGGATCCGGCCGAACTTTTTTTACAGGCTGGTAAAACAAGTCAAGAACTTCATAAATTATCAAAAAATTAAAGACATATTACTTTAATCCAAGTGAATGATACCCTATGCTCTAAAAATATTATAAACTAAATAGTTCAAATGCTTAGGTCGGAACAAACACAAAGCTTTGTTCTAATCGTTCTGGCTCCAAGACTGCAAAGGATTTTAGCGGAAAACCTAAATCGGACTCGCTGTGACATCACGGAAACAATAACTATGGCTTAATTCATCACTGCATGGGAGAAGGGGTCCGATTGAACCCCTACCTTATTTTGCGAATGATTCTGAGCCGATTCAAATGATAGGCGCGTTGCTTTGCTGACCTCTAAAGTGATCACTTTGACAGCTTAGGACCAAAAATAGATATCTGGTCAAGTCAGGTCAACGAGTTATGACGTCATTTCTTGAACCATGTAAGGCGATTCTGTTCTTCTAAAATGAGGCTGATAAAAAGGACGTAACTCGGTTTCTAGAAGAGAGCTCTTCTAGAAGGTTCTGGATTTATTTCTAGCTCTAGATAATGTTTCTAAATATCATTAAAAAGCCCTTGAAATTAAAAGATATATATGTTGTCATTCATTTTGAGGTTAGGTCAATGTCACCAGAGTTCACCAAATTTCATGATGTTCGAAATTGTGTGTGCCTATTACGTTCTGAACGAAGCAAGATACAGTCTTGAATTTGGTATCATTGTAATGAGCAAAACTCAAGAATTCAAGTGATATGAAACATGACATTAAATTAACATATAGGCTCTGACATTATTTGGTCTTGACCTAAGGTCAAGGTTATACTTTGATCTTACAATGCAATGTTGCATATCATTTGAATCCTTGAGTCAAGAAAACATATTTATATCTTTTGTTTTGTTCTACGTCCCATGGTTCCCGAGTTTTAGCACGCGCATTGACGGGGAGGGGCGGGTACCCGCTCCCCCTCGGGTTTTTTTGCAGTTAGCATAAAAACGGCAACGCGTAGCGCTGCCGTACTCGGCATACCTTTTGTCGCATAATTTTTACACGTTTTGTGAAAATTTTAAGGTAAGGTCATCTCAGGTCAGGTCACCAACACAGGTCAAGTGACCTGACCTCAAAAAAGTTTAAGATAGCATACGTCAGGACAGGGTAAACTTCCCCAATTGAAACTCATCACATAATGGGCCTACCAACTTCTCTAAAATATGTTCCAGATATTTTGTATATCGATAACCTAACGTCAGGTACGAGCCATGACCTCTCCATTGGTAATAAATGGAAAAATGCTTTTAATTGAATAACTTAGCAACGGATGGTGATAGAGCGTGTATTTTAACTGCATTAGATTCGCCTTGTCTTTGCAGTTCTCATTATATGCATTGTATCTAATTTGACCTTGACCTGACCTCAGGTCAGGTCAAATCCTTGATTTAACCCAGAAAGGTTCTATTATATATCATTTGATTCGGCTTGTGCGAGGACCTTAAATTCGACCTCTAGTGACCTTAAATGTGACCTGGCGAAAAAAATGGTTCAAATATTTTCGATGGAGAAGTGGATGGGCTACCTAAGGCCGTTTACCGTTTTTCGCTACCTAGCGTGGTTCTCGAGGTCTTAGGGGGAGGGGGTACCCACCCCCCGTCAAACCAAAGGTGGCACAGACCCCCGTCAATGTGCGTGTTAACCCGCGCCCCACCGGGGGTCCGGCGCCACCTTCGCCCCACCGGGGGGCCATCGATGGCCCCCTCTAACTCCGAAAATATGGGCGTTAGCGCAAATCTGCAAAGTGCAATAGAAAGCTCGCGTGAATTCAGTAAGAAATTACTTCGCATGTTTTAGTGCTCAGGTCAATGGTTTGACCTCCAGAGGTCAAATTAGGTCAAGATCGGCTATTTTCACTCAAATATGCAATGATTAAGCAAACTGGGCATACCTCTTATGTCATTAGAGCTATTGAGGCCTGGTAAAGTACATTTGATAGCAAATTGCCAGTACTTTTTCCGCTATATGGAACGTAAAGACCTCCCCGCCAGTGGTTTGACCATGAGAGGTCACCTCGTGACCTAATATGACCTGAGGTCACGAAAGGTCAAAAAGTGACCTGCTGCCGTATATCAAATGAAAGCCAGTGACAAGACAAACACGATGGTGTTTGTTTCACCGCTCTAGCTCAATTAGGTCAAAAGTTATTGTCAAAATACTGTTTTTGACCTCTGGTGACCTTGGATGACCTTGGAAAAGTCAAAGGGCAAATATGACCCCTGGGATCCATGAAAGGGTGTCCAAAAACGTTGTTCTGAGCAGTCTGAGTATTTGCAATCATTTTTGTGGCTTTTATATTATGAAATAGCTTTTCCCCATGCTTTTCCAATGGGAGAGGTCGCCTCGTGACCTGACCTCAGGGCACGAAATCGAAAAATCCCGGATATACACCTTGTAGACCCTGGAGGGGTCATGAAGTGTAGGAAGTTTCAAATCGATCGACTTTGAAATGTAGCTCTTACAGAGCTCTAAAGGTGAAGTGAGGTGACCTTGGTTGACCTCGTCTGGTGACCTGACCTTTGATGACCCGGGGTAAAAAATTTCAGGGATGATGGGAAAATGATGCGGTAAGAGGTAGAGCCCTCAACCGCGGTGCTGCGCCTCGTCGTTTTTCTGCTATCCCGGAAAAACTTAGGGGGGGCCATCGATGGCCCCCGGTGGGGCGAGGGTTAAGGGAAGTTCTAAATAGGTCTAACTTTGATTAATTTAGGCTCACTGTGACGTCACTGATCAACAGATATGGTTTAAACCCGGCTCCAGAGTAGACAATAATAAGGCGCTTCCAGCACCGTTTCAATTTTTCAGTATCACTTCCTGTTCACGGGATTGTAGGATGTCCGCTTGGACCTCCCAGGTGGTGGTGTGTACGAAAAGAGACCAAGAGGTGCCGGGTTAACACGCGCCCCGCTGGGGGCGAAATTCGCCCTCTCTCCTGGCTTTCCCCAGAAAAAGCACACACGAAGAAACCCAGAACAACAAAACTTACAGTACCTTATACCTGGTCAAGTTTACGCATCTGACCAAATGTTTTAGGTCAGGTCATAACAGGTCAAGGAGTTATCCAAGGTTAAGTGACCCGGCCTCAAAACCTAAAATCACGAGTTTGAAGTGGCGCCTAAGGAATATCTGCCAACCGATCAGTTTGAAACTTTTACAATATGATAGGGTCATTAGGTTCTACAAATCTGCTATCTCAGAATTTTGATATTGTTGACCTAAGGTTGGGTTCAATTTTTTGGTCACCCCATTATAAGTCTATGGTGAAAAACTGAAAAGACTCGTTTTCAGTAAATACCGGATAAATACAACTAAAAATCCTCACACCGTGTATTCTTACCACCATCTTGATGATAAAGTTGAGTTTTTGACCATCTGACCTCACAAAGTTCATGTCAGGTCACAGGAGCATACACTGATTGTTTTGCTTTTCACTGAATTGAGATAAAGCTCTTATTTTGCTTGTATTCTGCTTATATTGTCACGGGGAGTCGACAATATAATTATACAATATTTGCAAATATTTGGGGCCGGGGTGGCCTAGTAGCTTCGTTGCCAGTCTACGGATCGGATAGCATGAATTAACGTGGGTTCAATCCTCATGGCGTGAAACCGCTTTCCGTGTCCGATCTGACCCGGTGGAGAGGATCCTTAAACACCCACGCCAATGCTTCCTGTAATTGGGCAAGTGTGCCTGTTGGGAGTGGCCCTAATAAAAAGTATTTGTGCATATTCAGCTGAGAATACCTTCATGTTCTCCAAATCGTACTCTGGGCCACTTTCCAGCATCATGTTGCAATGCTTAACCCGTGACCTCTGAGAGGTCATCTGTGGCTAGTTAAGCAGTTTTCGGACTTATGTAAATAACTTTGCATGAAATGATGACATAGCTTTTATTTTAATAAAATTGCGTCCAAATTGCTATTGCAAGTTCATTAATATGCATATTGACTATGCAAGATTAACAAGTGACCTTGAACTGACCTGAGGTCAGGTCATTTTTGTGTTTTGATCTAACACGGTCATATTATACATCATTAGATTTTCCGTGACGAGAGAAAGCGAATGGTGCCTAAAAATTAATCTAACTCAACTCTGTCAGACGCTAGAACCCAAAAACTATACTCTAAATCCAACTATCTTTGACCTCAATATGACCTCAATATTGAACTGAGCTAAAAAGTGGCTCATACGGTTACCTCATGTATTTGTACGAGCTATCCACCAGCGTTCAAATTTTTTGCTATTCCGTATAGGGACCGAGTTCAAGGGGGGTATTCAAACACCCCCACCAGGGCGAAGCTGGCTCGGAGACCCACCAGAGCGCGGGTTAACATGTGCATCGCTGGGGTCCCTGGCATGACGCGCCCCGCTGTTGGGGGGTGGTTTTCGCCCCCCCTCCGTATCTCATTTCCCAGGAAAGCTAAATAAAAATTACAGACAGTGTTCTAAAGCTCCTGACGAGACAAAGAGAAATTATAGGTAGCATTCTTTATTTTAGATCAATATTAAGATCAGGACAGGTCAAAGAAGGTTCCATAGGCTTTTAACAGAGCAGTTTACGTTTCCACCTCTAGATATTTACTCAACAAAGCTAGAGCCAATATTTATGCATCATTGGATTCCTATAATCGTGAAAAATCGAATGATGTATAATATGACCTTGCTACGTCAAATTGTGAAAACTACCTGACCTTGAGCTAGGTCAGTGTCACAGGGTAACCTGGTATGGTCATGTTGCATATCAATCGACTCCCCATGACAATATAAGCACAATGCAAGCAAAATAAGAGCTTTATCTCAATTCAGTGATAAGTTATTAGCAGAAAAATCACTGCATGTTCCGGTGACCTGACATGACCTTTAACCCGCGCCCCACCGGAGGTCCGGCGCCACCTTCGCCCACCGGGGGCCATCGATGGCCCCCTTTAACTCCGAAAATATGGGGGTTATTAAAAATCAGCGAAGTGCATTAGAAAGCTCGCGTGAATTCAGTAAGAAATTACTTCACATGCTTAAGCACTCAGGTCAATGTTTGGACCTCCAGAGGTCAAGTTAGGTCAAGATAGGCTATTTTCACTCAAATATGCAATGGTTAAGCAAACTGGGCATAACTCTTATACCATTAGAGCTATTGAGAGCTGGTAAAATACATTTGATAGGAAAATGCCAGACCTTTTCCGCTATTAAGAAGTAATGACCTCCCACCAGTGGTTTGACCTCCAGAGGCCACCTCGTGACCTAATATGACCAAAGGTCATGAAAGGTCAGAAAGTGACCTTGCCGTATATTAAATGAAAGTCAGTGACGAGACATACACGACGGTGTTTTATTCAGTGATCTAGCGTAATTAGGTCAAAAGTTATCGTCAAAATACTCTTTTTGACCCCTGGTGACCTTGGATCACCTCGGAGAGGTCACAGGGCAAATATGGCCCTTGGGATTTGTGAAAGGGTGTCCAAGAACGCTTTTCTGAGCAAACTGAGCATTTACAATGGTTTTTGTGAGTTTTAGATCACGAGGCAGCTTTTCCCCATGGTTTTTCAATGGGAGAGGGTCACCTCGTGACCTGACCTCAGGTCACGAAATCGAAAAATCCCGGATATACACCTTATAGACCCCGGAGAGGTCATAAAGTGTATGAAGTTTCAAATTGATCGAGGTAGAAATGTAGCTCTTATAGAGCTCAAAAATTGATGTGAGGTGGCCTTGGTTGACATCGCCTGATGACCTGACCTTGGGTGACCCGGAGTAAAACTTTTAGGGATGTTTGGAAAATGATGGAGTGAAAGGTAGAGCTCTCAACCGTGGTGCTGCGCCTCGTCGTCTTTCTGCTATCCCGAAAAAAACCTTAGGGGCCATCGATGGCCCCGGTGGGTTGAGGGTTAAGAGGTTAGATGGTCAAAAACTCATTTTTATCGTCAAGATGGTGGTAAGAATATACGTGGTGAGGATTTTTAGCTTTATCTATCTGGTGTTTACTGCAAACGAGCCCTTTCAATTTTTCACCATAGACTTATAATGGCCTGACCAAAAAAGCGACCCCACCTTAGGTCACCAATATCAAAGTTCCGAGACAGCAGATTCATAGACCGTTATGACCTTATCATATTGTGAAAGTTTCAAACTGATCGGTTGCGAGATGTTTCTTAGGCGCCGCTTCAAACTCGTGATTTTAGGTTTTGAGGTCGGGTCACTTGGCCTTGAATAGCTTCTTGACCTGATATGACTTGACCTAAAATTATTTGGTTAAATGCGTAAAATTAAGTAAGGGATAAGGTACTGTAAGTTTCGTTGATTTGCGTTTCTTTGTTTTTGCGTTATCTGGGGAAAACCAGGAGGGGGCGAATTTCGTCCCCCAGCGGGGCGCGTATAAATACGTGCAATGGCGGGGTCTGAGCCACTCTCGCTTTGACGGGGAGGGGGTGGGTACCCCCTCCCGCCCAAAATCTCGGGGACCACGCTAAATAGCGAAAAACAGTAAGCGGTGTTGGGTAACCCATCCACTTTTGTATGGAAAATATTTAGACAATTTTTTGTCAGGTCACATTTAAGGTCAATAGAGGTCAAGACATGCTGTCATAGGGATAACATGTAAAGGAAGGTTTTCCGTCATTACATCGGAACAAGTAAATATAGAGCAAAACAGTTTTAACCTTTGGAATCCTCGCAGCAAGCCAAATCTAATGATGTATAATATGGCCTTGCTAGGTCAAATCAGGTCAGATATGGCATTTGACCTTACTTGAGGTCACCTCAAAATCAAATTAGATAAAAATGCATATCATTAGACCCGCAAAGACGAGGCCAATCTAATGATATTAAAATAAACGTTCTGTCACCATCCATTATCAAGTTATTCAGTTCAAACCATATTCCCCATGTATCTTCAATGGAGAGGTCATGGCTCGTACTTGACCTTAGGTCATCGATATAAAATACCGGAACATATTTTAGAGCAATCTAGGGGCCCATTATGTGATATGAGTTTTAAGACGCGCATTGACGGGGGTCTGAGCCACCTTCGCATTGACGGGGGTATAGTACATATATTGACGGGGGGTATAGTATAGCCAGGGTCTGGCTATACTAGGACTGAGAATTATTGATATTTACTCCACGATTCTAATGAAGGGCTGTGCCCGAATATATAATCTTCAGTGTTTTTTACATTTCCGGATTCGAGGGGAGAGGCCAGGGAACATCTTAACAACTCATCATCATGCTCCTCGCCGCAGCACTTCAAAACTTATCAACGCTTATATCATTTCTGGTATTTTTGATATCGACGACCTAAGCTAAGGTAAGGTTCGAGCCATGACCTCTCTATTGGAAAAACAGGGTAAAAATATGTTAACTGAATTACTTGGTAATGTATTGTGATAGAGCATTTACTTTAAATACTTTACATTTGCTCCGAATTTTCAGTTCTAGTGACATGCATTTTACCTAATTTGACCTTGACTTGACATCAGGTCAAGCCAAATCCCATATTTGACCTGATGTTACCTAGCAAGGTTATCGTATATATCATTCGATTCGGCTTGCAGCGGGGATTCCAACGCTCTATCTGTACTTGTTCAGATGCAATGACCGAAAACCTTTATTTACATGTTACCCCTATGCTAGCATTTTTTACCTCTAGTGACTTTAAATGTGACCAGACAAAAATGGTTGAAATATTTTCGATAGAGAAGGGGATGGGTTACCCAACACCTCTTACCGTTCTCTGCTATCTAGCGTGGTTCTCGAGATCTTGGGGGGCAGATACCCCCGTCAAAGCGAAGGGGGCTCAGACCCCCCGTCAATGCGCACGCTAAAATGTAGCAGTCCGGTTATTCCGAAATTTATCGAAGTATTACAACATTCGAAATAATATTATGTTTGTTGAAATTTTTCGCGGCTGGACAGCATTTATGAAACACTGCACACTGAAACTGATTATTTACGTGGTTGCATATATTCTTACTGTTAAGTAGATCGAAGTTTCCATTGGTCAAGCGAAAGTGAGCAGTTCTTTTCTAATCAATAGTGGATATGTACACATAGGTCTTTCATAACTAACCTCTGTGCAGTTCATGCTAGCCAGATTATGGACATGTAATATAGTATCTGCCCAACTCTACAATCCTCGCCCGCCAATTTCGGCCTGTTAATCAGCTACCTAACGTGAATTGCAGCTTACTGCAGTAGCTACGACCATGCAGACGCCCTCTGCTATGTTTATGGAACAGTTAAATGTCTGTGGACACGAACGCAGGGCGCATTACCGACCCATAGGTTACATTAACTGATAATTACCAGCCACATATTATCTGCAGAGATCGTCATATGGGTAAATTGTATACAGTAATTCATGAAACACAGACTAATTGTGTAATAATAAAGAAAATTGGTTTGCCCAAACTCTATATACACACATTCGTGTACTTTCAGAGCAGGTTCACCTTTACGTACTGGCCATTCATCATCACGCATTGCTTGTTGAAACGGAGAAAACTATTTTGTATTTGAAGATTTAGAAACTTGCATTGTGTTCCTTTGACTTATACTTTTTAAAAGCATACCAAAAACAATATCAGACCCATCTTCATTGTTTAACCCTCGCCCCACCGGGGGGGCCATCGATGGCCCCCCTAAGGTTTTTCCGGGATGGCAGAAAAACAACGAGGCGCAGCACCGCGGTTGAGGGCTCTACCTCTTACTGCATCATTTTCCCATCATCCCTGAAATTTTTTAGCCCGGGTCACCCAAGGTCAGGTCACCAGACGAGGTCAACCAAGGTCACCTCACTTCACCTTTAGAGCTCTGTAAGAGTTACATTTCAAAGTCGATCGATTTGAAACTTCCTACACTTCATGATCCCTCCAGGGTCTACAAGGTGTATATCCGGGATTTTTCGATTTCGTGCCCTGAGGTCAGGTCACGAGGCGACCTCTCCCATTGGAAAAGCATGGGGAAAAGCTATTTCATGATATAAAAGCCACAAAAATGATTGCAAATACTCAGACTGCTCAGAACAACGTTTTTGGACACCCTTTCACGGATCCCAGGGGTCATATTTGCCCTTTGACTTTTCCAAGGTCATCCAAGGTCACCAGAGGTCAAAAACAGTATTTCGACAATAACTTTTGACCTAATTGAGCTAGAGCGGTGAAACAAACACCATCGTGTTTGTCTTGTCACTGGCTTTCATTTGATATACGGCAAGGTCACTTTTTGACCTTTCGTGACCTCAGGTCATATTAGGTCACGAGGTGACCTCTGGCGGTCAAACCACTGGCGGGAGGTCTTTACATTCCACATAGCGGAAAAAGTACTGGCAATTTGCTATCAAATGTACTTTACCAGGCCTCAATAGCTCTAATGACATAAGAGTTATGCCCAGTTTGCTTAATCATTGCATATTTGAGTGAAAATAGCCGATCTTGACCTAATTTGACCTCTGGAGGTCAAACCATTGACCTGAGCACTAAAACATGCGAAGTAATTTCTTACTGAATTCACGCGAGCTTTCTATTGCACTTTGCAGATTTGCGCTAACGCAAATATTTTCGGAGTTAGAGGGGGCCATCGATGGCCCCCCGGTGGGGCGAAGGTGGCGCCGGACCCCCGGTGGGGCGCGGGTTAAGATGGCAAAGTAATATTGTAATTTATAACATCTTAGTTGTTAAAATAATCAAATCCCAGTTATAAATCCGAAAATTCAACCAAGAGGGCCTCCGATCCACCTTTTCGCCATGTTGGAAAGGGAGGTTCAAATACCCTCTCGATTTCGGCTTCTATGCGGGATGGCGAAACAATAAACACTGGTCGATAGCCCGTAATACATGATAAAGAAAACATATTGGTTAGTTTTTGACTCAGGTCAATACCGAGGTCAGAGGTGATATATGTTCTTTGCCCGTGACAGGTCAAATAGTTTAAAAATAGAAAATATTCACAATTTGTTATATATACTTGTAATTTTAGATAAATTTTAGCTCTTTTGGCTCTAACATCTGACTGGATTGAGTTACAGTCAATTTTTAAACAACATTCTGCTCATCTCGTAACGGAAAGTCAAATGTGATGATTTGACTATACTAGGCCCAAAGGTAAAAATAGGCTGACCTTGGGTCAGGTCAATATCGCCACCTGACCGGACATGTCCAATATGTACAACAATCGATTCACAATGACAATCCATACGTAATCGAATCGAAACGAACTTAAGTAGTCCCAAATGACTTCTCAGAGTTTTCAGGTCTAAACTTGCAAGGTGACCAATGGCCTAAGATGCTACGAATAATTCGAGAATAAGAAGCTTTTCTCAGATGCTTCAAGAGAAATACATCATTTTCGGACAATTCACGTTATTCCCACTCATTTCCCATGGAGCGGTCATGATCCATACTTGACCAATTGGCCATTGATATAGAAAATCCCGTTGTCACAACTTGTGTTACTCGGTGGTTTTACTACGTGATATTAATACTAAGCCTGCACATTTCACCTATTTTCATTGGTACCACTTGAAACATTTTTAGTACGTTTTACAGCGCCGTGCGAAAAAAATCAAGTGGGTGTGTTTTAACACTCCCGCTTGGGCGAGGCAAAAGGTAGGCTCTCCAACCTTCAGTGATTCGCCGGGGCTGCCTGGCTGCGCCTGTTTTGGAGGAGTTTCTCAGACCGCTTTCTTTCTTTTCTTTAAAGTTATTTCTCACGCTGAGGTTATGAAAAGAAACGTGTTCGTTATGGACGTAAATGCACGATCCATAAACCACAAACCAGTTTGACTGTACTGTGAATTTTTGTTGTGAAGAAACCCTAACTGTTATGTCAAAAAACCTTCACTGGCCAGTTCTTATTTCTGAAAAAGTGTCAGAAAACCCTATAGCTAACGTGTCCGAAACCATAACTGTTATGTCACAAATCCTAAGTGGCGGGTCAAAAATCCTAGCTGGCGGGTCCAAAAGCTATTGTGACAGAGCTACATTGCACAGTTGTAGTGTTTTCCTAGTTGTTTAATGTTTATGAGCCATGTTTTTAACAGTAAAACCTGACGTTTAGAATGACTACGTTTTACTTTTGGTCGCTGCGACTACGGCTTAACCCGAAAGCCTATCAATGTCCGATTACGTTCGATTCTACGTTCTGTTTAACACGCGCATTGACGGGGGTCTGAGCCACCTTCGCATTGACGGGGGACGGGTACCCGCCCCCTAAGATCTCGAGAACCACGGTAGGTAGCGAAAAACAGTAAACGGCGTTGGGCTGCCCATCCACTTCTCCATCGAAAACATTTGAAACATTTTTTGTCAGGTCACATTTAAGGTCACGAGAGGTCAAAGCATGCCCGTCATAGGGATAACATGTAAATTCAGTTTTTCGGCCATTAAATCTGAACAAGTAAAGATAGAGCAAAACGACTTAAACCATATGAATCCTCTTAGCAAGCCGAATCGAATGATATATAAGTTGACCTTGCTAGGTCAAATCAAGGATTTGACCTGACCTGAGGTCAGGTCAGGGTCAAATTATATAAAATGCATATCATTAGAACCGCAAAGCCCAGGCGAGTCTAATGCAGCTAAAATAAATGCTCTATCACCATCCGTTACTGAGTTATTCCGTAAAAACAATTTTCCCATGTATTTCCAATGGAGAGGTCATGCCTCGTACCTGACCTTAGGTCATCGATATCAAAAATACCGGAACATATTTTAGAGAACTCGGTGGGGCCATTATGTGATATGAGTTTCAATCGGATAAGTTAACCCTGCTCCGACTTATGCTATCTTAAACTTTTTTTGAGGTCGGGTCACTTGACCTGTAATGGTGACCTGACCTGAGATGACCTAACCTTAAAATTTTCACAGAAGTTGTAAAAATGATGAGGAAAAGGTATACCAAGTACGGCGGCGCTACGCGCCGCCGTTTTTCTGCTATCTCCGAAAAACCCGAGGGGGGTACCCGCCCCCCGTCAATGCGCGTGTTAAATCACTTATGCATAATAGCCTGACATTTATTTATTTATTTATGCAATCACCCACTATTTTATTTCAGTCACAAGCGAACGCGTGTCTTATCATTACCTCAGCGTGAGAAATAAAACCAAAGGTTTATGTGACGACCTTTGAGAACGTGTGAATCTATTGTAATCAGGCTTATGTTTACTGGATGAATTACAGCAGCACAAAAGTTATCCTCCCACCTGGCCACTGTGATTTTGATGGAGTTGGCTGGCATACAGACACCCCAATCAAGTGGTAAGGCGTGGGATGGACGAACCACGACACCAGACGGCTAATGAGTGCGGAACGACCCTTCAAACGAAATCACTCCACCCCTGCTCTTGACAGACACCGCTGTTTTAACGGAGACTTTGCCTCCTGGTGACCTCTCGGCGGCGATCACAAATGACCCTTAATTGACGCATAGGACGCATATTCACATCGTTAGAGCAGAATCACAAGCACCCGTTAACAGGGCTGAAGATCCTAAGAATCACGTTTAGTGTTATCAAAGCATGTGAAATGAAAGCACTGAAAAATTCATCAATTCAAGGAGCAACACAATCTTAATATCAGCGGTCTCTGGCGATAAAAACATGTATAGCGATACCAAAATATATTGCAACTTCAGAATTGATCCACGCAGGCAACACTCGAGAATCCAAACGAAATCAGGCCCAAAATAAAAATAAGGAGGAAGTGCCCAAAAGTTACCACAAAGTGTTCAGGGGACTGGTGCACTGAAGGCTCGGCTTCTGAGAGACTGCGGGCGTGGCGGTCAACTTTGGTTCAGAAGTCGTTAGACCCGCTCACCTGCAATGTAGCCGTAAAATATCAGCCTCCGGCCAGGCCACCAGCGAAGTCGACAGCTCCAGTTCCATGCTGCTGGTAAGGCTGCAGAGATATAGCCTTGGAAAAGCACCGCGGGGTACTGGATGATCTGAACTGTGCCAAGTACTTAGAGGATGGAAAAGGTTTGATACGATCTACACATTTCTTCTGGACTCATATACTTTTCCCTGGTCTTAGATAGCCATTTGGTCAACAGCCGACTTGCAATGAGACAAACTTTGACATATTAGTCCTAAATGTGGATTTCTAACAGGATTGTTGATTACTGTCCGGAAAATAGTGTGCTTTTACAATTCGACAAGAAAACTAGCCCGGACCGGCTCTTGAGGACAAATTTCTGAACAAAAATCTCAGCATGAGTAGGACAATTCTACAATGTCCGCCCCCAGGTGGCCACCTTTGACTGCCCGTTCGTTGTTGATGACCAGGGGGATGGTCTGGTCTGACGTGCACAGATGCCACAGGGGTTTCAGCGCATCGCATGATTGATCTGGATGCATTGCGCCCTTGCAGGCACTTTTTGCCGGCCCCGCCTCCAGATTAAACGCAATCGCCTGCCCTGCAGCCTGTTATCGGGAGCGCCAATTGCACCGTCGCTTTTTACTGAGCACGTCAATCCTCACGCAGCCCTGTTTCAGAGGCGTATCAAGGTAGCCGAAATCTACACCTTTGGGACGGAGAATCATCGTAAGTATACGGCGATTTGGGGTTGTATGCTGTGATATCGACTTTATGTTTCAGCAATGTTCTTTATTTAATGAATGTATAGATGGCTGTCTTTCTCTGCCGCCGTCCGTATTCAGCTGGTCGCCGAGCGTCCCGCTCGAGATAGTCTGTCGGATGGTGAGGGAAGGGGAGGCAGGATGGGCCTCGAGAAGTCGAAAGTGAGCCTGATGCATGGAGCCAGCGTGTTTACGGCCGCTTTTTACGAGGGGAGGTGGATCCGACGCACCGGACCAGAGTCGGCGAACCAGAGGTGTGTCGGAGGACCACAGCAAACAGCCCTCACCAAATCCTCCACTGCGAATATCTGCTGTTTGGGCTGCGCACGCACTACTAAGCTGCCAGTGGGTCGGAAATAGATGAAACACGGCATGGTGGGGAACTTAACACCTGTATCCCACTGACAATTTCTTGTTCTGTCACTTTTGGTCAATTTCGGATTAGCTGGACACCAGGTGGTGCCTTTCTTGGCAAATCGAAGTTGGTTTGCTGAGACTCCGGTGGGTTTTTTTCTGACAAACACGTGGCCATTAAGTACCCGGCGCGGCAGTTAGCGCCAGGTCTGGTGTCACGTACCACGGGAGGCCGCGGTCGTCTCTTATACACACAGAAACCCAGGCTCTTCCGGGTAAGGACGCATGGTTTGGCTCAAGTGTCAATATTCGCGAGCACGTCCCAAGTTTGACCAGTATCCCATGAAAACAAGCATGTGGACACATGGCTAGCGGCTGCTGAGTGTGAATGATAATTAGTCCAATCGAGGTTCAAAGCTATCGAGCCGCTTTTGTTACCGGTAAAACAGGTAGTCTAACTCGGCAGTCTTGAAATAAACAAAAGGATCCGTTTAACATTGTGTGCTCTAAAAAGTCAGCTAAACAAGAAGTTCAAGCATACGAATGACTATAAAAGACACTGATGTGAGATTTTGCAGTTTCAGACATCGTGTAATAACATGAAGAACATTTAGAGTTTTTTGCTCTCAGGCACTACGTATTCCTTGCTCGGCATAATTTTTTTCGTCTGTTTGCTGGGATCTTTAAGAATTTAAATAACTTTTTATATCTAATACTGGATCTCTAAAGCTTTGAGTAGTTCTACCACGGTTTCTGAAATGATGACTAATCCATGGGGTCCAGTTTTCTTATGCGGTTAACCGCATTCATTGAATTCACAGCTACCTGCAGTTCCGTATGTGTTTGAGTCTTAGCGATTAATATCATACAGGTCTTTCACATGCGCCCGTTTGTGATTAAAATCTGAGCTTCTCTTCTGCCTTGCATCAAATCCCAACAGTTTCAAGCATTCTGCTTATATGTTTTTTAAATTAGATTATGGTGATCTGTGTGAGACGATATAGGAATTGCGAAACGTGAGTAAGAAGATGACACGGAGCAAATACTTCTCAGTTATGTTTGTCACGATATGGAATGAAATGAATTTGTCTAATGGGACGGAAAACGTTATAAGGTGGGAGTTTTTATCCGATATGCATTCCGAGGGGGAGAGAGCTGGACTATGCTTAAAACGTGCACTGCAGGGGCCTCGGAGGCCCCCACCTATTTTTCTTGGATGGCCGGAGAACCGCTTGTAGTCGAAAAATAATGCTCAGCCATGTTTAACATAATTTTATAGTGCATCGATTGGTGCAAGAATTTTTAAAAACAGTCGAAAATATTTTTACTTAAAGGCTTTCAAAGTCAGACTTCTATTTTGAGAGCGCCACAATCGCGCAGTCGGACTAGTTTGTTTGCATTGGAGACCAAGTGGTAACATCATGACGTCATATAAATGAGATGATATGTTAAGAGCACCTCACATGAAGGTCAAGGTCAATGTCATATCAGCACTTCAAAGGTCATTGATTCCAGTACTTTCGTTGAAATGGCGTTGCTCGGTTTAACGCATACTATGCTATGATGTCATAGTTAAGGTAACTCAGTGTGAAGTTCAAGGTCAAATATCAAGGTCATAGTTCATGGGTAACGGTCAGTCCTCATTTGGTGCCAACAGTCGATATATTGCTAGTTACACTGTACATTATAGGTAGTATACAATATTGTCACCTCGTAGGTCAATGACCTTGACTGATCTTGACCCAAAAATTGTTGTAAATATTTTTTTCGAACTTTCCTCTATGACCGTGGTCCGCCTTTAGCTTCTTCCCGTACTTTTTTCCGCATACTCATCACATTTTCCGACAGGTCCCCAGCATGGCCAATATTTGACCCTATTGTTTCGTTTGACCTTGAGATATGGACCTTTGTCAATGCAAATCGGCTATGATATAGATCACCGTAGCCTCCACCCACCCACTAAACCGGCGTTTTTCTACGCTTCTTAGTTTTTGAGATCTCAGGGGGTCTACCAGTCCCCTCTCTAGTGCGCTTTAGTGTCAGATCCTTCTCCGGGGCGCGTGTTAAGTGAGGATAGATGATATGGATGCTTACACACTTACCATGCTGATCAGTCTCGGGCTTCGAAATTTCGGCATATTATAGGCTTAAACTCTTATGAAATGAAATTACCTCTGCCAAGTGGTCGGAAACCGGCGTGCTTTCTGTTATGAAGTGTCGGCGTACTGCCTGCGGCAGTGTCAAATTAACATGTTGGTCTGCGGGCCGGCGTCTGCCGGCCGGTGCCGCAGCGAAGACCCGTTCTCGCCTCGCACCAGCCGCCGGCGCCCGCCGCCGCCGGATCGTCATTACCCACTTCCGGCGGAGACGCGAACAGCGGCGGGGGTCAGCGCGTGTGGTGAGGGGTCGACGGGAGCGACCCCGCCGGCGCCGCCTCCCGTGCAGCATGGTCATAGACTGGAGCAGCAGCCGTCCTTCCCTGCAGAACTACCGCCGCTGCCGCTGCTGCTGCTGGCGCCCTCCTCAGGTAACGCGCCTCTGCTGCCTATAATGGACCCTCACGCGAGCCCTAGGGGCATGGCTGAGTCAGGTCAGCACTGATGTCTCCGGCACCACAGATGTTGCACGGTGATGCCCCTTGTCATGTGCCTCCGTAATGGCGTCGCTCGGGTGTGCATGTTGCTCCCAGCACCAGAAGGCAGCCTTCAGGGCTTGAGCTGGCGATCGAGAGCGAGAGGGATCTCGGGACAGGGTGACGGGTGGGCTCCCACCACGCGACCGAGCCTCGCGATCGAGATGAGAGAGGTGAGAGATGGCCTGAGCTTGGTCAGTGTCTCAGAAATCTTGACTCCCAGCAAGAGCCTTGAACTTGAATTTTCTATTAGGCTTAGGTGGTTGAGATGTTTGATTTGTTAGTTGTTTTATTTTGGGTTATCCATCGAGCTCTCAGGAAAATTCCATCCCATAAGCGATAGAACAAGTAAATGAAGTTAGATCAAAGGCCTCAGGCTATATCAAACATTTGTCAGCAGTATAAACTGGTAATAACCACCTCCTGCTTTCTGAGGGAACCAATGAGTATTCCCTTAGGTATTGGATATGTAGACAGAAATATATACACGGGAATGTTGTCATACAGAAAGGAAAAACCGACACCAGGGATGAACAAAGGGTGTGCAGGGCTTCAAGGGGCCACCTCAGGGCTGTTCACAATGTGCGTTGCATAGAGTTCATTATGCATAGTGGGCAGCAAAGTTGCAGAGGATGATGGTTCAGGCAAAAACCGGAATAACCCCAGGTGTTGTATGAATGAAACGTGTTCTCTTATGGTCTTGATTTATTTGCCCCCTGCAGTTTGGCAGTAAAATGGTAAGTCTGTAATCCGAGACATGCACGAACCACGCCAGAGAGGTGGTGGCTGACAAGGCCGATTCTGCACAATGAATGGCCCTGTCTAAAAATAGAACTGGTACCATTGCTTAGATATTGTACAAAACATAATAAGCACATGCACGGTGTTGTTAAATAATTGTTCTAAGTGAGCCAAAGTCACCATTGATAATTATTCTAGCAAGCGAGTAGTTTGGATAAATAAGAGAAGCAAACTTGAGATCGTCTCAAGGCCGGAGTTGACACAATTAGATAGTTAGGCATAAGGACAAAATAGCGATCGACAGTAGGTTCAAAATCAAACCACACATTTCGAAATACAGATGAAGCGTGTAGCGAATATTTTAATTAGCAACTCGTCCTTCAATTGCACAGCGACCATCAGTGATACAATATTGGTACTGTGTTCAGTTTCTACAAAACGAGAGCCCCCCGCAGAAAACCGAAACCGCGTCACAGTTGCCAGATTTTAACATGCAGCCCAATGGCCCGATGTTAGTAGTTGCCAGAAAGTTGCCGCCTAGATGCCGGAAATGGACAGTCAATTTTTCGAGAAATACATGATTGTGGGCATATTTAAGGCATTAAAGATAACGCAGATACGTTATCAAGTACTTTCCGTCCATTTTGTCAGGTTAAATAATATTTAAAGTTTGAGTATCTTCGATTTAGCGGTCCCTATTTCTTTGAATTTAGTATCAAGTACGCCTAAAAGCTACTAGAAAAGTACTAAATGAGTAAAAAATAAACGTAGCTGGGCAGCAATTCTATCAAACTACGCAACAGCGACAAGACAAGTTCGCAATGTTTGTGTGATGTAGAGCCTCCAAAAAATTTGAACAAGTGGGAAGCACTTCGTGAGGGCATATTTATTAGGTATATCTGAGATAGTTGCAGGCTAAAACTAGCTGAATAAATAGTGCTGCCCATGGCTAATCTAAGATGAATGAGGCTACTGATTCTGATGCACCACACATCAAACTTGGTTTTCATTCCTTAGTTTGCTGTGCCTACCTTATTTGTGCCCTAGATCAGGATTGGTTAGGTAGATTTGGAGCTGGAGGAAGTTGGGAGAGTTGGCGCCAGCAGCAGACTGGCAACAACAGTAATTCAGGTGAGGTTTCATGATCAAATTATCATGTCAATATTGTACAGATAGCAAATGTGCCAATGCAGTCCTCCACAAAGTGTTAAAACACACCTGAGGGCCTGGCACAACCACTAGAGGGGGCCTAGTAGACCCCCTTCTCATCTCAGAAAATCACAGAAAATTCAGAAAGAAAGAGACTTGAAAACGCTGGTTGGGGGTGTGTTGCTTACTACCAGTGGTAGTAACAACACACAGGACCTGAACTGCCTGGAGTTAAAGCAGGATTTGACTTATACACTGGATCTTCTTGGTATGAGACTCCAATACCTCTGTACCTATTAGGCCAATAGACATAATTTACATCTATGCAGGGTAGCTGCCTCGGAGTTTTTACTGCAAGAAGGAACGACCAGGCAGGTGATAATCAGGTGTTGGGGGAAATTTTAAGCATTTGATCTGGCTTTAAAAATGCTACCTAAGGTCCACTTTACCAACACATTTTAGGTAGATCCAAATCCTATGGTGACATTGACATTTTTGTCCCTTTGTTGATATGTGAATGGAAGTTCAGTGGGGGTGGGGGAAGCTGTGATCAGGGTTCCCAATGTGTGTAGGTGTACGCTCCCATTTATAGATTAGTTTCCAATAATAATTTTCATGATAATTGCCACATTTAATCATGGGAAATGTACCATAATTGGAAACACTCCTTCCAAAATGGAAACTTCTTCAAAAGGGAAATGCATGTCATTGGGGAAACTGCAGTCAGAGTTGCCAATAATAGTTATGATCCCAGCACTGAAAACAATGATCCATAATTGGAAATTTTCCTTCCAAAACATAAACATGATCTAAAAAGAAAACACAGTTTAATACTTTCATGCGGTAATGGCTTGGTGCTTGAACCTTGTCAGTTGCAAAAAGTAAGAGACAGGTAGATGACATTCAGCATATTGGAAATAGTATTCAAGTATAAAATTATCATTTCCAGCTTGTGTGACAGAGGAGGCATATGTCGCATTGAGTTTGTACAGCCAGTATACTTTCTGCACCTCTGCTTGAGATGCTCTTCGCCCAGTATGCAATAGCATGTTTTAGAACTGCCTGGTTTGAGCCAGTTTCCTAAACGGTGGATCATGTCCTCATTTGGGAGTCAAGAGGCTCATTTTGTGGGGTAAAAAACCTATCAAGTCTGGAAATCCATGAGTGTCACCCCAAGAAAGTTTGGTTGAGCTCTCCTTGGTTCAGGCAGGTTGATCCATGATACCCTGACAAGTGGCGTTTAATGATGCGGGCGTTTCAATGACAGCAGAGTATGATATCTCGTGATAACACGTGCGCTATGTATGATTCTCCCCAATTAGGACATTTTAGTCACCAAATATTGCTCCAAAAAGTCCAGCACTGGCCAAGAATGAAACATAGCTAACCCATATTCATGTCAATCACCTGGCTACCCCTATTCCTGTCAGGAGAGTAAGCAGTGAACTTTCACATTTGTATCACGGGAAACCCCGTACATAACAAAGCTGTGTCAATTTCCATTCATGCGTCTGTGTGATGTGTTTCTACCATGAGAATCACCCAAAGAAATTTGAACAACAATCTGAGCCTAGAAAGCAATTGTCACTGCGCTATCTTCGAAACGGAATAAGAAATTGGGGACTACTTGAAAAGGAAATACCTTCATATGTACTTTTAGTTTTTGTTTCTATTATAATTTTGGGGCTAAACAACACACCAACTGTCATTGTCGTAGGGCGTCGCCAACTCCTTCCCTGTTGGAAGGGTTTCTCGAGAGCCAGCCTGCTCCTTGTTCAGGGAAGCCACCGGGACTTGAAGCGGGGTGGGCTACGTGGAAGCCATTTGCGCTGACCACTCCACTACAGCGCTCCCTGCTTCTATTACGAATCACAGTCTCCCACAGAAAAATGTCAAATATTTGCCGTATTGGTAAACATTCACTGGGGGACAATGTTTTTTTCTTCTAAAAGATATTAATGTTTATGGGTGAGGTAATATAATCCTTCGACTGCTGAATTTGAATAATCACGTGCGGGAGGGGCGGGAGGGGGCTGGAATCCAATACTTTAAAAGGCTTAGTCGGCGCAGTCGGAAGTGATGGTGGCACCTGTCCGTGACTCTGTCACGTTTCCCACCGTCTGGCATTTCCCTGGCGGCTGCACGCGGTGGCAGTCGTTGCCCTGAGTCAACACAGTGCCCTGGGCGGTGTTTGCGGGCCGCTGTTTGGCGCTGCCGTATCATTAGTCAGTGTCGCACACAGTCACACACGCCCCCTGCGTCACCCGACACCCTTCTGTGTGTCAAGGCCAGGTCACTTCTGCCCTCCCACCTTGTCTCATCCCCCGGCTCGCATATTTCAGGGTCGCCCCCGCATCCGCCCCCTGTCGCACGCCGTTTGGTCATGGCGCGCTTTGTTCGAACCTGGCGCTTCGGCGCGCTGCATATCTGCGCCCTTTGATGGAGCACAATTAATCAGCATTTCGGATGGCACGGCGGTGGGATGATTGGGCAGATTTGGCGCTCCTTTCGTCTCTGTTCGGGATTAGGTCTTCTGCGCCGCGACTGTGAGCTCGGAGGAAACAACCAGTTTATCCGCTTGGTCTATTACAGCTGATGGAAGCCACGAAATATGGAAACACTCAGAAATCCAGCCGTCAAAAAGTGCGGCACGAAAAGCCAGAGCGTGAATAACGCTCCATGCTATGTCTCAGCCGCCGGTTATTCCTGATTCCGGTTACGCCTCTGTTTTGTTTTGTCAGAGCTATGGCGCCGCGAGAGTTCTAGGGAGAAGAGGGGGAGAGGCCAGCTAACGCGCACTGCAGAGTATTACGGCACAATGGAGGTTCGGCGCAGGTCAGCCTGAGCAAACAGTCGGAGGCCGGCCGAGGCGGCGACGCTCAGGCCCAGAAGAGGGCGCGGCTCCACTCGTGACAAACGAGCCGGGCGGACCCGAGTGCCCGGCTGGGACAGCCGCTGACACAAAAACGGCACAATTCCCTGCGCAAACAACGCCTGCGTGAGCCTTCGCGCGGCACGGTCGCACTGGACTCGTAGAGATGGGATGCGTTTGGATAGGGACATTTGCGTGCTTAGCGTCGGTTTTTGCTTATTTGTCTGCAAAATTAAGCATTATGTGTGTGGGGGCTAAAATATTACAACAGCATCCAAATTTTAGCAAATAGAAAATTACAAAAATGAATTTTGGGAATAGACTTCAGCCATTGCATTATATTCATTGTAATCCTCATATATGCTTATCACTTCCATATGAAATGACCTTCCCGGTGTACAATCAAAGAAATTCAACAGGGATAGCATATGCAGCATGTGCTAGCATTCAGTTCTGCCTTCACTAGTAAGTCATAATCATCTTGAACATGTCTTCCCTTAAGCCGGCGTTTTGCTGTCTGACGACGCTGGCTGTTCTACCCGTGCCCTTTACTTCAGCTGGGGCCAGGCTGCAGTATGAGGTGGCTCCACAGCTAAACAACTACCTAGCACGCTCTGTGTGCACCTGAGCCAGTTGAAGATCAGCCGTACGGCTGGCTGTGGTTTCCCAGCATCCGTTCACAGTATAGGAATCGGTCTCGCAAGCTACAGCGAGCATTTCGTGAAAACAGTACCTACATTCATAGCTCACCCATGTGGAAGTCAAGTTATATAATTGTATTGATATCATTTCACGTTGTTTAACGATTCTAACAGTGTAAGTGTTGTTATGTACTTGATCTATTTTCACATTTCGGCGTTCAATGCCGATAGATTTGGATAAGCCAATAAACTATTATAAAAGAATTAGATACCCACTATTCCGCACTACGTTTAACATTCAGTGAACCAGCACATAATCAACGTACTGTATTTTGAACTCCCACCAGATAGCTTCAGCACACTATAACGCTTCCTCCAGATCTTGCACGCGTTTAACTGCATATTGGCAGCCGTTTGGTTAGGCCCAAGGCGAGCACAGTCTCAGGCGTGCCTGCGTGACTGGGGCTTTTCCTGTGCGCATTTGCGTTCTCGCCGATCGATCGTTTGGTGCAACATCAAAGAAACGTTCTGAAAATCTTGCAGGTAATCTTTCGGGGAGAAAACACACCTTCAAATAAAGTTTGATTATTAGTCACTGCCTTTCTTTTCTGCTTGGCGTTACAAAGCCTTCGATTGCTTTTGCGGTGAATTCCGACACGAGAGACTGAGTTTATCAAACGAATGCCACTTAACGAGCCAGG
Source organism: Lepas anatifera (assembly GCA_034440635.1). Lineage (NCBI taxonomy): Eukaryota > Metazoa > Arthropoda > Thecostraca > Lepadidae > Lepas > Lepas anatifera. Next base: position 557,800 of record JAOTON010001583.1, on the reverse strand, counting down.
TATTTTGCATCTTGAAAGCTGCAAAAGTGTATCGACAGTTGTCTGCTCTGGAAACATTTGCAGACGGGCAGCTCTGTGATTTCGGGGACACTAACACGTATGTCACCAGAACGGTGCAGTTCCAAAACTGGCAACCTGGTCGGACGTGGCGTGTGTTTCACATACGTTATCTGATGCAGTGTATATGCGTAGCGCAGGGCACTACACCAGCTTTACTGTCAGGTGCTGTCAACAGGCCTGGCTTGTTTCCTCACGTTCGGGGCATTACACAGCAGAAGCACCGTCAGTCATTGTGGCGCAGCGCCGCCGCGCTGACGCCGTCTGCGATGTTTTGACAGTAGACAAATGCGGCGCGGCGGACGTACAATGCGCGCGCCGTGATCGCCGCCGGTTCCCACCGTTAGCGAGATCGTTGGCGACGTTGGCTAGGTGCTGGCTGCGAGATGACCAGATGAGTATCGCCGACACCCAGCTGCGATCCAGAGCTGGGACGACTCAAACACTGGAGACGACCAACGTGAAGAGGTAAAAGAACAGCACACCTGGACAGCGTGAGCTAAAATATGCTGCCGTTTCGGATGGCATGCCAGTTTATTCGCTTCACCAGTGTGGTTTTCTTCCATCACTGGCCTTGGTTTGCTTATACTAAAAATATTATTTCTCTTCCGAATTTACGGCCTGATTAATAGCATACTTAGCATTGACTTGATGGAAGGACCTTGAACGTTTTCAGGGTAGGGTCATGAAGCGTTCCGTGGAAGCACAGTCGACTAAGAATAATGGCACAGGGTGACGACACAGCGTAGAGGACATACTTTAACGTCAAACACAAAGACTTGTAGGAAACGTCGGACAGAGGAGGGAGGAACTGGTGATACATCTCAAACAGCACCGGATTATTGTGACTTATGAGGTGTACGCATCCATACTGCAAACTTGGCTTTTCGCACTATAATAAAATATACCGAAATGTTATAACTCATGTGTATGTACTAATGTGGTTATTATTTTTTCTTCAATGAGAACATTCTGCAGGGCGAACACAAATTATGCATAAGAACACAACTTTGCCCTTTTTTAAATATTGTCTATACATCCAATGCCATTTTTTCTGCTCCAAATTCAGACGCCAAATGCTCAAGCACAGGGCTTTCCCTTCATATTCGTCTTTGTAATCTATATTACGGCTATGCGAGAACAAAAGTAAGTTATCATAAATTAGTTTTCTTACCAGAAAAGTGTATGATGCTAAACAACTCTTATATTACACACAATATATATATATATATATATATATATATATATATATATATATATATATATATATATATATATATATATATATATACAGAATGAAGTTATACAAAAATACGAGAAATGCGCTCCCCAGCACAGTGTGTCATTTCATGGGCCCTGGCGGAGCGTGAGTTAGGAGAGTTCCACTTTTCCCTGGATTTTCTAGCATCAATCCTCCATCAACTTCAAGCACTTCACTTTATGGCAACAGGTATTCTTATTTCTTGTCTTGCATGACGTGCAAGAAGATTCATGTTTCTCGTTTTCAGCTGATGTAACGTACCCTATGTATGAGGATACGAAAGAATAGGAACGGTCAAACTTCTATCACTTGTAAATACAGCATAAGCGTAAGCAATAACTACTTCGCCAGCTAAATCCAGATGCATATCTGATGTACAGTAATTTTTATTAAGACGTTCTGGTCAAACGCCACTTTTTTCTTAAGACTTATATCTTTTCCCAAGATGCACTTGTAATGCAACTGCATCCTTCGCAAGTACTGTTGTGTTAATTTGTCTCTGTCCATCTCTCTATGTATTTATCTCTCCCTCCCTCTCTCTCCGGACACTCGTGTATGGCCAAGGTACCACCCAATCTACCTTTATCTGGGAACCATCATCCACAACCCTGCGTCTCTGGCATTCGTCGGGCACGCGCGGCGGCCCAATGAAGCCATTCTGGTGCCGCTCGGATTACCTACGCCCCATCGGCTGCGTCCTCGGCTTCCTCGGCTGGCACTGACGATTTCACGGCCGGGCAGTAGGCAGACGCCCGCAGAATGCCGCCGCTGTCACTGGGACCCCCTCCAGCGGCGGTGGGCGCTCCACCGCGCCACGGGAGCTGTCGGGAACTGTCAGCCGGGCTTGGACCTCCGGTGAATCCGTCACCCGCGCTGATGAGAAGATTGCCGGTCAGGTGACAGCCCAGAGTCCAGTGAATGCGCAACCAGGAGCTACCGTGTGTTTTAGTAAACAACTAACCCTACAACTTTGAAGGCGGCTATCTAACTCCCAAATATTTTTGTTAATCCTTGCAATATACTTTATTCGGGTTAATTATTGCCCTATTGAAGCAGCCACACGCTGGCGTGAGATAAGTGCCCCACTGGCGGTACCTGGGCCAGAAATTCGAAGCGCTACACTCACTTCTGAGCCCGGCCAGGAAAGCACAGTGAACTGTGCGGCTTTTGCATGTCTTACGGGATCCTGCTTTCTTCTCCGTTTTTGGTCCTGTCGTAAACCTAGTTCTGTGCGAGGATAATACCACCACCGAGCAGGATGTCGGATAAATGGTCCGGGCTGGCCGGGACGACTCAAGTGATGTAATGTTTTTGTCGTCGCTGGAGGTCGTGCTTCACATGCAGGTCCCGGGCCCGATAACTTACAGCTGCTGTTCGAGTGGCGCTGATAACATCGAGACGATAGTGCGTGAGTGGCGGCTCCAACCTTCTCCAGCTCATTTCTCCAGCCCTCTCCCCTCTTTTTCTTTCTCCTTCTCTCGCTTAACATACCTTTAGCTCTCTCTCTCTCTCTCTCTCTCTCTCTCCTAGGTCTCTTTTTCCTCTCCCCGGTCTCTTTCCATATGTAATTAAGTAGAGAAGTACGTATAAAATACACTCTTGGTTGGAAATTCATTAACATTATTCAGGGACAAGGTTTAAAAATGTAAGGAAAAATGTATCTGTATTTGGAAGCACTGCTGCGAAGGTAGGCAGTAGGCTGCAGGATGTCTAAATGCTGACACTATTTCCGGCGGTGACATGGCTAAGAATAATGCAACTATATTTTTTCAGCGTTATCGATATTCAATTTCCAAAATGTTCAACTATGTATCCGAAATTGGTTGCGTTTGCAGCGTTCAAGAATTTCATTTTTGGGGGTACCATACTGTTTTTGTTGTTGTTAAAACAGCCATTACGTTATTTGATTAATAAATTATTGAAAACCAGTCGATGCAAACACTTAGATAACACAGCTCATTGCCCCCAGGTGTGTTCTATTCTACACTTATGTTCGCAACTGTTTTGATGAGCCAAACAGCATATCCGTCATCCGGGAGCTTTGATGCCCGTCCTCCGGGATCACTGGTGAGGACGGAAGTCTCGGAACTGTCAGCGCCGGCTGAGATAGCGTCACAAAAAGTGGCCCTCCTCAGCGTCCCCAATTAGCAGCGAACACGGACCGGGTCGACTCCGACACGAGCGGCGGCGCCTCCCAAACACGCCGCTCAGTCACCGACGGCGCAAACATTTGGACCGCATCAGGCGCGCACAAAAACCCGCCCTCTGACGGCACCGGCACACGCCCGGCACGACCGGTCACACCTCTGGCATTGGACGCCGTCTCCTGAGCTGCCGCACAAAAACGCTGCCAGATAAAAACCGGCTGCACCGAATTTGTCACATACGCCGTGAAACTGTCTCGGCACCGGAGCGCGCTTCAATGGGGCGGAAGCAGTGCGCTCCGGTGACCGGTGAACTGTAATAATTCGATAGGGCAGCTTAAGCGTGCAGCCACGTCACGTGTTCAGCTGTACAGCTCCATCTGGGCGAGCAGAGAGTGTGCCAGACTTCTGGTGCGGCAGCGGGAGGTCTGCTGCTGCTTGTGAAAGGAGACTGCGGCTATAGCGCCCTACTGGATATTGTTTATCAGCAATGACTCAGAGTCAGGATGAGAAAGGTGGACAGCGACTCCGTTCGCCGGTGATTCTGCTCCCATGCAATGTCAAGGGGTTTTTGCATCACGGTGTGTTCAAGCCGACGGCCAAGTCTAACTGGAGGGAGTGTTCTTGTCATGAGGCACATATCTAGCTTTCTTTAGCACCTGCACTTGAAGGAGCCGGATCCAAAGTGATGATTGAAGGGGTGGGCGTAGTCCAAAATCATGGGAATCGAAAATTTTTTTAATCAAGTCGACGAAACTCAGGATTTTTTTAAACAGAAAGCCTTTCCCTACCCCCTCTCCTTAGATCGGCTCCCGAGTGGAAGGTTATCGAGAATCATCGGCATGGGAGAGAGCAAATACGCCTTCCCTGCAGTATCAGTAACCGTAGCATCCCGGATCTAGCCATCATGCAGGTGGATAGTACTGTCCTTACAGCTTATTTGGTGCCTATTTCAAGCATATAAGTCGGTGTGAAGAAGGCTTATAATAATGTGCAGTGTCTGGCTGGCTGCTTATTGGAGTCTAGAGGACGATGTTAAGCCTCAAGCATAACCCGCGTCCCACTGGGGTCCATTGCCACCTTCGCCCCACCGGGGGCATCGATGACCCCTTCCAGCTCCGAAAATGTGGGAGTGTGCACAAATCTGCAAAATGCATTAGAAGGCCCGTGTAAATTCAGTACGAAATTAGTTGCATGCTTAAGCACTCAGGGCCATGGTTTGGCCTCCAGAGGTCAAGTTAGGTCACGATAGGCTATTTTCACTTACACATTCAATGTTTAAGCAAACTCGGATAAGGACAGAGGTTGGCCGGCGGCAGTTCATATACAGGGCCCCTCCCCATGTTGTATAACGATCTGCCGCCGAATTTCCCTGAACTGCGGATAGCTGGCTTCAAAAAACCACTCGCCCACTGGTTAAAGAGTTAGTTCCGCCAGATCCGAAGTGCAAGATGTGTGTGTGTTTTTTTGCGCCGATTTTTTAACCATAGTGTATCTTAATCTTTTATAGTGTCTATTATGCTGGTCTTTTGTACATGGAATGTGTTATGAAATCAGTGATGCTAGGCTAAGAATAGCCACATGTCTATTGTGGGGTGTCTTGAAGAAGTAAAATAAAAATAAAATAATAAAATAAACTGGGCATAACTCTTATGCCATTAGAGCTATTGAGATCTGGTCAACTAAATTTGATAGGAAAATGCCAGACCTTTCCCGCTATATATATAATATATATATATATATATATATATAAATAATTTATATATATATATATATATATAATGAAACATAATGACCTCCCAACAGTAGTTTGACCTCCAGAGGTCACCTCGTGACCTAGTACGATCTGAGGTCACGAAAGGTCTGAAAGTAACCTTGCTCTATGTCAAAGGAAAGCCAGTGACGAGGCATATACAATTATGTTTGATTCAGTGCTCTAGCTTAATTAGATCCACAGTTATTTTTAAAAGAATGTTGTAGACCCTGGTGACCTTGGTTGACCTCGGAGAGTTCAAAGGGCAAATATGGTCCTGGGATCCGTAAAAGGGTGCCCAAAAACGTTTTTCTGAGCAAGCTGAGCATCTGCAATAGTTTTTGTGACTTTTAGAGCATAAGACAGCTTTTCCCCAACATTTTCCAATGGGAGAGGCCACCTCGTGACCTGACCTTTGGTCACAAAATAAAAAATCTCGGATATACATTTTGTAGACTCTACAGGGGTCATGACGTGTAGGAAGTTTTAAATCAATCTACTAAGGAATGTAGCTCTCATAGAGCTCAAAAGTTGAAGTGAGGTGACTTTGGTTAACCTTACCTGGTGACCTGACCTTGGGTGACCCGGGGTAAAAAATTTCAGGGATGGTGGAAAAATGATAGGGTGAGAGATAGAACCCTCAACCGCGGTGCTCCGCGCCGTCGTTTTTCTGCTATCTCGAAAAAATCTTAGGGGCTATCGATGGCCCCGATGGGGCGAGGGTTAAATGATGATAACTGTTGTTTTGAATGCAAGCCGTCAATTTCAGGATATGTTAAATATCCTGAATATCCAAGCCGACGATAAAGATATGTGATCAAAACAAACGCTATTCATTTGTGCAAGAACTTAAAACAAAATTGACATAACATCTGTAAGAATATATTTGAGCTCTATGAAGCTACCATTTTTTATACTTTTGAAAAATGGAAAAATGGAAAATTAAATTTTCCCATCGTTTGTAATTAACGAAGTTTTGACGCCTCAGTTTATGCTATGATACATTTGCCATAAATGGGAGAACAAAGAGAACAAATAAATTTTACTCGCCCAAGTGCCTGCCCTTATCAGCCATAACTCTGTGGGGAGGAATTTTCGAAGATCATATTCCGGGGCGAGGTAGTGTAGTAGTCAGCTTAGCTGGCTTCCACGCAGCCGACCCGGGTTCAAGGCCCGGCGTCTTCCCTGAACAAGGAGCAAGCTGGCTCCCGAGAAACCCTTCCAACAGGGAAAGAGTTGGCGACGCCATATGACCCTGGCAGTTGGTGCGTCAATAAGCCCTAACAATTATTTAAGATCAGACTCAGATAACTTAATGGGGTTTAGACCCGGGGCCTGTGGCTAACGAGACAGATGACCTGCCATGAACTACACACACTACTCTCACATTTTCACTATGCTTTGAAGATGCAGTGAGGAGAAGACATGATACGCTCTGAAATGATAAAAATACTTAGAAACAAAGAAATTAATTTACATAGTACGCACCAAAAGAAACGAGCTATTTCTGTGCATTAAAGGGAATGTGGTACCTTTATAACGTGGTTTTAACTGAGATAGCCAGGTTATAAGGAATGCCGGAAAACCCAGTACTCCATATATCATTTATCTTGAAACTCAAAATTTCTCCAGAGAAAAGCTAAAGACCTACCTGAACTGTACCCCTCATGTATGTACATACCTCAAACAACAGGCCACAGTTGTCAGGCTGCTCGTGTGACGACATATGCTGACGTCACGGTGAGTACCAGCCAATCGAAACCCTTGAAGCTTATGGAATATGGTAGTGGTTGCCAGATCATGACATCCTCCACAGGCAGATAATGATTTTTTTCCCTAGAGGTGCATTTTAAAAATAAAAATATTGAGCTTATTATACATTTTTTCAGAGAAATCATGGAACATTCCATGATTTTCGGCTAAAAGTACCCCTAATTACACTAAATTCCAGGATTCGACCAGGGTGCCACATTCCCTTCAAGCTTAGGTAACGTTTCATGATTGTAAATACTTTTAATGTTTTATCATACCCATTAAATATATACCCGACAAGTCATGAAATTGTTTTAGATGTATCTGATATGTCTGTAGCCGGACGAGCGGATCTCCCCCTCCCTCCTCTCAAACTATCATACAACGCCACCATACCGTGACTCGCCGCACACAGGTTTTCCGGAGAAGGGACCACCCCCGCTGTGCGAAGAGAACGCGACCATCTCTGCAGGTGAGTGCCAATGCCACGGTCACCAAATCACTTTGTTTTGAAGGATTTCTCCATCGCATTCGCATAAAGCTGCGCTGACATTTGATTTATGAACCAGGCCCCACCGGTGCATGTGATAAAGATGTCCCGCTGTGTCACTTTTCCGTGAAAATTGAAGACGAAATTTCTTGATTGCGCCTATTCACGTTCTCTCTTCAATAATAGCGACATTCCTAGTAGTTTTTTGTTAACCGGTCATGATGTTTGTGGTGTCAGTCGTACGTTTCAAGGTTGTGACATCTATTTTGGATGAGAATATGTATATTGTTTTTATCACTGACTGAATACAGCTCCAGAATTACGAGGTACATATTTAGTACCTACTTTAACTCTATTCCTGTCAGGCTCCTGGCTGCCCCTATTTCTGTCAGGAGTGGGAGGTGGATACGACTCTCCTAAGACCTTAAAGGCTATCCGTCCGATCTTGAAAACTAAAACAATAAGATCACCTTTGCTCATACGCAACTTTATAGTGAATAAATTAAAATGTTTGAAAATCGTGGGAAGACGTGGAAAACTTAACTTTTTCCTGTTTTTGTTTTTATGTTCGCGATAAATCTTGGCCATGTTGTTTGGTTTTCAACAACAAAAATGTTGCGTGCTGACTGATAATTTATGCGAAATTGTTCTTCAAAATGAGAAAAGTTATTGAAGACAATGAAATGAGCCGGGAATATTGTAATTTACACCATTTTTATTTAGTTTTCACGGAAAAGGGTAAACAGGGGTATTTTTTGCCGAAAATCACGAAACTTCAATAATTTCTCTGAAAATATACGACTAGCTCGATATTTTTAAACTTTCTCTACTTATATGCTTTCAAAATCAGACCTGCATTTTGAGACTACCGTAATCGCGCGGTCGGACCAGTTCACTTGCATTGGAGGCCGAGTGGTGACATCATAACGCAATATAGACGGGATGATATGTCAAGGTAACCTCACATAAAGGTCAAGGTCAAAGGTTACAGTTCAAGGTCATATAAACACTTTCAAGGTAAGATCACTGACCTCAGTGCTTCCGGTCAAATGGCGTTACCTGGTCTAACGTATATTATGATATGACGTCATAGTTGGCACCTAAATGCAAAGGTCAAGGTCAAAGATCAAAGGTCATTGGGGAATGTAAGACCTCATTTCCCGCCAAACAGTTGATAAAGTGCTAGGCATATTGTTCATTATAGGTAGTATACCATATTTTGACCTTATAGGCCAATAACCTTGAATTATATTGACCCTAAAGCTGTAGGGAATGTTTTTTGTGACCTTTCCTCTATGACCTTGGTCGGTCTTTAGATTTTACCGCCTTTTTCACGCATAATCACGGAATTTTCCACTCGGTCCCCAGCATGGTCAAAATTTGACCTTTATTACCTCGTTCATTGAAGATATTGACCTAGCTCAATAACAAGTGTTCATGATGTAGTTCACGATGGCCCCCACCAGACCCCAAAATGGCGTTTTTCCACGCTACTTAGTTACTGAAATCTTGGGGGCCTTCCAGATTCCCCTCCAGTGCGTGTTAGTGCCAGACTCCTCTTCAGTGCGCGTGTTAAAGGGAATGTGGCACCTCGGTCGAATCCAAGAATTTAGTGTAATTAGGGATATTTTTAGCCGAAAATCATGACAAAGGTCATGATTTCTCTGAAAAATGTACAATGAGCTCAATATTTTGATTTTTAAAATGCTCCTATATAGGATGAAAAATAAGCCCCTGCCTCTGGATGATGTCATGATCTGGCAACCACTACCATATTCACTATACTTAAAAGGCTTCAATTGGCTGATTACTCACCGTGACGTCAGTGATGTTGTCACTCCAACAGCTGACATCTGTGGCCACCTGGCTGGGGTACATTTGGGGTACATTTCAGGTAGGTTTTTAGCTTTTCTCCACGGATATTTTGAGTTTCAAGACACATTATATATCGAGTACCAGGTTTTCTGGCATGCTTTCATGCTTTACAACTTGGCTAATTCAGTTAAGATAACGTTATAAAGGTGCCAAGTTCTCTTTAATAACAAAGTGCGTGACCTAATATAACCCGCGCCCCACCGGGGGTCCGGCGCCACCTTCGCCCCACCGGGGGCCATCCCTCCAGTGCGAAAATATCTCTCTAACTGCGAAAATATCCATCCAGTGCCCCCTCTCTAACTGCGAAAATATGGGGGTTAGCGCAAATCTGCAAAATGCATTAAAAAGCTCGCGTAAATTCAGTAAGAAATTAGTTCGCATGTGTAAGTGCTCCGGTCAATGGTTTGACCTCCAGAGGTTACGAAAGGTCACGATAGGCTATTTTCACTCAAATATGCAATGCTTAAGAAAACTGGGCATAACTCTTATGCCATTAGAGTTATTGAGATCTTATAAATACATTTGATAGGAAATTGCCAGTCCTTTTTCCGCTATGTGGAACGTAAGGACCTCCCACCAGTGGGTTGACCTCCAGAGGTCACCTCGTGACCTAATATCACCTGAGGTCACGAAAGGTCATAAAGTAATTTTACCGTATGTCAAATGAAAGCCAGTGACAAGACATACACGATGGTGTTTGTTTCAGCGCTCTAGCTTAATTAGGTCAAAAGTTATTGTCAAAATACTGTTTTGACCCCTGGTGACCTTGGATGACCTTGGAAAATCAAAAGGAAAATATGACCCCTGGGATCCGTGAACGGGTGTCCAAAAACGCTGTTCTGAGCAGTCTGAACATTTGCAATCATTTTTGTGGCTTTTATATCATGAAATAGTTTTTCCCCATGCTTTTCCAATGGGAGAGGTCGCCTCGTGACCTGACCTCAGGTCACGAAATCGAAAAATCCCGGATATACAGCTTATAGACCCTGGAGGGGTCATGAAGTGTAGCAGATTTCAAATCGATCGACAAAGAAATGTAGCTCTTATAGAGCGCCTGGTGACCTGATCTTTGGTGACCCGGGGTAAAAATTTTCAGGGATGGTGGGAAAATGATGAGGTGAGAGATAGAGCCCTAAACTGCGGTGCTGTGTCTCGTCGTTTTTCTGCTATCTTGAAAAATCCTTAGGGGAGGGGGGTTATCGATGGCCCCGGTGGGGCGAGGGATAATGTAACACACGCACTGTAGACGGGTCTGGCACTGAGGTGCATTGGAGGGTGGACTGGTAGGCTCGCCATAATATCTCGAAATCTAAGAGCATTAGAAAAATTCCTGTTGGGGGTTGGTGAGGGCGTTATTGATCTGTATTATAACATATTTACATTGATCTAGGTCAATATCTTCAAATTCAAACGAGGTCAAATATTAATATAAGGTCAAATATATATATATATATATATATATATTTTACAAGTATAGAATAGATAACATATTTTAGTTTCGATACGGTACAGAGCACATTTTAATCTCTTCGCTGACATTTTTTTAAATTGAACACTGGTCGGAAAACAATCGAATGATTCATCGCATAACACGTTGACTAGATATTAGTGCACCTACTCCAGAAAAACCCATCAAATGAAACACACAACAATATGAAACATAACATAACTCAGCTAAACATGAATGTAAATATAAAGCTTAGCTGAACCCTTCCCAATCTAAAGTGTTTTGTCATAAAGTGCCAGTGTTGTGGATTGTTTTGTCTGGATGTTGATGATGGGTGATGTGTTTCTGATGATAACTGTTTCTAGTGTGGTGAGTCGCCGCCGATCGTTGCAGTGTGCGATGATTTCTGTGTTGGTGGTAAGCATGTCTCTGGTGATGATGATGCCATGGTGTTCGTGCATGTGTTTCTTCGGTGAACCTTGTTGTATATGCATTGTGAGTCTGCGGCTGAGTGTTGTTGTTGTGTAGCCAACGTAATATACCTCGCGGGTTTCGCAGTCCCCGGCTGTACATCGGTAGCGGTATATTACGTTGGTCTGCTTCAGTGGTGCCTGCTTGTGGGTGTTGTTCTTCATGACAAGTGTTGATGTCTTGGGGTTAGTGTAGTAGATGTTGAGGCGTATTTTCTTGTTTGGGTCAGTAGGTACTGTGTTGCGTTTCACGATGTTAGTGATTGCCTTCTCATCCGCCTTCCATGATGAAGTGAGAGTGTTCTTGTAGTGGACGGTAATACTTTCCTGCGGTGTCTGTGTGCCTTCATGCCTACGTGTCTCCGTGGTGCCTGCGGTGTCTTCGTGCGGTGTCTGCGGTGTCTGTGGATCGTTTTCCATGTAGTCATTTAACATTTTGTGTGTGACGCGGTCAAAATCAGAGTTGCTGTAGCCGTTATCAACTAGAATTTTCCGCACTCTCTTTAGTTCTAGGTTAACTAACTGCCAGGAGCTGCAGTTTCTCAGCGACCTACGCACGTAGGAGCGGATGACCCCTAGCTTATATGCATCTGAGCAGTCCCCTTCTCCATTCATACACCTGCCTAAATTTGTCGGCTTACGATAGACATCAGTTACAAACTGGCCTTCCTGCACATCGATCATAACATCAAGGAATGGCAGTTTGTTGTTGACACTCTTTTCAACTGTGAAGTTGAGTCCTGAGCTATCCTGTAGCGCTTTCAGAAGTCTATCCAGGCATTCATCGTTCGTTACATCGACAAAGATATCATCAATATACCGATAATATAGAGAGAACATCGTTTCGTGGCAGAGAGCCTGACTCTCAACATACCCCATGAAAGCTTGGGCAAATAAAACGCCCAAAGGCGACCCCATTGCAACACCATCCACTTGTACATACAGCTTACCTTCTGGGCTTCGGAAGGGGGCTTCCTTAGTACAGAGCCGTAAGAGCCCTTCGAGGACTTTCCTGGGAAGGTTAAGCGGCGGGAGAGAATCATGCTCGTAGACATTCTTCAAGATTATATCAATGGTAGTTTCAATAGGGACATTCGTGAACAAGCTTTCTACGTCCAAAGAAACTAGAGAACCTTTTGGCTTATTCAATTTCAGGATATCAACAAACTCATCCACTGACTTAATGGCATGATCGGTGATATCATGCCATTATATATTATTATATTATATATATATACTATATATATATATATATATATATATATATATATATATATATATATATATATATATATATATATATATATATATATGTATATTTATACATAAATATACATATTTTATACATATTTTTATATATAAATATACCTATATTTATTTATATATATATATATGCATATTTGACCTTATATTAATATTTGACCTCGTTTGAATTTGAAGATATTGACCTAGATCAATGTAAATATGTTATAATACAGATCAATAACGCCCTCACCATCCCCCAACAGGTATTTGTCTAATGCTCCTAGATTTTTAGATATCATGGTGAGCCTACCAGTCCACCCTCCAATGCACATCAGTGCCGGACCCGTCTAATATATATATATATATATATATATATATATATATATTAATATAAGGTCAAATATTGACAATGCTGGGGGCCTATTGGAAATGCCATAATTATGCGGGGAAAAGTCGGAAATATGCCAGAGGCCTACTATTATCATAAAGTCAAGCTCACACAAAAATACTACAATTTTAAGTTCGATTCAAATCAAGGTCATCGACCTAAGATGTCACAATATGGCAAACACCTTAAAATATACACTATAAGCAGCACTATAGCAACTGTGGGGCGGGAATCAAATGAATAACTGTATCGTGTTTCTTTCCAAAGTGTATACAGAAATAAATAAGAAATGGAGCTTCGGCGACCTCTGATGATCTTGTTATTGACGTTGCCTCAGAGTTGATGGCAGCCTCAAAATTGTATCTCTAAGAGCTTTCAAGTAATTTATATGTAATATCGTACAATAGGAGGATCCAGGGGCAAAGGGGCCCGTGCCCCTCTCCCCCGATCGACCGTCGGCGCCCCCTGAAATGGTCATGGTGCCCCCTGAAAGGTCGATGGCGCCCCCTGAAATGCTGCTTTCCACCCCCGCCCCCTTCGCAACAGGATGTGAAAATCGGCGCCAATCGATCAGATTTTGCACCCACCTGATAGGTTTTGCCGGTCAAAAGTGGCGTTCCCTGATCTGGATGGCGCCCCCTGGTACGTATGGCGCCCCCGGAAAGGTGCCCCACCCCGATCGGCAATCCTGGATCCGCTTATGTATCGTGCATGTCTTTAAAGTGGTACTCATTGACCTGAGCTGACCCTACACCAGTTTTCGTATATAAGTTGTCAAATGTATCACATGAGAGGTATTCAAAGCGAAACGTCACTCATTCAAATCGGTTAGGAATCATTCGCGAAAAAAACGATGGGGTTTGATCGGACCCTCAGGTGGGAAAGAGTTACTGTCCTCTGCATTGGACGATTGCATAAATTTCCGATTTTTCCCAATTTGTCTCGTATCAGGAAATGCTTAATACAACTTGGGAACAGGGCAGCCAAAATCCCCATCCCCTATTCCGTTGCGTAAATGTAATAGGTTCATTTAGAATCTAGGGGCAAAAGCATTTGCTTGGTGTTATCTTCCTTTTTACGAGTGCAGTTTTCGGTGCTATTCTGCTATGAATGGCTGCAGTCTCCGTAAGGCCTGACTTGTGCGGCGCTTTACAATTTGCATCATCAGTTACCTTCCCAATTCTGGAGAGCAAATTCCCCCCAGAGCTTTTAGACAATTTAATCATTTGGCTTGCAAAATTATATTTGAAATTATCGACACACTAAATTCCTGGGCCGCATGGTGCTGCCAACTCATTCTCGGTTGGAAAAGTTTGATATGCAAGGATGAGTATAACACGTATATTACGGGTAAACTAAGCGAGCCAACGTCGATGAATATTTCAGGACGTACTTTCGTGCCATTCTGATAACTTTCCTATGTTGTTACTTCCTTGCATTGCTAAATACAACAGCCATGATTAATCAAGGTAAGCTATTGAGACTAGATTGTACCATTGTTCCTTTCAGATATACAGCCTCACATTCAATATAAGATTTTCTTCCCAAGGCTGCAGCCTTTGGTGTGGTAGGTCTCTGCGAACTCTCATTGAGAGTTCACCAGAAGCAGGAAAATCATGCGTCAAAACATTGAATCACTTCTTTGGACACCCTGTGCGGCCTACTGACACAGCACAAAGGCAGGAGCTCTAATGATCTTTAGCCGTGACATCTCTTTCAAGGTAGAAAATGACGTCAGCATTACAGGAGAATGGCACCTCCACCCCACCCGCAGAAAGAGAGGGGAAACGCTCCTGCGGAGGGGAGCGCAGTGCCCGCATCGTCACAAAACCGGGAATCCATCAAATGGTCCTACGGCGAATGTGTCCAGTAGAACAAGGGCTCAGACGGCAATTGCTGGCAATGTTTCACCAGAACGGAAAAGTCTTGTTTGTAAAACGATATGGCAACATAATAAGGCATTCAACTCAGGTGGCAAAGCATAAAGAAGGCTGATTGTGCAAGGTAATTGTGCTGTTAGCAGTATTGTCTTTGCTTTGTGAAGTAACAACGAGGCAATTAGTGAGCACTAACAACCCAGCGACGGCAAAGCAGTACTAACATTTTCGTCACAACCGTAACCATTGTCTTGGTCACCACATGCAGGCTTCTTCTCACGTTTGGCTAAGTATGGGAGAGAAGCATACCATGAAAAAACGACGCTGTAGGCATATTAACATGCATATTCCGGTTACCTGATCCTTGTCTTTAGAATAAATACAATCATTAATTTACGCTTGGCGTTGGATGCTCTTTTTCCCACATTTCTCATATCTTTTTAGGTAGTGCAGTTAAGTATCTGAGATTAGTAGATGCTCCCAGAGTCGACGTTTGCAACAGTAAGTCTTACATATGTAATACATTATGCTAGTGTTATAAAGGACAGATTGGGCTGGAGCGCTCAGCCGGAACACGCTGTAGTAGTGAGACGAGCTGAGTGCGGCCTCCGTGTGATTCCCCCTTCCCTGGAGGCTGGGGTACGTTAGCCAATGTACACAAGGCTCCACTGACGCGTCATGTTCACCAAACTGGTGCAGTCCAGGACCTAGTGCAGTCCAGGAACATGTGATTTACAATCATAACATATCCAAAGAGACTGATTTTATATATATATATATATAATATATATATATATATATATATATATATATATATATATAATTTGATGTATTCTTGCAGGCTCTTGTTGGAGGCACAAAAACTCATGATGCTGACAAATTTTTCAGGTGGAAACATTAGCCGTTTAAAAACACTTAGGTCAATCCTGCCAACACGCGTCATGTTTTCAGTTTGTATTCTTTTCTCACAGCACTGTCCTGTTTCCCTGATCCCAGTCGCTTCGTTTCTCGATTGGGGCGGGAGGGGTTCGGGTCGTGTCCAATTGTAAATGATGCGAGGCGTCGGTCCGGAGGTGCACCCTCCGACCAGCACTTACGATAGAAGAAGGATTGCCGACGTCTCATGCATTTTCCATCACAGACGAAGGGAGGTGGGACGGCACGTGCCGTGCCGGCAATTCCAGTTGTTTGTAGGATGAGATGTGTGCAATTTAAACGAGACTCGGTCCACCTCCAATTGAAGGGCCAATTGGCAGCAGGACACCATTATTCTGCACGGCGATGCCGGGTTGTGTCTTCGGTACAATGACTTAAGAGAAGACTTGTCAGATATGAGTTCTGTATGCAGGGAGGAGTCCTGATCAAATACTGAGAGCCTATATTTTTCGTTTATTTGATTTACCGGACGAAGTAAGAAAGGGAAGGAGAGAAAGAGAGAGAGAGAGAGAGAGAGAGAGGGGGGTGGAGAGAGAGGGAAAGGGAGATAACAGAAATTGTTATTTTCGTGAAATGAAGCTGTAGTTATATTAAAAGCTCAAAATGATACTTTTGTCTATAACTCTGCGCTTGTACCGATTCTAGTGCAAACAAATTATTTTAAGTGATTTTTAGGGAAGGGGCTTTTGGTGCACCATCTGTTAGAATTAAATGGCGTCGCCAGTTTTTTCCAGGCTGAAAGAGTTTCTGGCGAGGTAAGTTATCCCCTTTTCAGGGAATCCACCAAGCCTTGAACCCGGGTCCGTCACGTGGAAAGCGCCAGCGTTTTCCACTACAGCACCGCTAAACCCCCTGAAAGTGATCGAATATTCAGGAGGAGACGCATTACGGGGCTTGAGATTAAGGACAAAAATGTCTCATTTTGAAGTGTAATATTGCAAAGTTGTATTATACCAATTTTTATTTCCCGTTATTCCTATTCCAATATGACAATTGGAGGCTGCCGCCGTTTTCCAGAATAAGATAACCGTCCCACTCTCTCTCTCTCTCTCTCTCTCTCTCTCTCTCTCTCTCTCTCTCTCTCCTCCTCTTAGTCGGGCTCCCTGCCTGCTTCTGCCTCCTAGTCTTGAAACACTACTAGCCTCGTTACGTTTTCGCCCACTGGTCTGCTTGCACTAAACTCTAGGCTCTACCTACACACAGGCAAGAAGGGTGAACAAGATCCGTCCAACTGCTCATGCTTTTTTAATACAGACTGCTATTTATAACAGACATTCATCATGCAGGTGTACTAACTTGTATGTCTGGTGCCGTTTGAAAAAATATTTTTTTGTGTTCTTTAGTGAATGTTGGTGCCTTAATTCATTGACAGTTACACCTATTATCTACTGGTCATAATTATTTTGGATAATGCTATATATATATTTGAGTGTCCGTAGCTTACAAACCAAAACCGTAGAATTTCACCACACATACCATGATGAATTTGTAAAGAATGACAAGCACAATACAATATGGCCGCGAATAAATTAAAACAACGTGGCTTTGACTGTTTCCCTCGGTCCTATGATGTGTTTTCCCAAACAGCATGGCTCATAATAATCATTGTTCTCAAATTTACCCATGACAATTCTGGGTCTAGCCATTCTGCGAATATGTTAACCTGATCATCCTCTCATCTCAGTGACACCAAAGTACCAGGGGCACTCACCATATCCTCGCACCACAAGAGAAGTACCTTTGATTGTATCCCTTGCAATAGCCGGGACAATCTCCCAGAGCTCCAAACGGTCCATCGCGATTGATAGCACAATAAACTGGATGGCGGTCGAAGCATCACTTAACGCAGGCACTTGACGGCTCTCCAGAAGTGCCCTTAGGATCCCGACCTTTTAAGGAGGCCTACTTTATTTTGGTGATAATCGGTAAGTGCCAAAGTGGTGAAGCTAGTACTCAATAACCGTACGGCTGATTTATCAGCTATGAGCTTTTCTGGCTTCTTTGAAATAAACTTATATATTTAAAACGCTGTGTTATAACATATATGGAAACCTTTTTTACTGTGCTGACTTACTTCCGACGAAACTAATTAAGGTACAAAAAGTCAGATCCAGGGGGAAAGTGCCTCTTGCCTCCCCCTCCATCGACCGTTGAAGCCCCCTGAAATGGTCATAGCGCAAGGTCCATGGCGCTCCCTGAAATGTCACTTCCCAGCCCCTCCCCCGCAGGGTGCGGGTATCGGTACCCCCTCAATAGGATTGTACGCCCACCTAAAAGGTTTTCCCGTCCAAAGGTGGTACCTTCTAGTCCGGGAGTGCCTTGTATTGCATTTTAATTGAACTCGGAAATTATTTTCCGAGACCATTTCACTAAAGCAGAGTTTCATCGCCCGATGGTATCGAAACGCAGTTTGTCTGTAATTGGTAAATATGTGTGAAATGGAGCTTATACTGGAAATTTCTCGGCAAACAGGCATACTAACGCTTTAACACGCGCCACGCTGGGGGGGCGAAATTCGTCCCCTCCTAGTTATCCGCAGATAACGCAAAAAAGAGACGCAGAACAACGAAACTTACAGTACCTTATTCCTGATACACTTTACGCATTTTACCTAATTCTTGAGGTCATGTTATCTCAGATCAAGAAGTTGTCCAAGGTCAAGTGACCCGACCTCAAAACCAAAAATCACGACTTTGAAGCGGCGCCTAAGGACCATCAGCCAACCGATCAGGTTGAAACTTTCACAATATGATGAGGTCATTAGGGTCTGCAAATCTGTTGTCTCAGAATTTTGATGTTGTTGACCTAAGGTGGGGTTAATTTTTTTGGTCACCCCATTATAAGTCTATGGTGAAAAAGAAAGGGCTTGTTCGTAGTAAATACTGGTTAGATAGAGCTGAAAATCCTCAAACCGTGTATTCTTACCACGATCTTGACCTTAAAGTTGGGTTTTTTGACCATCTGATCTCCAAAGGGCATGTCACAGGATCATACAGTGATTGTTTTATCAATAACTCCCCACTGAATTGAGTTAAAGCTCCTATTTTGCTTGCATTGTGCTTATATTGTCACGGAGACTCGATTAACAAGCGCCCCGCTGGGGTCCCTGGCATGACGCGCCCCGGTGGGCGGGGGCTTTTTCGCCCCCCTCCGTATCTCATTTCCCAGGGAAGCTAAAGAAGAATGACAGACGGCGTTTGAAAGGTCTCGATGAGACGAACAAACATTATAGGAAGCTTTTCTTATGTCAGGTCAATATTGAGGTCAGCATAGGTCAAAGAAGGTTCCATAGGCTTACAACAGGGCAGTGTACGTTTCCACCTCTAGATATTTACTCAACAAAGCTAGAGAAAATATTTATGCATCATTGGATTCCTGATCACGTGGCAAATCAAATTATGTATAATATGACCTTTTAGGTTAAATTGAGAAAATGACCTGACCTTGAGCTAGGTCAGGGTCACAAGGTGACCTGGTATGGTCATGTTGCATATGAATCGACTCCCCGTGATAATATAAGCACAATGCAAACAAAATAAGAGATTTATCTCAATTCAGTGAGAATTTATGGGCAAAACAATCACTGTATGCTCCTGTGACCTGACATGGCTTTTGGGAGGTCAGATGGTCAAAATCTCAACTTAACCGTCAATATTATGGTAAGAATACATTGGGTGAGGGTTTTTAGCTTCATCTATCCCATATTTACTGAAAACGAGCCCTTTCAATCGTTCACCATAGACTTATAATGGGGTGACAAAAATTGACCCCATTTTAGGTCAACAATATCAAAATTCCGAGATTGCAGATTTTTAGACCCTAATAACCTGATTATATTGTAAAAGTTTCAAACTGATCAGTTGGCAGATGTTCTTTAGGTGCCGCTTCAATCTCGCAATTTTAGGTTTTGAGGTTGGGTCACTTGACCTTGGATAGCTCCTTGACCTGACATAACCTGACCTAAAAACTTTGGTCAGATGCGTGAAATTAACCAGGAATAAGGTACTGTAAGTTTAGTTGCTCCATGTTTCTTTGTTTTTGCGTTATCTGGGAAAAGCCTGGAGGGGCGAATTTCGCCCGCCCCCAGCGTGGCGCGAGTTAAGATGTAGCATGATCATACCAGGTTACCTTGTGACCTTGAACTAGCT
Organism: Lepas anatifera; assembly: GCA_034440635.1. Classification (NCBI taxonomy): domain Eukaryota; kingdom Metazoa; phylum Arthropoda; class Thecostraca; family Lepadidae; genus Lepas; species Lepas anatifera. The sequence continues at coordinate 537,957 of JAOTON010001583.1, read as the reverse complement.
CGATGTCAGGCTATTTACAACTTGACCTAGCAAGATAATTTTATACATCATTCGACTTGCCACGATGAGAGAAATTCAATGATGCATTGATATTTGCTCTAGCTCCACTGAGTAATAATCTAGATGGGAAACGTACACTGCCCTGTTGTAAGCCTATGGAAGCTTTATTGACCTATGCTGACTTCAATACTGATCTGACATAAAATACTTTGTATAATTTCTCTTTTGTCTCGTCAAGAGCTTTCGAACACCGTCCGTAATTTATATTTAGCTTTCCTGAGAAATGAGATACGGAGGGGGCAAAATACGTCCCCCCCAGCGGAGTGCGTCATGCCAGGGACCCGAGCGGGACGCGTTTTAATGTAGTTCAAGGCGGATAGTAAATATGGCACGTTTGTCTAGTGTACCATGAGGGTTCTCATATTATAATTATAGTTTTGTGTGCAAAACATTTTATTAGGATAAAGTATTCTTTCAAGGAATTAGACCAGTAGGCGATATCGAAAACTGTTGACTGATTAAAGTCAATGGGAGTGGGCCCATTTACTTACCTGGGCTTTTATATGTTTTGTGTGTCTCAAAATGAAGAGAGTGGCAGTTTTGGAAGCATAGAATAGATTCTTGCATTACATCAGGAAGTAGGTAGCTTGACCTGGTCTGAAACTATAAAAAATTGTCTTTTATACATATTTCACATATGTGTCACTAAAAGTGAATGTTTCAACGACACATAAATTAAACCACAAAATTTTCAAAAGAATATGCTCCTAAATAAATTAAGCGCTGAACCCAGCTTATTTAATGATTGAGGCTTAGAGCAAGCACGTAACAACTGATTCCGCTTTCTTGACTGCATGTTCCGGAGAGATCAGCCCTGCTACGCTCAAATTGGATTTGTTGTCAGGTTCTCTATAAGACCGGGGAAAAAACTATGAAATTAATATATTGTCTTACTTTATTCAAGTACACGATTTTTACCAGTTCTGTGTTGAAATAACGTTTCCAAAGCTCTAAGGAAGATAAGTTACTCCATTATATACCATCAAATAATTGCAACCCTATTCACGTAGCAGGTTTTAACTGCCAACACAAAATAAGAAATGGGTTTGATGCTCTACCGAAGGTACTGAAACCATCCAGACGCACTCTATCACATGGTAGTTCTGTGAGAAACGAATGAAGCGGTCACTGCAAGCTTCTATTTTCATTTGCGCAATGGGCCCCCGGCCATGTGGCTGGCTAACAGTTCCAGCATCCTCAGGCACGATCCCCGTTATCACAGCCGTATGCAAATGAGTTGGAGATTCTGCGATAGCACGCTTTCATTGCCTGCCTCCGCAGAAGACAGCTCGGGCCAGTCACCCGGAGATGGATCACTGACGTCAAAATGGCCGCTCACACCTGCCTTTACTGCTTCACTGAAGAATAAAGACACACGATGGACTGAGAACATGGAAAAAGGGAGATAACGGAACGATATGTGCTCCGTGGTGGCTTGTTCATTCTTGTTCAAGCCACACATTACAGCTTTCAGCGGAAATATTACGAGATGTGACCCATATAGCCATGCAATCGTCCATTTATTACTTTGAAACTTGTATTTGAATTGTTTCCCAACAATTTTCAGGGACCACCAATGCGTTTTGGAAGTAGTACCGATAGGAATAAACGGATCATGGGACTTTTAAAATTCAGCAGGATCTTAGTTCTTTTGGCGTTCACGATAATTTAACCCGCCACCGGGGGTCGGCGCACCTGCCCACCGGGGCATCGATGGCCCCCTCTAACTCCGGAAATATGGGCGTTAACGCAAATCGCAAAGTGGAATAGAAAGCTCGCGTGAATTCAGTAAGAAATTACTGCATGTTTTAGTGCTCAGGTCAATGGTTTGACCTCCAGAGGTCAAATTAGGTCAAGATCGGCTATTTTCACTTAAATATGCAATGATTAAGCAAACTGGGCCTAACTCTTATGCCATTAGAGCTATTGAACCTGGTAAAGTACATTTGATAGCAAATTGCCAGTACTTCTTCCGCTATGTGGAACGTAAAGACCTCCCGCCAGTGGTTTGACCGCCAGAGGTCACCTGTGACCTAATATGACCTGAGGTCACGAAAGGTCAAAAGTGACGCCGTATATCAAATGAAAGCCAGTGACAAGACAAACACGATGGTGTTTGTTTCACCACTCTAGCTCAATTAGGTCAAAAGTTATTGTCAAAATACTGTTTTGACCTCGGTGACTTATGACCTTGGAAAAGTCAAAGGGCAAATATGACCCCTGGGATCCGTGAAAGGGTGTCCAAAAACGTTGTTCTGAGCAGTCGAGTATTTGCAATCATTTTGTGGCTTTATATCATGAAATAGCTTTTCCCCATGCTTTTCCAATGGGAGAGGTCGCCTCGTGACCGACCTCAGGGCACGAAATCAAAAATCCCGGATATACACCTTGTAGACCCTGGAGGGTCAAAAGTGTAGGAAGTTTCAAATCGATCGACTTTGAAATGTAGCTCTTACAGAGCTCTAAAGTGAAGTGAGGTGACCTTGGTTGACCTCGTCTGGTGACCTGACCTTGGGTGACCCGGGGTAAAAATTTCAGGGATGATGGGAAAATGATGCAGTGAGAGGTAGAGCTCTCAACCGCGGTGCTGCGCCTCGTCGTTTTCTGCTATCCCGGAAAAACCTAGGGGGCCATCGATGGCCCCCGTGGGGCGAGGGTTAAATGTATGTAGGTATATTTTGTATGGCATGAAGTGCCAAATGGAATGTTCATTAAAGGATATTGCAATATTGAGTGTAACGTGAAAAATATTGATAAACGCGAGGGTGTAGGGAAAATTACGTTATGATTGTTATATTACTTTATGCATTTAATCACTGATCAGCCCAATGTTTTGCTTTTATAGCTGCATCAGAGGCTCAAATGTACAAAATAAGATTGCAAACACAATTCAATTGGGATTCAAAGACAAGCAACAGGCAACAGCAAATAGCACGTCCAACTACACCACACTTGGAATGCAAGCAATATATTGGTTAACATTTTTGAAATTCATAATAACCCTCACTGTTAATAATTTTGAAATTGGTAATTAAACTAAAATTGATAATAACGCATAAATGCACTAATACATTTCCTGATGCAACAACGGGAAAGTCAGTTTCCACCGAAAGTGACTAGACAAGCATGATGCACAACAACGTTTTTTTATAGAACGTTATCTGTTGTATTACTGTCCGGGCATAACATTTATACATACGGATTCCGGAATAAGCAGCCCTGAAAGAGCAATGCAAATAACAATGTCAGGGACGATAGGAATGATAAGTAAAACCCTAAGCTCTAAGATTCTCCCTTGTCTCTCTTTGACACCGTGAAAGTTCTTGATGGAATGACCAATTACCTCACCAACTTTGACGAAAACATGTTTGCTGTATTAGTCGTCTCATTTGTTTATATATATATATATATATATATATATATATATATATATATATAGAGGACAATAGAGACGACATATATATATATATATATATATATATATATATATATAAATTTGACCGAATCAGGTAAATGGCCCTGTCTCTCCGCATGTAAACAAACACATTCGACAAATTATGCTCCCTGAAATCGTGTTTGCACTCGCGCATTCTTTTCTCGATAACTCCTTCTGCATCAGCAATAAATATAACGAAAGCTGCTGTGCACCGTGTTGTTTTAGTATCTAACGGTGAAAGTGCGCTGTCATGTTTTCACATGAGGTTGTCATTATTAGTTACAAAATTGTTAAATTAAATACATAAAATAAATACAAAAACTCAAATGTGTATTCCAGGGCTGATATAATTAGAAGTTTTCTTACCTATGTTTGTTGTGTGCTTTTGAATTGTATTTGAATTGTGTTTTAACCCTTGCCCCGGTGGCGGTACGAGCCACCTTCGCCCTGTGGGGGAAAAAGACCCCCACGATCTCAAAAACTAAGAGAGCTAGAAAAAGCGCATAACGGCAATCAAAGCCTTCGAAAATGATATCGAAAATACTTCGGTCATTTTCTTGTCAGGTCAATATCAAGGTCACCAGAGGTCAAAATAGGTCAAAATCGCTAATAGAGGTGCACTAAGAAAACCTCCTATATCTCAGCAACTATGATAGCTAGAAACATTTTTCTAACACTATTCGAAAGCTCTTGAGATGTGCTTTCATTACAGTGGCATTCATTTTCGTGTCAGGTCAAAGCCTAGGGAGCTACAGGTCACTAAATATTGGGCATATTCTTGGAAATGTCCATAGCCACCCATGCATAAGGGCGTTTACTTTTTCGCTAATAGCTTCCAAACCAAACAAGATACAGCCATAGTTCATGCACCATTGCAATCCTCTCGTCAATACGAATCGAATGATATATGATATTGCTATGTCAGGTCAAATTTAAGAATTTGACCTGACCCAGGACAACAGTCTGACCCAACTTGACCTGGTATAGTCATGATGTATATCATTTGACTTCCAGTGACTATACAAACACTTCGGTGACAAAATAAAAGCCTATCTTAGTTTATTCAACATTTATAGAGAAAACACCAAAAATGCTTATTTGACCTAAGGTGACCTTTTAAAGGTCACAAGTCAAAATTTTGGTATCAGCTTCAGAAATGGGCTAAGAGCAAGTCACAACCGATGTTTGAAGTTGATTCCATCCATACTAACTGAGAAAAGCTCATTTCGTGATTTTCCCCATGCATTGTCAATGGGGAGGTCATGCTCTGCACATGACCTTAGGTCACCAATATCAAAAATCCCGGTACAAATATTGTAGCTCCTGGTGGGCCCAAGATGTGGTATGAGTTTCAACTTGATCGATTAACGCTTCTTTTAGTTATGCCGTCCTAAGTATTTTTGAGGTGAGGTCACTTCACCTGACCTGGTGACCTGACCTCATATGACCTTGAGCCAACATTTCAGGAAAGATGTAAAAATGATGAAGGAACAGCTAGACCAAGTTTGGCGGCCTGCGCGCCGCCTTTTTGGTCACTTCGAAAAACCCGAGGGGGTCTAAAAGACCCCCACCCGGGCGAAGGTTAACTAAATTTGGCATAGTTGAGCCCATGGTGAAGCTGTTAAAGTCGTTGGATCAGTTAGTGACTAAATGGTTACGGCAATCCAACAATTCTAACATAATTTGACCTTACTTACGCATTTAGCATACTGCACGGTGCATACGTACAAGTCCGTCGAAAGTGACCTAAGTTGCTGCAGCACCCTAGAACCCCAGGACACACTGAACAGGCCTCACTCTTATGTTGTGTTTCCTGGGAGCTCACAGCATATGTATATGTACAGTACCCAATAAAGCACCAATACATCACCACAAACGTACAAAGACCATTTGACTTGATAGAAAACTGTCAGATTTGTAGCCATTTCCACACATCCACGGCTTCTGCCAACCGACAGAAACCGAACGACTGATCAGAAGCTATAAGTATTTGTCTGCGGTTTCTGACATTGTTAGCAAAATTATCTTTCCAAGAGTCAGAGCTCTCTGGTTCGTACATAGATCCACAGCCAGCCCACTCCTGGTCTCTGATGTGGCTGCTAGCGGGACTTTTGGACGTGAAACTGCTCGGTGACAGTTTCACAGGCGAAACCGGAGCCGCTGCTGGCCTCAGGCCAAACATTTGCCGGCCTCAAAGGACTGAGGTATGCAGAACAATTAGTCTTCAGAGCTGATCAGCAGCTCTAGTGCGCGGTACCAGGAGCTGAGTGCTGCAGGTACTCAGTGACCCAGAGCCGCCGGCAGCATCGCCTCAGACGCCTCATGGCCGCTGTCGGAGTCCTTCGGTGAACGCTCTCACAAAACGGTATTGTGGAAGGCGAGTAACTGGGCTTTCATGCTAATATTGACTGTAGTATTATGCAAATGCTTAACAGGCGCCCTAGAGGGGGAGGCGCTTGGAGGTCCCCCACCTATTTTTCCAAGGTGGTCAGAGAACCGCTCGTAGCCGAAATACGATACTCGGCCACATTTAACAGAATTAAACGACGCGTCGATTGGTGGAAGATTTGCAAATCGGTCGAACAATTTTGGTTTGTATGCTTTCAAAGTTAGACCTACATTTTGGAATCGCCATAATCGCGCGGTCAGACCAGTTCGCTTGCTTTAGAGACGGAGTTGTGACGTCATAACGCCATATTAGCGAGATGATATGTTAGGATAACCTCACATGAAGTTCAAGGTCAAAGGTCAGAGTTCAAGGTCATATCAACACTTCTAAGGTCATTAGCTCTAGTTCTCCCGGTCAAATTGCGTTACCCAGTCTGACGTATATTATGCTATGGTGTCGTAGTTAAGGTAACTCAATGTCAAGGTCAAGGCTAAAAGTCAAGGTCAAATATCATGAGTAAAGATCAATCCTTATTTCCCTCTCAACGGTTGCTATAAGGCTATTTATTGTGCACATGATAGGGTTTATACCATATCGTGACATCATAGGTCAATGACCTTGAATGTCCTTGATCCCATGATTTTTTGAATATATTGTTTGTGACCTTGTCTGTATGACCCTGGTTCGCCCTTAGCATATTCCCAAAGTTTTCCCCCATAACGACGGAATTTCACAATAGCTTCCAAACGCAGCAAATATTGGACTTTTATGACCTCGATTGACCTTGAAAATATTAGCCTAGGTCAAGTAAAATCGGTTATGATGTAGATCACTATAGCCTCCACCTAACACCAACTAGCGTTTTTCTACGCCTCTTAGTTTCTGAGATCTCAGGGGGCCTACCAGACCCCCTCCAGTGCGCGTTAGTCCTAGACCCCTCTCCAGTACGGGTATTAAAGCAAATACGGTTTAGCATTAGGAAGATCCGAAGAACCGATCAATCGGATATAGGTCCTGGTAGCTCAATACGCGGGGTAGCGGGAACCTCAGCCAGAGCTTTCTAATCCGAGCTAAACGGGAGGAAAAATAACCTTTCTGACCGGTAAAAGTAACTTAACCCGCGCCCCCCGGGGTCCAGCGCCACCTTCGCCCCACCGGGGGATCGATGCCCCGCTAACTCCGAAAATATGGGCGTTAGTGCAAATCTGCGAGAGCAATAGAAGGCTCGCGTGAATTCAGTAAGAAATTACTTCACATGTTTTAGTGGTCAGGTCAATGGTTTGACCTCCAGCGGTCAAATTAGGTCAATATCGGCTATTTTCACTCAAATATGCAATGCTTAAGCAGACTGGGCATAACTCTCATGCCATTAGAGCTATTGAAGTCTGGTAAAGTACATTTGATAGGAAATTGTCAGTCCTTTTTCTGGTATGTGAAATGTAAAGGTCTCCCGCCATTGGTTTGACCTCCAGAGGTCACCTCGTGACCTAAGATGACCTGAGGTCACAAAAGGTCAGAAAGTCACCTTGCCGTATATCAAATGAAAGCCAGTGACAAAACAAACACGATGGTGTTTGTTTCAGCGCTCTAACTTAATTAGGTCAAAACTTATTGTTAAAATGCTGTTTTGACCCCTGGACATTGGATGCCCTTGGAGGGGTCAAAGGGCAAATATGACCCCTGGGATCGGTGAAAGGGTGTCCAAGAACGTTTTTCTGATCAGGCTGAGCATTTGCAATCGCTTTTGTGACTTTTAGATCATAAGACAGCTTTTCTCTATGCTTTTCAATGGGGAGGTCACCTCGTGACCTGACCTCAGGGCACGAAATTGAAAATCCCGGATATACACCTTGTAGACCCTGGAGGGGCCATGAAGTGTAGGAAGTTTCAAATTGATCGAATTCGAAATGTAGCTCTTACAGAGCTCTAAATTTAAAGTGAGGTGACCTTGGTTGACCTCGTCTGGTGACCTCACTTGAGTGACCCGGGGTAAAAAAATTCAGGGATGGTGGAAAAATAATGCAGTGAGAGGTAGAGCCCTCAACCGTGGTTCTGCGCCTCTTCGTTTTTCTGCTATCCCGGCAAACCTTAGGGGCCATCGATGGCCCCGGTGGGGCGAGGGTTAACACGCGCATTGACGGGGGCGGGTACCCGCCCCCTCGGGTTTTTCGGAGATAGCAGAAAAACGCGGCGCGTAGCGCCGCCGTACTTGGTATACCTTTTCCCTCATCATTTTTACAACTTCTGTGAAAATTTTAAGGTTAGGTCATCTTAGGTCAGGTCACCATTACAGGTCAAGTGACCCGACCTCAAAAAAAGTTTAAGATAGCATAAGTCGGAGCAGGGTGAACTTATCCGATTGAAACTCATATCACATAATGGCCCCACCGAGTTCTCTAAAATATGTTCTGGTATTTTTATATCGATGACCTAAGGTCAGGTACGAGGTATGACCTCTCCATTGGAAATACATGGGAAAAATTGTTTTTACAGAATAACTCAGTAACGGATGGTGATAGAGCATTTATTTTAGCTGCATTAGACTCGCCTGGGCTTTGCGGTTCTAATGATATGCATTTTATATAATTTGACCCTGACCTGACCTCAGGTCAGGTCAAATCTTTGATTTGACCTAGCAAGGTCAACTTATATATCATTCGATTTGGCTTGCTAAGAGGATTCATATAGTTCAAGTCGTTTTGCTCTATTTTTACTTGTTCAGATTTAATGGCCGAAAAACTGAATTTACATGTTATCCCTATGACGGGCATGTTTTGACCTCTCTTGACCTTAAATGTGAGCTGACAAAAAAATGGTTCAAATGTTTTCGATGGAGAAGTGGACGGGCAGCCCAACGCCGTTTACCGTTTTTCGCTACCTACCGTGGTTCTCGAGATCTTAGGGGGGCGGGTACCCGCCCCCGTCAATGCGAAGGTGGCTCAGACCCCCGTCAATGCGCGTGTTAACACGCGCATTGACGGGTGCGATACCCGCCCCCCTCGGGTTTATCGTAGACAGTAGAAAAACGGCGGCGCGTAGCGCCGCCGTACTTGTTGTACCTTTTCCCTCATCATTTTTACAACTTCTGTGAAAATTTTAAGGTTAGGTCATCTCAGGCCAGGTCACCAGTACAGGTCAAGTGACCCATCCTCACAAAAAGTTTAAGATAGCATAAGTCGGAGCAGGGTGAACTTATCCGATTGAATCTCATATCACATAATGACCCCACCGAGTTCTCTAAAATATGTTCCGGTATTTTTGGTATCGATGACCTAAGGTCAGGTACGAAGCATGCTTTCTCCATTGGAAATACATGGGAAAATATGGTTTTTACGGAATAACTCAGTAACGGATGGAGATAGAGCATTTATTTTAGCTGCATTAGACTCGCCTGGGCTTTGCGGTTCTAATGATATGCATTTTATATAATTTGACCCTGACCTGACCTCAGGTCAGGTCAAATTCTTGATTTGACCTAGCAAGGTCAAATTACATATCATTCGATTCGGCTTGCTAAGAGGATTCATATAACTCAAGTCGTTTTGCTATATCTTTACTTGTTCAGATGTAATGGCCGAAAAACTGAATTCACATGTTATCCCTATGACGGGCATGTTTTGATCTCTCGTGACCTTAAATGTGACTTGACGAAAAATGGTTCAAATTTTTTTCGATGGAGAAGTGGATCGACAGCCCAACGCCGTTTGCCGTTTTTCGCTACCTACCATGATTCTTGAGATCTTAGGGGGCGGGTACCCGCCCCCCCGTCAATGCGAAGGTGGCTCAGACCCCCATTAACGCGTGTGTTAAACTCAATAACAGTGGCATACCATGTATCCAAAATATTGTTATAACTGGAAATAATGGAAAAGGGCATGGAAACCGACAACAGACATCCTCAATTATCTTTTCAATTATCGTTTTTTCAATTGTTATTAAGTATGAAGCGTATTTTGAGAGCATTCCTAAGCAAACTGCTTCACCCAGTGGAGAAAGTGCCTAATTTTCATTGAGTTAATTATCAACCTACTTTGTCGTTCCGAGCATCGATACCATTTGCCACTAAATTTCAGCAAGGAAAATATGTATCACAGATGATAAACCAAACACCTTGCATCATATTAGTCTAAATTGAGAGTCATCTATAATGCTGTGCTAGTCATACTGAAGTTTGTTTTTGAAAACACCACTAACATCACAGCAACACGACGTAAAACACTTCGGTGCCTGCCACCTCTTGCACAACATATGTCCTGATGATTCTGCGTGTTTTTTATATACATTCATTTGAAATAGATTCATGTCCAAGTTCGGCTGAGGAAAACATATAAAAGAAAGAACCGAGCACCATAACAATAAAATATGGGCTTGGCAGAAAAGTGTCCAAAACATTGTGAGCTGAATAGTGTATAATAAATACCCAGAGCTTCAATCAGAGGGTGATGAAGTACTCGGTTCGGTGTTATGACTTCCGAGTCGTCTCTCGTTTTCGGTTTAGTCTGCTCCAGTGCCGATGGACCTGGTCTAATCCATCAGAGGCGGATCAGTTTGTGTGACGAATGGGAGCCGATCAGTGGCGCGTGCCGCCATCTTCCGGCCGTTCCACTCCACCGCGTCTGCTCATTTCCGCTCCCGCACCAAGACGTGTTAACGCAGGTGGAAACACTACAACCTCATTCGGATAACATGTACCGATGATAAAGGGTGTATGAGTTCTCAATAATGTGTATGTCTTTCCCAGCTAGTATTTCATAAAACAAAACAAAAAGAACAGTCTTCCCCGTGTTAAAGCTATTTCAGCACTCACGTCTAGCCTTCTACAAAAATAATTGGCTCACAATTCCCAGAGCTACAAAACACTCGGCAAATGGATCCTACCTAAATACCGAGTGATATATGCGCCTCTTGCGAATACGTTGACAGCGAATACTTTGACATTCCGTCGCAGATGAGTCTTATATCACTTTGTTTGCCCTTTTCATTCAAGTTGATCCTTCTTAGAGACTTGCTAGAAATTTTGATGTTTTTTTAGCACAGCTATGGTATTTGGCTGTATATTTTATGTATATAATGGTATCAGATATAGGAGAGCTGTCGCAAGCGTTTCACTCAAGCGGTTTCAGTCATGGCAGCAGGCTGAGGACTCAAGGCTGTAGACTTATCCACTTATGAGCAAGGCTGCTGAGTTATGAGCAATCCTCGTGGTCATGGGTTCATCTACGTCATTCATTAGAGAACGTTACCTGACCGCCTGTGGGCAAACCCGACGACCGCAAGTGAAACTTCATTATGAGACCTGTAATACAGACCGCGACAACTCTTTTTTGGTTGTCATCTCAGTGAAGTTGTACATCTGTTAAAATCTGCTTTGCTCGTCATCCACATCCCTTTTATATTATATTTATAACACCAAAGTCCTGTGGCGCATCATCCTGCTGGGGTCAAGCGAACTTCGCCACGTTCATGCGGCAGCTTACCCTCAGGCTCTTATTGGATGGTCTGACTGTCCCCAGGATGGGTGTGGAGGAAGGGATGGAGGTAAATACCTGCCACGGGTGGCCAGTCCAGGTTAGATTTGAGAAAGCCAACTTGAAAAAACTCAAAATTCCTTATCAGACCCGGTTTCAAGGTGCATTCAAGGTCTCACTAGCTTCAGGGCTTCAATCATTGATGTCACTGTTGGATGTTTCCAGCCTTTTCATTTTATCTCCTTGAATAGGACCTGGACCAGCTCGTGGTGCTGGTTAAAAAAACAAACAGCACTTTTTTCCACATGTGCAGACATTGTGTAATGGTCACTCACCTTTCTATAATTGTCCAAATGATGACGGATTTACCCTCCCCCGAAACAAATAGGGGTAGCAAGGAGCCTGTGAGCTTTCGGGTTAACGATGCATGGTCAGTAACTTAGGCCACACGTGGGGTCAGGGATAAAATATTAAATATGATTCAGAATCTGGGTTGGCTTAGATTCATCTCATTTTCAAATTCATAGTGATGTATAATTCGTATCTAATTTGAAACTTACTGAACTTATCTTAGGTTTCTTAGTTTATGTGCTAGCGAGTCAGTGGAATGTGCCCGTTCTCCACTTGAAGGGGGCAGGACATGACGCATTTGGAGTGTTGGTAGACCAGCAGCGATGATTGGTATTGGGATGGGATGCGCTCCTGGAAGGGGCCGGTGGGTGCGCTGTCGTCGGGGTAGCTGATTTTGGCCGGCAGGTGCGGCGGAAGTGAGGGAGATACGGACAATCTAGCAGGCGACGGCACGCACCCTCCCCAGTCGAGCCGAACAAAAACAGCGGTCCACAGCACCAGCGCACCCTCGCCCGTCCCGCTTCCCTTACAGGATCCGAGAAGGGAACACCATGCCTTGCAGGGAATGTGACAGCCTTACAATCGGATTTGAACAGATATACAGGGTGTTTCAAAAGAATGATATTTTTTAAATGTTCAGTAAATGACTAAAAATCCTTCAAATCCACCCACAAAACGCTCATTTTAATGATAAATTGTGGGACATTTTCATACAAACATGTTTCATTTACATAAAATATTTTCCCCGTCTTAAATGTACTCAGAAAAATGATGCAAGAAACATAATAGGTACATGCCGGCTTATATTTGAGAAAACGGAACTGTCAGCACTCTAAAAAAGCTTTAGCACACAAAAATGGCACGTGAGCATGCACATCAAAGGCACAAAATTCAGTAATATGGCAGGTTTAAAGTCTTTGGCTCAAACTCCATATGGTTCATTGGCTTACTTTCCATATGAATGACTGGAAACGGCGGACACAGCGCAAAAGACGCCACTGTTAACCGCAGAACAAGGGACACGGACCAATTGGGGATTGCTTGCTTGGACCCGAGCTCTCCTAAGCTTGAGAGGTGAGTTTTTTTAGAATTAATTTCCAGGGGCAATGTGCGTGTGGACTGTGATGTACCGCAGTGACGATGTAATGTTTGCAGTGTCATTGGCGTGATACTTGTCACGTGATACGCGCGTGATTTCTACGAACATTTTCGATGAAGGCAAAATAGACAGTATTTTTCAACTCATTTTTAAGACTACTTTTAACTAGTAAAAATATCAAAACAGTTATCAAAATACAAAGAATCGTAAATGTCCCAAAATTTTCTCTCGATCAATATGTAAATCATACCACAACAACCTATTTATAACTGCATTATGATTAATTCAAAAATATCATTCTTTATGAAACACCCTGTAGCTATAAAACATACGAAGAAACCACTCGGTCAAAATTGCATTTTTGTCAGAACTTCAATCATTTTCAATACAAATACCCCTAGAATCACCCCACGCTAAAGTTGTGCTAAGGTATCGGGGTGTATTTAGAGCGGGTATTGACCCTATCGGACCGACACCGTCAGCAATAAGACCAAGAGTGTTTTATGTAGTGGGCTCATGAAGTGTTGTTGCTCCGTAAAAGGCGAGTTCTGAGAAAAATACAATGATAAACCAGGAGTTTTTCTGTATGGTCTACGCGACTGATAGCTCAGATCAAATTCCATGAAGGTGCCATATTTCATTTAATGTATAAACACTCTTAGCCCATCGGAGGTCTAGTAAAAATTTCAACTCCGCCGTTGTCCAGTCTGTGTCGTTGCAAAATTATTAATATGGCTGCATGTTGTCGTTAACTGAAGTGCTTGCAAGTATTTAGATAGATTATCTAGTAGCCTGCAACAACGCTGCCTAGTAGAAATTTCTGAACGGAAAGTTTGGAATTCAACTTTCGTTTGTGATGCAATTGCTTGTAAAGCCATGACTTCCTGTAGTGAGTCGACTCGATATCAAAAGCTGCAGGCTTTTGTGGTGCCGGAGCTTCCTACATATGTTTTCTTCGCTCTGTTAAAACTTACCGCTTGGCATTCGCGTGATTGGGAAGCGTATGTATTTAAAGATGTTTGTCAGTGGTGTGAAATATGTGAACATATCAATATCAATGTAAACAATGTGAAATATCCTCTGACTCAATCTTTTTCAGGTGGTAAACCAAAAATGCATTCCGAGTACTTGATACAAAAATATCAACTGATGGTAACGAAACTGGTAACCATGGTAACGAAACGTCCGAGGCTCCCCTGTTTCCCTTTGTCGTGCGTGAACAGCATACCGAGACCTTATCGAAAAGAACGACGGTTTGGCACCCACCCAGCATTCCGAATTTATTAGAGAGCATCACGACCTCCCATTACGCAATTATCTTCTCTTTGAAGGGCTAAATAAAGATGCCTCCGAGGCACTTGTGAAGCATCCGACTTTTGAGTAGCGTAACAGCTCAGTAATGACCCCTCAGAACCCCTCGTCTTTTGGAAACGCCATCCACCGAGAAAACAAAATTACATGAGTTATGCGCACCTCTGCGTCAGGTGAAGGCAAAGTGGAGTTGTAAATAACAGCGCGGCAGCTACTGAGCGCCGCGCATTAGCCCCTGTCACGCCACATGTCTGTGGCTGAGAGCTGACGGGGAGGCAGGGGAGGCGGACGCCTCGGGGCAGACTGGGGTGGACCTCCCGCCAGAGAGCGTTCGACAGCTTCGGAAACAGAACACCGCACAGGATAACTGATCGGTCAGCTGCCCAGGTGCTGGCTTAGAATGGCACATATATTAGGAGCTATGCTTTTACATTGCTTTGAAATGCACGCATTGCATCTATCTTTGTGATTACATTATTTAAACCTCAAATGAAATGTAAGCCAAACTCCGATATATGTACAAAACATCATAGTAGTTTTGACTGTTTCATTTCCATCACAACACGATCCAGAGATCCCACGTGAAAGGTTTAGCAATACACCATAAACGTAAGAAGTACTTAGTGTTCCTGTCTTCAGGACCCTCGCGCTTTTAAATATGGATGCCAAGGAAGTGGTTGACTCAGGGTGGATTGTGCGAGAGCCTGCCTGTGTTTCCATGCTGGAGTATGCCATGGAAGGGGTTGATTCAAAATGAATGGAGAAGCCATGAAGGAAACTTTACGCAGAGTCTCATTACTGCCGCTGGGTCGCAGTGCTGGGCCATGGCCCCATCACTGATTGAAACTTGTCACATACCTATAGCTATTCGGCTCCTGATTCAATAAACTAAACGCATTAAAGTGTAGATAAGAAACTACAACATAGACAATCAGCCCAATTCAGTTTTAAAACTAGTCAGAAAGTTCCAAAGGCCCATCACGAATTGTGTTGGAGGTATCCCGGACAAACTTGAGGGGTAGGTAGAATCTGCCCTTCCCCGTGACAGGAATAGGGTTAACTGACCAGATTATTTTCTGTTTTCCCTCTCCACTTATTTCGATCATGCTATAACTGGCAGGTGGTTATTATCGAATTCCACATGCGATTTTGGTCAGTGATGCCTTCCGAACGCATGAGCGGAATAACCCGAGATACAAACATAGTCATCTTTATGCGCTTGTCGTTTTTTATGTTCAGTTTGGATTTTTCATATTGCCTGTCTCTCCAAACGTTTTCCTCTGAATTGTGAGCCTGGAAAAAACGTAGCAAGTGATGATTTTCATGAAACATTTTGCTTCATTCAGTTAGCTCTATTGTAAGGGTCATGTAGCATTCTTGTTAGTACAACTATTATGCTATTCACGTTCAGTGCACCATTTTGCTGGGGGCGAGATTCATCGCGATAAGACCACAATCAGACGAGGGGCGGAAATGCAAACGTCAGTAGCCCTTCAGGCCTCCTTTGTGTGGCGGCTTGTCCGTCAACAGGCCGTAAAACACGGTGCACGGTGGTGCTGTTAATTCAGTCCGGTTAATGGAACACATTTCCGAGGCTTCGCATTACCAGCACGCGGCTCCTTCCTCGTCTGCTGGAGAGTTCAGGAAAACGTGGCCAGCGCGGTGGGAGCCTGCCTGCTGTAGTAAGATGGTGGGTGCGATACCACCCCGCCCCCTGGTGGTGGACGGGAGAAACCGGGCCACCGGCGACGGTCCCACGCTCCTTGTCGGCCGGCTCGGTTTCCTCCGCTCAACTTGCTGACGCCGGTGTGAACGACTGAAAGCTCCCATGCAATCGCAGAATAGGTGAACAGTCAGCATGTGGTCCCACTTTTCCATCTATTCGAGGGAAACTTGTTTGGCCTAGACAAAGGAAAATTTTAAGACAATGGGTTGAAGCATATTTGTAAGCCTTTATCTTCAAGCGTGCGCTGGTTTCTCTGCTCCAGGAGAGGCAACCAATGCTGCAGGAGTTCGATATCAAACCAGGTTCTGAGCGCAGGATAATTTCATTTCTGCGTAGGCCTTTATCTCCGCTCCACAAGGAAGGCAGCGTTTCAGCGGGCGCTGGGGGCGGAGTCGGCGCTCGTGAATGCACTTCTTCTGCCGTCAATCCCATCAACACTGCCCATCAACGCGTGGGCCACCAGAATACCGGAGCAGCCTGCGCTTTGTTTAATTAATGGACCCGGGCGGGGCCAGTTCTGCCGACATGGAGCCATGCTTGATATGTGCACCTCACTAACGCCGCCAGAAGGCCAGCATCAGCGGTGATAGCATCAGACGACCAGAAATGTATGGCCGCCCGCCATCTCAGAATCGTTCACTCAGCGACAGCTTTCAGGCCGGCCAGACGCCTTATTGCTCTCATTAGTGCGATGCAAGTTTCGCTGCCTGCAGCGGTCCGCCGTCCGCGGCCGCCGTGGCGCTGCAGTCACCGCTTCATTTGCATGCCGGTCGCACCCGTCTGCTGTACTGCTCTGCCACAGAAGCCGTAATTAAACATCACGGGCGCCCGCCCCCACCGGCGGGCGCCCCCCTCACGGCCGCGCGGCCGCACTCGGAGCGCAGGGCGGCTTCTGCAGGGGGCGGCCAGTGCTGACTGACCCCGCTGGTTACATGATGTACTCGGTGGGTGGGCGCAGTGATCCCGCAGCTCAGCCAGAGCTGCCGGAGCTGCAGTGCGTGCTGTCGCTGCGACTGCCGCTGATGTGATGATTCTAACTGGGGCCGACTCGGCTGGGTGCCACGGCGTGCGGTCTGCCCCGCGAGGGTGCAGTGTGCAACTGCATGCTTTGTGACTTCTCTTCAATGCAACTGCATACAACTGCCTCTGGGAGTAGAATATTCAGCTCACTAGCCTCCACCAGGAATCTAAAGCTGGAAACGGTATAGACTGCAAATGTTACTCTGCTTATAAATACATGTTACCGTCTGAGAGCTGTACTCTTCTTTGTGTCGACATGCCATGGCGCTCTCGTTGTTTTATCCTGTTGTCCTGCTGCTGGCTCGTTTTTATAGAACCCGAAGATTGATAGCGTTTTTAGTGCAGCTTTGTAATTGCTAGGCGTCGCTCTCTTCGCCTCCTACCAAAAACTGGAGCTAATAATAAAGCACTGTCGGTGAGGAGCCGGTCCAACTGACGGCTACCGGGCTTGGTGATCGGCCCCGCCAGCTCCGGAACTTTTTCCGGAGTAATGAGGCGCTGCCTACACCAGCCGCCAGGCTAATAACGTCTCTACGACTTTTCACAGTAATGAAACGTCCAGAATAAGCTCACTGATATTTATCTGGAGTCTTGCAGGCGCCACGGAGGCTGCATTTTCATGCAAATAAGGACGAGAATCGTTCTGCTCTAAGAATCCTTCCCGACTTATCGCATTTCTTGGCCGAAGCCTGAAGCAGGCAATAACCCTTAGATAAGTTGGAATCTAGAAAAAAGTATCACGGCTGCTTGTCTTTGCATGCATTCCGATCTATCGGTTAGCGATAAACAGTATTACCATAGCCTTGGATTACAATGTACTGCGGATCGAAATCGGTTCTCAGTTTTTTTACCAGTTTCAACTACATGGGTGCTATACAACCTTAGGAGCTGTGTGCGCCTGAAAGCCAAAACAACGAACTAACTCTAACTCCAGGAATGGACAGTCAAATGAGGAATCCTGTACTAAAACACGTGCTAAAAGCAAAAACTTGTTGATTCTCATAACATTTCAACCTCTGTCGGAAGTACAAGCTGGCTGTCTCACCGTAGCTATTTCAGGCCGTGCTCCAACAAGCAGTCATGCCTGGGACTCCGCCGACTCATTGGACGTCTCGCTGGGCGCGGCGCTTCGTCAATCTGTCGCGTTTTTACCTCGCGCTGTGGCGATGCGACAAAAACCTGCGTTCATGCTGCCTCCCGCAGGACGCGAGATGATCGTCCCCGCCTGTTCGGATATACTGGTGTTAGTGCAGGTGTCTGTGCTGCCAAAGATTACCCAGACAGAAGCCTCAGAGACGCAGATGTTCGAAGCGGGTTCTTCGAGCAATCAAACATAGCTCCTTGGTTTCAGAATGGGCGGATATACGTTCTCGTGTTTTGATTGTGTTTGCTGTTTCAATCAACTGGGTAATATTTTTCTGCACACGCACTTCTCAAATTGGCGAACACATCGAAAGTGCCTGTAGAATTGCATGCAGTCGAATAAGGAAAGATAGCCGGGATCAGTTTCTATCTTGTCAGCATATGTCCTGGAGGTAGATCACTCAGGCAACAGGTATAAACAGACCTTGGTTAGTGTGGTGCAACTTTAGCGTAAATCCACAGAAGACATAGGCGTTTTTGATAATTTTTTAGAAAGAACACAAGTATGTGGCTTCCGGCAGACCGTCCATAGTTTGCAACCATCAACTAGATAGGTACGCTGCTGACACCAGTTTGAAAGACGATGCAAATTTTCATATAGATAGATCTGCACATTTCTGCTACCAATATATCCACCACTAACTTCTACAAAGCCTTCCAAAGTATATGCCTCTAAATATGTTCACAATTTGGGATAGTTACTGTGCAACAAACGTAGTTCCGCCAAATTTTGTGTTCATAAATTGTTGAATGTGACCACAGGGAGATCAACATGTTGCTCACCATTCGTGACACCGAGTTCACGGTATCCAGAGATCTAGTATCCAGAGATATATTTCCTTATGCGTCATGAACAATATTCTTAGAGTCACAACTGCCACTTTCAAGGTGCAGAACTTTGGTGACACCACTGACCTTACTTGCCAGTCCCTAGCAATCCCTCAAGTTATCCGAAGTGTGCCTTCGCAAAAGTCATAATACGAGCTGGGCACTGACCTGGAATAATAGCAGCCGGTATTACTAGTGTCCCGTGCTGAAGGAGCTGTAAATAGTTCTTCGGCGAACAGCCATGAGGCTGCAATCAGTGGTACAGCAGCAGCCAGCTCTTCTCAGCGATAACGTCCAGGGCTTTTCTGGGCGGTAATTGTTCTGCTATTCTCGCTGCTCATCTGCTGAAGGAAGACATTGCCATAGCCCGGGGCCGATCGGCAGTCAGCCGAGTTGAACTCCTGGGTCATTGATTCACTGCTCTCACGTGGTCAGTATTCTGCCAGCACGCTCTTAGCAGGTGGTTACGAGCAATTAATTAAAAATAGCTGGCTGGATGGTCTGTTGTCATGCCGATTAGTATACACAGAAGCTGGCGCGGCTGCTGGAGAGGAGCAAACGTTCTGATGTCACGCGGCTTCTTGATAGTTCTGGTAGATGAAGCCTTCGTCAGACAAACATTCAACTTGGATCTATTTTTATGAAGTCAGAAACGTGGCGTACAGCGGTTGATAAATCTGATTCAGGCCACTTTTTCTGTCGCAAAAGTGAGCTCTAGCGCTTTAATCCCACAAGTTTTGAGCAAATTCGAATATGATTATGTATCATTCGATGCACACAGCTTTTGCAATAAAATTCTGGATCTTCAGCAAAAAAACTGTCGTAATTTACCGTCATGAGTAGCTCCTTCCATGGAACCCTGCAGTTTAACCACAGCTTTACGAAGTTAACCGTGTTTTTTCCTTTTCACATCAGGCCTTCGTCCGACATCAGCCTGCTCTACGGCAGACGTCCGCGGGGTACAAGCTGAGCGTCAGATGGGTGCCGTGTCCTCGCGCTCCAATCACCCGTGATTGCAGCCGCCGCAGGGTGAAGGGAGCAGGGTGCAGCTTCTGCTGCGCGTGGTCACGCGATCCCTTGTAGTGCCCCACCGTGCTGTGTCCGCGCCAGCACTCTCACTGCCGCTGACGCTGCTGCTGATGACTCATGATGCTATAGTGGGGATTGAAGCGGTAGCATCTAGAACAGGAACAGATTCTAAACACTTTTGAGAACTATTGCTCTAACGGTTCTGACAGTTTTAATCAGACAGGGGCTCATAATTTTCCTATCCGGCGCGTGCCAGGTGTATGCCTGGATAAAATGCGACAGAATAGGATATATTATCTAGTTTGTATCCGAGAAAGGACGGTACGGGATGCTGCTTCATGTTCTGAGGAAAAAACATTAACCCATTAACGCCCAGCGGGTCATTTTTGTCCTCTGACTTTGACAGGCTTCAGAATCGGTACCAGTGAAGTGATCTTCATGTTTATGATATGGATGTGTGTTTCAGAGCGTGAGCAAGTTGAAAAAATGCATTTGAAAATTCTAGGCTTTTATGGGACGATTTTGGTGGAACTTATTTTGGCGAGGTTTTGGTCAGCGTCAGATAGCTCTGCAAATTTTGTTTCTCGCAATAACATATGGAAAGCTGAAAAGGGTTTGCATGATTGACATTAAGCCAAGACCACTAGGAGTCAGATGGTGAGGAAGCAGTAATATTTTCTTGAACGGCTTTGCCATGAGACATCGTTAAATATGAAGCGAACAAAAATGACCCGCTGGGCGTTGCGAACATCTGCGGGCCGCTGAAAATGAGGAAAAGGATGTGGTCTGTCCTCCCGTCTGGTGCGTTAGGTGCATAATGTTACCTAGAGGGAAGGGAGGCATTGTGGGTCCTGCGAATGCAGGGTTGCCAGTTTATATATTTTTCTTCAAATCTGAGGATTTTTAGTGCAATGTCGATACCTTTGGAAACTTTGAAGTTCATGAAATGCTTCCTAACGTTTTCGGAGTCTGTCTGGTTTTGGGAATGATTATCACATATTTTTAACGGAAACATGCAAGATGGTTCCAGTATTTTGTAAAGGCGTTATCAAATACAATTTTCAGGGAATTTGAACTTATAGAAATTTTATCACTGACTTCACTGTTAATCTAGCCGAGCCTTGTCTTTTCCCCTTGATGGATTGTGTGTAGTGGATAGAGAGGATAGGGAACAGTAGCGGATTGAGGACTTCATTGGGTGGTGGGGGGGTTAAGGGTCTCGAGCCTCCCCGCCATGGCCTCGAAACAGCCCTCAGTAATGCATTTACTCTGGTCAGACTGACATTTCGGTGGGGGGGGCTTGAGCCTTCCTAGCCCCCTTGTGTTCACTTCTGATTGAAAGCCAATGACAAGCAGACAAAATGAGTTGGAAATTATCGCGGCCGCCGCGCTGGTTTTTTTTGACAAGATGGTGCAGTGTCAAACGTCCGGAGCAGTATAAAATGGGTGAAAGCGTGGGAAGTTCTAGAACTTCTGTCTAAAAACGCCACTAGCACTATTGCGGCTTGGTTCTAGTCAAGTGAAACTACCATGAGTGAACATGCCGGGGGTTAGGAGGAGGGTTCAAGACCCGCCTGGATTTTTGGTCTCCCACAGACTTTGTCTAGGGCTTGGATCGCAGTGCCAGCGTTAAACCATCCAGAACCCCTCCTGGATCGAGAAGAAATCTCCAGCCATGGAGACATAAATATATCGAAAGCATAGTTGTTAGCAATGCCACAGATCAAATGTTTTGCAGGAAAAGAAGCAAAATAAGTTGTTTTCAGTGCGCAAGATAGCGGAGCGGATCAGATGCATATCATCATCACAAAACATATTAGTCATGAGGATGAGTAAGATGATGAGGTGACCAGTGTTACAATGATCAGTGGCGTGCCTGGAAATGTGGAGGTTCACATTGATGCAACTATGGGGCGCGCTACTTGCTCCAAAGCAAAGTTGGAAGGATGGAAATGGACCCGTTTGGAGATTTGTAGATTAATCAAGCAAATGTACATCGCGTGGGGGAAGGTAACGGATTGTTTTCAAAACTTTTCATCTTTATGCTGAATATTACGATTACTCGTTGAAAGCTCAGTGAACATCAGTCACAAAGTCTGGGAGGCGGAGGAGGAAGGGGGTAGAGACAAAAGAAAGGCTGTCCCAAAACCTTTGATATTCAAAAATATTCTTAAAGTACTATGATGTTCATAATTTTAGTCTATCCCCCGCAAATCATCAGTCTAAGTTAACCACTATTGTATACTTTTTGTAAATATGCAGTTAGTGTTGCCTTTAATTAAACCTTAAGAGCATAAAACTGTCTAAACATTTTACTATGGCCAATATACAAGAGGAAATAAAAACACTTCACAAAACTGCAAAAAAAGCGATGCGCATCGGGCCGCTGAGTGCGGTGACTGCACCGCCCGGGAGCCGGCCGCGCAGTGCCAGCCGATGTCCCAAACGTCCAGCGGGTCATTTTTGTCCGGTCTCATATCTCAGAATCTAAAAGCGGTACCGATTTAAAACTTTCGGAACATCTTATTGGGCATATTCTAAACATAGGAAAACATTTGTTTCGCCAATTTGAAAGCTGTAAGTAGGTGCGGGCCTTAATGGGTTAAAGGTACGCATTTACATTTTGATGCATTTTCTGTAGCTGTTTGCGATTGAACAGACTTGTAGGGCGAAGTGATCCGGATATTATATATTTTCGCCGTGCTGACCTCTAACGCTTAGTTTAGCAGCAGGATCCTAATTTTCGCCAAGCCTCTGACCAAGGATCCATTCACGGACGTAATCATGAGCTTCTTGCTGAATAGGCGTAGCGGTTGATGAAGCTGCCATCGGTTGTCCCTCTCTGAACCAATACCAAGATCGGTAATATGTTTTCCTACCCTTTTAATGCTCTTGTATTGCTGATTCCTAGGAAAGTGAAGTAGAGTATTTCCCATTGCCGAAGAAAAAAATGGCCTCAATAAAAATGACTTACCTACTATGAGGTAATCGCTCTAAAGTAAAATTACATATTCTAAGCATGTAATCTAGCTAAACCGAGATAAGTTACACCACAGCATATCTTCAGTCGTGAAAGTTTCAATATATCTTCTTTCAAGGTATTACCTTTTACCTGGCCTTATACCCAATACCCTGGAAGTGATGTAGAGTGTTAAGTTTCAGTCCTAAAATTAGTGTGTGTCACGAGTATATGTGTGTGTGCCAGGAATCCATTTCGTCGGTTTAAGCGAGTGTATATAACTAGGATAAAATTAGAATACATGGTTGGTCCCGACGCAGTCTTTTTCTAGCCTCCAACAACTTAACAGGAGCTTCCAGTGTTCCTGGAGCCAGGCGATCACAGATTTAACAGCTCAACGTGGTGCTTTTTTACCTGATTTGCATTTTCCCTCAATGCCTTGATCAGAAACGGACCCGTTCCCTTGCAATCCCTGGGATCAGAACCAGCACATCTTCCCCTTAATACTTGGGTTAGAAATGGCCACATTTTCTCCTCAATGCCTGTGTCAGAAGCGGCATATATTCTGTATCCTGGACTTGAAGGCATTTTCCACATTTGCATTGCGCTTCCATGCACACATTTCTTATACGAGAGTTGTACCAGCCTCGGTGCCCTCTCTGGACAGTGAGCCACCACATCTCTTGATCACTTGCACCGCCGAACCGCGCAGCTCAGCTATCCTACTATCCTGAGCCGGGCGAAACAGACAGCTCGGGCGACACGAGGTGAGGTCGTGCTCTCGAGCTGCCCCAGTGGACCAGTGGATCAGCTTAAAGCCCGCGCTCCCAATAACAACAGCGCTGGATGGTCAGCGTCAATCCCAAGCCGAGAGGATCACTAACCAGTGTGCTACCATCTCCTGGGTGGGAGGCGGCCCAGGAAACAACTGCCAAGGTCAGCTTTGATACAGAGACCTCCCGCACTGAACCGTGTCGTGGTAACCAGCGGAACACCGGGTGGAAAATGTTGCGACCCTACCATTCTGTCACCAAAAGCTTTGATTTCGATTTCAGCGTCGTGTTAGGCTTACATTGTTACAAGTTTGACATAGTTTGTTACAGGCTGCATAGTTAAATGGTTTACAAGTTTGATCTTTAACTTTTCTCGCGTCAAGTGACGTTAGATGATTATTTTGAATATATGGATGTGCTTGTGGCTTAGTGTTTGTGGCTATGAAGCGGCCACTTTAATTGCTGCTACATTCTGATAACTAATTCCACGACATTCTTCGATTTACTAACGATTATACTGCTCCTGTTTCGAGAAAGCAAGGGACATCAAATATGGAACATACCTGCAAGTTCGGAGTGGTTATGGCATACTCTGAGACCATCAGGGCTTCCAACTACAGCATCTCGCAGAGAATTGATCAGATAGATCCGAATGCAGAGCACATTTTTACCCAGCCATGCCCGAGTCGTCTGGTCTTTGTCAAGCCGCCCACTGAACTTGCTGCGCGTGAGAAATATGTGCGTCGCGGCCGGCGCGGCAGTTCCAGCCCAGATCACGGCTGATACGTCTGCTGCAGCCGTGAACTCGGGCCCGACCAGGTGCGTGAGACTGCGCGGGGCCGCGCACCGCTCCCCAGAGAGAGATGTCGTCTTACTCAGAGGACAAGAGTTTTCCCGAAAACTGCTGTGATCTCTTAACCCATCACCGCCTAGTGGAGAGGGTCAGATTGGGCCCCCTCGGTTTTTTCGCGAATGATCCTGAGCTGACTCAAATGAAACGTGCGTCGCTTTGCAGGCCTGTAGGGTGATCAATTTGACAACTTAGGACCAAAAATTGGCATCAGGTCAGGTCAGGCCAACAAGTTGTGACGTGTATTCTTCTAAAATGAGACTGAAAACCAGGGTGTAATTCGGCTTCTAGAAGAGGAAGATCAAGTTTCTAAATATTATTCAAAAACCCTTGAAACGATTAATCTTCACGCTTTTTCACTTTTCAGGTCAGGGTGAAACCAAGGAATACAAATGAACCGCTTTTAGTTAAAAGAGGGTGTTATTAGGACTCAAAGTGACACTTATATTTTTCTCTCATATTTTTCGAAGCGTTGAAGCATATTTCAAGTGTCAAACTAGTGACTCAGTCTTAAAAACGTGCAAGCAGGGAACATGTGTTGGCACAGAAGGGCTTGAGCATTGCATCACGTTCACAATGTCAACTTATACCACTTGGGCTCACAGGGATGAAGGGGTTGATAGGTGGTGAATCTTTACTGTGCCTTTTTGTGTGCGAACGACACATTCTGGAAAAAAGAAGATATAGGAGAGTGCCCATAATGCGCCATATTCCGAAGTGCGTCAACTCAAATATCTTCCAACCTATCAGCACTATCGCTACAATTTTTTCACATCTTCCGGAATTAGCACTATTCAGGCATTTTCCAGTGGAACAGTACCAAGGGTTACACTATTTACAGTGAGGGACTGGATTTTATAAATTAGGGTGTATTTAACCTACCTACGGTGCTCTTTGTTGGTAAATAACTAGTTTAACACGTCTCGAGGATGCCTGAAGTTATTATTATAACCAAGCTATTATTATATTATAAACAGTAACTGTTCTATAATCTTTGAAGTTGAACACAAGTGTTGACACCTGCAGTGCGCCATTATCGCTTGCCAAGAAGAAGGCTGTCATTTTCTAAATGCGCCCGTACCAAATGCGCCATGGCGCATTTGGACCAGGGTTACCGCTCGAAGTTGACCGCAACCTGAGAGGGTAGCTCAAATTGTTTAATTATGCAGTCATTTAACTCTTCCTTTTTGTCGAAAAGTTAAAGGGACCGGGCGCGGTCTATATTTTTGGAGTTTGGGATAGGTTTGGACCGGATGATGATCAGGGCAAGGAAAAATTACAATCTGTTAGATCCTAGAAGGTAAGGACTTAAAATCACATTTGATTCGGGAAATGTGCAGAATTGTACGTTATGAATGGACAGACACGCAACAGCCTCTTATTTGAGTTTTATAATTCTACTTAGTTGCATAGCCTGATTCAGCTTGTCTCATGGGGGAGTGGGCACATGGTTAGGGGCCGCCACTTTTAGGCGGAAAACCTATCAGCTGGACGCGAAATCCTGTCGCGGGGCGTTGGTCTTCACATCCTGGGGAAGGGGGCTGGGAAGCGACATTCTTGGGGTGCACAATCGACCCTTCAGTGAGGCTCCATAACCATCTGAGGGGACGCCAGTGACGATCGGGTGGGGCACACGTGCCCCCCTCACCCGATCCGCCAATGATGTATGGGTTTGATGGGTGGCTACTTTTCCCGTCACCAGTGATAGTGCGTTTGAACTATAAAAAAAACGTATGTCGGATTTCTTCCAAGGTGTTTAGCCCCATCTCGCTGGTGCCTGAGTTTCAGCGATCCACTGTTGCGATAACTTACTGTCGCTTTCTCTTTCTCAATTCCTCAGTCTGCTGTATATTTCCCTGCTCGTGAATGGTTCTATCCCCCTGGAATGAAATAATTACTATTTTCAAAACGGCATCATTAAAGACACGGCAGCTACCTCGCGATCCCACGAGCTTTCCATCCATGATGACTCATGCTATGTCCTGTTCCTTCCCAGTCCCGAAAATGGCCAAGATTTGGACACTATCTTGGGGTTTGGAAGAATGGGCAGTAAAAGGCAAACAGTTTGATTTCAGGTGGTGACAAGTGCATTTATTGCTTTGAAGGAGTAGTGGGCAGAAATGAAGTGTGGCTGCAGTGTGCCAGCTGCAGCTTCTGGTGTCACGAGCTCTGCTCAAACGGTTCTGGTTCTGGCATAGGCGGATCCAGGGGGAAGGGGGACACGTGCCCCCACCGATCGACCCTCTAGGCGCCTCCTGAAATGGTCACGGCGCCCCCTGATATGTCGCTTCCCACCCCACCCCTCCCCCCAGGATGCGAAAATCGGCGCCCACCGATAGGACTTTGCGCCCATCTGATAGGTTTGCCAGTCAAAAGTGGCGCCCCCCGGGAAAGATGCCCCCCTCCCCCCGATCGGCAATCCTGGATCCGCCTATGGATTCTGGAGCGTACGTTTGTGATTTCTGTCATTGATGAGTAAAATGTGCAGTCGAGAACGTTGATCTAATGGGTTTCGGTCCATAGAGTCAGCGCTGGGTATCCGGGGAAACAGGTGATGTCAATAGAGATGACCTTCCTCATAAAGGTGTATTTTTTACATAGACCGTTTTCTCCCAACCTGGACTTTACAGACGCCATTTTTCCAATACGGTTGGATGCAATCGCCAACGAGACAATGGAACAAAACTAAGGGTAAAATACCGGCACCAACGGTTTCATTCTAGGTACGAAGAAACCTACACGCATTTCCATCATATAAACATCGCAACCAAAATGCGCCCACGAGTGGCGAATTTTGGTAATGCGAGCCTAAATGCGCCGATTGTAATGTTTTTTTCTAAAACGCTTACACCGCGAGAATAAACGAATGCTCAAGTATAGGAAGCTCACAGAATCTAGAAAATTTCCAATATTATCGGATTCTACAAGCGTTTTCAGGCAATAGCATCTATTTTTACTGGGACAGTCATTCTAGCTTAAGGGGGGCGCATAATGGGCACTCTCCTCTAGATCAAATGGTTTTGCGGCATGTTTTACACATGGCTATCGCAGTTCAAATCCCATTACGAAGAGCTCACAATCCCTTTAACTTTTCAACGTGCAACGCATCATAAGATCATACATTTTGTAGATCGCTTAATATTTTATGTAGATAGCATTGGACTGTCTCCTTGACCGTTTATACCAGTCTGGATTCTCAGCAACCTGACGTCATCATATCGTGCGTGAAATTTAAATTCAAGTCATGTACAGGACAGTTTTATTAGACTCGCATTCATAAGATTAAGAACCTTAGTGCAACCACCATTTAGCTTCCCCGTACTTGGGGATGTGTAGCCACTGGTTTTGGTTCAATGCCTGTCTGGCCCACCCAGACCTATTACGGAATCATTTGAGACATTGGTTAAAACTAAACGCCACAGATGGCTCCATTCGCTTGAATGATACGGGGCCTGTCTACTGAGCCCCAGACCGAAACGACGTCAAATTGTTACCTGCAATTGTTGGCCCAAATTGGGGCCTGTGTTCCCTCGTTGTTATTGTTTATGAGGTCAGCGGTAAGAGGCGCTGTATGAATGTGTCCCAGACAGGGTGGCATAACTCGACCTCTTATTTCCCGCGCTGTGCCCTGTCATCCTTTTCCAGACATAAATGATGATGAAAAGGCTTTTCAAGTGGTGCAACTCGCCCCGGCAGAGCGCTGGAATGAGAATTTGCAGGCTGGAGTATTCTGCATTCGAAACGATTTTTACGACGCGATTCGCTAGTTTCATACGTACTCGAAACTATTACAATTTATTTTTGCTATTTGTCTGGGCTTTAGTCAGGAGAAGCGAGTTATAATGGAAGGGGGATTCTACAACACAGCAGTTCGTTTAGACATTGCATGCGGGCTTAGTACATGCAACTGTGGTAGGGCACCAGGAAAATAAATAGTAGAGGCCTTGAATTTCCCGTCATGCTCAAGCTTCAGCATTCGCCCAGCATTTGATTTAGAAATTGATAGAAACTCTATCGGATATTTCACTGTGCTGTTCATCCATAACCTTGCAATTATGATCATTGCTGGGGCTTAACGACGCACCAACTGCCAAGGTTATACGGCATCGCCAACTCCACACTGTTGAAGGGTTTTGGGGGATCAGGATGTACTTATTCAGAGAGCATGCCGGACCTTGAACCCGGGACCTGTGGCTCAATAGTCAAGTGCTCTACCGCAGGGCCACGCATGCCCTTCTGAGCCATAACCTGCTGTTTTGTGTTCGTGGCTTCTGTCGGAAAGAAGTTTTTATGTTGTTTATCTAGATCAGGTTAGCGGCGTAGCACCACTACACTGAAACAGACCAGCAGCCGTTCCTGTCTCAGGTCTCAGCACCATCCGCGAATCCAGTACCTAGGCTCGGCGCTCTTTTCCGATTTATCGCTTAGGCACGCAACTACATCCGCTCCAGACAGCAGAGTGTTGACCTCTGGGCGTGCCCCCGCCTGTGACCTCTTCGGCAACGTGTGCTTCACAAGGTCAGCTGTCTGTGATTGGGCTAATCTGCGCAGAATCGCAGCAGCCACGCATCAATCGCACGAGGCGGCTGGCCGGCCCATCACTTATTCATGGCGTGCCGCAAATCACAGCGTCCAAACTCATCGGAGCTGGCAATGATGATGTTAGCCGGCCCGCTCCGGAGCAGTTTGTGGTGTGCCCAGCTGTGGTGTGGGCGATTTGTTGATGGTTCGAGATTAGTTGTTTGATAGCTGTTAGTATGTGGAAACAAAATATCATACCTGCACGTATGTTCAAGATGTGATTCTCGCTACGCCTTAGAATAATCAAAGTGTAACCAAAAGCAGTTCAGCTGTTGGAAAGGCGAGTTCACTAGCGCCTGGGGATCTTTGCAGGTCTTGGGTATAAAGTAGGGCTGATAATCCCGGGATCGGGATCCCGGGATCCCGGGATTGTATTAATCCCGAATCCCGGGATTATATATTTCTGAATCCCGGGATCCCGATATTTTCCAACACTAAAAATAGCGTGGAAAGCGTCGTTGATAGTATTAAAAATCATTATGGAATCCAAAAACATGCTACAGCGTTGTTTTATGCTTAATATTTTACCTAGCTGAAATGTTCAAACACAAGCAAAAGCCAGGTTCTCCCTTCTGCATGTGCGTAGATTATACCTGGCATCACTTCACAGTTCACACCGTGTCAGCTTCTATGTTCGAGTTGGAGTCTGAAAAGTAAAAAAATAAAATGTTTTTAACGACCCTAACGAGACATGCATCGCGATCGAAAAGAACCAGACGCATGGCTTTAATATATTACAATTGACCCCTGGGGTGTCACAACTGACCCTTGATGGGGTCAAATGTAACATTTGAAGTAAGTATTTCAAAGCCAAGTTATGTAGTTATGTACTAGCCAAGCAAAGACCAATCAATGTTTTTATTTTGGTATAGTGCTACATCTGCCAGATAGCCAAAATGTCAAGGCTGCTTAAAACATGATGAAAAGTGTTCTGGCACAAAGCATTGCCCTTCCTGAAGCAGAAAAGTAAGAATCTTTACAGTTGACCCCGGTCTCCCCTATCAACTTTACAGAAAAAGTAATGCAACGATCTCACTCTAAATTTCACACATGCTACCAACACAATAATAATAAATGGGCTAAGCACTTCACACCGGCACACCAGTAACCAGTCTGACGCGCTTTGACTACACTGTGTCCCGCCTAATCCACGAACGAGCTCTGAGCGCTGACAACCGACCACGTCTGAAATGAGAGCATCATGCAATGCCACGGTACTGGCTGGCGGGGGCTTCTGGTCGGATAGAAAACGGTGTTTGATTGGTTTTAGGCTATTTCCTGCGTTGTGGTTAGTTAAATTGATACTGAGGCTACTTAGCCGAGATTTCCCGCAACTACTTGCTTTGTTACGTTTTTGCACGATGGAGTAGACGGCTACTGATGGTAGTTTCTTAACCCGCGCCCCACCGGGGGTCCGGCGCCACCTTCGCCCCATCGGGGGGCCATCGATGGCCCCCCTCTAACTCCGAAAATATGGGCGTTAGCGCAAATCTGCAAAGTGCAATAGAAAGCTCGCGTGAACTCAGTAAGAAATTACTTCGCATGTTTTAGTGCTCAGGTCAATAGTTTGACCTCCAGAGATCAAATTAGGTCAAGATCGGCTATTTTCACTCAAATATGCAATGATTAAGCAAACTGGGCATAACTCTTATGCCATTAGAGCTATTGAGACCTGGTAAAGTACATTTGATAGCAAATTGCCAGTACTTTTTCCGCTATGTGGAACGTAAAGACCTCCCGCCAGTGGTTTGACCGCCAGAGGTCACCTCGTGACCTAATATGACCTGAGGTCACGAAAGGTCAAAAAGTGACCTTGCCGTATATCAAATGAAAGCCAGTGACAAGACAAACACGATGGTGTTTGTTTCACCGCTCTAGCTCAATTAGGTCAAAAGTTATTGTCAAAATACTGTTTTTGACCTCTGGTGACCTTGGATGACCTTGGAAAAGTCAAAGGGCAAATATGACGCCTGGGATCCGTGAAAGGGTGTCCAAAAACGTTGTTCTGAGCAGTCTGAGTATTTGAAATCATTTTTGTGGCTTTTATATCATGAAATAGCTTTTCCCCATGCTTTTCCAAAGGGAGAGGTCGCCTTGTGACCTGACCTCAGGGCACGAAATCAAAAATCCCGGATATACACCTTGTAGACCCTGGAGGGGTCATGAAGTGTAGGAAGTTTCAAATCGATCGACTTTGAAATGTAGCTCTTACAGAGCTCTAAAGTGAAGTGAGGTGACCTTGGTTGACCTCGTCTGGTGACCTGACCTTGGGTGACCCGGGGTAAAAAATTTCAGGGATGATGGGAAAATGATGCAGTGAGAGGTAGAGCCCTCAACCGCGGTGCTGCGCCTCGTCGTTTTTCTGCTATCCCGGAAAAACCTTAGGGGGGCCATCGATGGCCCCCCGGTGGGGCGACGGTTAATACCATTGTTGTGGATTTTCGGATTGGGACGAGCAATAGAACAAACTTATTATAAGCAGGTGGTATTCTGTTTTATTTTCGTTCGGTGAGTTTTTGTTTATTAAGTTTTAAGCAAGACTTGTCTTTTTACTGGGGGGCCAATTTCCCGGCACTGGGGGGGGCATTTCGGCCGACTGGGGGCCAATTGGCCCCCAGTTAACATGTTAAAAATGACTTGGGACAGATGCATGCTTCCGAAGTAGTTGTAGATGCAGAAGCGATGGACGTTGATGGTCCTCAGCCAGCACAGTCGCTTCAATCGATGCTTCAACAGGCTTTAGATAAGATAAGAGCTCCAGAGCCAGATCACAGTTCAAGTGCATCCAGGCTAAGTCTCTCCAATACTTCGCTTATGAACAAGGCCATTAGAAAAGAGTTGGAAAACCTGCCTGCCTCTGGAAGAACGGGTATGATAGCTCTGTCCTACAGCTGGCTCAAGCACATAGTCCCTACGAGTGTTGAGTCAGAACGTGTGTTTTCAGCTGTCGGGAAATCGTTACTAAAGAATGGTCGAGTTTCAGCGACGAAGCCGTTGATGCCCTTTCTTCCTCAAGTGCTATTATCGTGGCAGGTGACTTGTGTGACCAGGACACAATAGGCCGGGTTACAATATGTAAATACCTCTGCTGTAATATGACTAGAAATATAACAAAGAAATATATTGTCAATATCATTCATATGTCTTTATTTGTTTGGCGAGCAGATAATTTCATTCTGTTTAGTGTCTATATGAATTTTTATGTGCTTTCCGCATGGTGAGAATAGTATGCTATGAGTTATCCTTAACACGCGCATTGACGGGGGTCTGAGCCACCTTCGCATTGACGGGGGGCGGGTACCCGCCCCCCACTAAGATCTCGAGAACCATGGTAGGTAGCGAAAAACGGTAAACGGCGTTGGGCTGCCCATCCACTTCTCCATCGAAAACATTTGAACCATTTTTTTGTCAGGTCACATTTAAGGTCACGAGAGGTCAAAACATGCCCGTCATAGGGATAACATGTAAATTCAGTTTTTCGGCCATTAAATCTGAACAAGTAAAGATAGAGCAAAACGACTTGAACTGTATGAATCCTCTTAGCAAGCCAAATCGAATGATATATAAGTTGACCTTGCTAGGTCAAATCAAGGATTTGACCTGACCTGAGGTCAGGTCAGGGTCAAATTATATAAAATGCATATCATTAGAACCACAAAGCCCCGGCGAGTCTAATGCAGCTAAAATAAGTGCTCTATCACCATCCGTTACTGAGTTATTCCGTAAAAATCATTTTTCCCATGTATTTCCAATGGAGAGGTCATGCCTCGTATCTGACCTTAGGTCATCGATATCAGAAATACCGGAACATATTTTAGAGAACTCGGTGGGGCCATTATGTGATATGAGTTTCAATCGGATAAGTTCACCCTGCTCCGACTTATGCTATCTTAAACTTTTTTTGAGGTCGGGTCACTTGACCTGTAATAGTGACCTGACCTGAGATGACCTAACCTTAAAATTTTCACAGAAGTTGTAAAAATGATGAGGGAAAAGGTATACCAAGTACGGCGGCGCTACGCGCCGCCGTTTTTCTGCTATCTCCGAAAAACCCGAGGGGGCGGGTACCCCCCCCGTCAATGCGCGTGTTAACGGAGAATATAAATTATGCTGTTAGGAATACGCCACATTCGTTTTCTAAAGCAGACACTAATTGTCGAAATGTTTATTGAAAAAATTACCCAATCTCGGGATCCCGGGATATCCCGGGATTGAGGGTCGATGAATCCAGGGATCCCGGGATTGCAAAAATGTCCCGGGATTATCGGCCCTAGTGTAAAGACTTTCGAAATGTGATACAATTTCACTTAATGAAAGAGAGCTGTCATAGGATAAGAATTCGTGTTTACAATTTCTTAATTTATGTCTTGAAATAGATTTATGTTCAGGTTTCTGAACATTTTCTTATGGATTTGAATGCTGCTTATGGAACAACTTTTGCCCCTCCATAATTATGAAAATATAAGGTCACCTCCCCATGAACATACCTGTGTTAGATTTTGGGGGAAACATGGCTCAAGACTCAACAGGATATGCACAAGTACGTGGATCCAATTACATCGTCACTAACGTGTTCGGAAGACAGGTAGTGGAATGTGCGGTCAACAGCTGTCTTTGCAGGATGTCTGGTAGCATATGTACATTATGTAAGCGTGCCATCTGTTCAAAAGCTGCTCATGTATGCGTGCAAGGGCTACATAGCACGCGAATTCCAGGCTCCCCTCCGCAGTAAGAGCGAATAACGCGCTGGACCGGCAACAGCCAATTAGTACATCGACACTGCCGACTGGGGTGCTAGGCGGGATGTGTGGTTCACGTCGTCGCCGGGAGGGGGCGGCGTCGTAAACGTCGACACCCAGAGGGAGGGGTGCCGTTAACGTCGATACCGGCACCCCTGGAGCAGGCTGTGAACGTCAGCTGAGGCGCGCTAAAACGCTCAGCAGCAGCTCCTGCAGACCCTTCCCCCGTGCGAACGGCGAGAGGCACATTCCTGAAAGCTGATACTCCAATGAAGGTGTTTCTTGTGGTAACACACTATGGGTTATCGGAAAGCATAAGACTATCGTCTGAGCTTCAAACATTTGCAGAGCGTCTGACACGGGATAAAATGTTCTCCCTTCATAATCCGCTTCCTGAAAGCACGTACTGAAAACCAGATGTTGGCGAGCGACGCCCCCTTCTTCACTCAGCCAGGTGCTGACAGGCGAGTCACTGCTGGCAATAATAAGAGCCACGCCCCCGACATGAAGAGTCACCGCCCCTGACCGCTGCTGACCGGCCGATGCTCATTTGAACTCATTTTGGCCGATCAGCGCGAGCCACTCTCATCCGCGGCCTCCGGAGCGCTTCGTAACGCCTCGACAGCTATGTCATCACAGCGTGCAGTCTCTCGCCGACCAATGAATAAATTACCACCCGGCCGACTGCCGGCGCCGACACAACATCAGATAAACGGCTACTGCGGCCACCACGCGCACACCTCACGCCGTCCTGGAAAATACCGGCCCAACGTCTGCCGAGGCTATCCGCTGATGAAAATCACGCCTTTGGGAGCAGCTTACTAACTTGTGGCATGCATCACACAGGATAGAACATTTGTTGAAGCCACTGTCTACCACAGCGGCGACACTACAGATCAGAACCCTACAATTTCCGGTATCTAGGTAAACTAGTCCCTAACCCCATTGCTATCAAGTGCATCTATCCTATCGATAGATAGCCTGACTGAGATATAAAACGAAAAGCTCCCTTTTATAGCACAAAAATATTCGGGGCAGTATAGACGCTACAAGACACATACGCCGCTTAAAAGAAAACTACAGCCACCAGGGTTTTAAGGTTGGTGTCAGTTCAAATTGTTTGTCAATGGGAAAGCAAAAAAGTAAAGATACAGGATACTCTGAATATATATCAAAGCTACACATGTGGATGCTGTTTCGGATATAACGCCTGTTCCAGTCTTTTGATAACAGATCAATACGTCTTTCAAACCATGTTGTATCATGTGGTAGAACTGTTTTGAAAAGCGCTGCAGTTTGTGTACAATACAAGGGCCAAAAACTTGTCTATCGGCTTTTAAAAAAATGTGACTAAAACATAAAACAGAAGCCTAGTCGATATGAGTAATTTTTAGATGTTTTCTCACTTTCTCCCTTTTTCCGATTCATAAGCAGCCATCGGGATCTAAAAGCCTATATCTGATGTCGTTCCGACGTTCAAAAACAAACCCTACTAAAACGATTTATACAAAACACAGTTGTCCAATGAATGAATAGTGTGTGCGGAGCGTAGCTTTTGCTCAAAGTGACAGGGGAAGACCTTAGTGACAGCCAAAAGTCCGTGTGACAGCAACACCAGGTAGGTTCTCATGAACTGAATCTCCCCCCGGCACTCTACCACTCGTCTCGGTGGAAAATCCTCCAAACACGGTGATTTGGCTCTGTCGAAGGAGAACCCCGGGCTGGGGATGGCATTGTATGCCGCCCAGTGGGGCACCGCCACAGCGACAGCTGGATGGACCCCTACCCACCCCCCTCCGAGCAGGCAGATGAGATTTAGAGCAGACTAGGCGTCCGTGCTACGCGCCTACACCGGGAGTACCGGACGGAGCGATTCTCTGGCTGGGTGAGAGTGCCGGACGGAGCGATTCTCTGGCTGGGTGAGAGTGCCGGACGGAGCGATTCTCTGGCTGGGTGAGAGTGCCGGACGGAGCGATTCTCTGGCTGGGTGAAAGTACTGGACGGAACGATTCTCTGGCTGGGTGAGAGTGCCAGACAGAGCGATTCTCTGGCTGGGTGAGAGTACCGGACGGAACGATTCTCTGGCTGGGTGAGAGTGCCAGACAGAGCGATTCTCTGGCTGTGTGAGAGTGCCGGGCGGAGCGATTCTCTGGCTGGGTGAGAGTGCCGGACGGAGCGATTCTCTGGCTGGGTGAGAGTACCGGACGGAACGATTCTCTGGCTGGGTGAGAGTGCCAGACAGAGCGATTCTCTGGCTGGGTGAGAGTGCCAGACAGAGCGATTCTCTGGCTGTGTGAGAGTGCCGGGCGGAGCGATTCTCTGGCTGGGTGAGAGTGCCGGACGGAGCGATTCTCTGGCTGGGTGAGAGTACCGGACGGAACGATTCTCTGGCTGGGTGAGAGTGCCAGACAGAGCGATTCTCTGGCTGGGTGAGAGTGCCAGACAGAGCGATTCTCTGGCTGGGTGAGAGTGCCGGGCGGAGCGATTCTCTGGCTCGACTGAGAGTGCCGGGCGGAGGGATTCTCTGGTTTGGGTTGATTGTGAAGAAGGTTCAGAGCGAACTGTGTGAAGTATGCTGTATGCTTATCACGCTGAGTAAGCTTGCACTGGTGGTTAGAGGGAATGTGGAAAATGAAAATACTAGCATTGAAAGACTTTTCATGTGTATTGATTTTGTACCGGAAGGTGGTAATATTCAAAAATTGATGTGGATTCAGTTCCGACTCGCCAAAAGTGCAGGCGGTCATCTGGACATAGGCGACAGGATGTTGCAATTCTACTGACTTGAGCTGCCGACAGACATTACAGACGTAAGCCAATGCTCTGGAAATATTCGGAAACATTTACGAGGGCATGACATCCATTGTTGCGCCTCACGTTGACTGATAGGTAATACTGTCATCCGCATCCGGTAGGCCACCAGGAATGAATGACCTGTGACGTCAGGTCTCCTTCCTCAACTCCCCTCCGCGCTGGACTATCCCCTCCAAGGCCATCCGTCGCTGCTGAATCCGCCGATGTCACGGTACAAAGCACTCCAGACCACAGAGGAGGGCGGCTTGTGAGACGATAAAGGCTTATCGAGCGCCCGGATCGACGCTGGCTGTCGCCCGTTGTCTGAGCGCGCGCGGAACGACACGACGTCGGCTTCGGCAAGGCCGGCGCGACAATAAAACGCCAACGATGAGAGCGTGTGACGGCCTGGTTAGGTGGGCTTGTGGGATATGTGAGCTGGCCGCTGATACCATCGTCTGCAGGTGGCTGTGAAAATGAGTGGCTAGAGCTGTTGTGTCAAGCACAGCGGCTACCAGATTTCATTTCAGATTGCACTGGAGACTCGTTTCATTCATTTTTGCCAGGGCACCGCTACTTTCAGAGCGAAGAATGATATAAAACCGTTGCATATTACACATGTGGTTGATTTATTTAAAATCATGGGCTGTAGAAAATTTATAGCGATATAACCTAGAATATTAATCATTGCGCCGCTTTGAACTCCATTCTCTAGCATCCCACCCATGTCATGGGTCTTCCTTTCTTCGGATAGTGGCTGCTTAATCGTCCCGAAAACTGATTTTAATCGCACAGCATGACCCGAACATACCACAACACTTGAAGGGGAGCTAATTTGTTCCTGTTGTGTTTGTTAAATTGCCTGAATACATCGTAGACCAGGTGAATTATTGGTAACCATCTGTCTCCCGCTCCTAATAAGAGACGTCTCAATTGAGAAAGGTTCAGCTGTAAAAAGAATAGGAGAAACAGCCCAGCACCGCTTGGCCTCTTTTAGAACCCACCATCATATGGAGAAGGGGGTCCAATTGAACCCCTACGATCTTGGGAACCGGGTGTGATACGGAAAAAATTGAAACAGTGCTGGAAGTGCCTAACTATATTTTACTCTCAAGCCCAGTTTGAACCATGTCCGTCGTCCCACGACATTACAGAGGGCCGAAATAGGTCACATTTTGGCCTATTTAAGAAATGATTTCTTATATCCATCTCACAGTAAAACCTATTCTGAAAAAGGAGTTAATAAATTTCTCAAATTGTGAACAGGGGCGTGCAAAATATATAATTTTGGGCTGCTTTTTATTCACTATAACTCGTGTGCCTGATGTCGGATTTTCAGAAAACTAGGGCATAGAGACGCACATTTATACAGAATTATCATATCTGTCAGCTATATGAGAATTCAAAAATCGTGTTATTCATTCGATCTGAGAGCCAAATTCATGCCAAAGATTATTTTCCTAATTCAGTGAAAACATTTGAACATGCATTACTCGCTCTAATTACACCACATGAGTACGCTTATGTCAGATTTGTATCATACAGTATAGGAATGAAAGTATATTAATGAATATGCACATTCCTCCTGGCTATTCTAGAAGCTGTATATTCATTCTCAAAGAGTGCAAAATGATAGCATTAGAGAACCCCCATATTAAGTTTTTGTAGCCATCGCTGCCTAAAATTGCATCAAAAGACAAAGGAGTATTCACCTGACATGTTATTCTCAACATTTAAATATTCTAACTGCCCTCAATATGTTAACATATGATTTTGCAGAACGAAAACGAACCGTAAATGAGATTACTTGGTTTCTGGATTGAACCTCCAAAAAAGCGAGCCATAGCTCCATCCCTGCTAAAACAATGATCTCAAAACGTTAGGGATATATACGTTATTTAATTCTAGGAAAATTCAGAAAGTTTCACCAGCCTACTTTAAACCGTTTAGAAGATATTGCGGAAAAAACATAATAATTGGGCCAAGTTGACCCCTGTAGGAAAGGGGGTGAAGGGTGATAGAGTATGCTGCTCATCATTCAAATCCTTTATTCGTGCTCGTCACTATGATACCAATTTTGTTGTTGTATATTATCTTGTTTAAAATATATGTATACAAACAAATGAAGAAACTCGTGACCTTTGGTGACCTCTGGTTGATTTTTTATTGACCCGACCCCAAAATAGATGGCAAAATGAGATTGTTTCCTTTAAAGAGCTTTCAAATGATGTTTAGAAACATAATGTAGCTCTTCTAGAAGCTGAGTTGCACCCTGTTTTTGTCAGTCTCATTTTAGAAGACCATAATCGCCTTACATGGATTTAGAAATGACGTCATAACTCTATGACCTGACTTGACCTGATGTCAATTTTTGTTATACATTTTCAAATTCATCACCCTAAAGGTGTGTAAAGTGACGCTCCTCTCGTCTAAATAGGCTCGGAATTATTCGTGAAATACCGAGGGGGTTCGTTTGGCCCCTCCGTCGGTAAAGGGCGGAGGAAAATGGCCAAAAGAGCAGTATTAGCCGTGCATCATATGTAAGCAGTATGATATGCTATATTGTAACTTACATTTTTTCTGCACCAGTACATGCACTTATATCTAGCACATTATACTTCTTACACAAGTATAGTTATTTTCCTTATGAAACTGATTCTATACTTCACCTTTTCTGTACATACTTTAAGATATGTATTACACTCTTATGTTAAAAGATATCCAAACAAACGATTGGTTTGAATAAGCATCCTACTTTTGAGGTTTATGGGAGGTAATAAGTATTTAGTAATTGAAAAATGATTATTTTTTAATACATTTGCGCTCCTTTTACCGAGAAAAATTTGTGTTAGTAGCTAGTCTCACAAATATAACGCACTCACACTATGTACAGAGCAGAAGTTTCATCTGCCGGAACCCTTAACCCCCCCTTTTTTTTCTTTTTTTTTTTTTTTTTTTTTTTTTTTTTTTTTTTTTTTTTTTTTTTTTTTTTTTTTTTTTTTTTTTTTTTTTTTTTTTTTTTTTTTTTTTTTTTTTTTTTTTTTTTTTTTTTTTTGGGGGTGGGACAGCGGCACCACATGCTGCGGGCCATAGGCTGCTCCGGTCTCCCAAGCCGCAGCGCCCGGCACAGACCGAGCCCTCACACGAGGGCCGCGGGCGGGAGACCAAACCAGTGGATTCCCACAAAAGAACCGGTTTTTTTTTGGGGGGGGCCCCCCCATTCCTTTGGGAGGGGGGGGGGAGAAAAAGGCTGCCATAGGTCAGCCTTGATCCAGGGGCCTTCCACTCCCAAAAATGGTGCCTTTGCCAGCTGTGCCACGTGGGTGGCAGAAACTGAGGAATTTCAGAGAACTAGAATTAGCTTGGTCATAAGCCTAGTGTACATGTTAGAAAAAACAGAGATGTATATTTATATTGCGATTGCTGCAGTCCAGCAAAATATTGTTAGAAGTTCAAACTTTGATAAATCACTGTCCTTGGCACACTGCTTTTTATCCGTAATTTTTCGCCTTCCCAGCCGTTTCAAAGACACCGATGGATTCGAAGCATTTCTGCTGAGCATAGCACAGTGACTAGCTCATTTGTTCATCACTCTCTGGCCAGCCTTCTAGCTCAGAGACAGACTAATTAACATCTCAGATGTCAACCTTAATAGCTGACCGGTTCTTGGCCACCACCGTACGATTCCAGAGCACCTGACACAAGCTTTGACCGATGTCTACAGTCGAAAGGCTGATCCCATCGGAAGACCTTTGATCAAGTCACTAATTAGTCTTCTGATGTCGTCGCCATCGCCATTATCACCTGATGACGAAATTATTATCTGAAGGCGTCAACTGTAGCGACTACACATCGATGAACCGGCCCACAAGATTGTCAATACAAACAGGTTTCATCTGCCTCAGAGCATCGTCTGCTAACGGAGGGATGGTGGGTGAAGACAAGCGTCACGCAAGGTTTAGTGGGTGATCATACTGACATCGTTTACCCTTTTTAGAATTCAAGATGGGCGAACCATATCCGTGTGGAAAGGTGAACAGAAAGATATAGCTAAAGGACTGTTTGTTCAGTTTCCTAGCAGGTTTTAGCATCAATCGCTGCAAAAAGAACTGAAAGGTTCACTTTTAAACATACTTGTTTTTCTCATATCTGTAACCTTCGCTGAGTTTTTTGTATTTCTCTTAAAAATGGGAATTTTAATGGGCTTTCTGTTACCCTTAGCAAGCAAATTAAGAAACATCACAATTGGCATACTTTAATAATCATTCAGAATTCTTTGGAACCCTGGTAATTTGAAAAGCGACTTTTGACCTTGACATAGCCGTGAAATCACCACACTGGGCATCTGATCTGCGTCGTCTGCTTCCCAGACTCATTCAAGGTGCAGGACAGCTCATCCACCACGCTAGATCCTGAATGTGCACAATGTCTTTAACGAATTTTGGTCAGCCTTCAAGAGGGTTGTGGCGCCGAAACAGCACTACAATCTGTCTATAAAAAGTTTTAAGTCCGATAGAGCCATTTCCAAATAAGCAAGTAATGTTTTGAATTGCAGAACAGATGATTATTGCTAGTTTGGAAAATTTGGTGTTTACTGCCAACTTTGAACACGAATATTGTAACCTTAACTCACCAGATCCGAGAGTCAATCAAATGTTTCCAAGTAACACGCGCTGCGAGAGAAGCTTATGAGATTGGCGAGAGCTGTAATTCAGTGCAGGCCTGCACACATCTCTCAAGTCATCCTGGCACCTCCACACCTATTTTCTATATCATGCAGTGGTTACACTAAAAGGCGCGACCATCACGACAGCGAGGGCGCTATAATGAAGGCGCGACTACGTCACCGCCATGGCGAAGTCACGTCACCGCCTCCACGTCACGTCATCCACCCCTGCTGAGCGTCACCCCCCTTTGAAACAGGTCACGTGCAGGGAACAATAGCACCGCAGCAGTCTCTTATCTCAGCGTCGACAGCGTTCTCCTCATCAGTATCAGTCGGCGCAGCGCTGAATCGGCAGTGGCCGAGCTCCGCTGAAACTGCATTTGCGCTGGGTCTGCGCAGTGATTCAGGAGACAGGCACTCCGTCGACCCGTGTCTCGGCCCGGCAGCCGCCGTGTAATGGACAACCGATGAGCTCATACACCTCCTGCCCCCATGACAAAGTCAAGCACAGCAAATACCGTAAAGTGTCAGCTGTAGCAGTTGTTCAACTGACTTGTCAGATAATCTGACAGTTTTGAAACTGATTCTAGTGTTGCCTAATTCATGCTGTAATATAGATAAGTTTAATGAAGTTTGGGCAGCTTCCGCAAGCGTGACACTCCTGGGTGGACACTCCTGGTATCTTCGGGCACTCCTGGGAGGGCACTCCTGGCAGTTTCGGGCACTCCTGGGAGGGCACTCTTGGCAGTTTCGGGCACTCCTGGGAGGGCACTGCTTGGCAGTTTCGGGCACTCCTGAGAGGGCACTGCTGACAGTTTCGGTTCCTCCCGCCGGGCTTTGCTGCTCGACACACGGCCATGGCCGCGGAGCGTGCAGTGAGGGTACGAGTGGGTATCAGCGCCGAATCTCTGCCAACAAAGTGGTCATCAAGTGCTCCTGAAGTACTTTCGAGATGAGGAGGGTGTGGGTGATCTCCACATGGCCGGGGCGAGAGTTTAAGTCATTTTGTATCGAGCGCGCGATAGGAGGGCGGCCAAACTGGCGGAGCAGGGCGACGCCCCTCCTCCAGACGCGCCCTCGCTCTTGGGCACTGGTATCCATTAAACTATCTACGGCTGCCTGATAACAGGTTATCAGTGTCAGGCTCTTCAGATGTATGTAATTGTTTCAGATGTAAAACGGAACATTTCTATAATCATCTATCACCTTCCACATTGGTGATCCTATAGGAATATGTATGTCACTGAGATAAAACAGGCGCTGGAAATATCCATGTTGTAACTACAGAAGTGCATTCCAGTTTTCTGAAAACATTCAGTTGAAGCCATCCAACATCTTATTCTCCAATCAGCGTCCACTCTCCCGCCTCCCAGGGCTTCATGAGCAAGCTAACGTCAGACCGATCTTGAGCCGCACGCGGCAGGTGTCAGGTCCTTGCACTCTTAACAAAAACCCATCGGGACCCTGTATAAATCATGGCAGCGTGTCCTGCAGCCCGCCTGCCCGTCTGCCGTCCTTTCTCAGCTGCAGGCCGGCCGGTGTAGCCTATCTGCAGCCATCTGCCGCCCGCTCGGGGCGCCGGGTGACACCGACGCGCGCATTACACGGCAACCGACACGTGTCGCGCCGAACGTGAGCCGGGATTCGTGTAACCAGTGCACGTGATCTCACCGCAAATGCGGCGGAAGGCTGGCAGTCGAGCAGCCACTTCAGACATCCAGCACAGGCGCACCCTGTTCTGCAAATTTGTCACTGCTGTTGAATGGCTGCGGATGGCGTCGGAAAGGCTGCACGCGCCGCTGCAGTATTTGTGTGGTGCACGGCTGAATGGGGCCTCGCAGCGCGTCGAGATGTGAGGTGATTGATGATTTAGGTTATGATAAGCAAAATCTTTCAATGTTAGCGGCTGATTTGCATATTGACTTGGCTATAACTACACCGGATGCAGTCAATGGAGGGCTGGTGGTATTTCGGATCAAATCGTAGACGCCCATCGTCAGCTATGTGTTGTTTTCAGAGCTGTTGTTTTGCACGCGCAGGAATTTGGCTCACTTGATGTGGAGAGTCTGCTTTCATCAGCG
Organism: Lepas anatifera; assembly: GCA_034440635.1. Taxonomy (NCBI): domain Eukaryota; kingdom Metazoa; phylum Arthropoda; class Thecostraca; family Lepadidae; genus Lepas; species Lepas anatifera. The sequence continues at coordinate 494,655 of JAOTON010001583.1, read as the reverse complement.
TGAAACTCGACATCCGAAAATGTAATAGGTTTCACATTCATTATACTCTTCCTACTACCTGAGCAGGAACAGACGGTAGTAATTTGGTGTTTTCGACCGGAACTGATGCGGAAAGAACTACAATTAAACTCTCCCGGTCCTTATTTAAGCCTGAGCATCCCAGCCGGCGCCGGTGTCTGCCCAAAGGTGAACAGAAGCCGACCTCTAAGTTGTTTTTGTCGGTGCTGGGAGCACGTTCAGTTTAGCGCAGGCAATATTATTCCGGTAATGACCAAGGGTGAACCTCTGATGACCCTCACCTGCTCGCCAGTTGCCAAATCTAATGCCTCATGAGGAGTGCGGTGCGCTTTGATGTTCGTAATTGTCGGGAATGTTTTTAACTGAAGATCAGTCTTTTGTGGGGACAATTGCCTGTAATTCAAACTCAAGTGGGCTATAAAGCTTAGATGTTAGTTTCTGGTGGATGAAGTAGCTAAAGCTGTGTATCATTTAGGGAAACACGTGATGACCACATAACAGGTGCCAATACAATCCAGGGGTTTACATTTCAATGGGACAAACTATAAAAAATAAAACATTTTATTCTGGAAATTATTCACGAGTAAACCGCATGTCTCACTCGATCGAGTACAGGGCACCAAATCTGTTGACGATAACAACCGGTTCCGGCAGTAAATTACCAGTTTATAACTGGATTGTGCCCCATGGACAATTGCAGTAGGGACCACCTGTGGCTTTCTTCCACGCCATGTCCCGGGCTGTCGCAGGGCGCCGGTAACCGGAGCTGCGGCGTATCACTAACAAAACAAGTACATACGACGCTGATTTATGCACTGCCGGCGTCCATATTTCATCAGAGTGGGCCTGGCCGCCCGGCGCGGCGCGGCGGCCGCCCCCCAGTGCAGCATCTGGAGCCGCTCATGTTACGCGACAGCGACCATTTTCCTGCGGCGCCCGGACGCGACAACGCCTGCTCCGCCTCTCGGCCAGGACTCGCCCCTCGCGCGGCTCACATGCGCCATTGAGAGCGCTAAACGAGATCGCGACCCCTGCGGCGCCCCATTGGCCGCCCCTTTCCTGTCGGGCGGCGGGTTTGCGCCATCAGCGTCAGTGCAGCGTCCGTGGCGCGGGAACAGCGCTGACTAGCGTTCGAAGGAAACGGCGCACCAGCCCAGCTCAGATGTCGAGATCTAGCATTGAAACTGGAGCGAACATTCCACGGTAATTGCCCCTTTCCTGCTGCAGATCAATCACGGCTGGGGCGGTAGCTGAGTCCGAGTGACGCATGCCCCATTTTAGACTCCTGTTCATTACACACCGATGGAATGTTCCTTGCGTGAGGCGTCGCTTTGACGCTTCATACCTTTTACCGTTTTTTTCTAGTTCTTTAGTACGAGATTACCTGGTCTTGCTCGCTTTTTATGGAATTTGCATGCCTGGAGTGGAAGAACTAGCTACTTTACCCTCTTATTTTGTGAGGTGAGCTTATCTTTCTGTGTCGGGCAGCATAAATTATTAGGCACATACAGTGGTATAACGTCAAGTGCCAGTGCCTGGTCAGGAGCCACCGTGCTGTGATGTCATCAGTGTTCCAGAAAGCCACTTAACACGCGCCCCGCTGGGGTCCCTTGCATGACGCGCCCCCTCCGTATCTCGTTCCCCACGAAAGCTAAAGGAAAATTACGGGCGGCGTTCGAAAGCTCTTGACAAGACGAAGAGAATATATGCGAATGATTTTTATGTCAGGTCAATATTGCGGTCAGCATAGGTCAAAGAATGCTCCATAGGCTTACAACAGAGCAGTGTACGTTTCCCTCTCTAGATCTGCCCTCAGGGGAGCTAGAGCAAATTTTTATGCATCATTGGATTCTTCTCATCGCGGCAAATCGAATGATGTATAATATGACCTTGCTAGGTCAAATAGTCAAAATGACCTGACCGCGACCTAGGTCAGGGTCACAGAAATACCTGGTATAGTCATGTTGCATATCAATCGACTCCCCGTGACAATATAAAAACAATGAAAGCAAAATGGGAGCTTTATCTCAATTCAGTGAGAAGTTATTGGCAAAACAATCACTCTCTGCTCCCGTGACCTGATATGACCTTTGAGAGGTCAGATCCTAAAAAACCCAACTTTACGGTCACGATCGTGGTAAGAATGGACAGTTTGAGGATTTTCAGCCTTATCTATCCAGTATTTCCTGAAAACAAGTCCATTCTATTTTTCACCATAGACATAATGGGATGACCAAAAAATTGACCCCACCTTAGGTCACCAATATAAAAATTCCGAGATAGCAGATTTGTAGACCCTAATGACCATATGATATTGTGGAAGTTTCAAACTGATCGGTTTGCTAATGTTCTCTGGGCGCTGCTTCAAACTCGTAATTTTAGGTTTTGAGGTCGGGTCCCTTGACCCTAAATAGCTCCTTGACTTGACATGACCTTAACTCAAAAATTTGGTCAGATGTGAAAAATTTATTAGGAATAGGGTACCGTAAGTTTTGTTGTTCTCCGTTTCTTTTTTTAGCTATCTGGGAAAAACCAGGAGGGGCGAATTTCGCCCCCCCAGCGGGGCGCGTGTTACTTAATTGGAAAAGTTGTTCATGTCCCGGATGAGTCTCTGAATAAGTTGATCTGATCCCCCAAATCCCTCTCAACAGGGCGAACATCGGTGATGCCGCATAGCCCTGACAGTTGGTGCGTCGTTAAAAATAAAAATGTATATGTTTATAGCGACTTTTTGCTTCTCGTGAAAAAGTGACATAATACTTAAACGCAATAACAAGAATGTAGATACAAGAGACATTGAAACTAGATAAACACAAGCTGCATAGTTCATTTCAGAATGTATTAGGAATGAATACAAAGCTCATAAATTTATGTTTCTAAAATACCTAAACATTCCATAGCTTGGGCACATAGTTTTCAAAAGCGTATATATGTTTATCTTATGTTAGCACGCACAGTGGAGAAGGGCCAGGCGCCAAGACATAATAGAGGGGGTCCTAAAGTTCCCCCTCTGGGATCTCGCAAGCCAAGAGGATAAGACAAAGTCCCGTTGGAGAGTGATTGGGGGTGATAGTTGTCTAACTTATGGCAAAGTTCATTGACCTAAGTCAATATCTTCAAGGTCAAGCGAGGTCCTAAAGGTCAAATCTGGGCCGTGCTTGAGGCCCATCGGGAAATTCCGCGATTATGCCGAAAAAGCCGGGAATACACAAACAATGGACTAATGACTTAAAGGGGAGGCCCCATATAATATTTTCGAAATGTTGAGGTGAAGGTCATTCAAGTGCAATGACCTATGACGTAAAAATGTCATGTTCCCAATAATGTATAATATAACTGGTGCTATGATATCCTTTAGGTGGGAAATGAAAGCTTCACCTTGAAAAATATATTTGACCTTGACCTGGACTAGTTTTACTATGAAGGCATAACTTAGCATATGTCATACTGAACAACACCATCGGAACGGAACACTGGGGTCAATGACCTTGACCTGTGACCTTTGACCTTGTGATCTTCATGTGGGTTGAAGTTAACTTATAACCCGATTATATGACGTTATGACGTCACCACTCAGTCTTCAGTGCAGGCGAACTGGGGCAGCCACGTCATTGCCACTGTCACAAAATATAGCTCTGACTTTGAAAGCCTATCTGTAAAAAAATCATTGAACGAAAAAAATGCATTCGCCAATCGAAGTACTAATGAATTCTCTCAAATGTGGCCAAGTAGCATTTTCCAGTGGCAAACGGTTCTCCGGCTACCTCGAAAAATAGGTGAGGATTCACTTTGGAAACCCTCTACTGCGTGTGCTAAAGGTAACTTGGCCAAGCGCTTCTGATAATAGTTAATTGATCGGTGTTTAGAACTTCTGTCGACAGGGCACTACAACGCAACAACAACCGACACTTGTATGTAGAGTCGAGACAATGCCACATTATTTGAAAAGAAAGCATCACTTGCGCAAATCCAGCCTCATTATCGTAACTCCCAAACAGTGGCCTACAAAGAGCAGAGATGATAGAAGGAGCGTGCTCGGAATATTTCATATCCTCATACATATTCAGGAATTGTCTGTTCAGAATTCACGCTACTAACGTTTCATCCTTGTAACTGACCAATTACCAGGCTTAGACAGCGTTTGTACGCCTAACTACTTGGTCTCAGGCCCGATGTTGACATAATAGTATGAAAGCTGATGCATGGCACTTGGTGTTGAGAGTGACAGCTCTGGGAAGCCGAAAAGGAATGTTCCACTTGTATAATGGGATTTGAACTTATATAGCAATTTGATGTAGCGTGTCAAAAAGCCATCAGGGGCATATGCCGTCTAACCTATAGGCTAGACGAGACGTATAGGTTAGGTTAGCTTTATAAAGCTTCAGGTATTAAATACCCGCACAAATTATGGTTGAAAATAAAGAAAATTAAGGCCCTCGAACTATCAAGTACCGTAAAATACCTCTAATACCTCTAGATACCTCTAAATATACTTGCAACAACTCGATTGGTCTAAATTCTAGGTCCCTCCCACTGATTTGAAACATCATGCTAGTAAGTGAGCTGGGAATCACATGTCGGTAAGTTCTAAGCAGATAAAAGAGCTCTGTTATTATAAAATTACCAGATAGTTAATGTTTTGATATTGAAATTGTATCGTTCACTTCAAATATGTAAGAGAAAGTTGGGATTTTATATGGAGTATCAATTAGAGCTGCAAGTCTATGCTATGCCTATTATCAATATATATATATATATATATATATATATATATATATATATATATATATATATATGTATATATATATATATATTATCCATTCGTATACAATAAGGATAGATAGGTATACAATCAATTCATAGCGCCAAAAAACGTCCTATTTTGATGATATACTAAACCGTAAGAAAAAGGCAGCATTGTTGTTCTGAGTGATTAAAGGTGAAAAAATGAGGATTCCATATTTCCAGACTTATTTTGTTGATAATTTGTCATCTTTAGAATGTTGACATGGTAGAGCGATCCCATAAGGTTCCGTAAGGCTAAGGCACACATACATATTATTAGATGGAGCAGTTACGTCTCATTGGACTATTGAATGCTTTTAATGAGGAAGATAAGAGCGTGTTGATTTGTTTCCTTTGCGTTGAAAGTATATTTGAAAGAAATTCGTCATCAAAAGGCTTCGTATGTATTTGCACTCTTCAGTACACAACCAATTGTGATAAAAACTAAAGCCGCTTCGTAATTTCAAATCAGAAATCACCATCTTGCTATTGGGTGCTTCGCCGCTTCCTTCAAGACTGCATAAAAGGGTAACCCGGTCTAGCTGGGAAGGAACAGGAGAGGTCAAAATCTGACACCCAGGGTTGGGACACGGTACACTGGCTCTGATCGCGAATCTCACCGAACAGCGTCAACCTCGCTGACGGTGTTTCCGCCTCGTTCGGCGCTGGTACGTGCCCTCGTGATTCCATGGATGTCTAATGATCGGCCGGGGTCCATTTTAGGAGGCGGCGTTTTTTACAGCGGCCGCGGTGCCCTGCCGCGCCTCAGGATCCCGCTGGACCTCCCCCGGCCCGGCCGTAGTTCGTCGACTTGGAACTGATACAGATCAGGGCAGGAATGCCGCCGCTCTGAGCCGGGCTCCGGGTGCTCTATGCTGAAAAACGCGCGTCAAACGGACGATTGTAGAAGCTACACGGCTGATGCCTGTACTAAATCCTGGTGTCGAAAATATCGGAATCTGTAGCAGCTAGATTTCCGTCGAGATTGTCCATGATTTGTATCCCGATGGCACAGAAAATGTTCTATTCTGAATTTCAGGTTTGAGACCAAGAAGCGCAATGAACTCCAAAAAGTTTTAAAGTCTTAAGAAAGCCCAGTGCTAAAACGCTTGGAAAAACTTTTGATATGTAAAAGCTAGCTGCAGACTGCAGACATGTCAGGGCGCTTGCTGCTGCTGTGCGGGTACCTGGAAAATTATACCAGTAACGTGTGTGTGGGCGGGTGAAACAGCATACTGTCCGTATATTGTCTACAAAATTCCGTCCTACCACATGATCGGGCAAATTTAAGTTATTGTAAATGTTCATATACTGCAGTAAAGAATACAAGTTTAGAGACAAGACTTGCCGCCCCGGTAGCTCAGTTCGTAGAGCGTTGGGCCCGGCTCGCTGCTCAGAAGCATGCAGTGGCAGTGCATGTCCAGGCTTGGGATCGGTCCCCTGAGACGCTCCGGCGCTCAATAGTTTACCCGACGTACAGGTCAGCTGGCAACTGACTGGTGAGAGGGTGACCTGAGCGGGCGGCCGTCCCTGTGCTTTGTGGGACGCTAAACTTTGGCTTCTAAATTAACCCTCCATTGAGGGAGTTGCTCGTTCGGGTGGTGGGGTCGGGGTCTCCGTGACAAGTCCCTTGATGACTTTAGTGAGACTCTGGCTCTAGCAGCCTTACCAGGAACATCTTGAACAAAATTTAGAATAAAAAACACTACAAATGAATGGTCAAAGCACGCGTGTTTTTCGGATGATTGAAAAAATGTCCTAGTCTGTTCTTGTTACTGCTCCGGCAGGTTACCATACCGGTCTGCATTTTCCTCTGTCATTTCACATTCAGATCATGAAAAGGTAGGCGATGGTCCCCAGATGGTCCTAAGCCTGGTGATCTGTTCTACGTGAAATTTTATGCGATAGGTTTTCTGTTATCCTTGTCTTCTTGTATGGGCACCTAGAACACCCTTATAAGTCGTCTTGAGCTGGGGGCATTCTTAAGATAGGGTTATTGAAATTTACACTGTTTATTTGGTTGGGAACTCGTTTTTGGAAAAAAATCACTAATTATTTTCATCATAACAACCCTCATTTGCCTCAATATATTTATATTGTGAGATGGCAAGAACTGATTGAGGGGATTAGCAACATCGAATATTAAGGACTTGGGAGAGGTAGTCAGCAGAGCTGCAAAAAGTCGGGCTCTCGGGTCATAAAGTGCCCGACAGATTTTAGGGCACGGTACCTATGGTTCTGCGACAGATCTTACAATCTGTGAGAAAAAAATCTTGAAAGGAAACAGAAAACATTTTTTTGTTCTAAAAAACTCAATATTAGAATTGTCACCTCTTTCACTCAACAAGTTTTCCATGAATTTGCACCTCTCCCATATCAAGCCAGTGTGCGGCAAGAACCGATGGAAAATCGAGGGACTTATGAATCGAGGGACCTTTGAATAGCGGGCCTTATGCACAGAGGGTCTTTTCGAGGGACTTATGAATCGAGGGACCTTTGAATAGAGGGCCTTATGCACAGAGGGCCTTTTAAACGTCACCCAGAAAATCCTCTGCTGGAAAAATTCCTTCACCGGCCTGTTGGGCCCGGATTTGTATTCCATAGCACGCGACAGCTTGGCCTGACAGGCCGCCGTAAAGGCCTTTAGACAGGCAAAACAGTTTTTTTCCTTCGTTTCCTTCGTTTGGAAGTACGCTCAACTCTGCCGCAAGGGCGCTGTTTGAACAGCGCCCTTACGGCAAATTCGGTGTAAAAGGTATCTTTGGTTTGAAAAGCAGCCCTGCGGTTTGGTGTGTTGCGTTGTGGATATGGCGGAGGCCAAGGCCCTAGAATCCCGTGGTGTGCTGGAGGCAATACGTTGCAAGGTTATGTTTTTGATTATTTTTCTCTTGCATTACTTTGGTATACATCTTGAGTAAACTGGTTGAGCCTGGATTTCGTCGTCCATAGTTGAAGGGCTGATAAATGGCTCCGATTAAGCTGAAGCCCCTTCCACCGTCCCGTGTCAAGCTTAAATGTGGATTTGAGGGATGTGGGTATTTTGGCGAAAAACGTTTTTTTAAGGAGCATCAGTGAATCAAGCATTCTGGGCTGCCCTGCAAGTTCAGGAACAGTGGTTTTGGCCAAGGAGGTCGTTTTGAAGCATGGATCAAACAGCGGACAGATCAGAACAGTGTGGGGAGAAAACAAACAAGTAAGTGATGTGGTGTTCGTTGTAATTTCGGCAGCTTACATTTATTTCCACACAGTATGTTTTGCTCAGTGTTGATCAATAATTTTAAATGATATTAATAAGGGAAAAATGAATTTTAACCCTCGCCCCACCGGGGGGCCATCGATGGCCCCCCTAAGGTTTTTCCGAGATAGCAGAAAAACGACGAGGCGCAGCACCGCGGTTGAGGGCTCTACCTCTCACTGCATCATTTTCCCATCATCCCTGAAATTTTTTACCCCGGGTCACCCAAGGTCAGGTCACCAGACGAGGTCAACCAAGGTCACCTCACTTCACATTTAGAGCTCTGTAAGAGCTACATTTCAAAGTCGATCGATTTGAAACTTCCTACACTTCATGACCCCTCCAGGGTCTACAAGGTGTATATCCGGGATTTTTCGATTTCGTGCCCTGAGGTCAGGTCACGAGGCGACCTCTCCCATTGGAAAAGCATTGGGAAAAGCTATTTCATGATATAAAACCCACAAAAATGATTGCAAATACTCAGACTGCTCAGAACAACGTTTTTGGACACCCTTTCACGGATCCCAGGGGTCATATTTGCCCTTTGACTTTTCCAAGGTCATCCAAGGTCACCGGAGGTCAAAAACAGTATTTTGACAATAACTTTTGACCTAATTGAGCTAGAGCGGTCAAACAAACACCAACGTGTTTGTCTTGTCACTGGCTTTCATTTGATATACGGCAAGGTCACTTTTTGACCTTTCGTGACCTCACGTCATATTAGGTCACGAGGTGACCTCTGGCGGTCAAACCACTGGCGGGAGGTCTTTACGTTCCACATAGCGGAAAAAGTACTGGCAATTTGCTATCAAATTTACTTTACCAGGCCTCAATAGCTCTAATGACATAAGAGTTATGCCCAGTTTGCTTAATCATTGCATATTTGAGTGAAAATAGCCGATCTTGACCTAATTTGACCTCTGGAGGTCAAACCATTGACCTGAGCACTAAAACATGCGAAGTAATTTCTTACTGAATTCACGCGAGCTTTCTATTGCACTTTGCAGATTTGCACTAACGCCCATATTTTCGGAGTTAGAGGGGGGGCCATCGATGACCCTCCCCCGGTGGGGCGAAGGTGGCGCCGGACCCCCGGTGGGGCGCGGGTTAACAGCAAACTGGTCAAATTAGACTAAAACATTTGATTTTCCCTTCCGTCTTCTTTTAAATCCAATGCCTGTTTGTCCAGAATTAACCACAAAAGTTGCATACCTTCATCAGTGGATTTGTAGATCCCAAAGAAACAAAACTCTTCACCTTTCCACATTAATTTGAGTTTTAAGTACCAAACTATTTCTCCCATTTCATTTTATTCACTTACCTAAATATGCCTATGATCTATGTCAAGGGGACAAAGATATAACAAAAACACAGCCTAGTCGACCTTCACTTAACTTCCTTGGAAACATGATATTTATTTGACATTTACTATCTAACTGACTAAGGTTATTTATTAGCCTCATGAACTTCAGATCCTAAACCACGTACCCTCATGAAAATGAGCACGGCAATGCATGAAAAAAATTTGAAATAGCCAACAGCTTCAAAATTTAGGATTTTTCATGTAAACATGCATTTAAAAGTCATGGAAAGCTAATATTACATGTTTGTATTCAACTACAAGTAGCCATGATCCTTAAGAAACACTTTCGAATATAAAAAAGTACCCCTCCAATCTTGTTTGTCTGGCCATCAGAGCAAAATCCATATATATATTTTGGGGGTTCCTTCCAAATTACCCCCTCCCACCTCCAAAAAACTGAAATCATGAAAATCTGCAGAAGCTGGCATAAATAACCGCATGGTATGGGAACCAGGTCAGCTTTCTTCCATTGCAAACTATACTTTTTAAGTGTTCTGAGCTGGACTATGTAACATAATAACAAAATATCACTTATTCTCATTCTAGTGCAGCATTTTTTGTCAATGGCGGCTGCAGAGGACTGAAAAAGGGGGCTGCTTTTCATGTTATTGTATATTTCCACCTGTGACGTAAATCATCTGAATTCAAGACTGAGTCTTATTCAAGACCCAGTCGAGCTGACTTTGACACACACTATTTGTATGCTGTACGTCCACAAATCTCAAATTACATCCAATAATAAATTTCCTTTACTCCAGAAAATGAGAATTGGTGGTTCGGTATTCAATTTGTTATAGGTTTCTGCCGATAACCTTAATTTCCTGAGCGCGTCTGATAATTGAAAACCCGAAGAACAGTCTCAGTTCTAGAGTTTTGAAAATTAATAGACTTGTGTCATTCCACTTAGATTTGCCATAGGCGGCTTCAGAGCACAAAAAATAATGATATCACACATATAAGGATCAGAGCACAAAAATAAGGATAATGATATCCATTAGTGCCAAACTAGAAGTTTTTTATGCTAATTTTAGTATTTTCTATTAAGAATGTGGAAAATGAGTAGGAACATTTTACCAATTGAATGGGTTTTAGACAATTTTAATAGTCCTATCCTAACCACCCGACAGATTTGGAGGTTTTTTCGAAAGTGCCCGACAGATTTGAGATTTTTTGCAGCTCTGGTAGTCAGCCAGGGGTTGCTCCAGGGCGCAGCCCGAGACAGGTTCCCCCTTACCCAGGAGCAGAAATGATGAGGCCTCCACGCCAGGGGTACAATTGCAGTGATGTGTGCCTCGCATCAAAAGCACAGAACAGCTTTATGGGAACGGCGCCTGCTTTCAAGTGGGAAGACTGGCTGCCCTATCAGAACAAGTTGTGTAGATTCCCTATAAATGTGTAAAGTGTGACGTGACATATTATAGGGACAGTTCTGTGCCCCAACCATGCAAAAACATGTTTCGAAAGCAAATTGTCGCCCTGATTACAGCTGTGGATTCCCTTTCTGACCCCAACAACTTCTCCCTTGATATCAGCCACCTTGTGCTCAGAAAAAAACCCACGATTTGCTCTGTCAACCGATGCCGTGTTTTAGATTGCAACGTAATATTTGCATAACACCTCTCTTGACGAATGTAATTCTCTTTCGCTTTTCAATGTGTGGCTCAAGCTGCTAGAAAGGAAAACATTTCTCAGAAAAGTAACTCGGGTAGGTCAAGGTTCGTCTGACTTTGTCAAAAAGTTGTTTTGTGGTGGCATCATGAACAGGATAGCCCGGTGGTTTGCACACTTTTCCTTCAACAAAACAGCACGGAACGTGAATTCTAAGCCCACCCCACGCAGTGCGTATTCATGTCCCGGCTAACCTAACGGGGATCTTGGAAGTTTTCCTAAAGTGAAAACTAGCATTCTTGTTTTGTAATAAAACACATAGCTTGTTGGGGAAAAATAAAAAGGCTTGAAAATTCCGACAGCCCGCTTCATCAAAGATGCCATGGAATGCTGATACTTGTTAACAAGGAATGACATGCCTGATAAGGTTCCCAGCGTAATGCTTAGTTCCCGAAACCTTTCGTCACAGTTTCATTTACATAAACACTTATATCCAAACTGAACTCGACCACCCTGTTTCCTCGCGTGAACCTCTTACTTACTAAATTGTTCCCAAAGGGTACCTCCCCGACACCACACTATACCCCAGACTTCAAATATACTCTCGTCTATCCCCGGCCACACTCTGAGACTCGCCGCCTGCAGCCACTCCTGGCCACTCGCGCGTGAAATTCGGGCGGCGACGCGCGCGCAAATGAGGCGTCACCCACCGTAGGCGGCGGCAGCACCAAGGCGGCAATGCTTATGGCCACAAGGGGATGGCATAGCTTCTGACCAGCTGGTGTTCAGGAGTGATTAACAGGAAATGTGTGGAGGTACCAGCGTGAGAACCAGTGGATACACACGCATTTCTCATGTATCAGTGTTTATGTAGCTCTGGAAATTTGGTCTGAATCGATCAATGCCACAATATTTGATGACGCCAATGAGCATCAGGTGTCAAGCGACCAGTGCCGGATCTAGAGAGGGGGCGGGGAAAAAGGCATGACCTCTCCCCAAACGGAAAATTTCGGGTTAAAGCTTTGTTTTTGCCCCCAGAAACCGTCGACCTCCTTCTTGCCCCGACCCCATTTTAGTTCGTACGCAAAATTTTGGTGCTTCAACTCTCAACTTCAAACAGAATCAATCAACATTGTTTCTTGGATAGCAAAACAAGCATCTTGTGGTCACGTTTTTTTAACCTGTGATTTTTTGTTTTGTTTTTTTCTTCTCGGGTTAACACCCACAACATTCCGCATGGCTAAATTATGGCTAAATATTTCACGGCGTGACGGTTTTATTGTTTTTTTATAGGTATTGGCACCCCTCCTCCCCCTCAACCTACCGGCTAGATCCACCAATTCAAGCGGTGGATATTCGAGACAAGTATAATTCAGGGGCTTAATTTGTACCGGGGAAAACGAGTGTCTACGCTTGCATCCAGCCTCTGAAGCGTATGAATCAAATTATACAACCAAACGTTTTTCACACTGCAGGATGAATGCAAAACAATAGCTTGTGAGCATGAAATCCATGACAAAAATGAACTTTCTTGTAAACGTCCTCGGCTCTTAGCCCGCGCCCCAGCGGAGTCCGACGCCACCTTCGCCCCACCGGGGGCCATCGATGGCCCCCTCTAACTCCGAAAATATTGGGGTTAGCGCAAATCTGCAAAGTGCATTAGAAAGCTCGCGTGAATTCAGTAATAAATTAATTCACATGTTTAAGCGCTCAGGTCAATGGTTTGACCTCCAGAGGTCAAGAAAGGTCACGATAGGCTATTTTCACTCAAATATGCAATGCTTAAGAAAACTGGGCATAACTACTATGCCATTAGATCTATTGAGACCTGGTAAATTAAATTTGATAGAAAATTGCCAGACATTTTTCCCCTATGTGGAACGTAAAGACCTCCCGCCAGTGGTTTGACCTCCAGAAGTCACCTCGTGACCTAATATGATCTGAGTTCACTGAAGGTCTGAAAGTGACCTTGCCGTATATTAAATAAAAGCCAGTGACAAGACAAACACGATGGTGTTCGTTTCAGCGATCTAGCTTAATTAGGTCAAAAGTTATTGTCAAAATACTATTTTTGACCCCTGGTGACCTTGGATGACCTTGGAAAAAACAAAAGGCAAATATGACCCCTGGGATCGGTGAAAGGGTGTCCAAAAATGCTGTTCTGAGCAGTCTGAGTATCTGCAATCATTTTTGTGGCTTTTAGATCATAAGACAGCTTTTTCCCATGCTTTCTAATGGGAGAGGTCGCCTCGTGACCTGACCTCAGGTCAAGAAATCGAAAAATCCCGGATATACACCTAGTAGACCTTGGAAGGGTCAAGAAGTGTAGCAAGTTTCAAATTGATCGACTAAGAAATGTAGCTCTTATAGAGCTTTAAAGTTGAAGTGAGGTGACCTTGGTTGACCTCGCCTGGTGACCTGACCTTGGGTGACCCGGGAAACATTTTCAGGATAGTGGAAAAATGATGAGGTGAGAGATAGAGCCCTCAACCGCGGTGCTGCGTTTCGTCGTTTTTTCTGCTATCTCGAAAAACCTTAGAGGGGCCATCGATGGCCCCCGGTGGGGCGAGGGTTAACCGTCGCGTCACTGTATCGTTATACGGGTATGCTCTATTTCGGAAAATACCTGAGAACGCCCGTCATCTTCAGAGAAGGCATGCAGCCTGCGTACCCAAGCACACGTGAAGAATTGTCATGAATGCAGTGAAGCAAACATTGCGCCGGTCCTACTGACACCCCAGCATTCCGAGTCAGCAAACAGAATGCAGAGCTGGCATTCCAAGCGTCGAACCGCGCCTCGGTGTCCGTTGGTCAGCTAACTTTCGCGCGGGAGGGACCAAAGCGGCACGTCGCCGCCGCCGCGATAATTGGAGCGGACCTGGCGCCGCGTCCTTGTGGGAGGGTAATGAATAGGGCCACTCCGGCTGTGTGAAGCGGCCCGGCTAGACAATGAGCGTCCACATGCTAATGCGCTGACTGGAGCGGCTGGCTCTCGGTGGTAATGTGGCGAGGCGATGTCGGCGCCGTGGTCACAATGAAAGTAAGCGCGCCGCCGGGACCGCCGCCGGCCGCTCCGTGTTTTATGTGGGAGTAAGGCCACAATGGTCACGGGTGCATGCTAATGCCAACACTGGCAGCTCTGTGCTCGGTGACGAAGCGTGAAGTGAGGGAACAGGGCAGACCGGAGATGACATCACGGCCTTGGGTCACACAGGGTGGTCCTGAAGCAAGGAAGCTATTTGTGTACAGGGGCATAACCAAGAGGGAGGGCGGCAGGGACAGCCGCTTCCCCCTCCCTGAGGGCCCGAACGGCCCCTCTGAGGACACGATTCTGCAACAAGCAGGGCTCCTTTTACCCATCAGGCCCCTTTCGGTGCTTCGCAAGGACCCTTTTCGGGGCGCCACCCCCCTTTGAGCGAAATCCTGGCTACGCCCCTGTTTGTGTAAACGGTGCAGATTTTATGTCAAAATTTTTTTAGAGGTCCAATGACACTACTTATTTCATTGCTAGAGGCTGGGTTTTCATTATGTTATAACGTTATTTTGGAGAGCAAATATTACTATTTCATTAAGTGATAATCAAGACTGTGTTCAAATAAGCATGCAGAACATAATGTTGTACATTCTGACATCCTAACTTGCTTCTTCAGCATTTAAAATCTTGCGTGATTCCCAGGTTTTAAACAAAAACTCCCTGTTTGGTATTCAGACTGAGTGTCCGTTTGAACTCCTGAGTCGGAACTCACGTTTCTCGGATCGGGATCCTCTCCCGGCCGCGTCGTCGTCGCGTCGTCTGCGACTGCCAGGCGGCGCGACTGCGTGGTCGGCGTCTCAGATCCTCCGATAGCCATCTGGGTCGCAGGCCACAACTCTGCTAGGACGGTATCGCTCCAGCGGAATCTGATCGCTACCCGAGCGTCACGCGCCAGCGTCACGGAGCCGCCCCACGCGAGATTCCCGGCCGGACAGCGTGACGACACGGCGTGACGGTCACGGTGTGACGGCACGGAAGCAATCAGCAGCACGGGCAGCACCCGAAGTCCTGCTGAAGCAGCAGGGGCGTGTACCCGCCGCACATGGCCAGTGGCTGCCGACGGATCATCGCGGGAGGGGGCCTGGGGAGGGTGATGGGAACCTGGTGCCTGCAAAGGTAGTAAGTGGATGTTTGCCCTTTCCCAAAGTGTAGGATATAACAAGGAAAATTGTGAAACTGGCAGGTAAAACAGAATAATCTTTGAGGGCAGACAAGGTGTGCAGCGCGCCGCCTTGTCAAGTGTCTCTGCTGGTCCTCCACCTTTATAATAAAACATAGATATATTCCATATTCCATTCCCACTGTTCACCAATATCGTGACTTTTGATTTATCTCCGAGCCTGCAGTTCTGCAAATTCCCGTTGTGTGTTAATATGGCAAAACAAACGCGCTATATGTGCCCACCCGAAGCTCGCTGATTTCACTGGAAAACTCCCCTGGGTCCTGCTGCCGCCTGCTGCGGCTCAGCTTCCACGGTGGGACTTGCATGGAATTGCGTGCGCGCGTGCGGCCCATGGAAGGCAGCAGTCTGCGGGTATGAGCCAGGGCAATCGCCAAAGCTTCTTTCGTGCCGGGGTCCGAGCCCGTGATCAGGTGGAGGCGCTCGTGCGGCACACACGTGATCCGGCCGAGTCGCCTGCACACCGATATATGACTTACATTTGTGAGGTCATCAGTAATAGAGGCCCTGGGAGATAGCAAATATATGTCGAAATAAAACAATCTTACCACCTAGCACTACCCCTCGACTATTTCCTTTCACATTAAATCAGTCAAAACTCATCGTAAGTGTGTTTCTCCCCGCCAGCTCAAGCCCTTTCCTCTCATGCTCCTCTTGAAACCTGTCTGGCTCCGGGAAACTTCGCCACATTGACCGCTGTGTTTACCCAATGGGCGCAGCACAAGGTGCGAAGGTGTTCTGTTTATTTTTACGGATCATGGCTGTGCAAACAAATAGTGCACCGCGATCCTCGAGGTGGCTGAACCCGCACATACAGTCTTTGTTGACCTGTTCATCTTCTCAGCCGGGTCCATCGCAGAGACTTCACTACTATTCGGCACTTCAGCTTGGGTTCAGAGCCATGAGAGGTATCAAAGATAACGCAAATATTGACGGGAGGTTTCAGAAGGAAGATATTCATGTGAATATAAAGGTGCTGAAGTTACGGTTTCATTCAGCTTGTTTCGCGTTCCGTTTCGATGTGACCAATATTGCCGCGAGGCTGCTGACAAACAAACTTGCTCCGACCAAACTGTAGCTTCACTCCAGTGACATATTTCATGGGAAACGAGTTTAAGTATCTGATTTGAGCCTGAACTTGATTTAAATGACCGAAAATAGTGGAAAAGAGCTGAGAAAACCTACAATGACAATATTTTTCAACTGCGACCTCAGCATAAATACAGAGCAAAGGCCACCTTGGTTGAAATCGTTGCCGTTGAGAGGGGCCGGTCTCGTGGAGTCCACCCCTCCCCCTTCCTCACCATGTTGTAGGCGATGATGGAGGCGTGCCAGCCCTGTAGGGGAGTCACCTCCGACCCCCTGCGGGTGTCGTGTGACCCTGACCCCCGCCCACACACCTCCCTCGCGGTAAACTGAGCCGCTGTGTGTCGACGCGAACGATCTGCGACAGTGAGAGAGTGAGAGAGAGGGCGGCTGTGGGAGGGGGAGGGGAGAGGGTGCAGGTGGCTGTGAGGTGACGACGCCGAGACACGGCAATTTGCCAACGCCGCGTTGACGGACGACTTCCTCAGACACCCGCCAGAAATCCCACGGCGTGGCAAATTGGGCCGCCGCTGTGTAAATGGCCGGCCCGTTTGTCGATTCATTTCAGCCCGTTACTCTATGTGGCGAACTGTCGTGGTGGCTCCCGGAAATCTGAAACAAACTTGCCCGCTACGAAGCTTAACATTACCAAATAAAATGTGATTTAATGGGAATATTATCCTATGAAAAGGAATTTCCCCCAGCCGTACGTTGATCCAGGCTTATGGATATCCGCAACGTACAAAAAGCTGCATTATAACAGAGTAGGAATAGGTTGGAATTTCTGACATCAATATGCCTATCTATTTCCCTGCCTGGTCTATTTCCCTGCACAGGCACACAGCTATCTCGCTGTAACTAGAAGCCTTTAGCTTACGCTATTATAACAGAAAGCGGTATGAAAAATGATCATGTAAAATCTCATCCGTGAAGAGCAGAAGATTTTGCCAAGGACGCACGACGTATTACAATAGAAATGCCACACATTACGGAGATTTAATTGCTGTTGGGACGCCGCTCGGCTCAGAACTGGAGGATTTATGGTGCTGGGTGCATGGCCGCTGAGATGGGGGAGGCATTAGTCACCTGACACCATTTATTTGGTGGTGTGGCAGCACGGCCGGTGCCTCCAGCTTTCATCGCACTCAGCCGTGCTGCCGGCGGCTGGGCCGAGTCCGCGGCCGCGCCGGCACGGGGAACAGGAGGCCGCCGGCTCGGGGAACAGGAGACCGCCGGCTCGGGAAGCAGGAGACCACCGGCTCGGGAAGCAAGAGACCGCCGGATCGAGAAACAGGAGACCGCCGGATCGGGAAGCAGGGTACCGCCCGCTCGGGATGCAGGAGGCCGCCGGCACGGGGAACACGATATGGCCGGCTCGGGAAGCAGGAGACCGCCGGATCGGAAAGCAGGAGACCGCCGACTCGGGAAGCAAGATACCACCAGCTCGGGATGCAGGAGACCGCCGACTCGGGAAGCAAGATACCACCAGCTCGGGATGCAGGAGACCGCCGGCTCGGGAAGCAAGGTACCACCAGCTCGGGAAGCAAGAGACCGCCGGCTCGGGAAGCAAGAGACCGCCGGCTCGGGAAGCAGGAGACCACCGGCTCGGGAAGCAGGAGACCGCCGGCTCGGGAAGCAGGAGACCACCGGCTCGGGAAGCAAGATACCACCAGCTCGGGATGCAGGAGACCGCCGGCTCGGGAAGCAAGATACCACCAGCTCGGGATGCAGGAGACCGCCGGCTCGGGAAGCAAGGTACCACCAGCTCGGGAAGCAGGAGACCACCGGCTCGGGAAGCAGGAGACCACCGGCTCGGGAAGCAAGATACCACCAGCTCGGGATGCAGGAGACCGCCGGCTCGGGAAGCAAGAGACCGCCGGCTCGGGAAGCAAGAGACCGCCGGCTCGGGAAGCAAGAGACCGCCGGCTCGGGAAGCAAGAGACCGCCGGCTCGGGAAGCAGGAGACCGCCGGCTCGGGAAGCAGGAGACCACCGGCTCGGGAAGCAAGAGACCGCCGGCTCGGGAAGCAAGAGACCACCGGCTCGGGAAGCAGGAGACCGCCGGCTCGGGAAGCAAGAGACCACCGGCTCGGGAAGCAGGAGACCGCCGGCTCGGGAAGCAAGAGACCGCCAGCTCGGGAAGCAAGAGACCGCCGGCTCGGGAAGCAAGAGACCGCCGGCTCGGGAAGCAGGAGACCGCCGGCTCGGGAAGCAAGAGACCGCCGGCTCGGGAAGCAGGAGACCGCCGACTCGGGAAGCAGGAGACCGCCGCCTCGGGAAGCAAGAGACCGCCGGCTCGGGAAGCAGGAGACCGCCGGATCGGGAAGCAGGAGACCGCCGGATCGAGAAACAGGAGACCGCCGGATCGGGAAGCAGGGTACCGCCCGCTCGGGATGCAGGAGGCCGCCGGCACGGGGAACACGATATGGCCGGCTCGGGAAGCAGGAGACCGCCGGATCGGAAAGCAGGAGACCGCCGACTCGGGAAGCAAGATACCACCAGCTCGGCATGCAGGAGACCGCCGACTCGGGAAGCAAGATACCACCAGCTCGGGATGCAGGAGACCGCCGGCTCGGGAAGCAAGGTACCACCAGCTCGGGAAGCAAGAGACCGCCGGCTCGGGAAGCAAGAGACCGCCGGCTCGGGAAGCAGGAGACCACCGGCTCGGGAAGCAGGAGACCGCCGGCTCGGGAAGCAGGAGACCACCGGCTCGGGAAGCAAGATACCACCAGCTCGGGATGCAGGAGACCGCCGGCTCGGGAAGCAAGATACCACCAGCTCGGGATGCAGGAGACCGCCGGCTCGGGAAGCAAGGTACCACCAGCTCGGGAAGCAGGAGACCACCGGCTCGGGAAGCAGGAGACCACCGGCTCGGGAAGCAAGATACCACCAGCTCGGGATGCAGGAGACCGCCGGCTCGGGAAGCAAGAGACCGCCGGCTCGGGAAGCAAGAGACCGCCGGCTCGGGAAGCAAGAGACCGCCGGCTCGGGAAGCAAGAGACCGCCGGCTCGGGAAGCAGGAGACCGCCGGCTCGGGAAGCAGGAGACCACCGGCTCGGGAAGCAAGAGACCGCCGGCTCGGGAAGCAAGAGACCACCGGCTCGGGAAGCAGGAGACCGCCGGCTCGGGAAGCAAGAGACCACCGGCTCGGGAAGCAGGAGACCGCCGGCTCGGGAAGCAAGAGACCGCCAGCTCGGGAAGCAAGAGACCGCCGGCTCGGGAAGCAAGAGACCGCCGGCTCGGGAAGCAGGAGACCGCCGGCTCGGGAAGCAAGAGACCGCCGGCTCGGGAAGCAGGAGACCGCCGACTCGGGAAGCAGGAGACCGCCGCCTCGGGAAGCAAGAGACCGCCGGCTCGGGAAGCAGGAGACCGCCGGCTCGGGAAGCAAGAGACCGCCGGCTCGGGAAGCAGGAGACCGTCGGATCGGGAAGCAGGAGACCGCCGGCTCGGGAAGCAGGAGACCACCAGCTCGGGAAGCACGATAGGGCCGGCTCGGATAGCAAGAGACCGCCGGATCGAGAAACAGGAGACCGCCGGATCGGAAAGCAGGAGATGCCGGCTCGGGAAGCAGGAGACCGCCGACTCGGGAAGCAGGAGACCGCCGGCTCGGGAAGCAAGAGACCGCCGGCTCGGGAAGCAGGAGACCGCCGGCTCGGGAAGCAGGAGACCGCCGGATCGGAAAGCAGGAGATGCCGGCTCGGGAAGCAGGAGACCGCCGGCGCAGTAAGCAGGAGACCACCCGCTCGGGAGGGAGAAGACCATCGGCTCGGAAAGCACGAAACCGTCCGCCACGGGCCGGGAAAGTCCGCAAACTTCGCTTTAAAACTGCCACTTAGATCTATCGTAGACTAAAAGGGTGAAAACACCATGTATTTATGCTATCATTGTTCTTTCGTCGTGTTTAGAAAGGTGCACCTATTGTTTCTGCAGCCTTGCTGTGACAAACCTTTCAGGAACTGCCTCGCCAGTGCCTGAGGCTCGCCAGAGGTAAATATTTGGGGAAGAGTACAGTGGTGAGATGGTCAGTATTCACTTTCTTCACGGGTGACCCGTGTTCAAATTCCAGCGAGTTCTTTCGCCATTGCGTAATTTAATCATTCAGGAGTCCCTTCTTACAGGAGTATAGGTGGTAGTAAGGTATCATACAGATGCCTTACTATATATATATATATATATATATATATATATATATATATATATATAGCATTTTCTGATGCAAGCATAAGTGACATTTTGTTCAAATCCTACTGTCAGAGTTTGATGAAACTTTGACTAGCGTTTTTGCGCTGTCCACGTCCCTACACTGTCCACCGCTTAACCCGCGCCCCACCGGGGGTCCGGCGCCACCTTCGCCCCACCGGGGGCCATCGATGGCCCCCCTCTAACTCCGAAAATATGGGCGTTAGCGCAAATCTGCAAAGTGCAATAGAAAGCTCGCGTGAATTCAGTAAGAAATTACTTCGCACGTTTTAGTGCTCAGGTCAATGGTTTGACCTCCAGAGGTCAAATTAGGTCAAGATCGGCTATTTTCACTCAAATATGCAATGATTAAGCAAACTGGGCATAACTCTTATGTCATTAGAGCTATTGAGGCCTGGTAAAGTACATTTGATAGCAAATTGCCAGTACTTTTTCCGCTATGTGGAACGTAAAGACCTCCCGCCAGTGGTTTGACCGCCAGAGGTCACCTCGTGACCTAATATGACCTGAGGTCACGAAAGGTCAAAAAGTGGCCTTGCCGTATATCAAATGAAAGCCAGTGACAAGACAAACACGATGGTGTTTGTTTCACCGCTCTAGCTCAATTAGGTCAAAAGTTATTGTCAAAATACTGTTTTTGACCTCTGGTGACCTTGGATGACCTTGGGAATGTCAAAGGGTAAATATGACCCCTGGGATGCGTGAAAGGGTGTCCAAAAACGTTGTTCTGAGCAGTCTGAGTATTTGCAATCATTTTTGTGGCTTTTATATCATGAAATAGCTTTTCCCCATGCTTTTCCAATGGGAGAGGTCGCCTCGTGACCTGACCTCAGGGCACGAAATCGAAAAATCCCGGATATACACCTTGTAGACCCTGGAAGGGTCATGAAGTGTAGGAAGTTTCAAATCGATCGACTTTGAAATGTAGCTCTTACAGAGCTCTAAAGGTGAAGTGAGGTGACCTTGGTTGACCTCGTCTGGTGACCTGACCTTGGGTGACCCGGGGTAAAAAATTTCAGAGATGATGGGAAAATGATGCAGTGAGAGGTAGAGCCCTCAACCGCGGTGCTGCGCCTCGTCGTTTTTCTGCTATCCCGGAAAAACCTTAGGGGGCCATCGATGGCCCTTCCGGTGGGGCGAGGGTTAAAAGGAATGTGGCACCTTCATAACGTGATTTTAACTGAGATAGCCACGTTGTAAAGCAAGTCGGAAAACCCGGTACACCAGATTTCATTTGTCTTGGAACTCGATATTTCCGTAGAAAAAAGCTAAAACCTACTTGACACCAGCCCCTCATCAGCCCGTCGCGGGGCAGCCATTATTGTGAGCTGCTGGTGTGACGAAATATGCTGACGTCACGATAAGCATCAGCCAATCGAAGCCCTTGAAGCGTTTCAAGTATGGTAGTGGTTGCCAGATCGTGACATCATCCACAGGCTGATATTTATTTCTTTTTCTAGAGGATTATTTTAAAAATCAAAATATTGAGCTTTTTGTACATTTTTAGAGAAACCATGAGTGATTTCATTATTTTCGGCTAAAAGTACGCCTAATTGCACTAAATTCCAGGATTCGACCAAGGTGCCGCATTCCCTTTAATGTTTGCATAGCCATCTGTGCTCCCCCTCAGACGTCTGGTTTGACCACCACGTGGAGATCACGTGCCGGTGTTGGGAACCCCCGGAAGTAAGAACACCCGCCGACGACCGCCTCAGTCAGCACTGTGGGGGCGGCGTCGGCGTCGACTATCAACTGCCATCATCGGCGCCGTCTGCGGGCCCTCCCCTCCCTGTCTCGGGGAGGGGGGGCTGACACAACCCAGCTGCCAGCTTGTAGCCGGCGGCGCCCGCAGCCCTGCCACGCCGTTATTACACTGCGTGTCAAACAAAGTGGGCCTGCGCCCGCAAACCGATGCCGACTGTCCTAGCGAAGCGCCGACTGATTGAGTATATTTACCACAGCGGAGAGCCGGAGCAACCGCAGTCAGGTACTTCTGAAATACATTTCTCTATCATTGTTATGACCGTCGTGAATAGATGGGGCGATAAAATTGTAACATTGATGTCTTAACCCTCGCCCCACCGGGGGCCATCGATGGCCCCCCTAAGGTTTTTCCGGGATAGCAGAAAAACGACGAGGCGCAGCACCGCGGTTGAGGGCTCTACCTCTCACTGCATCATTTTCCCATCATCCGTGAAATTTTTTACCCCGGGTCACCCAAGGTCAGGTCACCAGACGAGGTCAACCAAGGTCACCTCACTTCACCTTTAGAGCTCTGTACGAGCTACATTTCAAAGTCGATCGATTTGAAACTTCCTACACTTCATGACCCCTCCAGGGTCTACAAGGTGTATATCCGGGATTTTTCGATTTCGGGCCCTGAGGTCAGGTCACGAGGCGACCTCTCCCATTGGAAAAGCATGGGGAAAAGCTATTTCATGATATAAAAGTCACAAAAATGATTGCAAATACTCAGACTGCTCAGAACAGTGTTTTTGGACACCCTTTCACGGATCCCAGGGGTCATATTTGCCCTTTGACTTTGCCAAGGTCATCCAAGGTCACCAGAGGTCAAAAACAGTATTTTGACAATAACTTTTGACCTAATTGAGCTAGAGCGGTGAAACAAACACCATCGTGTTTGTCTTGTCGCTGGCTTTCATTTGATATACGGCAAGGTCACTTTTTGACCTTTCGTGACCTCAGGTCATATTAGGTCACGAGGTGACCTCTGGCGGTCAAACCACTGGCGGGAGGTCTTTACGTTCCACATGGCGGAAAAAGTACTGGCAATTTGCTATCAAATGTACTTTACCAGGCCTCAATAGCTCTAATGACATAAGAGTTATGCCCAGTTAACTTAATCATTGCATATTTGAGTGAAAATAGCCGATCTTGACCTAATTTGACCTCTGGAGGTCAAACCATTGACCTGAGCAGGGGCGTAGGAACGTTTTGAAAAGTGGGGGGCCAACCTTAGAGGGGGCCCACCTCAAGGGGGCCCCCAGTCCATGGGGGCCCATAATTATAAAAAAAATAGTTAGCTCGTTTGGTGTCAATAAGGCACGCATGCACACTAGGATCCCAACGTATGGAAAATTGAGGAATTAAATTTTGCCCTATGATTTTGATTTGTACCTATTATGATCTAATAAATCATAGTAAAACGCAAAAAAAACCGAGTGCGTTTCTTATATTTACAGATGTTTAGGCCCTTTTACCACATTTACAAAATTAAAAACTGTTTAGAAAACTACAGACAATGCTTTGATACCAAACAGCCTCACTTCGCTATGTCTAATCAACATTTTGCTTATTTAATGACAAAAATGGGAACATTTATTTAGGCTGTTACGGATCCCTTCTTTCCATCATTAGAGATTGATTTAGGTAAAGGCTGATCACAATAAATACGTCTAGCTATATTTCGATGCCTAAAATGCAGAGCTCCAGCATGACTGCAAGTGCAATGTAGGTACTTGATGGCCAGCTTTGTGATGCTGTGGAGGTGTGGGCGTGGTGATATAGTGGTTGGCAACCTTGCTTTCCACGCGACCAACCCGGGTTTAAGGCACGGCAGATTCCTTGTGCAAGGAGCAATTTGACTCCCAAGAAACCCCTCCCAACAGGGAAAGAGTTGGCGACACCATATAACCCTGGCATCGAAGGACGTCACGCCTTTCAATGGCTCAGGGACGACTGTTGCTCGGCATTTGATGCGGGGTCCGTATCCGATTCATGCTTTGTGTTGGGATTGATATGGGATGGAGTTTGATTGGGACCAGTTCTCGGGACTCATTTGGAAACACTCGGGTAGTAGGTGCCTTGGTTTTTTTCTACAAAGCACTCCTCCCCAGGGGCTTGCAGGCAGCGTACTTGCTGATATTTGCATATACGTTGCGGGGGCCCACCTCAAAAAGGGGGCAGTACCCCTGACCCCCGGTTCCTATGCCTATGCCGCCCAGGGGCCAAATTATCTCGGAGGGCCCCAAGGTCCAGACCATGGCTCAGGAACCTACATCAGTCAGCTCAAGGGCCCAGACCAGTGCATTAGCCTCGGGACCAGCTTATCAAGGGACCCTACATAAGCACAGGACCCCTAGAAGCTCATCACAGTGGAGCCCCAGATTCGCACAGGGTGCCATATTAGCTAAGGGGCCCGGTTCAGCTCGGGGGTCCCCAGGTCGACTTATGTAGGGTCTCAAAACAGCTCAAGGGGCTTGTTCAAGCTCACGGATCCCAGCTTAGCTCAATGACGCTAGAACAGTTCAGGGGCCCCAGACCAGCTCAGGGCTCTTGTTCAGCACAGGCCAGCTCAGCTCAGGGGCCCAGATCGGCTGATATAGAGTCCCCTCTCATACCAGCTCAGGGGCTCCATTCAAGCTCACGGCCCCCAGCTTAGCCCAGGGACCTTAGAAGAGTTCAGGGCCCCCATACCAGATCAGGGGCCCCAGTTAGCTACAAGGGCACCCAGATTAGCTCAGGGCCCCAGCTAGGCTTAGGGTGTCCCAGGGTGTCTGATATAGAGTCTCAGAACACAGTGGTGTAGCCAGGATTCGGCCAAGGAGGGATCCGACTACCGTCGGGGGCCCCAGACCGGGGGTCTCCTTAGTAACCGGGTCTATCTCCTATATCTTTTGTATAGTATTTTAACATTCACACGAATGAAATTTTGTTGTGCCTTTTTAAGCATTTATTCTTATTTTGTTTATAGCTTGATTTTTTCGATCCGACCAAATGTTGGTAAACTAAGGTCACCAAATATTAAGAATGGCCCATACCTTATATGGTAGCGTGGCTATAATGACAGCTTTGTGCCATATTTCGGGAAGTTCAATGTTGATGCGCGCATGATGTTACACCCGAGTCTAACTCAATTCACTCTGGTAATCAGACATGACGTTATTGAAGGTCAGTCGTTTTGAGTACGTAGAAATTATCTTCTACGGGAAATGATTAACAATTATTTCCCGGTGTCGAATCCATGAACTCTTAAATCAGGAAATTTCAAAAGAAACGGAAAAAACGAAAAAAATACAAAGGACATGTAGTGTGTCCCGAAAGTTACATAACCTCTATTCCGTCGATAGATCCTGTTGAGATCCAGTTACTTTCTTACCCTTGCTATCTTGTAAACGAGCAAATTACCAAGACAAAAGGCGCCTGAGATATCTATCGCCTTGGATCTCTCTGTCATTGTTATTTTCAACCTTTCATACCTATTTTTCCTTTGAGGATTATGCTCATCGATTTCTGTCATTACCCATGTTTGTCTGGTTTCCTACGAAAATATTTGAAGGTTGTTTATTTCAGAATATTTAGGAATGCAGTTATTGGTGTTAAGCTAATAGATTAAAAATTTACTGAAGTGCCAAATTCCCTGTTCGATGTGCTCTTATGGTAGAATTAGTTTAATTTTTGCCTTTCCTTTGAAATTGGTGCCTGATGGACATGTTTCAATTTGTCTTTTCTTAGTACGCAATAGGGGTAGATACATTTTTTTCCGAGGCATATGATTTTGAAAATTTTTATTCGAGCTCTGGGGCCACCTAAGACTAACACTTGGCGGCACTCACAAAGCTAATTTTCGGCCGCTTTCCTGATTAGATCTCAGGGGGTCTCTGAGACCGATTCACGGCGCCTCTTGATCAAAACTGGGGGCCCCTGAGAATCGCTCGGGGCTCCTGAGATTAGTTATTCGGCAGCACCTCTGAGACTAATTATTGGCCCCCCCAGATTTACTCTGGAGGGGGGCTGAGACTGACTATCGTGGCCATCCAGATTAGCTCTTGGGGTCCTCTGAGGCTGTCTTTGGGGTGGGGAGGGGACTGGGAATGACTTCCAACAGCCCTCTGAGACTTACTCTAGGGCGCCCCTGAGACAAACACCCCGGGGGGTGGAATCACCTCTGAGACTGAGTCTTTGGCGTTCCTGAGACTGACTCTCGGAGGCCCCCTGAAATAGACTTTTGCAAGGCCCTGAGAACCACTCTCTGGGGCCCCTGAGACTAGCTCGGCCCCCCCCCCACCTCCCCTGAGACAGACTCCCGGGGCTCCTGATACCGACTTTTGGGGTCCCTGAGACCAACCCTCTGGGGGCCCCCTGAAATCTGCTTTCGGGGGCCTTGAGACTGACTCTCAGGGCGGGGGCCTTGAGGCCGACTCCGGGACGGCCTGAGAACAAATCTTCAGGGGCCCCTGAGACTGACTCTGGGGGCCCGTGATCAGAGAATTCTTTGCAGTGGTTCAGATTGGCCCAAGGGGGTCTGCGGACGCCTAGGGCCCCCTTGGCTACACCACTGCATCCACACTTTCGGGGCCCTTCGAAATCACCATTTGGAGGCCCCTAAAATAATTTCTCCCCCAGACCAATACTCCGGAGCCCCTCGATACTAATGCCCGGGGGCTTCTAAGACCAAGCTCGGATCCCCCTTAGATCAGGCTCGGGGCACCCTTAGACCCATGCTCGCGCTTTTCTCGTGAGTAACTTGACACCGATGTTCCGGGGCCCTCAAGATCAATATTTCGAGCCCCCCCGAGACTAATGCTCGGTACTCTGGAGTCCCTCAATGCCGATACCCGGGGGTCCTGAACCCAGGCTTGGGGGCCCCTGAGACCAAACTCTGCGTCCATGACATCAATGCTCGTGCCTCACTAATGAGTCCCTCGATATCAATAGTCGGATGCACCCCGAGGGGGCCCTGAACCCCTGAGACCAAGCTCGGGGCCCCTGAGACCAAGCTTGAGGGGACCCTGAGACCAAGCTCGGATGCTCCCTGGGACCAAGCTCAAGGGCCCCCTGACACCAAGCTCGGGGTTCCCTGAGACCAAGCTAGAGACCCCGTGAGACCAAGATCGAAAGGTCCATGAGACTAAACATCGAAAGGTCCATGAGACCAAGCTCGGTTGTCCCCTGAGACCAAGTTCGGGGCCCCTGAGACCAAGCTCAGGGGCCCCCGAGATCAATGTTCGGTATTCCAGAGCCCTCGATACCGATGATCGGGGGCCCCCTGAGACCAAGCTCGGAAAGCCCGTGAGACCAAGCTCGGGGGCCCCTGAGACCAAGCTCAGGGGCCCCCGAGATCAATGTTCGGTATTCCAGAGCCCTCGATACCGATGATCGGGGGTCCCCTGAGACCAAGCTCGGGAACCCCTGAGACCAAGATCAGGGGTCCCCGAGACCAATGCTGGTGTTTTCCAGTGCATACGGTCAGCCTTATGCATCAGATACCCTCGGATGCCCCCCAGAGACCAAGCTCGAGGGCCCCTGACACTAAGCTCGGGGAGAGGGGGCCTGAGGCCAATCTTGGGGCACCCCTGAGACCAAGCTCGGGGGTCCCCTGAGACTAAGCTCGGGGCCCTGAGACCAAGCTCGGGGCCCCTGAGACCAAGCTCGGGGGCCCTGAAACCAAGCTCGGGGCCCCTGAGACCAAAATCGAAAGGCCCTTGAGACCAAGATCGAAAGGCCCGTGAGACCGAGCTCAGGGGAGGGGCCTTGAGACCAAGCTCGGGACCCCCTGAGACTGAACACAAGGGTCCCCAAGATCAATATTCGGTATTCTGGAGCCCTCGGTACCGATTATCGGGGGCCTCCTGAGACCAAGCTCGGGAGGGCCCCCGAGACCAAGCTCAGAGGGCCCCGAGATCAATGGTCGTGTTTTTAGTGTATAAGGTCAGCCCAAGGGGGTCCGCGGACCCCAGGGACCCCCTCCCCTGGCTACGCCACTGTCAGAACATCTCAAGGGGCCCATTCAAGCTCAGTGGTCAGTGGCTGTAAAGCCTTATAGGGGGTCCCAGACCATCTCAGGGGCTCTCAGTTCAACACAGAGGCCAATATGAGCTCTGATGACCAGATAAGCTTAAGGGCCCGGATCATCCAGGGGCCCCTTGTCGGCATATATGGGGTTTCAAAACAGTTCAGGGCTTCAATTAAACCTTACAACCCAATTTCCAAGGCAGGGCCCTATTACTGTGCAGGGGCCTCAGATAAGTTTAGGGTCTTCTGTGCA
The DNA here is from genome assembly GCA_034440635.1 of Lepas anatifera. NCBI lineage: Eukaryota > Metazoa > Arthropoda > Thecostraca > Lepadidae > Lepas > Lepas anatifera. Next base: position 466,139 of record JAOTON010001583.1, on the reverse strand, counting down.
TCACAGGGGATCCAGATTAGCACAAGGAACAATGTTAACTTTACGGTCCCAGCTCAGCTCAGGGGCCCCCCAGGTCGGTGGATATGGGGCCTGGCCAACTCACAGGGCCCTGTTCAAGGTCACGGCTCCTAGCTCAGTTTAGGCGTCCTAGAACAGTTCATGCTGCCCAAACCACCTCAGGGGCGCTCAGTTCAGCTCAAGAGGCCCAGATTAGCTCGTATGACATTAGAGACCAGTTCAGGGGCCCCCAGAAGCTCAGGGGACCTTAAAATTGACTCATAGGACCTCAACTTAGTTTAGAGGTACAGGTAAGTTTAACGGAGTTCCGGGGCAAGCTATGGGGCCAGTTAGAGTTTCTCGCTTGATATTACAGTTCTTGATATTCTTATCTCCGTTGCGGGGGCCCATCACTGAAAAGTGGGGGGCCAGTGGCCCCCTGGCCCCCCGGTTCCTACGCCTATGGACCTGAGCACTAAAACATGCGAAGTAATTTCTTCCTGAATTCACGCGAGCTTTCTATTGCACTTCGCAGATTTGCGCTAACGCCCATATTTTCGGAGTTAGAGGGGGGCCATCGATGGCCCCCCGGTGGGGCGAAGGTGGCGCCGGACCCCCGGTGGGGCGCGGGTTAAACGCGACATATCACATCAATGCTGCGAGGGTGATACGGTGCATATGCATCAAACTTGCGAATCTTATAAAAAAACATATTTTTTTAAGCTTCGACAGCACTTGAAATGATCTCATAGCTTTAAATTCAGAAGACAGAAACTCAAACATTGCCAACTTAGTTGGGGTGTCAACTTAGAGTGTCGCGGGAACAGATGATCAAATGTTTGAAAACTGACGCAGGCACCTATAATGTAATACCCTATCATATGACAAGCTGTCAAAAGCGGCGCCTAGACTACTTGTTCTGTGCATTGAGGGATCGTCTTCATTTTCTCTCTCGTGCGACCCCAACAAGCGTTTTGTTTGGGGAAACGTCCTTATAATTAGAGAGAGATAACATAATCCCTGCTGTCTACTGTAATCTACGACTTGAACAAAAATTGTACTCCGTTGGGAAACCAGACACTTTAACTGACTCCTTTGGCATTCGTATCCAGGTATACTTTCCCTTCAAAGAAAGAACGACATTGCATGAAAAATTTTGACTTTCAACTTTCGTATCCAGGAAAAAAGAAACGTTAAATCAGTATACTTAGTGGTATTAAATTTAGATTGAAATAATCGCTTTCCTAAGGCTGAACTTGGTTCCTGCTCCTGTTCAATGAAATAGAGTTAGAACCTAGATTCGAGCCAGTATATGGTGAAGAAACCTGTCAACCTCCGATAAAGTTTGAGCGAAGCACGCCCCAGCCGTTGCTGTTTTAATATACTGTTGATATGTGTGTCGCTGGACTGATCCTGATGTTTCGACATAAAAACACAATCTCATGCCATAATGCATCACAGAAAAAGCGGAGACAGCCACTGCACAGTTTTTACTTGGTTAGATTGTTCGGAAAAGGTGACACGTGAAACCGATACTGAATATGAATTGCGGAAGAGGAGCATTTGCATCGCATTCAGACACATCACAAGTCCGCACGTTTCTTGCTCGGAAGCGTCAGGTTGTCGGATTCGGCGCTATCAGATGCCGGTGTGCCCTGCCGTTTAGATCCGTTTAGGGATTCAATCAGTTACGACAGCTATAAATCCTGGCGACAACCGGCGCAGGACCGGTAACAGAAGCTGCAGTAGCTGCCACGTCCGCGGTTCCGTACACTCCCACCGCACGCCACACATCGCAGGCCCAACGTCACGTATCAGATGTAAACCGGTCATCATTCGCCGCATACCAAACATATGCAAATCCAGGTCGCGTTTATAGCCATCACATAGCTAGCAAATAATTTCTGGCTGGCTATTGTGTTTCCCGACTGGAGGCGCGTCCCCGCTGTAAACAGGGCCGTAAACGGAGACCAACGCTCCGATTGTTATCGTCCACGAATCATTTCCATTCGCGGCGCGGCGACGCCTCCGAAACGCTCCCTCGCCGAGATAACCTGCGCTGACCCCACCCCTGGGTAGGAGATAGGTAGTCAGCCAGAACGGCGGGTCCTTTTTCAGGCGCGGTTATTGATGCGTCGCTGTCCGGGGGCTATCGCCGCTCGTGCGCCTGTTGTCGCCGCGCTGATCGAGCCGACGGTGTTTGTCCAGGTTGTAGGAACATGCCGTAAACCTGGTACCTGCCGACCGGGGTACAGCCCGCTCGGTCGGTGGCGGCTGTTCAGCAGCTCATTAGTTAACAGCCCGTGCCTCGCATCCCCTGCGGCTGAGGGTCGGCGGTGCCCTGGTTCCAACTGGAAGATTGAACTCGGACGACTAGTAATTATATCTGAAATGTTTTGAAGACTGCTGGGTGTTCGGGGTAGATTGCGGGGATCTTGGGACTGTTGGCAGGTGCCATATTTTGGATTAAAGGGATGACAGGGATAATGACCAGGTCGTGGACATGAAAAAATTAGGTCAAGGCATCATTCATCTCCTCACATCTTGTTCAGCTTTCAGGGGCTGACATATAGTTCAGCTTGATATATGTATATATATATATATATATATAAAGGCCAAAGAGTATCCACAAGTGGAGGGGAGCCGTAAAGTACGCTAATTACAAACATGCAAATATTGTTTAATTTCATTTATGGAAGATGGAGCACTCAGCCCGACCTGTTTCTCAGTAATTATGGAACAAGGCGTCACACGTCTGTGACGGGTCAACAGGTCAGACGAGGCGACCGACCTCTGGTGACCCATCAATTCCGACACAACACCTGAGAGTCAGCAGTTGACTGTAGACTGCCCTCGTGTCGCCAGACCCAGCACTTTCGCCACAAATTAGCGACGGCGGGTCGCCTGGAGTCTCACTGGGCTGCGGCGCCGCCCTTCAGACCATTCGGCAGACGGGCTCGCTAGTTCCCGCTCCACCCCTCTGGCCCCTGGCGCAACGCATCAGCCACCGTTCACAGTTCAGATTTTTACGAGCGCCATTTTAGAGTGATCCAGCTTAAACGGCAGCAGCAGCGGTGTCTTGTTCGTAGAATCACCGTCAAATAGCCGGCCAGAGCGCTGCCTGCTCCTCTCATGACCATAAAGCATCAGCGCGAGATTACCGGTGCAGCGTGCCGGCGGCGCTACCAATGATTTGCAGGGAGCGCAGACAAGTGTTATCTGGGGTTGTGCTGCAGGTAGCCGCACCGCCAGCCTGCCAGGAAGCTGGAATAGGTGCAGAACCGGCTCCGGCACCCTGGGCGACGGTGGAGGCGATACAGCCCGGCTGTAGCTGCCATTACTGTCGGAGATGGTCAGAGTTATGGCCCGCGAACGCGCAGCATCGGAGAGATTGCGCGCGGAGAGGGCCGGTCGGGCCGGTGGACGGCGGCGCAGCGGCGAGCACAGACTCCGCACCCTGCCTCATCGCGGCCAGCCCATTAGAGCTGGAGCACGACTACCGAGACACCGCGACAGTGGCGCCGCCCTGGCGGCGAGCACGGTCGGCCCAGGTGCGTGAGGAGGTGCCGGCCAGCCGGGCGACAGCGGAGGCGGCCTGCTTGAGTCAGTGTGCGTTCTTACGTGATCCGAAGTGGGTGCGCGGGTCAGTTCTCGTGAGCGAGCGAACACGAGGCGAGGTTACTGAATATTCGGAGACTGAACCTGTTTGTGGAGAGTGGAGTGAGGAGGATCAAATTGACTGTGCATCGGATTCAGATTAATTAAAACATCGGAGGAGAAAATATTATTTGGTCCAAGTGAACTTTGTAGCAGTTCAATATTGTAATGCTTACCTATTGACCGGAGCATTGAAACTTGTCTTTTGCACTATGAAGTTGCCTCGGTGCGCGGTCCTCGCGTGGGTACTCTTCTTCTTTGCGGTCGTCTACCGGTCTTCCACGGCATCCCGCGTCACACTCGTCAGCAACGGCTACAGCGGGCTCGTGATCGGGGTCGACGACAAGGTCGACGTCACGCAGTGCCGAGATGTACTGCTCAGCATTCAGGTAAATCACTCCCGATGTACCAGCGTGATCTGAGAATAGTCCTACCCTACAATCCACCCGATCAGCTGTTTTGTGTCATCCTTGTGTGTTAACTTATTCTTATCACGTCACTCCCGTGAAGCAGTTGTTTATTGTTTATTGCATGCGAATCATCAACGGACGTGGTGCCCATTTACAGATGAAGTCAATCTGATAAAAATATGTACAATGAAGGATCAACGCCGCGAGACGATTGTTAAAAGTTGATGGAACAAGTGAGCTTGAAATGGTTCCAAAAGTAAAAAATGCACTGCTACCCATAAAAATATAGATAAATACATTTATAAATTCATTTGAAAATAAAAAATAGCCTAAGACAGACGTAAAATATAAAAAATGAATGGTATAAAAACATAAACACGTAAAAGAGTCTTAAGACCTACTTAAAATATAGATGTAAAACCTATACACACAAAACCTAATCCCTCACACCCAGCACAAAGGAAGCACCTGCTTTTTGTACTCTGCTTTCCCAAGCTGCCAAATATCTGCCTCCCGACATGTATCCAGGAACCTATTGCACAGTTTGGGAATCCTGGTAAACAAACCCCTTTTCACCGTGTTGACTCTCGCGTAGGGCACGTGAAATAAAACCATACGGCGCAGCATTCGGGGAGGAACAGCAAGTGGAAACTTATTCAGAAGAAATGATGAATCTACTAAATTTTTGTGGATACCTCTGATGAACATAAGATCATACTGTTTTCGTCTGGCCTCAAGAGATGCGACACCAAAATGCAAAGTGAGACTATCATAGTCAAATGCTATGTTTTGAATATTGCAACGTCCACAGAGCCAAATTAAAAATTTATGCTGGGTTCTTTCCAGCCTTTGCAAGTGACTGTCAGCTGCTCCTCCCCAAATCACGCAACAATATTCCAGCACAGATCGTACATTCGCGTAATATGTACACAACATAGCTCTGCTATTGCACTGATGTATCGGCCTACCTCTTTTACCCGTTTGAAAAGATCTCATCATCAATCCTAATGCCCTATTTGCTTTTGAAACAATGTTGTCTATATGTGCTCCGAACGTTAATTTTTCATCGATAAGAACCCCCAGATCTCGCATTACAGTGACTCTTTCGATGGCTGTGCCACCTATAGTATAAAAGAGCATGAACGGGAGAACGACGTAGCGTCAGAGATAGGACTTTACATTTTGATGGGTTTAGCTTTAATCCCCACAGCTCAGACCATTGATATAGGCAATCAAGATTGTTCTGAACAAGTTTCCTATCTTCAGCAGTTATCCATAGAGCTATTATTTTATGGGAATCGTCCGCATTTAGTCACAGATATTTGAAACTTTGAAACTAATTTGCACACTTTATCCATCAAATTCATCTTCACACACCAGTCCTCTATGGCTTATTTGCCATGAGTAAGTGCAGCTAACATGAGGAACACTATTATGAAGTAGTGGTTATCTGCTCTCCAACAATTTGTGGTGAAACATAAAATACCACGCGTTTACATTTTGGACCTGAATACCATTTCTAGAATACTAAGAGACACGGGAGCTTTAATGGGCTGTTAGAGAGAGTGGTCTAATATGCAGCTCATGAATGTGGATGGGTAGGCCCATGACTGAAATTATCTACATTTCCTGGTTTCCATCTCGGTCGGTCATCTCGCGGCGATGACCCGAGCTCGTCACGAGCACCGGACCCGTCCTGTTCCAGCCGGGGGTCGGCACCGCTCCAGATAGACTGTCCAGCTCGTAAATCAGCGGAGGGGGCGGCCGCGGCGGCCCACATCCTCCCCGATACCGTGCGCCAGGCCCCGCCGCCGCCGGATCAACCATTCCGCTCTCCTCATCCACTTGATAGCGCTCTTCACACCCTCGGTGTCCGTCGGTGGCGAGTGTTGCACTCTCGGCATGCTTCGTCGTTTTCGCTGTCTTATTTCTGTCATCTTAGCTTCCTCCAATATATTGTCATTAATTCAATTTATATTCACTAGTACATTGGCGTCTCAGAACTAGGGGGTCCATTGCGTTCTTGAAATCTGTCGCTGTTATGAGGCTGTTTAGGTTTTAAGCTATGCCATCACTTCCAGCGTATGCGTGTATTCTTGTTCAGCATTCAAAGGAAATAAGTTTGAAGCTGAGTATGATGTACAGTATTTAATTTTCATCGCTTTAATTTTTTCCACCCTTTTCGATATAAACAATTTGTCTATACAATAATGTTTGGTTATCAGACAGACCTATCGGCGGGAATGGAATCGGCGATATATATCGGCCAAAACGCAGGCATTTCCCAACGGAAAAGAAGTTGCAGGCCATGATGCCAGCAGATCACAGGGTGTCTGACAGCATACTTTGCAAAGGGATTCCAGCCTTCCTTACCTGACACGACGGCAACAAAATAGTGCTTGAAGGACCTGCCTTCTTAAGATGAATTTGGCTCATAGGGAAACACGGGTACATATGGCTACGTTGCAAAATATGTCAATATTAATATATATTCCAACCGATGCTGCGGCTACCACAAATATATATTCAGCACGAGTAGGCATAGCCTGTTATGCTGCCAGACAGGCACACCAATCTAGAAATATGTAATGTCTGCACAATGTAGGTATAGGAGAATATGTACTTCTGACAAATTGCTCGAATGGCATGACATCGATCTTAAGTTAAGTTTACCCTAGGAATTTGCTGAAGAGATTCATTTGCGTAAATTAAAACCTTCTGAATTTTAAGGCCTCGTACGGAAAGCTGTGGCTCAAATTTCTGCAGTACATGTAAGCTGTTTGTGATTTTTGATTTAAGCTTTCTGCGACAGGGATTTACAACTAACGCGATTATGGACGAAGGCCTGGTTGGTAACCTTAATATGTAAATGGCTCTTCTCTCGCCTGTTTATCGAATACATGGGCCACAAGTTCGCTAATAAATATATTTGCCTGTCTCTCTAAAGCTGGAAAATCTCCACTTCTCCCCAAATATTGACATACAAGTCAAATAAGCTCACCCAGGCTCCAAAATGTAAGGCCTTAGTCATGAAACTAAAACAAAATCCTTCATATTCCAATACACTGTATGTCCGTTGGCCCAGCTGTTCAGTGGGTATATAGCAAGGAGGTTGCCTGAAGGCTTGAAACAATGTATGAGCTTTACACCTTCCCGTGCCCATATTGGTTACAATATTGCAACCAAATTAAACATTTCGGGTATTCTTATGGCGGGACCTCATAGATACACCAATATATCACGCCGCTACTTTGGCTGCCAAAAACAACAATGTGCCTATTTAGCTTTAAAAATTATTATTGATTTATGTGCGCAGATACTATTCATGTTCGGCTCTTGAAAAGACGATCTAGAAATGGAGGAAAAACTGCAGAGGTGCAGAAACTTGCCAACTCGGCTACTGGGGTTTGTGACACATTTATGAAAATTGAGGTGCATAAGTGTGACAAAATAGCGATCGTGACAGTATGGTTCAAAATCAAACCGCATATTTTCGAAATACATAATGAAGCGTGTAGCGATAAATTTAATTTAGCAACTCTGTTCTTCAATTGCACAGCGTACCATCAGTGATACAATATTGGTACTGTGTTCAGTTTCTACTAAAACGAGGGACCCCCGCTGCAGAAAACCCGGAAACCGCTGTCACAGTTGCCAGATTTTAACATGCAGCCCAATGGTGCCGATTGTTAGTAGTTGCCAGAAAGTTGCCGCCTAGATGCCCGAAATGTGACAGTCAATTTTTTCGAGAAATACATGATTGTGGGCATATTTAAGGCATTAAAGATAATGCAAATACGTTATTAAGTATTTCTCTGTCCATTTTGTCAGGTTAAATAATATTTAACGTTTGAGTCTCTTCGATTTAGCGGTCCCTATTTCTTTCAATTCAGTATTAAGTACGCCTAAAAGCTACTAAGAAAAGTACTAAATGAGTGAAAGAAATAAACATAGCTGGGCAGCAATTCTACCTAAACTACGCAACAGCGACAAGACAAGTTCGTAATGTTTATTTGATGTGCAGCCTGCCAAAAAATGTACACAGGTGGGAAGCCACTTTTTTTAGGGCATATTTTTGGGGTATATCTGAGATAAGGGCAGGCTAAAACTGGCTGGAATAAATAGTGCTGCCCATGGCTAATCTAAGATGAATGTAGGCTACTTTGAGACTGATGCACTTTCACATATCAAACTTGGTTTTTCATTCCTTAGCTTGCTTGTGCCTTACCTTATTTGTGCCCTAGATCAAGATTGGTTAGGTAGATTTGGAGCTGGAGGAAGTTGGGAGAGTTGGCGCCAGCAACAGACTGGCAACAACAGTAATTCAGGTGAGATTTCATGATCAAATTATCATGTCAGTATTGTACAGATAGCAAATGTGTGCCAATGCAGTCCTCCACAAAGTGTTAAAACACACATTAACGTGCACTGGAGGGGGACCTAGTAGACCCCCTTCTCATCTCAGGAAATTGCAGAAAATCTCAGAAAGAAAGAGACTTTGAAAAACGCTGGCTGGGGGTGTGTTGCTTACTACCAGTGGTGGTAAGCAACACACAGGACCTGAACTGCATGGAGTTAAAGCAGGACTTTGACTACACTGGATCTTTCTTTGGTATTAGACTTCCAATACCTCTGTAGGTACCTATTAGGCCAATAGACATAATTTTACATCTATGCGGGGTAGTTGCCTCAGAGTTTTTACTGCAAGAAGGAATGAACAGGCAGGTGATAATCAGGTGTTGGGGGAAAATCTTAAGCATTTGATATGTCAAAAAATGCTACCTAAGGTCCACTTTACCAACACATTTTAGGTAGATCCAAATCCTATGTTGACATTGACATTTTAGTCCCTTTTATTGATATGTGAGATGGAAGTTCAGTGGGGGGAAGCTGTGATCAGGGTTCCCAATTGTGTGTAGGTGCACGCTCCCATTCATAGATTAGTTCCCAATAATAATTATTTTCATGATAATTGCCACACTTAATCATGGGGAAATGTACCATAATTGGAAACACTCCTTCCAAAAATGGAAACTTTTTCAAAAAGGGAAATGCATGTCATTAGGGGAAACTGCAGTCAGAGTTGCCAATAAAGGTTATGATCCCAATACTGGAAACAATGATCCATAATTGGAAATTTTCCTTCCAAAACATAAACATGATCTAAAAATGAAAACACAGTTTAATACTTTCATGCAGTAATGGCTTGGTGCTTGAACCTTGTCTGTTGCAAAAAGTAAGAGACAGGTAGATGACATTCAGCATATTGGAAATAGTATTCAAGTATACAATTATCATTTCCAGCTTTTTTGTGACAGAGGAGGCATACGTCGCATTGAGTTTGTGACAGCCAGCATACTTTCTGCACCTCTGAAAAACTGTTTCCAATCATTCGGAGAAAATGACATGGATATATGTATCAATGAAATATATTGTAGATCATTAGCAGGTAGACAGGAGGCTTTCAAGCAAAGTTACAAACTGAAGTACATTTAAATATTACAACGATTGTTGGAGATCTGAAAAGTTACATACAACGTTAGATTGAATCTCTTTGTTCCAAATTGGCCTGTACATTGGAATCAATATATGGATATGAATGGCATGTTAACCCTCGCCCCACCGAAGGGGCCATCGATGGCCCCCCTAAGGTTTTTCCGGGATAGCAGAAAAACGACGAGGCGCAGAACCGCGGTTGAGGGCTCTACCTCTCACTGCATCATTTTCCCATCATCCCTGAAATTTTTTACCCCGGGTCACCCAAGGTCAGGTCACCAGACGAGGTCAACCAAGGTCACCTCGCTTCCATTTAGAGCTCTGTAAGAGCTACATTTCAAAGTCGATCGATTTGAAACTTCCTACACTTCATGACCCCTCCAGGGTCTACAAGGTGTATATCCGGGATTTTCGATTTCGTGCCCTGAGGTCAGGTCACGAGGTGACCTCTCCCATTGGAAAAGCATGGGGAAAAGCTATTTCATGATATAAAAGCCACAAAAATGATTGCAAATACTCAGACTGCTCAGAACAACGTTTTTGGACACCCTTTCACGGATCCCAGGGGTCATATTTGCCCTTTGAATTTTCCAAGGTCATCCAAGGTCACCGGAGGTCAAAAACAGTATTTTGACAATAACTTTTGACCTAATTGAGCTAGAGCGATGAAACAAACACCATCGTGTTTGTCTTGTCACTGGCTTTCATTTGATATACGGCAAGGTTACTTTTTGACCTTTCGTGACCTCAGGTCATATTAGGTCACGAGGTGACCTCTGGCGGTCAAACCACTGGCGGGAGGTCTTTACGTTCCACATAGCGGAAAAAGTACAGGCAATTTGCTATCAAATGTACTTTACCAGGCCTCAATAGCTCTAATGACATAAGAGTTATGCCCAGTTTGCTTAATCATTGCATATTTGAGTGAAAATAGCCGATCTTGACCTAATTTGACCTCTGGAGGTCAAACCATTGACCTGAGCACTAAAACATGCGAAGTAATTTCTTACTGAATTCACGCGAGCTTTCTATTGCACTTTGCAGATTTGCGCTAACGCCCATATTTTCGGAGTTAGAGGGGGGCCATCGATGGCCCCTCCCGGTGGGGCGAAGGTGGCGCCGGACCCCCGGTGGGGCGCGGGTTAATGATCAGAAACATTTCTATTTGTAAATAAATTTCAAACGTTGATAAGTTTTGAAGTGCTGCGGCGAGGAGCATGATGATGAGTTGTTAAGATGTTCCCTGGCCTCTCCCCTCGAATCCGGAAATGTAAAAAACACTGAAGATTATATATTCGGGCACAGCCCTTCATCAGAATCGTGGAGTAAATATCAATAATTCTCAGTCCTAGTATAGCCAGACCTCGAATTCGAGGTCTGGCTATACTAGGACTGAGAATTATTGATATTTACTCCACGATTCTGATGAAGGGCTGTGCCCGAATATATAATCTTCAGTGTTTTTTACATTTCCGGATTCGAGGGAGAGGCCAGGGAACATCTTAACAACTGTAAATAAATTTCCTTTGATTGAGTTATGGTGCGTTTCGGGGGATTTGAGTAAGTTTTGTAAAAAAAAAAATTGGTATCAACTTTCGGACCTGATCAGAAACTTTTGACCAAATGATGTCATGCTTTCTTCATGAGGGCTTCTATCAGTTTGGTGTGAAATCACATAGAGATCAGCTTCTCCAACTTATTTTTGCATATAAACATTTCCAGTGAATTCAAGATTCATTATAAGTGGAAAAAGCTCCCTCAGGTCAGAACATCCAATTTCACTGTTTGCTGGAACCTTATGCAGAATCCGTCTGAACTGTTGGCAGGCGTGTGAAAGTGTGTTAGAATCCGTGCCATGTCTCGCGTGAAGGCTAGCCTCTGGGGAAAGCAGCCCCGAAACAAACACAATGCTAACACGGCTATTATCCCCCGGTCGCGGTCTGCTTCAACTCGTCAATGTTTGGCAGCTCACAGGAGCATTCGTCGCACCGCCCAGCCTTCAGCGAACATCTGTGTCGGAGAACGAGGCTAGCACCGGCCCTAAATCGACACAGGCCCATTGTCATTGACAGCGTTCATGCTTGGCGTGGGGCAGCGTCGGCACCGCCCCGCCGAACGGCCGTCGAAGTGAGAACTGTCCTCCACCCTCTCAGCGTGGTACCTTATGTCACTGAATGCACAGCGGCCGCAAATCATCGGAAGCGCTCTCCGCCCTGGCGAACTATCGGTCGGTCTCACAGACTCGCTCGCACTTCCTTCTCGGTACTTTATAATCTTTGCAGGCCGTTGCAACTGGCTAGTATTGTATCCGACGTTAATACTCATCGGTATTACAAGAAGTATCGTGTCAGCATTACGTTATTGAAGTCATTTTAACAAGAGCTGGGTTAATCACGGTCCGGAAACGCTATGATTTTTCTTCCTGCTCAGACTACATTTTGTCATGGGAGGAAAATGGTTCTGCAATGGCGTCACCCAGCTGCGGGTGCGCGCAGTCACGCCGCGCCTTTACCAGCTGCTCGGTCTGTCCAGAAAAATAATGCCAGCGTCTTGCAGTGTGCATTACACGGGTGCGTGGAGACGAGAGCAGTATACGGGGCGCGCAGGGCGGGCGCTCCGCCGCCGCGGCTCGGAGTCGGCGATCGCCTCCAAGATAGGGTACCGTTTCAGAGTCGAAGAAAAGCTGGAGTCGGCCGCCATCCATCTCAGGCCCAGCCCTGGACTGTGGCGGCCCGCCCCAGCCAGGTCACTGCTGGTAACGGCACACAGGCACCCAGGGAGCGGCACAGAAGTCAGCCGCGCCCACGGACGAGTCTCGGCTCTGTCATTTACCTGCTGTTGTTCTTTGAATAATCAACAAGCGGAAGGGCTGCAAGCAGAAGACAAAATGAGGAGACCTTCCTCGAAGAAACCAAGAGTCTTGAATGCGGCTAATTATGAGCAGAAGAGTTAGTGTCCAAGGAAGAGAGAGATGGGAGAGAGAGAGAGAGAGGAGAAAAATTCAAAGAGTGGAAGAGAGTGTTTGAGATATAAGACCACTTTGTTTACGGTAATTTTCGGTGCTTATTATGTTGTTGAAGGAGAATGGAAGAAATCAGTGCCGGCCGGGACTGGGATGTGGTGGCGGCTCAACAGTGCACTGTTTTGCCTAGCTGCAGTGGTTACAGACAGAAGAATCCTGCAGAAAATATCCGCTCCGGTTCCACAGTTCTTGTTCACGTTCCTTTTCTGTATTTATATATCTTAGAGTGTTGTGGGAATGACCTAGGACCCTAAAAAGATGATACGGATGACAGTAAAAGCGCTAAAAGGTTTATGGCACCCTATCTCCAGCAGGCCTTCCGAGAACTTATTATTTATATATCTTCTTTGGTCTAGCACGAGGTCAGGAACTCGTATTGAGGGGAAACATGTCCAGATTTTGGAGGAAGAGGTTTTTTTCCAACTTGAGGGGTTCGAACTCTGCCTCGTGCATTCGGCTTTTAACTTGGGCAGTTCATGCCCCCTTATTACTTCTCTTATACTCGCTATTAATCTTAATTATTATATTTTATGAACCTTATGCGCTCAAAGATTGCACACACCCATTTAAACCAGGTGCATTGAAAGCATTTAAACCACTGTTGTGCACTGTGAGCGTGTTAGGCCCCCTCGCTGCCTTCCGCCGCGCGCTGTGTCCCGCCCGTCGCCGGTGCATGGACCAGCAGTGGCACCCGGCGTCACCGGCCTCGGTCCTGACCGCGCGGACCACCTCTGTGCAATGCCGATGCCGCGCCAGATTGCACCCGTCGCCCTCGGATGATATACTCTCATTACACTGGTATTCCGCCGCAATTAAGATGCTATCGTGGTGGTGAGGCGTTTTTGTGCGACTCACAGCCGCGTTCTGCTGCTCTATTCGGGCCGCGTTACTTGCCATCATGATAAACCTGCTACAAATTTAATCGTGCAGTTCGGCGCGGGAGTTCCGTCACGCAGTGCGCAGCTGCACAGCTCCAGCGCCAGATCCGGTACCGAACTCCCGTCGCGGCTCACGTAAACGAGCACGCGCCCGGCAGGCGGCAAAAACATCCGGCCGCGCCATGGTGATGATATCTGATCTCTATTCACATGAAGTCGAGACTGGTGCAGACCTCGTGCTGCTCGCTGTTGTTTCTTTGTTTTGACAGTGGACATGAATGAAGTCGAGTGAAACTATTGACTGGTGCGGCTGCGACGGGATGAAAAGTTGTTGAGTCTCGGTTTTGAGTTTCGGGGTAGTTATCGCACGATTTACGCATCAGGCGAATACAAATATCTGGCGTTTCTGTCGAGAAAGTTGGATACTACAGCCGTTCTGTTGCCGGACTAAGCATGCCCGCCTGTCAAACAGCTTACAGTCGCCGGCATTGTTTTGAAAGAGAAAGCGTGCGTGCTTGCGGGGCGGTTGTCTTAGCTACCGTGAGCGGTCACGTGCCAGCCGGCAGATGGAGGGGTGATGCGATCATCTCACCACGGCTCCATCACGGTCAACTTCCCTCAAGTGTGTTCTTGCCTGTCGTCTCTGTTGCTGAGATAGAAGAATAGAACGGTAGAAGGATAGAACGGGCCCTCTCTAGACCTGATGCCGTCGTCACGACGCCGGCATCTGCTGCCGCCCGGTAGCCGCCGCCGCTACCTGAGCCTGTGAAGGAGGCCTGGTCGTGATGCGAAGCCGACTTCTGATGAGCTCGGGGTTTGATGGGGCGTCGGCGTGTCTATGTTAATTACTCGCGGGCGGCGCACAGAAGCTGTTCTGTTTTCCTGGCTGCGTCCTCACTGCGGGACAAAGGGTGGCGCGGCGGAGTCAGCGGCTGGGTAATTGTGCGTGGTGCCGAAGAGCGGGTGATGGCGGGGGCGGTCAGAGCGTCTTTTGTGTGAGCCGCCACCCCCGCTCAGGTGGGGCACTGCTCGGCCAGGGTCTGCTCCAATCCCCGCAATTACCGGCCACCAGCCGCATCGCGGGCCTGCCCGCCGGCCAGCCGCGCAAACAGGCGACCACATAATGAGCTGGGTCATAGCACAGCACACAACCCCACCTTGCCACAGCGCCCAGTACCCGCCCTGTTTACGCTGGGAGCGGGTGGCAGCAGCCGACTCCCCTGATACTGCACTATCGCACAGATGCCATCAGGGCCGATCAGAGGTCGGCATCGCGGCAGTTTGTCCTTCAGAGCATCACCTCTGTAATCGTCACTACGTAACGGTGCGTGACGGGCGTGTCATGCGACACGCGGGTGATCACGTGACGGTGTCACCCGCCGGTCGCGTGGTGTCATTACGTTAATCGGGCGGGGCCCGCGACTGCGGCGGCTGCGGCCTCTCTACTCGGACCGTGGTGCACCGCCAGGTGAAAGGTGCTGGGAGCGCGGTCGCATGGACACAGTTATAAACGTGTCTAGCGCTGTTATTGCTGGCCGGCGTCTGAGTCGCTGGAACAAGCTCATCGCTCACCGACGGAGGGCCACGTCAGATCCTGTTGTGCCCAGAGGTCCGGAGCAGCTTTTTTGCCGAGGTCCGCTGAGTCTCGAAAGTCCGGCCTGCTACAGAGCCAGCTGGCACGGGCGCGGTGCCGGCAGACTCAGACGGATCCAGTGCCGGCATGTCTGTGTACAGCCCTCACCGTTCGCCAGGTGGCGCGCTCCCCACCCACCCACCGTTCAGCTTTAAATGCACCTTTTCACGGAACCCGAATTAGCCGAAATTATCCCGGATTTTTACTGTTTGCCGGGGCTGTAGCCAGGAAATTACGGGGTTACTCTTTTGTTAAAAATGGCAACAGACGGCGCCGGTTCCTGTGTTAATGTGTGAATAATTGCGGCTGCCCTCAGACGGGCACCAGGGTGCACCCGAGGAGCGCGGGAATTCGGCCTGCCTGCCACTGTTGCTGCCTCTGCCGGCCGCCCACCATTTCCTGACCAGACCAATTGCCCCACGCTCAATTGACACTCGGATGCTTCGTGAGCGATGACGCTTGGTTGCGGGGAAGTCTGTGGCCTGTCAGGCTGCCAAAACCTACAGAGCGTGGAGCGCCAGCCGTCGCTCGTCGCCAGCGTAATTGCGGGGCCTGCTGGGCTAGCTGCAGTCCTGCGGGCCAGGCGTGGCGCCGCCGGCTGTGCTCCGGCCGCCACTACACCCATCATTAGGGCGCGGCAAGGAGTTGGTGGCCCGGGGCTGCCGGCGGCGCTGCCGGAGCCAGTGCCGCCCGGCTCGGACGCTGGCCGCTGCCGGAGATGAGGCCGGAAACTGGAGCAGACGCCGCCCCCAGCCACGACCCGGCCAGAGAGCGTCGCTGCTGGAAGCTGGACCCGTCAACAGTGATGGAGTGAGCACCGCCAACTCAGTCAATGCCGGCGAAATTGACGGCTTCTGCTGGGCGCGGCGACGTGGCCTGGAGTCGCTACTTTTCGGCTCGTGTTACACCGCTTCCTCTATTGTCCAATAAACCAGAATAGATTATGCATGTGATACTCGGCCAAGCACTATTACCATGGTGTTTTGGCCTGTTCTCGATCACACCTCTCCGATTCCATTGGGCTGAAGTGCGATCGGTCGCTACCCTATCGCTGCATCGAACGTGAGCGGCGCTCGAACCGGCTGTCAGGACCCGGGGACCCGGTCCTGGTGGACAGCCGATAGCTACGGAACACCGCTGATGACGTTCTCGCGTGGTGAGTATCATCGCTGCTGCGGACGTGATGAGGGTCCTGCTCTCCAAACCCCGGCCGAATGATAACCAGGCTGCTGCCTCGGTTAGCTGTCAACTACCCGAAGCAGTATTTGCATTGAAACACATGCCGCAGGCGGTTAGTGACCAATCCACTGTCGTCGAGGGTTAGCTTTATGCAACAGTTAATAGTTGGCTCCCTATGACAGTGCAGCATTAAGAAATTACGAACGCGAATACGTTCTCCAACTAAACGGCCGTAATCTGACATGAGGAAATTGCTACTAAATGGTGTCTGTGTTTCTCAGGAAATAGTTCTGAAAACCCACCATTCTTGTACACGGGCGACAATTCAAATAAATGAGCTCCTTTGTTAACTATTCTACCTGTGTGTCCTTCCTTTGTCCCCGCACCCAGCGGCTGCTGTTTGAGTGCCGGCTGTGTACATCCTCGTGCGACAGAACATGGTGAACAAATAAGAGGCTAATTCGTCGCGAGAGTCCCCCTCCAAGCGTTCCGCTGAGTACAGTGAGAGTGGTTGGGAGGGGCGCTCAAATGATTGCGACATGACTAAAGTGGATGTCATCACTCACGGTGCTGTCACGGCCTTTCTGCACTCTTGCTCTCGGACACTCTCCTGGAACCCCCACTTGTCATGCGACGAAGCATCAGGCGGTTTGTGTTCCCAGCGTCGGATATGGTTCAGAATACCAACTAATCTTCGGTACAGCTCGGCTCCTATCTCTCCCATCGGCTCGAAGATCACCACGGCTGTCAACAATCCATTGTATTTAAATATGGACGTCGGCCGAACAAAATGCCCACTGACGCACGATACATTTCCAATCGGCGTGCTGCTCCGCCGGAGAGCAGGTAAGAATGTCTTCCGGGAGGTTTCTTGGACGAAATATTAGTGATATTTTTAGGATGGAAGACCTAGAAGCGACTCAAACCTCATGAGCTGAGTCGCATAATGTGATGCATACGGTGTTACAAAGCCTTGTCTTGCTTACATGTATTCCAATCATAAAAGAAAGAGGCTGTTTCATGGTGTCGCTCCGACGTTGTAGATTACTAATCGCAAGGGGAACTAGATAAAACTAGTCAGCATCAAGAGATAAATTGCATTTCTTCAGAAGCGCAGTAAGTACGTACAATGCATGCACATTGGCTAGAGCTGCCAGATAGTATCCGTACGGGCCTAGTAATCGTCCGTTCCGGCTAACAGTTCGTTTGATATGTTTTCATTTGATAAACTGGGACCATTTCGTAAAGAATGCGACCACGCCTCGGACCAATCTGTCGTCAACGATGAAGAATGAGAAAGTTGTGCACTAGAATCCTGTTATCAATCACGACCTATGTTCTCTCTCTCCCTCTCTCTCTCTCTCTCTCTCTCTCTCTCTCTCTCTCTCCTCTCTCTCTCTCTCTCTCTCTCTCTCTCTCTCTCTCTCTGGCAAGTACAGCTCGATGCCCGAATCAGTAGAGCCGTCTAAGGTGGATGGGCGTTTTTTGTCTGAACTCGTCACGCTGCTTTTTTGCCGCACGGGCGTACCATTGTTGTGGCCTCACGGTCAATTATGAGCCATTCTCAGTCGATCATCGGTCACTGTCACAAGTGACGCGTCCTTTCCGATGTCCTCCCTAGTTTTGCCGGAGGTTTTTGTACCAGCAGACACGGATTCCGTCACATGCGGAGGTTTTTACATCATCGAACAGCGGGCGGCGTGAGTGAGCTTCCCTGACTGGATCGGCTCCTCACAACGTTAAGACGGGACTGGATATCTTTGTGGCCACTTTTATGGTTTAATGTCCCAATGGTCTCCTCCCTTCTTGTGTACGGTTTCCGGCTGTGACCACTAAGATGTCCTGATGCTCTGCTATCAACCCTTGCTCACTAAAATGTGGGGAGTGTAAATGATTGCATATACATACATACATATATATATATATATATATATATATATATATATATATATATATATATATATATATATATATTTTTTTTTTTTATATATATATATATATATATTCATAATGCATTCCCGGATGATTTTACCACACTGCACTTACTTTTTAAATATTCAACAATATATATTCTGTGTCTATGAAATTTAGACAAGTGACAGTTGACCTGGGCGATAGTGTTCTCGACGAATTATACTACTCGTAGCTCAAATGAAAAAAGCTTAGTTACCTTTGTGATAATCTGCCGTTTTTATGGATTCTCTGATTATCAAAACTATCAAAATTTACATATTTTACATTAAGGAAATTGGAGCGTAAGACCAAGAGAACGATAAAATCAGAAATTGGATTGCTTTTATGGTACCCTACACCTCTTCAGAGATTAGTTTTCATGATATGCCTCCTGAATTTCATTTGCATTTGCTTCTTTAAAATCACGAGCCTTAACTAGGTGTGAATTTACGTAGCTTGATACATGATTATTGAATCATAGTGTAGATGGGAGTATGAGAATACGTGCCCAGCACCCATGAGTGCCTGCAAATTCACACCACTGATCCATACCCCATAATTGAGGGAGAAAAAGTACAGGCCATGTTGGCGGCAGTTTAGTGCGGATATCCGTCGTAATCGATCAATCGGATGTGAAACCCAGTCAAGTACAGGCTACCCTCAGTGAACCCTGTGTTCGCCGGCAGGCCATTCGATGGGAAAGAAGCGAAATAAAGACGCGGTAATTGTGACGAATGCCACCTTGATCCCATTTAGACCTTGACACTCAGGATAGCTTCTGGAATTATGATCACATGATGACATACTGGCACTGATCGCTTCCCCACGCGCTGATAATGACGATAAATTGATTCGGAGTGGTTGGCGGCGTGGCCACGGTGAGGCCTCAGCCCGATCTAACAGGGGTGTCTGTGAGCGTGGCTTGTCCTCCAGAACAGGTCTTTGACCCTTCCACCCGGCTCTGAAGCGCACCTGGTTAGCTGGGGGTCGGACTGGTGTCTCAGGAAGGGTGACACAGTGTATCGCACGTGGACGCGGGGCCCTGTCAGCTCGTTGGCACTGCAGAGGCTTCGCCCCGTCGACGTTCGGCTGCGCATTGGGTGGCTTAGGAGGCTACGGGGACGGTTGTAGGGCCTCGTCGGTGCATTCAAATGGTCGATGGTCAGGGCATTTGCGATCCTGATGCTACCTTATAAACCGGGACAACTTTATTTCATCTAAGTTTGATCACAAGTTACGTATGGCTCACTACATTGTTGAAAGATTCTGTAGAGGCTGCTTATATTATGATTCCTGTGGCAGCCCACGACGTTTCAGGGTCGGTGTGAGTCAGCCTGACGGTCTAGCTAAATCATGCAGCGTAGCATTTATCATTGTCCGAACAATGACTGGCCTGTGTCGCCACCCACTCGATTTAACACCGACGACAAAAGACATCGACTCCGCTTTCCTTTCTTCTTGGTTCGATGCCACGGTTGAGGCATTAGGATGCGATGGACGGAACAAATTGGCACCTGTTGTTTTTCGGCTTGGATGCCTCCTGATACGCGCTGCCTCCGGGCGCTACCGGCTGGTGATTATGGAACAGGTGGTCACTCCCAAAGGGATATCGTTAGCTGGGGGACAGGCTGCAGATGCAGACCCTGGCTGCAATAATAGTCACGCTGATCAGTTATGGTGATGAAGGACCTGTAAGGTGAAGAAATCCAGGAACCAGTATTTTGATGTTCGACAAGGTGTATTCATATGTTTTTATATATGTTGAGGTGCCGGCGGTCATTTTATGGTCGGTAGATAATAACGTGATCATATAAGTTACACCTTAGAGTCTGGACTTCGAACCCACATTTAGTTTGTGTCTGCCTGTTATCATACGCCACAATGCACACGCCAGCCTCCTTTTCCGTAGGAGCGGCGTGACGACGCCGATTAGTCCCGGCCGTGTGACGCTCTATGACGTTCGTCACGCCGCTCTCTCCGTCCTAGGAGACTTACTACTACCCAGCTACCTGCCGCGGCCGGGGTGAGACCCGGCCGTAATCGGCACCTTTTCACACCGATCATTTTCGCGGGAAAAGAGCCAGTTTGGGCGGGAAAGGGCTGGTGTGGGGACGGGTCGGGTCTGAACGGTGCCGCCACGGTCCGGCTAATTTGGCCGCGCTGGACACTGTGATTGCTGCCTGTGGAGCAAATCACAGGGCTGGGGAGCGGTGGTCGGCCGCCGCGCTGGTGCGGAACCGAATTCCGCACATACCCCCCGCTGCGGGGTGGACCCAGGCTTTGTTTGTGAAGGAAAGAGCCGCCGTTTTACAATTCAAATCGGTAGTAACTGCCGGAGAAAATACTCACGTGACTGCGCCTGGAACTATAACGACAAGCCACCTTGATGTAATCTTTCGGACCGCATGTAATTCGCTGTGGTTACGTAGGCCTGATTCATACTGCCCCGATTTTCGAGAGTAATTAAACTGATCACTTTATACAGTGCTCCTTAAAATATAGCTCTCTCACGCATCCATCAGTTTTTATTTTGTTGAGCTATTAGTTCAACTTCGACCTTATTTCTTGCTTTTTGATCACGGAGACCAACAAGCTGTGTCTCCTGCTGCTTATCGCACGCTTCGTTTCGCTCTTGCTGGAGCTCAGTGGCTGAGACTGAGCGCCATGTTGGTGTTCCGTTTCTCTCGGAGCGGGAAGATCTCCGCGCCGGCTGTTACGATCGTCGGCAGCGACGACAGATCTCGCCGCGGGGGTTTGTTTATCGCGCGGGTGTCGACGGCAGGACCGGCGGGACTGCGGCACAAGGCTCAGTGGTGACGGGCGACGCCCACGGGGGACGCGGGGGACGGTCCTCCAGAGGGAGAGGCGCGCTCAGTCACGCGGATAATGGTTCTTAGTTAACTCAGTCATGCTCTGTTTTCTGTGCATACCCAAGAGGTTTGTGTGCAATATTTACTTTTTCTACGCTGTGTTTGACCACCAAACAATGGAATATTTCGGTTTGACAGATTATATTCGATACATTCACTGAAAATAATAGCATTATGGCTAGAATTAATTTTTTATACCTCTCTTACGTAGCTGTGCTTAGCGATATTTACCTTACTGTCGTAGACCACAGCGACACATTTTAATGTGTTTACCGTTCATGCTTTCGGTGCACCGTAGCAGATCCGGGGTGGACGCCTGTTGCGGAGTGATCACAGCGCCCGCTATCCTCCACTGGCCACCAGTCGATACAAATCGGAAGCCGAGCCTTCACGGGTCACCGCTGGGATAAACATTGGACGGTGACCCGTCAGCGCCCTCCTGGCGCGACGCCTCTCTTCAGCCAAACCGTGCTGACAGCGTCCCGCGCCGCCGCCAGATTGCGGGATGCAGAGGGGCGCAGAGAGAGGGCTGAGCCAGTGAGAGAGAGTTGGAGAGAGGGCTTCCGGTGTCGGAGTGAAGGCTCACCCCGGGTGTGGCTGTTGTCAGTAACACTCCCGGTGGTCCGGGCGCAGCAGGGCAAGGGAGCAGCGACGGAAGTTCTTCTTTGAGTCGTGTGGGGCCAGGGTGATATCTTCATCGGTAATTGAGTTAGCTCGATTCTCAGGACTCCCCGCCTCCTGCGGTGTTTTTAACTTCTGGGTCTTTGTTGCCAGCCGCTACCGAATGACTGTGGAATTCCAGGTGTTGGTGTTTTGCCAGTTCTGGGAAGGGATGACGAATCGTGGAGCTATTTTCAATTTCCCACTTCAAGATTGGGGCCTCCCACTAGTGCCCAGCCCCTACCACTAAATAATAGGGGATAAGATCAGATCCCGACCTCAAGGCTCATATAAAACCTTCATTTGCATTGCCTGTCCACCCCTGCCGTAATTTGCGGTGTTCCTGAGCGCCAAGTATTTCCTGTACGGTTGCGTGCAGCGCGAGCCTCAGTCACCGGAAGCCTCCCAGGGTCAATTCACGACTCAGAGTGCACCCACCACTACACTGCCAACGGCTTTGGCCCGATTAGGCGGGTCAAACTCATCATACGCTACCAGTGTCCCATATGGGAGCTTTTCACGAACAATGCTGACGGCTCGGGTCTAGGTATGTTTAGGACTCCGCATATTTATCAAAGGTTTACTTACATATTTTGGTGCGGCCTAAACGTGTTGGCTAACATGACTTTAGGGAACAATATCGCGCATGGTTAAAACAGATACCATATAATTGTCATTGCGACAATACAATTTGATTCATTCCAGCCTGGGTCGTGACTTTACCGATCAAAGCAGTTGTCTCGTTCTTCTGAAGGCACGTGCGTTTGAAGCTGCTCGTGCGCTCCTCGGTGCCGTCCTCTCCGGGGGCAGCTGCACGCATCTCAGCCGGCACGCCGCTGCATGCAAGATGCTCCGGCTGAGCCACACTAACGGAGCCAGCGCCTATAACTCCGGCATCACCGTTACCGGCGTATTCATCTATTCCGGCACCGTGCAGTGGCACGAGTTATCTCAGAGCGGGAGGCATCACGCCGAAACCCGCCACTCCGAAGTCACGAGTGGCCACAACTCGGCTTCTCCGGAGCTGCCGGAGCCGGCTCACCGCCGGTAATTAGAAGCAGCCACCGTGGTTAGAGCAGGGCGGGTTTGTGGGTCAGCCACCGGAGTGGCAAGAAGTGCGGCGGACGCGCGTCGTCGCGTCGCCGGCAGTGATGGTCGGACGACCGCTGACGGGCGCGTGCGTACCCGCCCCGGCCCTATCCTTACCGCCGCACCGCCGCTCGTGACCGGCGTTTTTGTCCCGCCAGCACTTTTTGTCGGGCCACTCACGCCCTGAATGCTCTTCTTATAAAGATCCTCTGACGACGCGCACCAAAGCGACTAATGCAGTGAGCTGGCTGGAGGCTGAATAGAGTCACGCTGGATGGTTGTCTGGGGTCCGCCCTCTGGACAGTCCCCTGGCGCAGAGCCGCCCTCTTCAGCTCTGTGCCGGAGAGTTGATAACTGGCCCTCCCTGGTGACGCGCGCGTGCGCACATTCTTGCTCTCCAGTGTTGTCTTTGTTTGTCCGTTGTTGGCTACATTGGTGTCACTCCGAGAGAAAGTGGGCGGGACGCTCGAAATGAAGGCATTCGCCGGCCACACTGACCCCAACTGCCAGGCGCTCGCCCGCGGGCAGAGGCGCCGGAACTTCTGGAGAGTCATTTTGGGCGGCTGGAAACTTACTGTCAAAACACAAACTGTCATCGATGACTCACATTTTTGTTTTGTATATTCACGTCATCGCCATGCCTGTTGATGCAAACACATGCATGCAAACCGCCTGTTTTCTCTCCTCACGGCGTCTGCGGCTCCGGTTGTCTCACGACAATCTTCTCTCCGCATCGTTTAGGCCGCGATGAACTGTTTTCGTTCTCACCACCGCAGGTAAGACCTGCAAACGAGCGGGAAAATCGAGAATCATCATCTGGCGTGGCGCGGATCTCCGACGATAGGCCGACGGAGCCTGACCATGATGACGAGTTCCATCAGACACACGGTGCGCCGTCGGGAAGATGGCGCTGAGACGCTGCCAGCCGGGAACACGCTTTCGTTTAGACACAAAATGTCAGTCACGACGCAAGCTGCGGAATTTCTGAGTAGGCTTTAGCATAACACTGGTGTTATCCTCTGATTAGCATTTCTGCTTCCGTGCGGGACGGCGGCTCCTGGGAGCCTGTCCTGTTTTCGCCGGTTCACCGTCTGAAATGTCATTCCGGCTCCTAGCTTTGGGTAGTGTGTCAGCTCCTCACTGTTTGTGGTTTCTGTGGCTTCGTTGAATGGTTATAATGTCTTAGTCAACCGCAGCGGCGTAACGCTGTGACTATCTGCTCTTCGGTTAATCTCACGTACTATCCGTTATCCTATCAAATTCGATGACGTTGCCCATTGCCTCGCTTCCCAAATCAGGTCAGAGTCAGTTTGGCGCGTTACCTGTATCGCTCTGGCGGTACTGCGTCATCTTTAACCACCCACAGTCAAGTAACTGTGTTTCTGCTCTGTCTGTGTCGCCCGGCTTTGTGCCGGTACCGGCCAATCACAGTCAATTACGACTGTGACGTCACGGGTCAGGGGTCACGCGTTCGTCGGAGCCGGCGCGCTGACGTTGCGGTGTTGCCGTGCGTCTGTCAGGGCCAAGTCCGCGGTGCTTTGCGGCCTGGCAGTGGCACCTCAGGGCGTTGAAGTTGAAGCGACCTGGATTTGCGAACTGTGTGGCAGCTAATGCGTGCTGTTGAATACAGCCAAGGTGTAGGGGGAGGCTCCCGATCGCTGTTGAAACCATCTGATGAATGTCGACATACAATGCGATCAAAGAAAACAGTACAAGGTGGAGCGCCGTTTGTGAGGAGGGTCGGCAAAGGCGCCGATGGAGCCTGACGCCGGTCGTGTACGGGGTCAGCTGTCGGAGAACACATCACCTGCCACCACTGAAGCGAAACTGCTGCCTGCAAACCTGATTCCTCGACGTGGTCCGATTGGGTTTGCACGCAGTTCACTTCAATACCACTGCAGAGTTACACACTGATCGGTCGTCTGCGGCTCCTTGATCAGGGTGTGATGTGGCACACCCCATGCAGAAAGCTGCCAGCTGGCGATGGCAAGGGGAGCAGCGGCAGCGCGCTGGCACACAGCCGCACCACTCTGCTTATTTTGCAGTGTATCAGCGGCATATTGGGAGCTTTAACGCTGATGGAGGGAGCTGACTGCCCCCGGAGTGGGCCATGATGGAACTGGGACTGTGGCCCATCCATCACCAGCTCTCACGGCCGGCGAGCGGCAGGTCTGAGGGTGTTACTGGCCCAGTCCTCCTTGCCTCCCTCCCTCCTCCCTGCCTGGCCGCAGACGACCCCATAGGACACTCACAGAGACTCGCGGGGGAGGCACCGCTGTCCTCGTGCCCCCGTGGCTGTGATTTCGCGCCCTCCGCGGTGTTCGCGCCGGCCATTGACGCTGGGTAGTGCCGTTCCGGTGCGTTTAGGTGCGTTTGGCTGGCACACGGCCTGCGCTCCTCCTCACACCTCGACATGCGGGCCTCCCCTGCTCACCCCTCCCCCACTCACACCTATTGAGGCGGCGCGAGGTGAACTGCGGCGGATTCTACCCGCCTGATCGGGCTTACAATAGCCAGAAATAGCCGGCTCGGCTGCTGCTGAATTGCCTGTTGGTTTAGGTGCGACTGTGGTGAGGATTAGTGGCCATGCCTGGTCTGGCAGCCCCGCTCACTGCCCTGCTTGCGATACGGAGACTCAGGGTGAGGCGGTCCGGCTGGGAATGCGCCGGGGCGGAATGGAAAGGACAAACGCCGGTGAAGGAGGCGGAAGGATTAGGTGGGAGGGTGTTGACACAGGGTCGTGTCATGCCCGTCACCTGTCGGCGGGGCGCCCTGTCCTGTCCGGATGGAACCCACGGGGCGCCATGCTCCGTCCATGGGGCGCGCCTGGAAAGGGGAGGTGGGGTCAGAACACAGGCGGCGCAGCGCACACCTTTTTGTTGTTGATCCCGGTCTATTGTCGGTATCTGCCGTGTATATCAGTGGCCATCTGCTGGTCTGGGCCGCATCCCTGTGTTCTGGGTCGGCTGTTTTTGCTGATGGAGGTGTTTTGTGCGCCGGATCAGCGGGGCCGCTGCACCGATTTGTTCGGGATGTGCCTGAGCCCCGTCAGCGCGCCGGATTATTTGGCTCACGTCGCTTTTGAGCTCACTGTTGCGATCTTATCCTCTTGGTTCGG
Organism: Lepas anatifera; assembly: GCA_034440635.1. NCBI lineage: Eukaryota > Metazoa > Arthropoda > Thecostraca > Lepadidae > Lepas > Lepas anatifera. Next base: position 440,177 of record JAOTON010001583.1, on the reverse strand, counting down.
TATTGTTTTGCGGCACCTCTCTCTCGCGACGCGTCGGAGTGGATCAGTTCGTTCCCAACAATCTGCCTATTGTAAGATTATCTCATTGCCGAGGTGCACGAGCCCATACCTGAATGGATCCCAGGTGACCCTACCAAATGACACTAAAATGGATTATTATGAATGCGCAGAGAAACAGCATAACCAAACGTGATGGATTACACGGAACCATGCTTAGTAATTTTTCCCACTGTAGATGTTAGAAGACCACATTAGTTTTGCTTTCACAAAACCCGCTCCCGAAAAATTGTAAACCTAATTCTTCCAAAACGTGTTTCTACTATAGCTTTCAAACGGTTTAAGCACCGGGTCGGCGCTTAACTTATGAAACTTCTCTTCCATTTCAGGCTATGATCAACGAGGCATCTGGATATCTCTACAAGGCGACCAATCAGCGGGCGTTCTTCAGTGACGTCACGGTGGTGGTGCCCAGCTCCTGGCCCCGGGGCTGTTTCGGCAGCGAGGAGCCCGGTCAGGCCACCACCGAGAGCTACCTGACGTCCGACCTGAGGGTCAGCACACCGCACCCCGTGTACGGCGCGGCACCCTGGACTCAGCAGTGGGGTCTCTGCGGGCAGCCCGGCGCCTTCATTCAGCTGGCGGCCGATTATATCGCCTCCGGGGATAATGCAACTGCGCTTCATCAAGGTGAGCTAATCATCATCAACACTGCTCGTTTCCTCCCTCTCATCTTGTGCTCCCCCACACATTACAACTGAAACACCATCACTGCAAGCGTGTCGGACCGCTAACGACTTCTGCAACAATGGAATCCGTGCGATGCGGCCGCCCCATCCGTTTGACCCGGGCCTGTACGCAGCAGCCGTCCTGTCTCCTCACTCACGCGCTGCCCGCCAGGCTGACGCGATAGCGTATCATTAACCACCCCCAACACCAAAGCACCGGCGTGCTAACGCGCGGCAGCGGCGATTTCGGCGCACTCTCGACTTTTCCGGCGCACGGTTTCACGGCGGCGGCGCTGCCGTCACCTGGAGACAATGCCTCCTGCACACCGGCGCGGTGATCTATCCTGCACGGCTGTCGCGGCTGTTGTTTTACGTTGACGTATGCGCATGTTGCCGGCTGCTCAGCCCGTGTGAAGTTGCTGTATGTGCCGTATAAGCTGACGGCGCCGGGGTATGACGTGGTGGATGTAGCCTGTTGATGAACAGCGACAGCTCGGCGACTGAAGTCCTTGGTGACTGTTCCACAGCTCGCGTGCTGGTACACGAGTGGGCCAAGTATCGCTGGGGCGTGTTCGAGGAGTTTGGCTACGCCGGCGACCCGTTGTACCCGTCCTTTTACCAGGAGGCGGCCGGACAGTGGCGTCCCACCGGCTGCTCCGACGCCAGCGTCATCGGCACCGTCTCACCGTGAGTGGGCCTCCTGTTTCAGCGTAACTTTGTAACCCCGACGTGAAACCGCCTGCAGGGAGTGTAAAATCGTGCCCGAAAATACTCTCACGCCGAGTCTTTCCGCGTGAGTTCAGTTTGAGTTAGCCCTGTGAATGCCGGCTGGCTCACCGCGCGAGCCTGGGAAAGCGAGCTCGCATCGGATTAAATGAGTAGACGTTATCGGACAGAGTCGATTTCCAGCGGCTGCTGGTGTGGCGTGTCCACAGTCGTGATGCCTCGGGATCTGATCACCTCTCTACCGACAATGCAGAACAGGGGGTCGACGGATTACCGGGATGTCGCACCTTATTGGGTGTAGGAAAGGTTTTTTATGGGACGAATATATTAAAATGCGAAGGGTTAGATGAATAGAATATAAATAAAAATAGGTAAATGTCAAAGGCAGGCTTTAATTATGTTTCAGGTATGTATCCGCAACTGGAGAGTCAATGTTTTCACATTCCAATTTTTCAGGGGATATGGAAAAATGAGGGATATGCAGTTTCAATGTTTTGCTTAAATATTAAAGGTAGCAGAGGAACGAAGGTCCATCAGGCTCTCTATCATGATATCCCACTCTGTACACGGGCTTTTTACTTATTGTGATAGCTGGCGAGCACGGAGGCCTTTCTTTTATATATGCATCGAAGACTAGGATGTAACACAGTGGCTTCATCTAGCAATGCAACTGGCACCCTCCAAGTGCTACATGAGAAAAAACGGTGATTTATTGTATTCAGAAAGCTTGTCCAGGGCGTTTTAAGTGCAAACTCAGAAAACAAATCGGATGGGTCGCTACTGAAGGAAATTTCCTGTTACATGCAACCTTTGTTATAAAATTTCGGACCAGGAATACAGGTGACGTAATCTTCTACATAGTCCCACACAGAGTAAACTGTTTTACAACGTAACAACTGCGCCTGAATCTAAAGACCAGCTGCAGTGAGGAATTTTCTCATGAAGCAGTGAGGAAGTGGTAAACGGGAAGAAAGACTGCAGATGCAGTTGTTTAGAAAAGATGAATTGCTTAGGAAGCATCTAGTACATGTCTGCATACAGAAATTAACTGGCGCGTACATATTTGCTTTCAAGTTACAGAAATCAAAATGGTCCCATGTAACGTTCTAATGCATGCAAGCATGCCCGTTTTATTTGTTTTCCTTTGCAAAAAATTCCAGCATTTGGAAGGAAATTGACCAGGTTCATTAACCTAGTCGTTATGCAGAAAAATACCATAAATAAAAACATTTAAGGTTTGTGTTCCTTCAAACTTTAAGTCCCCAGCAAAATGATATGCAAACAAGTGTTTTACAGCTGTTGTCATTCTTCAGGCCGGACTGCGAGGAGAGCTCCAACACCTGCACCTTTGTGCCGTTCCTCAACGACAGCAACTCGGCCGTCACCTCCTCCGTCATGTACACTCCGGATCTCGATCGGGTGAGCGCGGCGAAGGGTCGAGTGTCGGCCTGGCATCCTTGAATGACAGATACCCACCTGCAGTCACCGTTGCGTCAGCAGAGCACAGTCTTTGTGGCTCTGGGAGACTTTTAATACGCCCATGCTCCAGTTGTGGTTAAATCCACTCCGCTCGAACAATGACGCGTAGAACAATCAATAGCTTTGGAGGAAATTAGTGACTGCTGCTAGATTTTTGCCTTGCAGCTTCCGACTGTGGCATCGATTTCCTTGAACAGCACATACGAATGTTTCAGCCATAAAGCCACAGCACTGTTTTCCCGCGGTGCTCTTTCCTTGCCTCCGCCCGAGACTCAATCAGTATGCGTCAGGGGATGAAAGGGTCACCCGTTGACACATCAGACCTAACAGAGCTATCGTATCTGCCCGATCACTGTGCTCGGAATGCACATCACAGCCGGGCGGTGATTTAATCCGGCAGTTTCATTGGAAAACGGCGCGACAAAAGAAGAGACTGGCTGTCTGGTGCTTGACAAGATCCCTTTGGAATTGATACCTATGGCCTATCTACCTCGGGTACAATCTCCGTCTCTCAGACCCTCGGCCTTTTTCCTCTCTAAATATCCGGCCGGCGATGCCTTAGCGATAGCTATTTGCTGGACCCGAGTCCGGTTGACAGCGATAAACAGTCGTGAGCATAATGCGACAGACGCTAGTTCTACGGAAGGAAATCCGGATAGCTTATTTATCTGTTTATTAACCCTATTTCCGGCAGGGGGGGCTAATATTGCCCCCCCTTCAGGTTTTTCGAGAATATCTCCAAAACGGCTTGCGATAGAACTTTAAAACTTCCTGACTTTTCCTAAAACTAGTACAGGCAGGTTTTCTGAAATTTTCAAGATTATATATTTACCAGGGGCGGAGCTATGGCTGGGTTTTTTGGGGAGGTTCTATCCACAAACCAAGTATTATCGTATGCGATGGGTTTTTTGTAAAAGGAAGCCGTCTCTGCTGATCCTGATACCAGTTATACGGTTTTATTATATCATTTTTTATGTGAGATAATAGTGCATTCACAATTGTCACTATTTGTATTCATCAGGGGCGGTTACAGCAGTTCAAAATGGGGGGAATGTTATCAAGAAGGACTAAACGTTAGTAAGTGAGAAGACTGCTTACAGCCGTGCCAGGGCGAATACAATTGGGTATATGAAAATTCAAAATAGCTATAACCCAATTCTAGATTACCAGAGGCGTGTCCAGTCACTACACATTTTCAAAATGTATATTCCCAGCCAGTATCACCGCCGCGACTCAATATCGTTGTATATTGAAAATGTGTTTCCAATCACCCCCACCCCCCACGACGAGTCCTTGATCCGCCTATGTCACCCCCTTTCCCAGAGCTGCCATGGGAGGGTAAAAATTATCAGAAATTAAATTTCAACTAGTCAAGGGACTAATATACTCATGCATACCATTCGCATATTGTTGGTATGCATTTTACCCCACTGTTTTGCCTTACTGCATCCGCCCCTGATGAGTTTTTCACTTTTTTCTCATTTATTTATGTGTCAAAGATGCCAAGCAGTATATGACGGCTTCTAATCCGCGTAACAAAAACTTTTTAGGTTGTATATATTTCCCCTCATAGTCCTGGTCCTGGAACTGCCATTGAATTTCGAATTTTTGCGTAACTCGAGTATATGAAAATTTTGGGTCAATTATTTGTAAATCTGAACTGGTTTTGTGAAAATCGTACAACAGAGACAAGGGTTATGGAAAATCTAAAAAATACACAAAAATTGTATATTTTGCACGACCTTCTCCTAAAAAATAAAAATTTTGAAATTTTCTTTTTTTCAAAATAAAGTTTAGCAGCAGAGGAATCTATGGCACTTTGAATTTTTAAAATCGGCCGGTTAGATTACGAGATCTTAGGGGGGCCGATATTGCCCCCCCCTGCCGGAAATAGGGGTAGCCGGGAGCCTGACGGAAATAGGGTTAAATGACTGTTTGACTGCTTTAGAGCAAAAACGTGAGGCAATCTTGACGAGCGAAACTATCAAAGATCAAGGATATTCCGTTAACAAAAGTGCTGGAGCGCCTCAAACAATACAGCATTAACCTGTAAAACGACAATTTATTTCACTTCTCTTTTGCGTTCTCCTGATTTACAGGACCTTGGTTTCGTTCTCCCCTCAGTCTCGGATCGCACTCCTTGGATAGTGACGTCATGCGTGCTCGTGAGCAGCGTATCATCAGGCAGGCGCGCCGACATCGGCTGCCTAAGTGTGTTTTTACTGGAGGAGCCGGGATGGCGCCCCTCTTATCCACACACTCAGGCGAAATGATACAAAGGGGAGAGGACGCGAACAGAGAGTGATGTGAATACTGATAGGGGTAATGGTTTCTGATTCGTCTGCCCACATTTGTGTAGTGCTCCTGAAAAAACTATCATTTCCTACTCATGTTTTTCAGGTTGGTCATTTCTGCGATACCTCCAGCCACAACCGTGCTGCTCCGACGAAACACAATCTGATCTGTGGTGAGCGATCCGTGTGGGAAGTGTTACAAGAGCACGAGGACTTCCTCCACGGGAACAACCAGCCGAGGGAGAACGATACCGTGCCGGAGGTTCAGTTCAGAGTCGTCAAGGCTGCCGCCGACCGTTTTTTCTTCGTACTGGAGAGCACCAACACAATGCGACAGCAGGAGCGCTGGGACTTTGTCAGCAACTCGATTCGCAAGTTTGTCAACTGGGACGTGCCAACCGGGCTGCAGGTGGGGATCGGCCACTTCGGCTCCTCCTACACCACCGACCGCAACCTCACCACGGTGCCTGACCTGCTGATGGCGCGCGGAGAGATGGCCAACCTGCCTCCGATCGCTGATGACGTCATGGAGGACAACAAGAGCTGGACGCTGGCCATCGACGGGGCTCTGGCCGCACTGGGCGACAGAGCTGCCGGAACTACTCTGATATGGATCACAGGAAACCAACAGAACAGCCGCTACCGACCCAGCGCAGACGATGTAGACTACATGATTGCTGCACTGACAAGGAAAAGCGTGAGTCACAGTCGTTTTGCTGCTGAAATTTCATCATTAAATTGTTTTTCTTAACGTTAGAATTAAGTTTTAGTTCTGACGGTGGCATGAATCAGGATAAATCAGAATATAACCCACCGCCTAAAGCCAAGTTCATAAGCTGATTGTTCTTGACCCTGCGAGGCACAACGCGCGGCGCAAGAGCTACGGAGAGCATTATTGGGTAAATTCCTTGGCATGGTGTGACCGTCATGTTTATGAGTGGTAGAAGTCAGAAAAGTTGTTAAGTTTCCCGAACGGAGTTAAAATTTAACTCCGACATAAACACGTTTCTTAAAAAGAAAAGGCTGGTGAAAAATTACGAGAGAGGAAATGACAAGTCAGAAAGCACAAATTAAATAGGTTAGGTATCAAGGTGTAACCCTACAGAGTATTGAGGGGCTACATTGTACCTCAATGGGCACGTCTCCTTGTTTTCAAGATATTCCATTTTCAGTTTCCGTGATATTTTCCCGAACTATTTTGGGAATATGAAAGTTTTTCTGACCTCTGACGTTTTGGCTTGCAGGTACGGCTGGTGCTCGTCTTCTACCCGTACGTAACCGAGGGTCTGGCCAGGGTGGCCGCTGAGACTGGCGGGGACGTTATCATTGTCCCCGACAACTGGCTGGGCGACCAGACCAGCATCAGCGTCTTCCACAGCCTCGTCGACGCCTATGTCTTCACACTGGAAAAGTACATATCGGACAAGAGGCTGCTCAGGGTGCAGGTGGAGGACAGCAAGTTCATTGGGAACGGCCAGCAGGCCAAGGGAAGCTTCCTGATTGACCAGACTCTGGGCGTGAACACGACGCTGACGATCTTGTACAACACGAGGCACGAGATTGGATACGTGAAGCTCAGGAGGCCGGGGGGTCGGCTGACTCCCGTTTATTCATACCCTGACACAACCAACCACCTGCAGTACATCAGAATCGACCCCGTGGTGAGTGGCTTGGGAAAGAGTGTAAATTGTTGTTTTTTCTTTGGAGGGCCTTTTGGTTTGAAAGCAAATAAGTTTTTTTTTCTCGAATCAACACACTTATTTGTACTGTTCTGGAAGCTTAAGCTTGTTTTCTTCGGAAGAGGTGACATTAACAAGGCTTACGAAACGTGTTTGGTAGGATGTGGGCTCGGTACCCATTTGGCTATATTAAGTGTACTAGCAACAGGTAGCCACCCTGACCGATCCAACCTATTGCTTCAAGCTTCCTAGTTTCGATACTCCTAAGCTGTTTAAGCATGGTAATGCTATTGCCACTATTTTATCACAGTTATTGTTGAGGGTTTAAGGGCGCCTCAACTGTTCGTTCATTTCGCGCTACTCTTTTATCCCGGTTATAGCTAACTTTTTTCTTTCTTTTTTTCAGCAAGGAAGGTGGGAGTACGAGATCGACAACTTGGCTCCGTCACACAGCAGCATCGTGGTACAGGTGACGTCATCACCTGCGTCATCAGAGGACACGATCCGGACGGAGGTGTGGACGAACGCGGACCACACAGGGGTGATCAACGCCTCTCTGGAGCCCCTCATCATCTACGCATCGGTAAACACACATTGAAAATTGGTTTTGCTATGCAGGATCAGAATTAAATGTGTTTTGAGGCACAGGTTTTCCATTTTTATTCCATAACATTGAAGAAGTTGCATTTAATATCGCTCACTGCTCCCCCATTTCCCCATGTGGGCGTGTTTAATATTATTTTCATGATTCGGCTATCATTCACCATTCTTGGATGGGACTGTGCGATAAATTTCAGCTCAGCTCCATTGTGAAAGTGACAGTACCAACTATGCTCACACCCCGTCTCGGCTGACCACTGTTGTACGGTCGGCTGCTCTCTATGAGAGACTTCTCAACGCTCAGCTGAAGAAATCGCGGGTTGATTCACATGCCACTTCGGGAAAACGATACTGCGTCTCTAAATTCAGAGACTCCTCCGTAAAACCGTGACATCTACCCTACAATTGTATCAAAGCTGAAGCAGTGAACTCCCTATGCCTTACCTGTGCCTACTTATCGACCTCATGAGAGAGACGGATACAACATATGTTGCTCACGTACGGTTTCATATGATTGTGTTCAGGTGCAGCGAGCATGGTGTCGTGAGAAACTGTAGAATAAGTTTCTGATACGATAGCTTCAAATGATTGTCCTCATAAGTGCGATGCATGATTATCGGAGTTATAATGAAGGCTTCATTCATGGTTCCGCTTTGGCTGGAAATTATGATTATTGCCCCGCTGTGTCCTTACCTCATAATTATTTCAAGCCACCTTACTGATGGTCATACGTAACGTAGCACATCGGTGTTGCGATTGTGGAGATATGATATCATGCCACAAATCAGTCATGCTTCTGAAGTGTAGCTTACATGTTCTTTACACAGTTGTGTCTGTTGCGCTCACAGGTGATGCAGGGCACTGCGCCGGTGCTCAACGCTCAAGTCTACGCCGTAGTAACAGGACCTGATGGTAACGACTTCAGAATCCAGCTCCTCGACAACGGTCTCGCCGGTGAGTCCGCGTCTATTTCTGCTGTTCAACCAGACCTATCTGTCTCTGACAAGATACGAATGTCATCAGTGAGTTTGCGTTAACGGTAATTAGTTGAGCGACACACGAGATCTACCGACGCGCAGATTGATCCAGTGTCCGCATCAAGCTAATGTGAGCTGTCAGTATGTGTGTGCTATGCAAACGCCGCATCTGACACCTCATTTATACTCTGGATCTGTGCGTGGGTCGTTACGCCTCTGTAAAAACATACTAACCAACCAGTGGTGTGACTCTGCTTTCAGTAGGAAATGATGAATGAATATATGTAGAAATGATGAATATAAAAGCTCAGGATTATTATTTAGGTTACTTTTAGCAGGAAGTAACATAAATAATCAGCATAACCTTGTCCCCTGATTCGGTTCAAAAGATGAGACAGAAAGCACGTCACGAAATCAGATATGGCAACACACATTTATAGTTTATGTGATAGATATCCACTTTCTTATACCTGATTCTGACTTCTGAGACACTACTGAGCGCTACTGAGGTGCTCAGAGAGCTGTCTCTGCTCAAGTCGCCGTAGATGTGACGTATGAGTTTGGAACGGAAAAACCGAGTAGGGCGGACTTCGGTGGATGAAAGGAAACACGACATTGAACTAAGCCTAAGCTAGGCCTGTGAACTATTAATTTGCCATGAACTAAGCCTAAGCTAGGCCTGTGAACTATTCATTTGCCAAATCTGTCAGTTTCCACCATATGAATTTTACAAATTTAGCCTCATGACTTCTGTCTTTTTTACAGTGCCGGATATCCTTCACGGGGACGGCATCTACTCACGCTACTTCACCGACTTCGGGCCGCTGGGTGCCGAGGCGCGGCTCTTCACCGTGCGCGTGGACGTCGGCGGAGGCTCACGCGCGCGCATCGTCACCGGCCGCCTCTCCAACCCTGCTCAGCTGCAGGCTATGCCAATCAACGGCGACACAGCCTGCTGCGGCTCCAGCATCGGCAACGTCACCACCGTGCCCATGTACGACCTGCGGAGGTCGGCGGCTGGAGGCAGTGTCCTGGTGGCAGGACCGGACGACTCCGAGATGGACCGGTACCCGCCCAACCGCGTCACCGACCTGCGGGCGGACATGGACGTCGATCTGAGGACCATCAGCTTCAGCTGGTCCGCCCCCGGGGACGACTACGACAAACCCGACACCAAAGGTGAGGCGCCGGGGCTGCACAGTGCTCGCGTGTGAGATACCGCCGATTTGGCCGCAGCGGACAAATGTGTTTGCGTGTTTTGCAGACCGCCGCCCTTGATCGATAAAAGTGTTGACGTTTTCAATGTGCGATTGGACCGCTATCGTTGAAAAACTCATTGCGTGTTTGGGTTTGTCCCAAGGCTCCGTCTTGTGAAATTCTGTTCAAGTTTTATCAGCTCGATATCAGATTAAACATGTTCTCTAAACAACCAGATGAAGGGTATGAAGGCCACTTGCTGTTCGTGTGAACTGTTTTTTGTCGAAAAGTTAGCAGAGCTGCAAACGTGTCGACAAAGAGTGACCAATAGTGAATACCATTTCTGTTTTTGCAGTTGCTCAGTATGAGGTCCGTTATTCTGAAAGCCGAGAGCAGCTCTTGGAGCACTTCTCCGAGTGCAACAGCGTGCCGCACTGGAGCCAGCCGGAGCCGGCCGGAACACCCAGTCTGGCCGTCGTCGACTTCAGCACCGTCGACACCCTCCTCTTCTTCGCCATCCGTGGCGTTGACGAAGCCGGAAACGCGGCACCCCTCTCCAATTTGGTGCGCGTGGTGCTGCCAGCTCCGGTCACACCACCACCGCCAACATCGACCAGCACGACGGCGCCAGTCCAGCCCTCCCCGCCCGCGTTTGACCACCAGCTCCTACTCATTGTTCTTTTAAGCGTTTCGGGCGTGATTCTTCTGGTGGTGCTGGCGGCGCTTTACTTCTTCTTGTGCTACCGCCGCAACAGGAAGCCAGCGCCCGACACTGACCAGCCTCGACACAACATAACCACGGTAGCCGTGCCGCCCGCGGGCGTCCAGAGTCGTGAGCCTACACCCGTCAAAATCGCCTACGACATCGAGAAGGAGGAGGCGGAGCGCGGGCTTGCAGAGGCGCCGACGCCCGTCATGTGGTCCGCCTCCTCCATCATGACGTCGAATGAGCAGCGATACAGCCCCAATGAAAGAAACTACGGCCACTACAACACCAACCTCAACCTCAGTGCATCCAGCGCGGCCGCCAGGACGCGCTACAACAGCTACCAGACGCCGTACGTGGAGGACATGCCCTACGACGGCCGCTCGCTGGTCAGCACCCAGCCCTCGGACTCGTTCCTCTCGCTGGCCTCCGACCCTCGCCACCGCAACAACAACACGCTGTCGGAGGGCGGCGAGCCCGGCGGCTGGCCCAGCGACAAGGACTCGCTGGTGCAGGGCCAGCGCGGTCGGCAGGGCCGCGTGCCGCCGCCCACGCTGCCCAAGCCGCGAATGCACCCGCCGCTAGACGCCGCCACTCACGGCTCGCGGGCTTCCATTGCCGGCGACAGGAAGCGGCGCAATGTGACGCAAGTGTAACGAAATTGGCGATGTTTCGCGCCCAAACACCGTGCTGTGATCCGAACGACAGAGGGATGTTTCACTGTTGTGACTGGGGAGTTACGTTTCTTCTGTGTAAATAGTTGCAATGACTCTGATCGGATGAATTACGTTATTAAAAAAGACCAAGAACGAGATCACAGGATATTACTCAATTGTGAAGTGACGAAATATGCGTTTAAAATTGAGAGTGCTTCTAATGCTGAACTGATGATAAGCGACGTTTGTGTCTGCCGATGACTGTTATCATATGCACGTTGCTTGCTTTTTATGTTGTTTGTAAGAGTGATCAAGAAGCACTTTCATCGTGGGAGGATTTCCATAGCGATCTCTATGAGAATGTATCGAAGATCAATTGGATTCCCCTTTTGAATGACGACTTGTAAATATTCATATCATTCAATAGCTTTTAGAGCACCGATGGTGTCTGTATGTGTTGCCTAGTCACAATGTAAATGGACTAATATATGTAAGGTCGCTCGAACACGTGCTACTGTGGTTGTAAAGCTGATACGTTCAAATTATGTTGCAGAGAACAGCTTAAGAGAGCAAATCCCTTTAGAGAAACAAATCTGATCTCACGATTTCGGGCGCAAGGAAGCGTAGTGAAAGCAAGAATGTCACTAACCAGAACAGCAAATGCAGTCGCGCATCTAAGCCCTCAAGTCTATGTATAGAAACCTAAACACCGTTAGCTGAGAAAGGAATCCACTTTCTCTTTTTTTGCACAAACGGCGGAATTCGGTGTATCAGAGGCAAATGGACAATCACGTGCAAACACCAGTGTTGACACTTTCTCCCGCACAAACTCTCCGCAGGTCGGGAGCATTCAGTTAGCCGCGACGGCTGCAGGGTGGACCGCGACACTCAGTTCGTGTGATTTGTTCCAACTCTCATGAAGGGCTGCAGCAGTCCCTCAGAAGCCAAATACAAGAGCAAATGGGATTAACACACGCATTGGAGGGGGCCTCGGAGCCCCCCCCACAAATTTGTCCAAGGTGGCCGGGGACCTACTCGTAGCGGAAAAAATGCTACTGAACCAGGTTTGGGAGAATTCAACAGCGCGTTGATTGATGAGCTTCGAAAATCGGTGAATTTTTGTGTTACCTTAGTCATATTCAAACCTATATTGTGAGTTCACCTCAATCGCATGTTCAAACCGGTTCGCTTGCATTGGAGACCAAGTTGGGTCAACATAATGTAATATAAACGAGATATGTCGAGGTCAATCCACATGAAGGTCAAGGTCACAGATCAAGGTCATACTAGCATTTTCAAAGTCAATGACCTCGGTTTTTCCGGTCAAACTGCGTTACCGAGAATGACTTATCTTATGCAATGACGTCATAGTTAAGGTAACTCAATGTGAAAGTCAAGGTTAAAGGTCATGAGTCCCGGCTAATCCTCATTTTCCGCCCAAAGTTTGATATATTACTAGTTATAGTGTACATACATTATAGGATATACACCATACTGTGCGTGATAGGTTAGTGACCTTGAATTGTCTTGATCCCAAAATTGTAGGTTAAATTCTTTGGGGCATTTGCTTTATAAAGATACAGTTGACAGAATAGATGAGAGCACCAATTAGCGATTTTGTTGTTCTTAAATGGTCAATAACTTTTTACCTCTGGGCTTTCAAAGTCAGTGCTATATTTGAAAATCACTATAATTGTGCAGTCTCATCAGCTTGTTTGCATTGTAGACCCAGCGGTGATGTCATAGAATTATAAGTTAAGGTCACCTCACATGAAGATTAACCCGCGCCCCACCAGGGGTCTGGCGCCACCTTTGCCCCACTGGGGGCCATCGATGGCCACCATCTATCTCCGAAACATGGGGGTTAGCGCAAATCTGCAAAGTGCATTAGAAAGCTCGCGTGAATTCAGTAAGAAATTACTTCGCATGTTTAACCACTCAGGTCAATTGTTTCACCTCCAGAGTTCAAGTTAGGTCAAGATAGGCCATTTTCACTCAAATATGCAATACTTAAGCAAACTGGGCATAACTCTTATTCCATTAGATGTATTGAGATCTGGTAAAAGACATTTGATGGGCAAATGCCAGACCTTTTTCCGCTATGTGGAATGTAATGACCTCCCGTCAGTGGTTTGACCTGCAGATGTCATCTCGTGACCTTATATGACCTGAGGTCACAAAAGGTCAGAAAGTAAAATTGCCGTATATAAAATGACAGCCAGTGACGAGGCATACACGATGATGTTTGATTCAGCACTCCAGCTTAATTAGGTCAAAAGTAATTGTCAAAATACTGTTTTTGACTCCTGGTGACCTTGGATAACCTTAGAGTGGTCAAAGGACACATATGACCCCTGAAATCCACGAAAGGGTGTCCAAGAACGCTTTTGTGAGCAAGCTGAGCATTTGCACTCAATTTTGTGACTTTTAGATCATAAGACAGCTTTTCCCCGTGCTTTTTCAATGGGAGAAATCCCATCATGACCTGACCTCAGGTCATGAAATAAAAACCCCGGATATATACATCTTGTAAATCCTGGAGGGGCCATGAAGTGTAGGAAGTTTCAAATCGATCAACTTAGAAATGTAGATCTTATATGAGCTCATAATTTGAAGTGAGGTGACTTTGGTTGACCTCGCCTGGTGACCTGACCTTGGGTGACCTCGGAGTAAAAAAATTCAGGGATGGTGGGAAAATAATGGGGTGTGAGGTAGCGCCCTCAAAAGTGGTACTGCACCTCGTCGTTTTTCTTCTACCCCGAAAAAAACTTGGGGGTCATCGATTACCCCCGGCGGGGCGAGGGTTAATGGTAAGGTGACTGGTCAAGGTCATACCAGTGTTTTCAATGTCATTGCCTGACCGCTTCTGGTCAGATGATGTAATAGTATACTTCAAAATGTATATAATATTATTACATCATTGTTAAGGTCATTCACTTCCTAAGTCAAGGTTCCGGTTCAAGGTTAAAGACCCTGACCCAAGGCCAAATCCATGGTTCCCGCCTAACGGCTGCTATAGTTTTAGGTATAGCGTATATTGTGGATACTATATCTATAATATAACTATGGTCCAAACCAGCCCCCACATGCGTGTTTTCCTAACCCTCTTGGCTTTTAATATGTCAGGAGAGACACACAATGACCCCTTCACTAAGCGTTTTAAGTTCGATTTTGGCGAACGCATACTGAGAATGACCCTGACCACCTGCCAGACATTACAATTGTCATGGTACTTTTCACGTTACTTTGAAATGTTACACCAGTATTAGTAAACGCTTTCCGTTTTGTTTTACTTTCAAAACATAGTATATCAAGAGCACGTCTCATCGCTCTCCTTCAATGCCAGCGGTTCATCTCTTTCATAACAATATAGACAGCAAAGTCACCCAAGGTCAATTTATCCATTCTTCTTGCGCCTGATGTCGGGCATGATTGAGGCCGTCTCGCAAGGATCGTTATCTCAGGATGGATTGCTGTGTCAGGCGCGTGTTGGACACTGCAGAACAGACAGCTACCAGCCGACGACGATATTTCAACTGGCCATTGCAGCTGCGGCCAAAATACAGTCGCAAAACGCATGGGAGAGAGTACTGTTTCGCAGATCAAGCCAACGTAAGCTTGTTCGTTGTGCTGAGAAGGAGCAGCCGGTTTGCACGAGAGCTCAGCTGCATTTGGCACGCAGTTGACAGATGCTAATCGAGGAAAACCGCCGCAGATTGGAGACCTCAATAAATCACATCTGATTCTGAGAGTGGTTTGCTAGTTTCTGACAGGACTCCAACAGTTCGATAGAATTTGACCATTTCTTGCAGTTGCTTAATCCGGCGCCACTTTCGCTCCACCGGGGGCATCGATGGCCAACTAACTAAAAAACCTGGGATTGGGGCAGATCTGTAAAGTGCGTCTCGGGAACCACGCTAAGATGTGTTTATTACTTATAAGATGGGTTTGTTACCACAAATACATCTTATTAGTATCAAGAGTTTAACAGGTGTAGCTTAGGCTTACCTTTTTTCTCTGCAGAGAAACGCCTGACCTGTCCATTAACCCTCAATTTCCATCATCCGACATTTTACGGTCACCAGGTCAGATCACCAGACGAGGTCAACCAAGGTCACCTCACTTCAACTTAGAGCTCTGTAAGAGCTACATTTCGAAGTCGATCGATTGAAACTTCCTACACTTATGACCCCTCAAGGGTCTACAAGGCGTATATCCAGGATTTTCGATTTCGTGCCCTGAGGTCAGGTCACGTGGTGACCTCTCCCATTGAAAAAGCATGGGAAAAGCTGTCTTATGATCTAAAAGTCACAAAAACGATTGAAAATGCTCAGTTTGATCAGAAAAGCGTTCTTGGACACCCTTCACGGATTCCAGGGGCCATATTTGCCCTTGACCTCTCAAGATCATCCAAGGTCACCAGGGTTAAAAACAGTATTTTGACAATAACTTTGACCTATTTAACTAGGGGCGCTGCAACAAACACCATCGTGTTTGTCTTGTCACTGCTTTCATTTGATATACAGCAAGGTTACTTTCGACCATTCATGACCTCAGTTCATATTAGGTCACGAGGTGACCTCTGAAGGTCAAACCACTGGCAGGAGGTCTTTACGTTCCACATAGCGGAAAAGGACGGCAATGTCCTATCAATTGTACTTACCAGACCTCAATAGCTCAATGACATAATAGTTATGCCCAGTTTGTTTAATCATTGCATATTTGAGTAAAAATAGCCGATCTTGACCTAATTACCTCTCGAGGTCAAACCATTGACCACACCAAAACATGAAATAATTTCTTACTAAATTCACACTTAGTGCACCAGATTTGCGCAGCGCCCATATTTTCTGAGTTAGAGGGGGCCATCGATAGCCCCGGTGGGGGAAGGTGGCGCCGGCCCCGGTTGGGCGCGGGTTAATCTACCACTAGTAAAGGTATACAGTTTCATCACTTGCAACGTTATACCTAACGCACTGCCATCAGGCTTCATCGCTGATGAAAGATACATTTTGAAGATACACCAAGCCAAAATGGTCATAAAGACCTCTGCATGGAACAGTTTCTAATACATTCGCAGCGGAGCACCGCGTGCATTTCAGATTCGCTCCTGTCCCTTGCCTTGACATTGAACCCACCCTTAGAACCCATTACCTGCTACCCATTTATTCACGGTGGCATGAATACAAATAATTCAAATGAAAGGAGGTCTGGTCGTTATTGTCCCTCTCCCGGAGAGATTTACGAGGGACAATTTCAATTCCCCGCCTTTTTGCTCGTATTTTCATCCAGCGTTCAGCCAGCATTGTGTTTTTGTGCACGGGTCTGACGTCTTCACTAAGGACGAGCTGACGGATTTGGCGGCATTTTACAAGCGGCGTCGGTAAACGACTCTTCCGCCCAGCATAAATTTGAGTCAGAGACAGGTGATCCTAAGTTAAATAGCTGCCCAGGTGAGCGGAGGCAGTAACGAGATCGAATGATTGCTTTTAGGGGTGCTGCCCTAACCTGAACACCGCGGGAGAGGTAGCCTAGCCACCCATCGGCCGCTGGTTGCTAAAGCGAACGATTGGCTTCAAGTGCTAGTAGATGTGGCGAGCTCATGAGAAACATTTACTTGCCGATTGTATGATGGTATAACGTGCACTCTCATTATATATTTTTTGGGGAATAGGTATTAATATTTTTGTCGCTTTGTTTTGTGCTTTTTCAATACGTGTTGTGCTATATCAATTTCACCCTCTTACCCTCAACATGGTTGTTTCATTTTTTGGAATAGGCACACTAAACAACTCGGCTGAAAATGCTTGGATTATTAGTATGTGGTGGCCTCTGATCCAATGATTTCTGTGTTTAAATGGGATGCAATTTGAAAGAATGAGAGCGCAAGAAGTTGAAAAATAAAGCAAAATAAAATTAAGTTTGATCTACGGCGTTGTTGGGTGTATTTGTGTTCCATCATATTATTTGTGGCCCACATTTGTCCTGTTCCTGTCTCTGATAAGGCCACAGTGGTGAAATATAAGCGATTAACGTATTCAAAATGAAGAACATAATCACGTTTGATATATTTTAACCCGCGCCCCACCGGAGGTCCGGTGCCACCTCCGCCCCACCTGGGCCATCGATAGCCCCTCCTCTAACTCCGAAAATATGGGGGTTAACGCAAATCTGCAAAGTGCATTAGAAAGCTCGCGTGAATTCAACATGAAATTACTTGCATATTTAAGGGCTCAGGTCAATGGTTTGACCTTCAGAGGTCAAGGTAGGTCAAGATCGGCTATTTTCACTCAAATATGCAGTGCTTAAGAAATGGGCAAAACTCTTACGCCATTAGAGCTATTGAGATTTGGTAAAGTACAATTGATATGAAAATGTCAGACCTTTTACCGCTATATGGAACGTAATGACCCCCCGCCAGTGGTTTGACCTCCAGAGGTCACCTTGTAACCTAGTAAGACCTAAGGTCACGAAAGGTCAGAGAGTGACCTTGCCGTATATAAAATGAAAGCCAGTGACGAGACATACACGATAGTGTTTGATTCATTGCTCTAGCTTAATTAGGTCAAAAGTTATTGTCAAAATACTGCTTTTTGACCCCTGGTGACCTTGGATGACCTCAAAGAGGTCAAAGGGCAAATATGGCCCCTGTGATCCGTGAATGGGTGTCCAAGAACGTTTTTCTTGTAGAAAGCCGACCATTTGTAATGGTTTTTGTGAATTTTAAATCATAAGACAGCTCTTCCCCATGCTTTTTCATGGGAGAGGTCAGCTTGTGACCTGACCTCAGGTCAATAAATCGAAAAATCCCGGATATACACCTTGTAGATCCTGGAGGGGTTATGAAGTGTAGGAAGTTTCAAATCGATCAATTTCGAAATGTAGCTCTTGTAGACCTCAAAGGTTGAAGTGAGGTGACCTTGGTTGACCTCGCCTGGTGACCTCACCTTGGGCGACCTGGGGTAATAAATTTCAGGGATGGTGGGAAAATGTTGGGGTGAGAGGTAGAGCTCTCAACCGTGGTGATGCGCCTCGTCGTTTTCTGCTATCCCGGAAAAAATATTAGGGGGGCCATCGATGGCCCCGGTGGGGCGAGGGTTAATGGCAAATATAGTTGATGATTCCCCTAACTTAGCAAAATAATTAACATACAATCCGGTCCGGCCCAGTTGTACTTCAAATTTTCTTTGCGCTTTGCTTCTGCATGGTTAGAGCAAGATAATGAATACATTTTAACCCACGGGTCCATTCCCCACCGGGAGCCATCATGGCCCCCCAACTCAAAAAGGCGTTAGCGCAAATCTGCAAAGTGCAATAAAAGCTCGCGTGAATTCAGTAAAAATTACTTGCATGTTTTAGTGCTCAAGTCAATGGTTTACCTAGAGGTCAAATTAGGTCAAGATCGGCTATTTTCACTCAAATATGCAATGATTAAGCAAACTGGGCATAACCTTATGTCATTAGAGCTATTAGGCGGTAAAGTACATTTGATAGCAAATTGCCAGTACTTTTCCGCTATGTGGAACGTAAAGACCTCCCGCCAGTGGTTTACCGTCAGAGGTCACCTCGTGACCTAATATGACCTGAGGTCACGAAAGGTCAAAAAGTAATCCGTATATCGAATGAAAGCCAGTGACAAGACAAACACGATGGTGTTTGTTTCATTGCTCTAGCTCAATTAGGTCAAAAGTCATTGTCAAAATACTGTTTTGACCTCTGGTGACCTGGATGACCTTGGAAAAGTCAAAGGGCAAATAGACCCTGGGATCCGTGAAAGGGTGTCAAAAACGTTGTTCTGAGCAGTCTAGTATTTGGAATCATTTTGTGGCTTTTATATCATGAAATAGCTTTCCCCATGCTTTTCCAATGGGAGAGGTCGCCTCGTGACCTGACCTCAGGGCACGAAATCGAAAAATCCCGGATATACACCTTGTAGACCCGGAGGGTCATGAAGTGTAAGGAAGTTTCAAATCGATCGACTTTGAAATGTAGCTCTTACAGAGCTCTAAAGGTGAAGTAGGTGACCTTGGTTGACCTCGTCTGGTGACCTGACCGGGTGACCCGGGTAAAAATTTCAGGGATGATGGGAAAATGATGCAGTGAGAGGTAGAGCCCTCAACCGCGGTGCTGCGCCTCGTCGTTTTCTGCTATCCCGGAAAAACTAGGGGGCCATCGATGGCCCCCGGTGGGGCGAGGAACTTCAGAAGAATCAATCCTAACCTAGAAGTATTTGCTTTCACCATAAACTAATATGGCTATAAATACATTTCATTCAATAAAAACAAAGATTCGTTTCAGACGGATTAAAATGCAACAGGTGTTGCATCTATCATCAAATTTACTCAGACCCCAGCGAACGTTTCCAGAGACAGAGGAGAATGACAGACGAGTTTGGACTACACCAATTTCAAATCAACGCACAAAAATCGATTTCACTACTTTGTCTCCTCCGCACCTTATCAGACGCATTTGGAGATACTCGTGCTGAGACCAATTTCTTCTAGACCCTTGGGCGATCTCTACCGTTTCTGATGAAGTGTCTCCCTCTCTGGAAGCCCGTATTGTAATCCTACCATTTATATGCTGTCTCCCGACCCTTTAATTCCCGTTCGAGAGCTGGCTCAATGATCTTGGGCTTGCGTATTAATTTACTAAAAACGCAGTAGGTAGTCGGGTCTATGAATGTGTCTGGCTGGTCAGACAGCCTCCCGCGTCGAAACGAAATCATTTCGCTGCTGGAGTGCTGATTGGAGGGCTTTCTCGGTCCGAGACTCTGATGGCCTTCGACCCTCCAATTGGCTGCTGCATCCGGGCACAAGAATAACTTTCGTACCAGCTTGTAGTTGAAAGGTAGCCTACGGTTATTAAAGCATTGCACAGAGGCTGCACTCGGGCTTGGAAACGCAGCTCAGTGGGCGACCAGCGTTTGGTTTGTCCTGGTGTGAATGCATCATATTGCTTCCAAACCCATACCGGAACAGTTCTTGCTATTTTCTACACTTCATTGATGTTGGGCCTCTGTCATAAAATCTAACGAGCGTTGTACTTATTTTCATGCCATCTCAGATACCACCCCCGCTTTGCAAGCATTTGTCTGGTTTCTGTTCCGCAGGTGAAGAGACCTGCCAGTACGTGCCATCAACCTTTGTATACATCACCGGTCTGACTAAGATGATATACACAGCCCATCTAATACACACCACCCCAGTATCGATTCCCGCCAGCCGTCCAAAACAATACCGCCTGACTGGGCGTGCTCGCGGTCATTAGCCACGTGTATCCCCCCGGCACCATACCCGCACGCAAGAGTTACCACCATCGCGGTCATCTGCACCGGAGTTCAACGCTCCACGTGCCATCGGCAGCCAGTGTAGCCGACGTCGGCGACCAGCCACGACCGAGGGATATCTACAATCCGCCATCTCTCTGCCTTACCTCTCTCATGGGCAACACTCTTTCGAGATGGAACTAGAATACAATCCTCTGTGTAAAAGTTGTGTT
Source organism: Lepas anatifera (assembly GCA_034440635.1). NCBI lineage: Eukaryota > Metazoa > Arthropoda > Thecostraca > Lepadidae > Lepas > Lepas anatifera. The sequence goes on along the minus strand of JAOTON010001583.1, from coordinate 419,637 downwards.
TGATGCTGAGTTACCTCTCTCGAGCTAGATTCAGACTGCAGTCGGGAAGAAGGGATGGAGGGTCGATGACCACGCAGTCATGCCCAGGGCAGGGTGGGGAAAGACACTGTCAACTCCTGTGGAGAAGTCAGGGGGACGCCATCGTCTTCTGCGGTAGCCCCGGAGATGCGATGGTGAAACGCTGTCATCCCTAAGGCCTCGAGGCAGCCGCGCGATGCCGGCAGAGGGCTTTCATCTCCACCATCCGCCGCCTTTTTGTGCTGGCGTGCCGCGATTTTTGAGCACGCTAATGTATTCAACAATGGTATCGTTGGCATCAGTGGAAGCGCCGGCTGGGTTGGCAGTGATGAAGTCACGATAGGCGGCAGAAATTGGCCGTAGATTGCGGTGAGATGACGCTGCCGCCCGCCTCGAGTCCCGCAGCCGCCACTGAGGGCTGAATGGTCGGGCAGCAGCTGCGGAGGAACACTGCCCTTCTGCAGTTTCTTTGTAGCGGTATGATCGGCGATGTAGATCACCTGACGCGCCGCCTGGTTTTCCGATTTCCGCGCAGCCATACCCCCTCGTTATTAACAGCTGTGTACAAGTTCTGAGCACGGACAGGCACTAGCTGAAATTTCTCACATAATGATTCAGGGTGCCGGCACGATTCTGCTTCAATAGTCGGCTTAAAATACTTTCTTCTTTAAAGAGACATTAAGAATAAAAAATCACTCTGAATTATAGAAGGAATGTTAGAAATATTAATTAGGTCTCTGCTGCTTTGGCAGTTTCCCTGAAACAAAATAAAGAAACTTTATCCAGCGATGTAGATGACGGAACTATTCAGGGGCATTTCAGTACTACCTCATTATATCGAATTCCTAGAAGACTCGAGCCATCTATTGAGCTCTGAAACGAAATCGATATACAAAAATATCTGTGATAAAACAGAGAAAGATATTGGACGGTCAATTTTAGGTTTAGGGGATGATATTATGAAAATGATTCTTCCCTGTACAGGCCAATTTTATCTGAAAAAAGTTAGTTGCCCCGCCCCAGAAGAAGATGTTGTTTTAGTATAACGAGGGAGAAAACAACTACGCCAAGCGCACAGAAGCAGAGTAGTAATCAAGATTTATCAACGGACTTACTACATAGGTCATACAATGTCGCCAACTAATTCCCTGTTAGAAGGAGTTGTTTTTGTGGATGTTAGATTCCTCCCCATTCAGGGAATTTGCAGGGCCTTTTACCCTGGTGGATCACTTGGAGTGAACACGCTAACCACTACATCACCACCTTACTACATTTGCCCTGATTCAGTTTTCCCGGCCTATATTTAAAGGGAATGTGGCACCTTCACAACGTGATTCTAACTGAGATAGCCAAGTTGTAAAGCAGGTCGGAAAACCCGGTACTCCATATTTCATTTGTCTTGGAACTCGATATTTCCGAAGAAAAAGCTAAAACCTACCTGACACCAGCCCCTCAGCTCCCCGTCGCCGGCGGATTTTGTGAGCTACTGGTGTGACGACATATGCTGATGGCACGATGAGCATCAGCCAATCGAAGCCCTTGAAGCGTTTCAAGTATGGTAGTGGTTGCCAGATCGTAGCATCATCCACAGGGTGATTTTATTTCTTTTTCTAGAGGAGTATTTTTAAAAACCAAATATTGAGCTTATTGTACATTTTCAGAGAAATCGTAAGTGGTTTCATTATTTTTGACTAAAAGTACGCCTAATAACACTAAAGTCAGGATTGGACCAAGGTGCCACATTCCCTTTAAGCCGGGTCAGCAGTGTGGGAGTGTAACGGGCCTCCTTTGTGCAACTGAATAGGCTAGGTACCAGACCGTGATCTAATACTATGGCAACATCGCCAATTCGTGCAGAATGGATACTATTCTCCGTTTTAGGGAAATACATCTAGGAGGAAGAAGATGCTTGATCCTCCGGTTTCTGATGTTTTCCCTGACAATGTTAGCAAGATCAAACTTTGTAAACCTCTGATTCAAATATAGTGCTGAACACCCTATAGTTAAGCCTATTTCTATGTCGAGTCAAATAAAATGAATCAAGCAAAGTAAAGCATGCAGTCTACCCGTGTGAAGTACTTACGTAGATCACTCATTTTGAAGTCATAATCGGACCATTGCATATTCCCTTGGCATTTCTTATGAAATCCTGACGAAACCTATTCTAACCACTGATCGGAGGAGCATAAGCTCAGGTCCTGAACGTGTTACATCAGCTACATAGGGCTTGCAACACCTTCATTATTTTTCTGACTGAGCCGACTCCAGCGCTCCCAGTGCGACTGCATTCAAGTCTCTGAGCTGGCTCGGGCGAGCCTGACGGCTAGGGAGAATAAACCTTACAGCAGGCGCGTCAGTTGGGGTTACACACGATACGTTACAGCAGGCCCTCAAATCAGTGCTGTCCCCCTGCCACTCAGGCGTCGACAGTTCAACTGGTGTCCGCTGGGGCAGGGTGGCGTCGCGTGGGCAGCTCGCCGCCCCCTATCACCGACGCCACACCTCACTCAGGCCACGGGTGTAGGTGGACGGGGCCTTGACACCCGACAGTGATGTAGGGAGCGGCGGCGTCGCCATGGCTCACCCCGCTGTTATTTGCTCGGCGCCCTTTCATTCCGTTCGGGCCGACGGGCGGCGAGTGCAGTGTCGTTTCGTTGAGACCGGCTGAGGCCGCCAGGTGACTGGACGGTGCTGCCATCTGGAACCAGCCAGCTCAACTGTGCCGCCAACAACAGCTCAGGCAGGCACTTTCACTGTTCTGGAGGTCTCTGAAAGAAACATTTGAGTGATGACTGCGAAAAACTCGAATGTGCCTGCCTGGAGCGGTGATAGAATATGAAGAGCAACACTTACTGATAAATTTACTTCACAAAATGAACATAAATACCATGTGCCTATATCGCCTGCTCTGACAGTTTTAAAACATTATGAGAGCTGATGCACCACCCACAGGTAGAGAAGGGATCACTAGTGGAGGACCAATGCTGGCAAATGGCTGCACCTTCAATCTCTGTTTATTTTCGTCGATTGATTGTGTTCCTGCCTATGTCCTGTTCCGGTGCGGGGACAAAAGCACGTGGGTCGAATGCGACCATGATTAGCAAAAACGTGGCGTGGAGGAGCCCGCGGTGCCCAGTGAGGTGTCCCTGATTGGAGACTATCCGATCTGCTGCGGTCAGGTGAGTCGGCTGTACACTCTTTTTGCATTGCAACGCAAAACAGACCGAAAGCTTCATAGAGCAACAGACAATGGAACAAATAGCATAAAAACCAACCGAATATACTCAGAGCGGGGGAGATAGAAATTGTCAAAAGTGTTCGTTTTTGTGATGTTCATAAATGCTGGGACACATGGTTACCTACTACGACCAAAATTATCTGGAATCCATTTTGTCAGTAGGGAACAATGTCTTTGCGTTATTGTGTGTATTGCATGATGAATCCTATCGCGAGACTTTCAATTAAGAACGGTGTGACGTGCTTCCGGATTTGTATTTATCTACCTTCTTTACAAGTGCAGCATACCTATCTTTCCCCATATGAACCAGAGAGCTGTGGAGAGTCCTTCAAGTACTGTATTTCAACATGTTTCACAATTTCTCTAGGACTTTATGATCTTTAACCCGCGCCCCACACGGGGGTCCGGTGCCACCTTCACCCCACCGGGGCCATCGATGGCCTCACCTCTAACTCAGAAAATATGGGGATAAGCGAAAATCTGCAAAGTGCAGAAGGAAGCTCACGTGAATTCAGTACGAAATTATTTCACATTTTAAGCGCTCAGGTCAATGGTTTGACCTTAAGAGTTCAAGTTAGGTCAGGATAGGCTATTTTCACTTAAATATGCAATGCTTAAGCAAACTGGGCATAACTCCTATGCCATTAGAGCTCACCACATTGTGACCTGGGGTAATAAAAAGTATTTGCCGACGTTGCCGAAATGAAAAGCGACTTTGCTGTATACCAAATGAAAGCCAGTGACGGGACATACACGATGATGCTTGATTCAATGCTCTAGCTGAATTAAGTCAAACGTTATTGTCAAAATACTTTTTTTGACCCTGGTGACCTTGGATGACCTCGGAGAGGTCACAGGGAAAATACGGCCTCTGGTATCCGTGAAAGGGTGTCCAAGAACGCTTTTCTTGTCAGGCTGAGCATTTGAAATCGCTTTTGTGACTTTTAGATCATAAGACAGCTTTTTCAATGGTAGACGTCACCTTGTGACCTGACATCAGTTCACAAAATCTAAAAATCCCAGATATGCACCATGTAGACCCTGGAAGGGTCATAAAGTGTAGGAAGTTTCAAATCCATCGACCAAGAAATGTAGCTCTTATAGAGCTCAGAAGCTGAAGTGAGATAACCTTGGTTGACCTCGCCTGATGACCAGACTTTGGGTGACCTGGGGTAAAAAATTCAGGGATGGAGGGTAAAGGATGGGGTGAGAGATAGAGCTCTCAACCGCGGTGCTGCGTCTCGACGTTTTTCTGCTATCTCGAAAAAACCTTAGGGGGCATCGATGGCTCCCCGTGGGGCGAGGGTTAAACCAGCTCTACTTGAGTATTTATTATTTCCCCTTGAATTTAACACGCGCCTTGACGGGGGGTGGTACCCGCCCCCCACCCTCGGGTTTTTCGGAGGTAGCAGAAAAACGGCGGCGCGTAGCGCCACCGTACTTGGCATACCTTTTCTCTCGTTATTTTTACAACTTCTGTGAAAATTTTAAAGTTAGGTCATCTCAAGTCAGGTCACTAGTACAGGTCGAGTGACCTGACCTAAAAAAGTTTAAGATAGCATAAGTCGGAGCAGGGTGAACTTATCCGATTGAAACTCATATCACAAAATGGACCCATCGAGTTCCCTAAAATTATTTCCCTTATTTTTATATCGGTGACCTAAGGTCAGGTACGAGGCATGACCTTTCCATTCGAAATGCATGGGAAAAATGTTGTTTACTGAATAACTCAGTAACGGATGGTGATAGAGCGTTTATTTTAGCTTCATTAGACTCGCCTTGTCTTTACGGTTCAAATGATATGCATTTTATATAATTTGACCTTGACCTGACCTCAGGTCAGGTCAAATCCTTGATTTGACCTAGCAAGGTCAAATTATATATCATTTGATTTGACTTGTTGCGAGGATTCATATAGTTCAAGTTGTTTTGCTCTATCGTTACTTTTTCAGATGTAATGGCCAAAAACCTTAATTTACATGTTATCCCTATGACGGCATGTTTTGACCTCTCGTGACCTTAACCTTCGCCCGGGTGGGGGTCGTTTAGACCCTCCCTCGGGTTTTTCCGAAGTGACCAAAAAACGGCGGTGCGCAGCGCCGCCAAACTTGGTCTAGCTGTTTCTTCATCATTTTTACATCTTTCCTGAAAATTTTGGCTCAAGGTCATATTAGGTCAGGTCACCAGGCCAGGTGAAATGACCTAACCTCAAAAAATACTTAGGACCACATAACTAAAAGAAGGGTTAATCGATAAAGTTGAAACTCATACCACATATTGGGCCCACCAGGAGCTACAACATTTGTTCCGGGATTTTTGATATTGGTGACCTAAGGTCATGTGCAGAGCATGACCTCCCCATTGTCAATACATGGGGAAAATCACGAAATGAGCTTTTCTCAGTAAGTATGGATGGAATCAACTTCAAACATCGGTTGCGGCTTGCTCTTAGCCCATTTCTGGAGCTGATGCCAAAAGTTTTGACTTGTGACCTATAAAAAGTCACCTTAGGTCAAATAAGCATTTTTTGGTGTTTTTCTCTATAAATTTTGAATAAAATAAGATAGAGCTTTTATTTTGTCACCAAAGTGTTTGTATAGTCACTGGAAGGCAAATGATATACATCATGACTATACCAGGTCAAGTTGGGTCAGACTGTTGACCTAGGTCAAGTCAAATTCTTAAATTTGACCTGGCATAGCAATATCATATATCATTCGATTCGTATTGACGAGAGGATTGCAATGGTGCATAAACTATGGCTGTATCTTGTTTGGTTTGGAAGCTATTAGCGAAAAAGTAAACGCCCTTATGCATGGGTGGCTATGGGCATTCACAAGAATATGCCCAATATCTAGTGACCTGTAGCTCCCTAGGCTTTGACCTGACACGAAAATGAATGCATTGTAATGAAAGCGCATCTCAAGAGCTTTCGAATGGTGTTCGAAAAATGTTTCTAGCTGTCATAGTTTTTGAGATATATGAGGTTTTCTTAGTACACCTCATATTAGCGATTTTGACCTATTTTGACCTCTGGTGACCTTGATATTGACCTGACAAGAAAAATGACCCAGGTATTTTCAATATCAATTTCGAAGAGCTTTCGATTGCCGTTTTGCGTTTTTTTCTAGCTCTCTTAGTTTTTGAGATCGTGGGGGGTCTTTTTTAGCCCCCCCACCAGGGCGAAGGTGGCTCGTACCCGCCACCGGGGCAAGGGTTAAATGTGACCTGAAAAAATGCTTCAAATATTTTCGATGGAGAAGTGGATGAGCTACCCAACACCGTTTACCGTTTTTTGCTACCTACCGTGGTTCTTGAGATCTTAGGGGGCGGGTACCCCCCGTCAAAGCGAAGGTGGCTCAGACCTCCGTCAATGCGCGTGTTAATTGGGGATGTCCCGATTTTAAGCGCGAGTAGAATACCAGTTTTTTAGCTAACTGCTCTCCTCATAGGCCAAAGCGCATACCTATAGTAAACCCTTAAAATGACGTGAATACCAACTTAAAGCTTCCTCTAAATCCTTGAATGCTCATATTCTACCCGCTACATGGCGTGATTGGCTTTGACTAGGCTGTTGCTTTAGTTGCTTATGTCGATCATGATTTAGAAGCATGAACACGCCAAGGCATGTCTTCCATCTATTCATTCAGCTTGTTAACTCAAATTGGCTCCATGATAACGACGTGCGAACGAAAGATGCGGTGCTTTCAATGTGTTCCTCTCATGCAACCACGAGGTGCTGCAGACTATTTATGGAATAACCTTATTACCCGCTGATAGACTCGACGGGACTGCATCCTGACAAGAAGACCATGATCAAGTTCATAACTTCAGATTGAATGTTCAGTAGCTTCAGCAAGCAGTTTTGGCCACAACTGGTCACAGCAAAAGAGTGAGAATGCTGTGTCATCTTTACGTTTGAAACGTTTGAGTACATCTAATGAGAAAGCATGATGTATTAACACCCGCCCTGGAGGAGGGCCTAGTAGGCCCCCTCAGATCTCGGAAACTAAGAGGTGTAGAAAAACGTAATTTTGGAGGTGGGTTGGGGCTATAATGATCTACATAATGACGAATTTTAATTGACCTAAGTTGATATCTTCAAGGTCAAACAAGGTCATAAAGGTCAAATATTGGCCATGCTTGGGACCGATTGGTAAATGCCGTGATTATATGGGATAATGGCGAGAATAAGCTAAAGACGGAGCAGGGTCATATAGAGAAGGTCTAAAAGAGCCTTCCTTACAATTTTGGGGCAAGGTCATCCAAGGTCATTGGTTTTAAAGGTCACAATATGGTATACTACTTATAATGTACACTTTGACTAACACAATAGCCACTGTTTGGCGGGAAATGAGGATTGACCTTTCCCAATGACCTTTTACCTTAACCTTTGACCTTGAATTTTGTATTGGGTTACCTTATCGATGACGTCATTGTATTATATTCGTCAGACCGGGTAACGCCATTTGACCGGAAGCACTGTGGCCAGTGACCTTGAAAGTTCAATATGACCTTGACCTGTGACCTTTGACCTTGACCTGGACCTTCACGTAGGTGACCTTGACATATAATCCCAGTTATATGACTTTTTGACTTCACCACTCGGGCTCCAATGCAAGCTAACTGGTCCGACCGCGCGATTACGGCGATCTCAAAATGCAGGTCTGACTTTGAAAGCCTATAAGTAAAAAAGTTTCGACAGATTTTCAAAAACTCTTCACCAATCGACGCGCTATTGATTTCTGTTAAATCTGGCAAAGTATCGTTTTTCGGCTACGAGCGGTTCTCCGGCCACCTTGGAAAAACAAGTGGGGGAGCCTCCGAGCCCCCTCTCCAGTGCGCGTGTTAACACCCGCACTGGAGAGGAGTCTGGCACTAACGCGCAATGGAGGGGCTTGGTAAGACCCCTAAGATCTAAAAAACTAGGAGACGTAGAAAACTGCTGCTTAGAGGGTGGGTGGGGATTATAATGATCTACATTATGGGCAATTTTATTGACCTAGGTCACTATCTTCAAGGTCAAACGAGGTCATAAAAGTCAAATATTAGCCTTGCTGGGGACCTATTGGGAAATGCCTTGATTATCCGGAAAGAAGATGGAATGGGCTAAAGGTGGACCTGATTCATAGGGAAAAGGTCACAAAGAATATTTCATACAATTTTAAGTCAAGGTTACTGACCTATGAGGTCACAATAAGGTATACTACCTATAATGTACACTATGACTAGCATTAAGAAACTGTTTGGCGGGAAATGAGGATTGACCGGTCCCAATGACCTATGGCCTTGACCCTTGACCTTGAATTTTGCATTGAGGTATCTTAAACTATGCCGTCATAGCATAATATACGTCAAACCAAGTAACGCCATTTTGCCGGAAGCACTGGGGCCAATGACCGTGGAAGTACTTATATGACCTTGGCCTGTGACCTTTGACCTTGACCTTGAACTTAATTTGAGGTGACCTTGACATGTCATCCCAGTTATATGGCGTGATAACGTCATCACTCGGTTTCCAATGCAAGTGAAATGGTCCGACCGCGCGATTAAGATGATCTCAAAATGCAGGTCTGACTTTAAAGGCTTATAAGTGAAAAAAAATTTGGCTGATTTTCAAAAATATTTCACAACTCGACGCGCCGTTAAATTCCCTCAAATTTGGTTGAGACCTGTTTTCCTGCTATGAGCGGTTCTTCAGTCACTTTGGAAAAATAGGTGGAGGGCTTCCGAGCCCCCCCCATTGCGCATGTTAAAGCAGGGGTCTAAAAACTTGCCGATCTACCTACGCCGTCGGCGACCCTATCATCTTTTGGTTGGCGACCCAGCAACCGTCTCAAACTCTGATTCCATCTGTTTTCCTATGATTTTAGCTTCCACCATCCGCTCCTGCTTCTAAATATGCTTACCCTCTCCACTGTCTCCACCCGTCATCGTAATACATACAGAGCCCATCAAAATCTATTGGATGAAGTCTGCCAGTTCCTTTGGCCAAGAATGGGCAGAATCTACTTCGACAAAGAGCCAAGTTAGCCCTCGTTTCCCGGCTTGTTTGGCGTTTCTGAAAGACAGCTTGGCTACAACGGGGCATCTTTGGCCGATTACATCTGGTATCATCACCGCCCTTAGTTGCTGCTAGTCTATGCTAGTTATGTTTCTTCTTACTACAATTTTTGGTTCCAATTTTATGAAAAACGACTGAAATGACCTGGTACTTTAGATGATGCCATCTCCCTGTACCGTATTTATGTACTATTTCTAAGTTCAAACTAGAATGTACTAGAATCTGTCACGAGTCGGTACCAAGTCGGTGATTTTCATTTTTTTCTACAGGCGACCAATGGGAGACCAGGTCGGCCGAAACCGCCGACTTGCAGTGGTCGGCTGGTCGCCGGTGGTCGCCCTGGTACATTTTCGGTGTCTGCGGCCTTCAGAACGAGCGCGGCGCGGGCTGCCGCTAATATTTTTGTATTCTTGTTGGGAGCAGTGAGCGCCGTTTTTGACGACTGGTGTTCAATTTGTTAACCCTATTTCCGTCAGGCTCCCGGCTACCCCTATTTCCGGCAGGGGGGCAATATCGGCCCCCCTAAGATCTCGTAATCTAACCGGCCGATTTTGAAAATTCAAAGTGCTATAGATTTCCCTGACGCTAAACTTTATTTTGAAAAAAGAAAATTTCAAAATTTTTATTTTTAAGGAGAAGGTCGTGCAAAATATACAATTTTTGTGTATTTTTTAGATTTTCCATAACCCTTGTCTCTGTTGTACGATTTTCACAAAACTAGTTCAGATTTACAAATAATTGACCCAAAATTGTCATATACTCGAGTTACGCAAAAATTCCAAATTCAATGGCAGTTCCAGGACCAGGACTATGAGGGGAAATATATACAACCTAAAAAGTTTTTGTTACGCGGATTAGAAGCCGTGATATACTGCTTGGCATCTTTGACACATAAATAAATGAAAAAAAGTGAAAAACTCATCAGGGGCGGATGCAGTAAGGTAAAACAGTGGGGTAAAATACATACCAACAATATGCGAGTGGTATGCATGAGTATATTAGTCCCTCGACTAGTTGAAATTTATTTCTGATAATTTTTACCCTCCCATGGCAGCTCTGGGAAAGAGGGTGACATAGGCGGATCAAGGACTCTCGTCGTGGGGGGCGGGTGGGGGTGATTGGAAACACATTTTTAATATACAACGATATTGAGTCGCGGCGGTGATACTGGCTGGGAATATGCATTTTGAAAATGTGTAGTGACTGGACACGCCTCTGGTAATCTAGAATTTGGTTATAACTATTTTGAATTTTCATATACCCAATTGTATTCGCCCTGGCACGGCTGTAAGCAGTCTTCTCACTTACTAACGTTTAGTCCTTCTTGATAACATTCCCCCCCATTTTGAACTGCTGTAACCGCCCCTGATGAATACAAATAGTGACAATTGTGAATGCACTATCATCTCACATAAAAATGATATAATAAAACCATATAACTGGTATCAGGATCAGCAGAGACGGCTTCCTTTTACAAAGAACCCATCGCATACGATAATACTTGGTTTGTGGATAGAACCTCCCCAAAAAACCCAGCCATAGCTCCGCCCCTGGTAAATATATAATATTGACAATTTCAGAAAACCTGCCTGTACTAGTTTTAGGAAAAGTCAGGAAGTTTCAAAGTTCTATCGCAAGCCGTTTCGGAGATATTCTTGAAAAACCTGAGGGGGGGCAATATTAGCCCCCCCTGCCGGAAATAGGGTTAAATCCAAGGGGCTAAATCAAGATGTGCGTTTATCATAGACAGTCCGTGCAATCTAGGTGGGTTTTGGAGTCTACTTGCAATGATGTTTCCTTGTTTTGCTTTATCGCGAAAAGTCTCAGAAGGAAAAAAACTTGAATACAAGTGGTGCATGTTTAAACCCTTTCCAACCACAATCACACTAAAATGTCATCGTAAACATTGTTGTATAGTCACACATTCCCAAGAGGTGGATTTCCTAAATGATTTTTGGGGTGCCTAATTATGAGACTATCCATAACAAGTATACTGTTTTTGATACCACCATGTTCTTGCCTTATACCAGTGTGCAAAGTACGACATTTTTGACGAGATCTCGTTGGTGTGAGTGCCCTTGGAGACAGGACCGACTGGTGCAAATTTTATCAACCTGGTGCGAACTTGCGAGGTTAGTGACACTTAAACTAAACAAATAATGGCTGAATGGCTATTTAGACACAGGAGGGGGCCTTATAAAAAATTCCTTAACTAACTGACTAATGATTGAGGTAGCATTGCATTGTAGGGGTAGGAATGGGTGCATTTTTTCCCTGGTATGTGCCAGATTAGTGCAAATTTTTGGAGGCTGGTGGTGCGAGAATTCTAGATGGCTGGTGCGACTCGTCTGGCATGCTGCCATACTTTGCAGACTGGGCCTTATAGCTGGACATATAACTGGGTGACCAAGTAGGCCTGTTATTTATAAATTTTAAAGTCCCTGAAATGAGAAATAGGAAAATTTTAAGGATGCTCTTAGTAGGCACAGAAAATAACTTGAGCTTTCATTTGGGGTGCCACAGCAGTGACGGGTGCAAGGGATCCCTGAACTCGAGTCCAGGACCCCTTAAGTTTGAAAGGATTAAGGGCGGCCTGAGGAAAAGGGTACCCCAAAATTGATTAAACCAGGTCTGTGAGGCAGAAAATACCTTGCTACTGCCCCCACCACTAGAATACAAATGATGGGGCTACAGATGGAGCTTTGAAGTTTAGAAGTTGTGAAAAATGGCATTAAAGGTACTGAAAACAGGTTTTGTTGTGCTAGGTTGGCTCACGTCATGTTCTGTATGGCCATGTGTCTTGGTCTGTATATATTATTATCTCAAGTGGCAATATAAATCAAATATTAAAAAACTTTTTTATTGTTTCACTAGGTATCTATTAATTTATTTTGTATATGACTAGGGTTTTATTTACACAGATGCACCAAGACATGTGAATGATCATAATAAACATGTTGAGCTTCAATATTTGAAGCAGGGTATAAAGTTTGATTTCCTGTTTCTGCTTCAAAGACAAATGTCCTCTAAAATTTTAAGAACAGAAATAAGCCAGGTAGAAAGAACAAAAGTTTGTTTCATGGCCTAAAATATTGTTCTGGAAAATGGTCTCATGCATTCCCATAATTGAGAATGGGTGTTCCCATCTATGGGTCAAACATTCCCATTTATGGCACTGTTACCATTTTTAAGTCACACCAACCACGGTTTCTCCCACTGATTGATGATGATAGCCACCCTTTTGGGTGAAGTGTGCCATTTTGGTTGACAGCATGCAATCTCAGAGGGCTGCCTGCCCCTTACTAAAATCCTAGATCCATCTCTGTGCATTGGTACCCCATAAGGGATATAAATGTGCATTCCTGCACAGCACAAATATGTGATAACCATTTCCAATTTGCCAGAAGACTCCACTGCAAGGACAATGGTCCAATCCAAGTCTGCCAAACATAGAATAAGCTGTGTCTTTTGCACAGATGGATGCACACTGGGTGATCAAGGTGTGTGTGTATGTTTTTAACTGACTGATTATATGCATCCAAGTTTCTGATAATATCTTGTATTTTTTGTCACAAGAAAGTTGAATCGTTTTGTTTTCTCTAGTATGGATGAAATATGGAAGCACTGCCACAGAGGTACAGCAGAAATATCACAGAGAGATTGTGTCCACCACAAAAGAACAGGTTGCTGAAATGCAAATTATTCTTCTCAGTACCCAATCCTGGTCCAAATAGGTCATCAGCAACTATTCTGGAAACTTTTTCAGTCCTGATTATTAATGCTAAAATGCATCAATTAAGAGCTTTGGAAATAGTTATCATGGGAATGATGTCATGGAAAGAAAACAAGGTTATTCCCAAGAGACAGCATTGCTATTGCTTTGAATAGAACCATGTTCAACAATGGAGTGAAAATCGGGCCTCATCTTAGCAATGGTTGATATTTTCCACTGCACTTCTGACGAAATGTTGCCAATGAATAATGTTTGAATTATTTATTTGAAATGTTACAGGAATTTATCTGATTTCTGACGCCTCAAGGTGAAGAATCACAAGTATTTCACGACGCATGTATGTACATGAAAACATTTTTCTCTAGTTAAATGAAACATCGGAACTGTTTCTGAGGCTCTTTTTAAGGTGCTGCAAACCCTTTTATTTGTCTCTAAGATAAGGCCTAACAATTTTTCACATGGATGGACACAAAATAAAACCATTATTGATGAGAGAACAACAATGTTGCATCAATCATGGTTGTATCTTGCTTGGTATAGAAGTGATGGGCGAAAATGTTAATGCCTGGGGACGCTCCCACGGAATTTTTACAGGGGAACGGACCCGGGCTTGTGCTGACCGGGGCAGGGGAATTGTGAGCATATTTGGTACCTGACAGCATTAATGACGAACCGAAAATTTTGGGGAGACCTCCCCCTGGTTGGCCAACAGGAGGATGCGTAGGTACCCCGTCCCACCGCTTTCGGCGCCCATTTAATTGCCCTTGTGTACGGGCAGTGTATTATCTTTGACCTCGATTGACCTCCAAACAGACTTAGCCTAAGATTAGTGGGCACTATCGACACGTATTCATGTCTGCGTAGTGCGTATAAATGACTGATCACTATCCAACATTGGCTCTTAGGTCCGACATATCACGCCCAATGCGAGCGTTCTTCCTATTATAACTTGAAGCTACGTGATAACATCCCCAATATTCAGTGTCCTGTTGCGCCCTAGCCTTTGAACCGATATGAAAATGGATGTTGCCTTTGTGAAAGAGCTGGTCCGGCTCTGTCGAATAGCGTTGAGAAAGTGGTTCCGATTATTTTGCGTACGGAGATAAGCAAGGTTTTATAGAGCACTGCATTTGATACATTTTGACGTATATGAATTATCCCCCTCTGGTGACCACAGTATTGACCTTCCGCAAAAATTCCGGGAGTAACGCCGACTGCATTTCCGACGACCTTTCGATCGCTTTTTCCGCTTCTATCTTTCTTTGTTTCCGAGATCGAGGGTGTCATTTTTAACCCCCTCCCACCAGAGGGGGGTCATAGGTGATTCATGCTGGTCATCGGGGCTAGGGTTAAGGGCCAGCATTAGGGTGTTTCATTGTTCCAAAATGCAATATTTTGACGCATATCGACGTTCCCCTCAAACCTCATCTGCTTACAAGCTTCGGTGCAAGATTTCCATGTATTGCGATAATATTTAGAGGTCGCGCACTTTTGCAGTTTTTTATCAAATGTATTCAAATGTACACATAAGCGTAGGAACGTCCAGAATATTGGGGAGGCCAAGGTGCATTTGGAAGTCATTTCTTTCCAGTCAACGCCATAGGGTTAAGGGTTAAGAATCAAGAATATTGGGGGGGGGCTATGGCCCCCCTGCCCCCTGTTCCTACGCCTATGAATGTACACATTTCCACACTGATACTGGCGCTGGTTTTCTTTTGCTTGGTTTTCTATTTCACATCTGAAATATTCTTAAAATTAAATAAAACATTTATTACTGCACAAGACTAGCCTGAGCATAAAACCCGACCGATTTCGGGAGCATCCCGCCCCCGTTTTCAAGGGAGATGAAGAAAACACTATGACATAAACCTAACTAAGCGAAAAACACGAAGACAGGGTAAACTTTGAAAGAACAATCTTAGCTATGAACATGACGAATCATTTTAGAATTATTAGCTCTAAACACGTGTTATTTTTCAATTCAATCTCTTGTTTGGCTGGCGTTTTAAGAGGTCCAAAAATCCAGAGAAGATGGTAACTTTGCCGATATTTATATCCATTTTGGTTCCGTGGTGGTTTGGATGTAAATTGCATCTTTTATTTCCCGCTGTTTTTGTCTTGAGTTGAAAGTTAAAGTCGTTGTGGTGTCCCATTTGATATAATGATCCTTTTCGAATGATTGTTTTGCTGTGGCCTCCGCTGCTCTCTCGTCAATTGACTCTCGCATTAGTTTTTGTCGAGATTTTCGGTGTTCGTCTTGTCGGACTTCCATCATCCTTTTGCTTTCTCAAATGTATATTTTTGGACAGTCATTACATTCCATCTTGTATACTGGGCCTGGTTTTTCCGGTTGTCTATCCTGTCCTTTGGTTTGACCAGTAATTGTTTGATCGTTTGATGTTCCTTAAAATATGTTCTTACGTTGAATTTAGAACATATGCGTCGAATCTGTTGCGATACTCCTACATATGCGAAGGATCATTATATCAAATGGGACGCCACAATGACTTTAACTTTCGACTCAAGACAAAAACAGTGGGAAAGGGAGATCGCCCTCATCAAGAGGTTCAACGGATTCGTCAAGGACGAGAAGCAGAAGCAGTACCTGCTCCGGGTGGTGGAACTCCATCGGAGGGCTCTACCCAAGCGCACCAAGAAAGAATGCGCCTCTTTCAAGTGTAATGGTTTTTGGTGATAAAAGTGCGCGACCTCTAAATGCCCTTTTATTTTGCTTTTAAGGGTGTCAATCGATTCAGTTTTACGTCTAGAGCTGGGGGAAAGTCGATATGACTTCGTTCCAAACAAACAAAATTTCACTATAGTGGGCTGAAACACCCTAGCCAGCATGTATAATTTTGTTGCTTTCAGATCATAACTTTGACTTTAATACTGAATTATAATCTCATGAAATCACTTAGGTAATGACTTGATTCTGGCTTAGGTTATCGATATCGAGAAACCCGATCTATATTTTATAGGTTTTTATATCTATATTTTATCGGAACCTTCCCCTTGCACTCGCCAGTGATTCCCTATAGCCATATTTATACCACTTTTAAGACCGATTTTGTAATACATGTAGTATTAGGTTCGGCGACCATCTAAGAAGCTTGGATTTTAGTCGGCGACCACAAGCTCACTTTTTAGACCCCTGTGTTAAAGATATTAAACAAAACGTCAAAAGACCACATCATAGGGATATGTTGTAGGAGGAGACATTTTGGGCATTCGGCGAAACATTATCGGGAAAATACCATCGTAAGCTACTTGATGCCAGACATTCCTCATACCAGCAAGAAAATAGTTCAGCCATCCAAAGTTTCCTAATTAATTTCTTGTTATAGATGGAACACTGAGTTTTGCACAGACGAAGTCCTTTACATTTTGATATTTGCTGCGGTGACTTCATTCGTAATTCATTTACAATACAGTGTTTTATTCTGAGTTTCATTCCTTCAAGACATCGACTGAAAGTTTTTTTCTACTGCTGGAACATAAGAGAAATGCTAATCTCGTCATATATATAACCTAGTCAAATTGTTACGGGCACTGGAGGCAGCCAGCGTGGCTGTAGCGCTGTCTTTAGTACTCCCTCTCATTGACGTATAAGTCAGCTGTTTCACGCCCCGGCCGACCGGCTGAAAGGCAGCTGGAGGCGTGCGCCTACGTGACCTAATGAGCGCATTAATACCCAGCATCCCGTTGGCACCTGACGGCTGACACTGCCGCCGCATCTGTAATGATGCTGGCGGCAGCTGGGCTGCTACACCAGCGCGTGAGAGAGGGGGGCATCAGGTCCGAGGACGGGAGAGAGGCATCAAGTCTGAGCAAGGGAGACGGGCAGTGCGCTAAACACGCAAGATAGGCAGTGCACTAAACATGCAAGATAGACAGTGCACTAAACACGCAAGATAAAACTAAAGGTAAACTAAAAAAACTAATGGCAAAATAAAAAACTAATGGTAAACTGGTAAACTAAACTAATGGTGCCAGTCTTGGTATCGCGCCTCGGGACATTGATGTTAACGGTGTCTCTCGCAAATGTCTGGAAAGACTGGCCCTCTGCGGGTCTCATCACGGAGCTTCTCCTTAACTCAAGCTTGGGGGCTTGCTTTACCTCTACTTTTCTGTCTGATAATACTTCTTCGTTCTACGCACCCTCTTTTTCATAATTCGAGCTCCGTGATGCAAGTAGCCAAATGTGTATTAGTCTCCGAGTATGGTGAGCTGTGCTGTGCGCGTTTCCGCTGCTGTCCTGAATGCCAGCCTCAGAAGCAGAGTGAGGGCTAACGTCATAGTGGGGCGATGTGACTCTCAAATATTTAAGATGAAATGATTGATGTTATTGCAAATATACTGCCCTTTGAGTGTGATGCCCAGTGGGGAAAAACGAAAAAAAGAATAAAGGCAGTGCACTAAACACGCAGGGGTACTAACACGCGAGATAGGCAGTATGCTAAACCCACGAGGTGGACAGAACACTCTACCCAGGAGATGGGCAGTACGCCAAACACGCGAGATGGGCAGTACGCTAAACCCACAAGATGGGCAGTACGCTAAACCCACAAGATGGGCTGTACGCTAAACCCAGGAGATGAGCGTACGCTAAACATGCGAGATGGGCAGTACGCCAGAACACAAGAGTTGAGTAGTTCGCAAAAACATCGCCTCGAATGGTCATTGCACTGGCAGAAGAGAGAGAGAGAGAGAGAGAGAGAGAGAGAGAGAGCGAGAGAGAGAGAGAGGACGCAAATGGTCTGCGAGGGTGTGTGGAGTTACAATTAGAAATATGATCCTATCTCTAATGATTTTGCTTTTCTCACTCACATTCCTCCTAGATGGTACACGCATAACGTTTTAGCGTCTAAAATGAACATCTTAGCATATCACCGTGATATCATTAATTTTCCTACAACAGCTTGCGCCTAAAAGTCGCGACGAGTATCAAAGAATGGCGTGTGACTCTAATTCCACACAATAATCCTTTATTTTGAAAATCCTGCAGGTGATACCACCAATACCAGAATTCATTCCCTTGATAAGCTAAAAGTCACCTTATGTTGTTGCATTTCTCATTTGGTAATATTCCTGGAACGGGGAGCACGCTTATCTTGGATTATGTGTTTTACAATGGTCAATCTGTACCAGGGGCGTAACAAATGTATTCTTCCAACAATAAAAAGTATTCTTATTATTTTTGTTTTATATTGTATTTATTTGTTCTTGCGGTTGGCTTACAGCAGTCAGGAATCCAACTCTCAGCTATCAGCAGTCACCAAATGTTCATGCCAATCATGACTCACGCATCCATCCTACTGAATATGGAAGGCCGAAGGCCAGTGGCCATCGTACGGTTAGCTTTGCCTGCCTTTGTGATACGCTCAAATAACAGACAGTGAAAGATCGGATCCAGACCAGCAAGCGAATTAATTACACCGATTAGCGTTGTTGGTGCACAAAAATGTGTGGAATGTTGCGCCCGTGTGTGGAGGGCAGACAGCTGGTGTCCGGTCAAGGAGGGTGATAGCGTGAGATCCTCTTTGAAGGAGGCTACCGAACAGTTAGTTTGAGGAGATAAGTGGACAAGTGACAAGCAGATGCGCGTGTGAGAAAATAGCTGACGGGAAGTCGGAGAGAGGAGGCCGCGAATTATAGACGTTTCGGTCTTTCTTTAGGCAAGAGTCGCGTTTGCTTGATTGGAGGATCCACTTAAGTGGACAAAAGCGATGATGATAGTGGACCTCACAATAATGGGCAATGTCAAGGGCGTTCACCTCATCCACTTACTTATCTCCTGATTGCCTTCTTGTGATAATGTTCAACAGCCACCGTTTGCTGTGCGTAACATTTAAGATATTTAAGCCGTACTGGATAGAATGTTGAGCCCAACTGTTCACGTTTTCTTACTTTCATTACGGCTCACATATTGCATATAGCCAGCGTGTCACATTCTGGACATGCTCTCCTCTCACACTGTAAGACATTTGCAAAGATAATGAAGAACTCTAGAATTTTTCACGGCATATATATATATATATATATATATATATATATATATATATATATATATATATATATATATATATATATATATATATATAGTTGTCAAAAAGGGGATGTGACCAAAACAATTCAAAAACACCCGATAAACCATCCCATTAGTTTTTCTGTGAAGTTTTTAATTGTTTTAGCTTTCAGCATTTTAAGCATTGGGGTCTAGACCATTGCATGACACATTTCTTTGCTTAATCTTCTTATAACAGTTTTTATGATTTTTTGGCGGAAGGTTATCAAATGGCCCCAATTAGCTCTGATATCGTCAGCGCTTTTTCTCTTTCAACAGAGTGGCTGCATAAAATCAGCATAACTGGTTTGCTTTCAGCTAATCGAATCTAAGTACTGGAATCACAGCGTAATTCAGTTATTTTATAACGCGGCTTATTTTCAACCTGTGGTGCATCAACAACTCTCTTGCGCCAGAGCGGTACAAGCAGAGCTATGCCAGAAGCTGTTGACGAAGAGAGGCGGCTTCTAGTCTGGAACTTTTTTCGGCCTCGGACTCTTATAGTAATCCATTTCGTATTATAAATGCATTTCCTGAGAAACTGTATCCCATGCACTAAAAGCTATTGGAGTCTGCCGCCAGGTCTCTTTAAACTGGGTATGGCAGGAGACTGGTAGTTTATTTCAACGGTGCGGCATTTCCGCAGACAGGTAGGATTGTTCGGACAAAAAACTAGAACTTCCTCCCAACAAAAGGAGATGACGACCGAGACGGCTGCACTTTCTCCTCCAGAGTAGAAAGGATAGTGCACCTGCATGTGTGCCTTCTCCCCAGTGGAGTAAACAGTTGTATTCTAGCCGTAAGCATATACCATCTATTGGAGAAGTGGCAAACACTGAGTGATCAACTAAACAATTATTATAACTTATCACCGCATAACTTATCGATGAAACCTGAAATGAGTTTTTTCCTGATACAAATTGTGTACTAGAAAACAAAAAAATTAGTTCAAAAGGAAAACAAATATATGCCTCTGCAACTTTTGCACTCTCTCCCCCTTTAGCCTCGAAAATTGTGCCTCCGGAGGCAGCCAAACCTCCCGCGCAAAAATCATGCATGCGCTCCTGCAAAAGAAGATCTAACCTAAGAGCCGCCTAATAAGAGCCGCCATGCCTTTTAAAGTCGAGCTCGCGGTGCCGGTGCTTAAGCAACAAAGCAATCTGGAGGCGGTGGTGTTGAAATCAGTCTCGGTCGCTCATGCAATTCTAGGTGCTCTGAATAGCCCGCGTCAGCCATCTCATGACTGCTATTGAGCTGAGGAAGTAGGGCTCATCCAGACCGAATTCAGGCTGCAGCAGTCGCGCGTCCCCTTGCAATTGCCTTTGCAGCTTTTATTGCTGGCTGAGTGCAAGCCGGGATAAGGGCTTGTCCTTTCTAACAAAGCATTCTGGCAGTTTGCAGTGAAGAGCTGGTTAAGGTAATGTAAAGGCTCATGGAGCACTTATGTCATATAAAAATCATGAAAGCAGGTTATAAGTACTATATTATTTTGATTACATACATCGATTCTTACATCAAATCAAGAAAATTAATGATAGTTTAACTTACAGTCGGCAGATTTGCCTGAGTGTTGCTTGAAAAGTCCGCACTGGCATTGAGTCGATTCGTGTAAAAGTTTGCGCAGATGAAGCAAGGGCCCAGTAAAGCTATTTCCACTCAAATGTAACACATTACAAAAGGAATATGCCTGCAAGATCGCCTCAAAAACTGAACAGATATTCAACAATGCTACTTATATGTGGTAAACAGGCTACTGTTATATGCCCAATATCATGATATTCGAGATGATGCAACTGAATTAGTTATACCGTTGATGATATCAAAAAAGCATCTAATGAATCCTTAGCTCAGTGGACACGCGTTAATGAATTGAGCGTTTTGTTCAGCACGACTTCAGCCATTCTCACGGATAAGATTAACAGGTTGAAACAAATAATAACCGATTTGAAAAGTGCCAAGTCATTATTTAAAAAAAATAAAATATTTTGAAGGTAATATCAATTTGTTTTTTAGATTTTAAACCCGAATTTAAAACAGTTAGATTTACAAATAGTGAAAATTTTAATAGAGTTACGCAAAAACAAAATAACATTAAGAAGACTAAAATATTAAAAGTGTCCGATAAACGAATACGGCATCTACAAAAAAAATAAAAAAAAAACAAAGTAAGGTAAAAAGGTAAATAACAACAAATAAGTCGATAGTGAAGTGAATATTAAATTACCAACGGAAGGAAGGATAACAGATGAACACATTTAAAAAAATAAGCGGCGGGATACCGAATAAATTTAAAATTAGGGACAAAAATGTAAATATTTTGAATTTCATATACCCAATTGTATTCGCCCGGCACGGCTGTAAGCAATCTTCTCACTTACTAACGTTTAGTCCTTCTGAAACATTCCCCATTGAACTGCTTAACCGCCCCTATGAATACAAATAGTGACAATTGTGAATGCACTATCATCTCACATAAATGATATAAAAAACCATATAACTGGTATCAGGATCAGCGAACGGCTTCCTTTACAAAAACCATCGCAACGATAATACTTGGTTTGGATAGAACCTCCCAAAACCCAGCCAAGCTCCGCCCCTGGTAAATATATAATCTGAAAATTTCAAAAACCTGCCTGTACTAGTTTTGGAAAAGTCAGAAGTTTCAAAGTTCTATCGCAAGCCGTTTCGGAGATATTCTCGAAACCTGAAGGGGGCATTTAGCCCCCTTGCGAAATAGGTTAGTTGCAGCGTTCTGATAAATCACCTGCTGCGGTGAACCTATGCATCGGCTGTCTGGAAGGCAGGGGACAACGGGTCAGACATCGTGACAAGCTTGTTCTTAAATAAAGCTGGGTACAATCAACTGTAGGCTGGGTGTGAACAATTTGTTTCTCTCCCCCTCCCAACCTGTGTACGTCGGTCTACACCGTTGTGCCATTCTTGCATGCATTTTCCTGTTTGACTTCCCCAGACTTTTTTCCTTTTAGGGACACTTTTATTTCGGAGAAAAACTTTGTAAACTCGACGTGTGCTAAATATACTTAACCTCTGTCTTAGCCGCACAATTTCCAGCGTTTAGATTCTCCTGTCATGTTGCAGTTCAGTTGACCACCAGTCATCACCTCCACCCCTCTCTGTCCTGACGCGCGGGCCTTGGCCAGTAATTTGGTTAGTCTAATGATGCATAATAACGCTCATTTACCAACACACACTGGCGGACGCACTTTTGTCGGTCGCGTAATAAGGGTAGAGCGGCAGGTTTTTGCGCGTGCTCGGGTGCCCGGCTGAGATGTGAGCTGTGGCGTTTCGGTGTGGTCGGTATGGCTCACGGCCTGGGTCAGTTCGGCCGGGACGGTGGGCGCTGGTAAAAAGGCCTGGCCAGCGTCCGCCTTCTCGCGCCGCTCTCCCACCCGCGGTAATTTCCTGCGCCTAAACACCCGTGCATATGGATGAGAGGCGGATAAATAATAGTCCGGCTTAAATATGATGGTTCATTACCGCGGCTGGGGCACGGTAAGCGGCGAGCCCCGTGGCTTCCGGGGCGGAGGGGAAGCCAGTGCGCCCTAACTACCGAAGGGGTACCGGTGCAGCGTTCCAGCAGGTTATAGAACCACCCCACCGTCCCGACTGGTCTTCACAATGCGGCTCCAATGGGCTATTGTTGACTTGTACTTCTAGGGCGAGGCACACCAAGGTGATTGTAGCGATGCAGATAAATTCGACACCATTTTGCTTTAAACACATCAGTCTATTCAGCAGACATTCAGACCTTCACTCGCACAAGAGCAAACAGCGGATATATTCGCAATTAGTGTACATGTGCATTTTTCTGATATTTTAAAAGAGCATATGGACATTTTTCCACTGAAGTGCTACACCAAAAGCAGCTGAAACCCATAAATCCATAAAAAGTCTCAAGTCAGCAAGCATTTCTTGTTCAATTAAACAAGAAGTTCGATCACCAAGTATTTTGATTTATATTTGCGATGAAATCCAGACACAACCAATCCACATTAAAATGTTCTCTGTCGTTCGATCTGAATTTAAACTACCGTGCAAGCCTACATTTGGACTCACACGATGTCTTAGCTGAAGCCCACCTGCAGAACATGCTAAATGAAATGCAAATAAGCGCAGCTTTCCCACCTTGACCCACGTGTGGCCCAGCCTTTGAAAGATCACTGGTGTTGACTCCCTTCACCTGCGTGCGGCCGCAGTTGCGGAGTCAGCAGCGCCGGTCGACCCGCGATCACGTATTCCACCGCGGCACAGTTTGTCTTGGGGGCGGTGCTGGCCACTGGGGCGGATTGTAAATCGGTTACAGGATGCGGCGGCACGTGCTGCCCGGCAGCTGCCGACACACAAGACGGATGGAGAACACACGCGGTGACCGGCCAGTGGACACCCGAGCTACCTCCTCACCCTGCTCCCTGGACAATTGAGAATGGGAACCAGGTAAGCAGATCCCTCCAACAGCTGCAATGTGTCCGGAACGATGGCTTCTATGTAGTTGTTGCATACCCTATGCTGCTAAGCCAGAGAGCCGCCATGGGCTTAGAAATAGTTTCCTACCGTGAAATTGCCACGTGTCGGGCACCGATATACTTCGCAAACGGAGAGAGTGCATAACCATGCTGTTCAATTCAGCACGGCAGTCTGGAACACCTGGAACAACAGCAGGCAGTGAAGAGGGCAAAGTTGATGACAACAGGCTGAAGAATAACATCCAGGTGCGTGCCACCGAGCTGGTGTTGTGCCATCACACGCACAGGAGGCGGCGAGGACATGAATAAAGATAGCCCTGACCACGCGGGGGTGTGGCGAGGAGCGATAGCCCGCACGAGTTTCGCTTTCAGCAGTGGCTCCGAAGTCTGTATCAGATATACTGACTATGATTGGTTGGTTGCCGCCTTTTTCAGTGCAGATCTCCTGGGTCCAATGGGTTAAGAAGCATAACTAAATATCGGGTAGGTAGCTTTTTAGAAGCACTTAAATATGAGTAGGAAGAGCATAGGAATCCCATTTTAACCATTCCTAAATGCTTTCTACATAAATATTTTAAATGGTCAGTAAATCTAAAACCTCAAACTCCACAAACACCATTTAATGGTAATAGGACATTTATAAATATGTTCATTGCATCACAGTTTCCGTCTAAATGATGAAGTGCAAAAACATAAATACCCCTTATATTAAAAACGAACGCAGCACTAAAAGCCACACAAAACACAGCAGCACACAAAGGCACAGTTCAGAAATACAAGTTTAAAGCTTTCCAGCCCAATGGCTAATCACCCCAAAATACATGCCACACAGCTCAAAAACCCACGTTCACCCGAACAAGGCGGACCAATGGGTTGCCTACCCGAGCTTCCTGCAGAGGTGTCTTTAAATTAATTCAGAGGCATTTCATGACAACGTCAATAGGACATATCATGTTGCCGGCCATTGGCGATAATCACGGAATGCACGATTTCACAACATTTCGATGAGGCAAATGGACAGTATTTCAAGTCATTTTAAGACTACTTTTACTACAAAAATATCAAAACAGCTACAAAAACAATAACTAAATGTCCCAAATCATCTTCGATGATATATATCAACCACAGCAACCTATTTAAACCGCATTATATCAATTCAAAATATCATTCTTTAAAACACCCTGTATTTTGTCATCTGTTTTCCCTGTTTCAACATCCTTGACATGCAAAATTGCAGGTCTAATTTTGATGGGGCATGCTCATTATTTTGTCTAAATTTAACAATAAACTGCAAAAACACCAAGGTAAACTTATATCGACTCGCTGAAGAAGGCGTATATTACACAATGCATCGAAAGCGCTCCGAACCCGAGTAAACAACTCCAAGTGAACTATTCCCTCACTTTCAAACAAATTATACTCCACTGAATCTGGCATTTAACACGCGATTGACGGGGTCTGAGCCACCTTCGCGTTGACGGGGGGGCGGTACCCGCCCCTAAGATCTCGAGAACCAGGTAGGTAGCGAAAACGGTAAACGGCATTGGGCTGCCCATCCACTTCTCCATCGAAAACATTTGAACCATTTTTTGTCAGGTCACATTTAAGGTCACGAGAGGTCAAAACATGCCCGTCATAGGGATAACATGTAAATTCAGTTTTTCGGCCATTAAATCTGAACAAGTAAAGATAGACAAAACGACTGAACTGTATGAATCCTCTTAGCAAGCCGAATCGAATGATATATAAGTTGACCTTGCTAGGTCAAATCAAGGATTGACCTGACCTGAGGTCATGTCAGGGTCAAATTATATAAAATGCATATCATTAGAACCGCAAAGCCCAGGCGAGTCTAATGCACTAAAATAAATGCTCTATCACCATCCGTTACTGAGTTATTCCGTAAAAACCATTTTCCCATGTATTTCCAATGGAGAGGTCATGCCTCGTACCTGACCTTAGGTCATCGATATCAAAAATACCGGAACATATTTTAGAGAACTCGGTGGGGCCATTATGTGATATGAGTTTCAATCGGATAAGTTAACGCTGCTCCGACGTATGCTATCTTAAACTTTTTGAGGTCGGGTCACTTGACCTGTAATGGTGACCTGACCTGAGATGACCTAACCTTAAAATTTTCACAGAAGTTGTAAAAATGATGAGGAAAAGGTATACCAAGTACGGCGGCGCGTAGCGCCGCCGTTTTACTATCTCCGAAAAACCCGAGGGGGGTACCCGCCCCCGTCAATGCGCGTGTTAACATACCTC
This sequence comes from Lepas anatifera, assembly GCA_034440635.1. Taxonomy (NCBI): domain Eukaryota; kingdom Metazoa; phylum Arthropoda; class Thecostraca; family Lepadidae; genus Lepas; species Lepas anatifera. The sequence goes on along the minus strand of JAOTON010001583.1, from coordinate 393,765 downwards.
AATGGGTGATTGCATGCAAACCAATTCTAGAAGAAAAAAATGCTGCTTTTGTGTCACCCGTTTTGTCTGGAGTTTCTCGTCAGTTGGGTTTATTCTTTAAAAAAAAACAGGGTATGTTAAAGGAGAAAATGCATTTAGAAATCTGTCTTAACACGCGCATTGACGGGGCCCACGATTGACGGGGGCGGGAACCCGCCCCCCTAAGATCTCGAGAACCACGGTAGGTAGCGAAAAACGGTAAACGGCGTTGGGCTGCCCATCCACTTCTCCATCGAAAACATTTGAACCATTTTTTGTCAAGTCACATTTAAGGTCACGAGAGGTCAAAACATGTCTGTCATAAGGATAACATGTAAATTCAGTTTTTCGGCCATTACATCTGAACACGTAGAGATAGAGCAAAACGACTTGGACCATATGAATCCTCTTAGCAAGCCAAATCGAAGGATATATAATTTGACCTTACTAGGTCAAATCAAGGATTTTACCTGACCTTAGGTCAGGTCAGGGTCAAATTATATAAAATGCATATCATTAGAACTACAAAGCCCAGGCGAGTCTAATGCAGCTAAAATAAATGTTCTATCGCCATCCGTTACTGAGTTATTCCGTAAAAAAACATTTTTCCCATGTATTTCCAATGGAGAGGTCATGCCTCGTACCTGACCTTAGGTCATCGATATAAGAAATACCGGAATATATTTTAGAGAACTCGGTGGGGCCATTATGTGATATAAGTTTCAATCGGATAAGTTCATCCTGCTCCGACTTATGCTATCCTAAACTTTTTTGAGGTCGGGTCACTTGACCTGTACTGGTGAACTGACCTGAGATGACCTAACCTTGAAATTTTCACAGAAGTTGTAAAAATGATGAGGGAAAAGGGATACCAAGTACGGCGGCGCTACGCGCCGCCGTTTTTCTACTATCTCCGAAAAACCCGAGGGGGCGGGTACCCGCCCCCCGTCAATGCGCGTGTTAATCCTGGTTTGTTCCAGGATTCGTCATAAAAGTATTTCAATGGATATGAATCCAACATATTTTACCGAAAACTCTTCAGTCCTGCTTGTTTGCATCTCTACCGAGAGCACAATCTGCCAGCCCTGATTCTGACCCGGACAACACTGGCTACCAAGCACGCCGTGACGGGACAACCCGCACCTCTGCAAGCCCGTGACAGCCGGGCAGGCGCCACGCTGGCGTCAGGCGCTTCAGCAGTGACGGCCGCGGCACATCGCTAATGCTGTCCACCTCGTAATCACGGCCAGCCAGCGCCGCCGTTGCCGCCGAGGGCTCTAATCTTCACGTCCCGTGCTCAGACCGGCGGACAGCCAGAGAGCAGGGCGCGTCGGTCAGTGCCGAGACCAGGCCTGGAATTACGCCGCTCCAGGCGCCGCGCTGGGTCAGACCGGCCCCTGACGGCCGCTCCCGTCACTCCAGGCTTCAGCCGTCTCTATCCAGTCCCGGACGGAGAGGTCTGGGTATTCTGTAGTGTTCTGGGTGTGGGCTGTAGTGCCGAGAATACCAAGTTGCGTCGGAGCCTGTGTTTTGGCCTCTTTATCTGTCGCGTCCGGGGGACGCTTTGACGGCCGATCTCGCTTCTGATGGCTTAAGTGGACTACCAGATAGCTGATGATACGGATGGAAGCACTAGGAGCGATCTGGACGGCTCACACGTCCGTTTTCTATACCTATGACAACCATTTTGAAGAAGAAATACAATCCACGGGCAGAGGCTTTGTCATGCAGGTAAACTGCTATATTTGAAAGTATTGGATAAATTTGCTGCTAATATCTTACTGCTCGTATTGTAGCCTGCCAATTGTATACAAATAGTGAATGGTAACCTAATCTGTGGACAAGTGCAGAAGTTTAGGAAATAAACTAGCTCCTTACAAATGCAAAGGTGCATGTGAATACTTTTCATCAAAAGCATAAACGGGATCAAGCTGTAGTGTTCATGTTACTAAGAAAAGCACGGTGCAAACGCTCAATTCTACAAATTCACACTACAAAGTGTGTCGATATCCTGGCAAATACAGACGCATATGTCTGATTTTTATCTTCATAGTAATGTGAAACAAATTTCCATGGCTCTATGCTGTTTGCTGAGTTAATTTGTATATATCGTACTACCCTTGCTCCCTCGGACCTCCGCAGGGTGTGGCCACACAACTGGAGCGCACCATTTCGGCTGGGTCGTTGGCTGAGACGCCGTGTTCCGTGCACTAGGGAGGCCCGGCTGCTGACCCCGCCTTTTCACCGACGTGCTCCAACTACAACACACATGACCTCCGGGCTGCGTGCACGTCAGCTTCAGGGGTGCAGACACGCCAACCGGCTAAAAACGTGCCCCGCCATCGCTCTCTAGATGGTAGGCTAGATGCAGGTAATGGCGCCGCACATTTTATTAGGCTCGTGCCGCATGCCATGACCGGATCTGAGCGGTAGCCGCCGGCCAGCATAGATGAGAGGTTCACTTGCACCGTGTGCACCCAGTTGTTGAGCTGTGCCACGGGCCGGTATAAAACGGAAACCGCAGTAGTTACCATTTCGACTGAGCGCGTCTACAATGGGAAGTGTCTGAAAGGCGCAGTGAGCGGGCAGCCGAGATCACGCGCTGTTCCCGTCGATCACCATCAAACGACACCAAAGGTCGCTCTCGCAACCCAGCTGGCGAGTCTTGCTCTCGCTCTCAATCGCTGCAGCTCTAATTAACAACCCAACAAAGCACCACGAATACTCGGCCGGCAATGTTCCCGCACACAACACGGCGTAACGCGCGGCTCGGGAGTGAGTGATAGGCGGGGGTGCGTGCAACCTTTGGCCGTCGGCCTGTTTACAAGTGCTGCTCTGGTGCGGCTTGAAAGGGAGCAGTTCCCGTATACATTGATGGCTGTTCTTTATGGGAGGCAATAAAAGCAAACCTTGGCAAGTTGCGTGTGGATTGAAACACTGCTTTTCACGTGGCTTGGTCTGACCTTCGATGCCTGAGATCTGCAGATCCGGCGCACGACAGCTTGTAGTTTGTTTATAGTACCTTGCCGCTTGAGTAGTCTCAAAGCTTGGAATAGAAGCTATGTATCTTTATTTATGTGTCATGCCTCAAAGACATGAGTCTGGCTCGTGGAGGACGCATATGAAGTGTCTATAAAGAATACTATGGAGCAAGAGAAAAATATGAATTTCTCTACTCTAAGGATATGTATGTAAGACCTATCATATCCATTTATCCAAGGCTGGAAATCTATGTTGATCCAGTGAAGAGGGGGACCTGGATAGGGTAACGCTGGCACGGTAATACAAGCCCTATACAAAGCCTATGGGAGACGAAAATCCAAGGCGGTTCTGACCCCCCCAACCTCAGGTCTCCACCCACGCATCTATATATCTATCCGTCTATCTGTCTTGATATATATATATATATATATATATATATATATATATATATATATATATATATATATATATAATAAGTATATCAGAGAATGATTAGACAAAATACCAGATTCAACTAAAAAGACATTTCATCAGATTCAAAAACTTGACCGGAAAATCTCAAAAGCCCAATGTTCAGCACTGTTCAACGAGATCTACCTAAAAGAATATATAATATATATATATATATATATATATATATATATATATATATATATAATAAGTATATCAGAGAATGATTAGACAAAATACCAGATTCAACTAAAAAGACATTTCCTCAGATTCAAAAACTTGACCGGAAAATCTCAAAAGCCCAATGTTCAGCACTGTTCAACGAGATCTACCTAAAAGAATATATGAATATAATATATATATATATATATAAATATATATGTGTGTGTGTGTGTGTGTGTGTGTGTGTGTGTGTGTGTGTGTGTGTGTGTGTGTGTGCATATATACACATGTGCAATGTAAATGACTTTTCAGGAAATCTGGCTTCTATGATTTTGTATCTTAAAATCATCAGAGAAGAGGGCAGAATAACGGGGCATTTTACATGCATATCTTCCATGAACCCACAAGTCTTATGCTGCCCGAGGTAGGGATAATTCTGGAACAAGAGTCAAGTGTGAGGAAAGTAAAGCACAGCAGCTTTGAGCTACGTGGTTTTCCATCACTTTTAAATAATTGTTTTGTGGAGTCCACGGCAAGCCTCTTTCTTCCCCCCGCTCCGAAAAAAGGTTAAACTTATTATGACTTATGCAGGGGATGAAGAAAGCTTTCATTCCGAGAAAGTGCTTACTTCTGTTCCACTTTGGTGCATGGTCTTCAAGTTACGATATAACTACATCCAGTATTCTGTGGCATGTTTGGAACGAGTAGCTGCTTGGATTCAATGAAAATAAACGAAAAATCAAAGAAAATGTCCATCTCTAATATTTTAAGCCATCCAGAATATAGTTTTGTGTGCAAACTAAAGGTAAGCAAATTCAATAGTGTTGGGCACTCGCACCACCTTGGTCAAACTAAGAAACGGTCATGAGTTCATATGACTCGAAATTTTCCAAAATACAGAACAAGGTATAGACACGATCTTCGGTCTGTTTGGTGTAAAGCATTTATGCTATTGCATGTTTTGGTGGATTTAAACCAAGTTGAAAAATTGGCAGCCTCATTCCTTGTCCCAGATAACTCAGCATGAAAAAATGTATAACAAACTCAAGGAATCAAGGGTTAATATTTAAAAGTTTGGTCCATGTGTCGTGGAATCGAGTGAGCGTGCCTGAAGCCTGGCTACACTGGTACCAGTTTGTTATTGGGCCCCCAACAGGCACACTGCCCAATTACAAGGAGTATTGGCGTGGGTGTTTAAGGATCCTCTCCACCGGGTCAGATCGACACGGAAGGCGGTTTCCCGCCGTGGTGAACCAACGTTATCCCATGCTATCCGATCCGAAGACTCAACGAAGCCACAGGCCACCCCGGCCCCATTTTCACCATTGTGATGTTGATTGGAGACAGATATCAATATCTCATACTCCATAGCTGACTTATTGCCTCATCTAGGGGCTGGCTTTCGATTTTTCAAATTCATAAAATTCTAGGCCTTATTTTGTGCATACGTTCTTAGGCCTCTCGTGTGTTTAGTAAACTGCACTTATCTCAGCACGTCACAAGCAAAAAACAAGTAAACCGCACCAGAGTGTTTGGATCAGATGATGCCGACACACGTTTCGATAGTTCAGATTAACGACTGCAGCTAGCCATGCCACGTGACAATCCACCAGCTCTGGCCCTACTGGGCATCTGGGTGGCATTACAAGAGACCTCATCTAACTCAGCAGGAGTCAAAACAGTGTAGTTTCTCTAAATTAGAATGTCTGTTAGAGGCTCGTTGGTAGCAGTTTACGCAGCACTTGTATGCCCAGTAACGGGCCATTCCGTAGCCGAAACAAACAGGGCGGCCGCGCTATCGCTTCCACCGCCCCATTGGCTCACGCCGGCTCCATGGCCCTTTGTCTCAGTAATGACTTCTAACATCAACCAGTATCGTAAACCATGAGCCCAGCCTATCTAACCTCACAGCGTGCATTGTGGTTAACCCAATCTGCATTGTGGGAGTGGACACATTTTCTCACACCCGTCAGCCTCCGCACTGTGCGTGGACTACCCGCGGTGTATCTATTGTGTACCACGTCTGCTGCATTGTTTAACAGGGCAGCACGGCGTGCTGGAAGTTACCTGGTGGGTGTGGAAAGCTCAAGGTGTAAAAGTATGCCACAGAGCGTTCATGTTCTGGTATTTCGACGCCAAAGTTTGGAAATGGGGCTAGCTGCCGTTTTTTGGTGTTCATTGGTAATATCACATGCCGATGTAAAAATGATTTCCGAATAGGGATTTCGCGAAATCACGACCAGCCAGGAGTTCGCGAAATCCAGGAGTTCGCGAACTCCCGATTCACTCTAACACCATATATATATATATATATATATATATATATATATATATATATATATATATATATATATATATATATATATATATATATGTAATCGACATCCGGAGGATAGTAGGCAGCTATGCATTGAACACTTCGCTCCCATCATTTCACTGAATGGAAAGCAAGCTGGTTTTACATTGCTGCAAACGGAGAGGTACCAACTGCAGAGCGGGTTGCAGGCTTTAGAAGCGTGGGCTATGTAGGCCGGCCCCCTTTTCTCGGCTGCACCTCTGTCACTAATCTGCTTCTAGACAGCGCTGAAATGAATCAGCAAGCTGAGGATATATCTGCGTAGTCCTGTAGGGCTTAAGGCGACAGATGATTATTTTTCGTGCGGGTAAACTTTTAACGTCATGTTTATCTTCAGCATATTGCGTATCTGTATTACAACATATTTTGCACCCCAGGATATTATGTTTTATCAGGGCCACCCTTGAGGAATCCCCTTTTCTTCAACTGTTCATCTCGGTGTTGTCCCATGAATGCCGTTACTGACCTCAGTCAGAGTCATACAGCCCATGAGCCTAGACCCCCAGTCAGGGTCGTAGTGGATGGAGCCGTTACTGACCTCAGTCAGGGTCATGTAGCCGATGGAGCCGTTACTGACCTCAGTCAGAGTCATGTAGCCGATGGAGTCATTACTGACATTAGTCAGAGTCATGTAGCCGATGAAGCCGTTAGCGACCTCAGTCAGAGTCTTGTAGCCGATGGAGACGTTACTGACCTCAGTCAGGGTCCTGTAGCCGATGAAACCGTTACTGACCTCAGCTAGGGTCCTGTAGCCGATGGAGCCGTTACGACCTCAGCTAGGGTCCTGTAGCCGATGGAGACGTTACGACCTCAGTCAGGGTGCTGTAGCCGATGGAGCCGTACGAACTCAGTCAGAGTCATGTAGCCGATGGAGCCGTTACTGACCTCAGTCAGAGTCATGTAGCCGATGGAGCCGTTACTGACCTCAGTCAGAGTCATGTAGCCGATGGAGCCGTTACGACCCAGCCAGGGTGCTGTAGCCGATGGAGCCGTTACTGACCTCAGTCAGAGTCTACAGCCCATGAAGCCGTTACGACCTCCCTCAGTCAGGGTCCTGTAGTGGATGGAGCCGTTACTGACCTCAGTCAGGGTCATGTAGCCGATGGAGCCGTTACTGACCTCAGTCAGAGTCATGTAGCCGATGGAGTCATTACTGACATTAGTCAGAGTCATGTAGCCGATGAAGCCGTTAGCGACCTCAGTCAGAGTCTTGTAGCCGATGGAGACGTTACTGACCTCAGTCAGGGTCCTGTAGCCGATGAAACCGTTACTGACCTCAGCTAGGGTCCTGTAGCCGATGGAGCCGTTACTGACCTCAGCTAGGGTCCTGTAGCCGATGGAGACGTTACTGACCTCAGTCAGGGTGCTGTAGCCGATGGAGCCGTTACTGAACTCAGTCAGAGTCATGTAGCCGATGGAGCCGTTACTGACCTCAGTCAGAGTCATGTAGCCGATGGAGCCGTTACTGACCTCAGTCAGAGTCATGTAGCCGATGGAGCCGTTACTGACCTCAGCTAGGGTCTGTAGCCGATGGAGCCGTTACTGACCTCAGTCAGAGTCATGTAGCCGATGGAGCCGTTACTGAACTCAGTCAGGGTCTGTAGCTGACGGAGTCGATAACCTGGCCTGCTGTCTACTGTCTGTGCCTTTTCTAGTTAGCGTACTATTATTTCGGTTAAAAGCTATTATAGTTAAAACCTATCAATTTGACCTAGAATTTAAGTGTAACGAAAGCATTACGAAGAATGGGGAATAAAAAACACATACCTCTTTAACGGGATAAACCGGGAAGATAGAAATAGTTTGAACAGTGCACCTACCGCTCAGCGCATGACATTCCGCCCTGCACCCATTCTCAGTAGCCTGCCTGCGTATTCAGGCATGACATTTCGCTGTTTCAGCGGCACTAAGGTCAGCCACAGCACCTACGACCTTAACGTGGCCCCTTGCCCAGTCATTCACTGTTTTGCATCAGCCCCAGCTTGTGCTCCGGGAGCTGTGATGGCGTTTCTAAGCCTGCTGCTGCTGCTGTTGGTGTGTGCTGACGCCTGGCACACAACTGTCGCTGTTGCATCACTCAAAAACGTTCCGAGGTGTCATCGCCAGCCGTGCCTTGAGCTGCTTGGACGACGATGTAAGCAAATCGGAAACGCCAACGTGTGCGTACAGGACCCAGCGCCTTCCTGCGCCGCCACCTCGTGCCCGAAGGGGAAGCACTGCGTGCTCGTCGGAATCTGCGTCGAAGGCAGGAAGCCGTGTTTGGTCCGGCCTGTTTGCGTGAAAGAAAATTCTTGTCCAGGCTGTCAGCCCCCGCACGAGTTTTGCGAGGTAGGAGAGGCGGGATCGAGCCTATCATGCAGACGGGTGGTGGAAGCTGACTGCGATAATCTGCCCTGTCCCCGCGGACAGGTTTGTCGGCTTGAGAATGTACTGTGCAAACGTGCGCCCTGTCCGCCCATACCACGATGCATCAGCAAGAAGACCTCCCAGGGGTAGTGCTGCAAGAACCGAAACCACCACTGGTTGTGCAATGTGCTGTTTGGTTCTGAAATATATTTGGGTATTGTGTAAGGATTTGGCCAGGATTTGATTCCCTTCTACCCTCATGAGTATACCCTTCACATTATTTTGTTTATGTTTTGCATCTCTTAGATCGCGATATTCTTGAAAATTATGTCGTCAGAAACAACGAAGCATAAGTGGCCCATAGCGAGCTCACCTTCGAAGAGCCCTGCTTGTATCTCCCTACGCCAAAGTTGCGCCTGCAACTGAAATACTAAGACTTGACTATTCAGCCTTTCTGATAATGGCCCCTGTATGCTAAGGCCAGATGTTATTAAACTAATTCCAAACGCACCGGAGCATCTGTTTAGATTCTTTAAAAAGAAATGTAAAAGCTCCTCCAAAACAGAAATACCAAATTGGAAGCTGACAAGGGAAGAAATGAAGGACAGAGGTAAAAAGGCAAGCGGCACGGTGCACTAATTCAGAAATAATATAGAAGCTGGATATTGATGCAAAATCGAAGTTTACAATCCACTTTTACACTTCAACAAAATTCCAGAGGCTCGATGATGCATCCAACGCATTAACTACACCATATTAGTATCAGCATTGCTGACAAGTTCAGGTCACTCACCCCTGGCGACGTCTGACATTTCCCCGCGTCAATCTTGCAGGCAGACACGTCAATCATAGTGCCTAAAACCGCTGTGTGGGTCCCTGTTGAGTCATTTACTGTTCTGCACCAGCACCAGCTTGTGCTCCGGAGACTGTGATGATGCTGTCGGGCCTGCTGCTGCTGCTGCTGTGTGCTGACGCCTGGTACTCAGTTACGACAGCTACACCACCCACCCTCACCCAAAGAAGTAGTCCTTCTGCCCCATTCAACCAGAGGTGTCATCGCCAGCTCTGCTATGGGCTTCCCGGGCAGCGGTGCAAGCAGAGTGGAAATGTAAACGTGTGCGTCCAGGACCCGGCTCCCACCTGCGCCGCCACCTCCTGCCTGACGGGGAAGAAGTGCGTGCTCTTCGGAGACTGCGCCGGGGGCAGGAAGCCGTGCTTCGTCTGGCCTGAGTGTGTGGACAAAAGCCCCTGTGGACTCTGTATCCCTCCTGGTGAGTTTTGCGAGCAGTCAGCAAAGGGACCAAGCGTCTGCAGGCTGGTGGTCGAGCCGGACTGCAAAAACCTGCCCTGTCCTCCAGGCCAGGTCTGTGAGCTGCAAGTCGTCAATTGCTTCCGTGCACCTTGTCCCCCTATTCCGACATGTGTTAGTAAGAAGGTGTTGCGGGGATGAAGCAGCAAGAGTCCAGATCATGTTTGGTTATTTTCTACCATTGGTGGTGTTTTCCATCATTTGGGAACAATCTTGGGCGCTTTGGAGGGATTTGGCCAGAAAATTGGATGCAACTGGCCGCTTCTACATGACTGATATGGATCTGACAATGGGATTGAGTGCAGGCAGCAGTACCAATTTCTGCAATTGTTTTGAAGTACCAGTCGTATTTGCTATGGCTCATGTTTGGTGTAGGTGTTGGTGTATGATCTGTCCACTGAGAATCAGAAAGTCAATAAATCTGCACATTGGGGCTAATTAGCTTATTGGGAACATCTGGACAAGTGGATGCCGTTATGCTACAGTTGTACCTGACATTGAATACAGAAGGATCAAATATAAATTTACTTGCACACTGGACCATTTTCTACCAAGTACGCATTATCTTAGAATATAGTCCATCTCGCCGTAAAGCTGCGACACATTTTCTTCCGTGCTTTATGCAAGACTGTTACCACGAATCCATAAAGTTTCATAGACATATAGCTAGGGATGAGAAATGAGATAAACGCTTACCAGAAAAGCAAGATGTAATTCTCAAATATTTATATTACAATAAGGTTATCTTCTATTGTGTGAGATCTAAGAAACCAAGAGACGTAGAAAAACACCCATTTGGGGATGTCTGGAGGCTATAAAAAGTACATGATAGCAGACTTTCACTGATCTAGGTTAATATATGCAAGGTCAAACCAGGTCATAAATGTCAAATATTGACTGTGCTGGGGAGCTATTGGAAAATCCCGTGATTATGTGGAAAACACTGGAAATACAATAAAAGCGGATCCGGGTCATAAAGGAAGGTCTAAGGAATAGTTAATTAAATTTTAAAGTCAAGGTCATCCAAGGTCATTGACCTATGACGTTACAATATTCCATATTCCCTATTATGTACACCATAACACGCATTACAGCACCCGTTGGGCGGGAAATGAGGATTGACGTTGACTAATGACCTTTACTTTTACTTTTGACCTTGAAATTTACACCGTTACCTTAACTCGCGCCCCACCGGGGGTGCGGCGCCACCTTCGCCCACAGGGGGCATCGATGGGCCCCTCTAACTCCGAAAATATGGGGGTTAGTGCAAATCTGAAAAGTGCATCAGAAAGCTCGCGTGAATTCAGTACGAAATTACCTGCAAGTTTAAGTGCTCAGGTCAATGGTTTGACCTCTAAAGGTCAAGTTAGGTCACGAAAGGCTATTTTCGCTCAAATATGCAATGCTTAGGAAAACTGGGCATAACTCTTATGCCATCAGAGATATTGAGGTATGGTAAACTACATTGTATAGGAAAATGACAGACCTTTTTCCGCTATGCGGAAGATAATGACCTTCCGCCAGTGGTATGACCTCCAGAGGTCACCTCGTGACCTCATATGACCTGAGGTCATCAAAGGTCAGAAAGTGACCTTGCTGTATATCAAACGAAAGTCAGTGATAAGACATACACGATGGTATTTGATTCAGCGTTCTAGCTTAGTTAGGTCAAAAGTTATTGTCAAAGTACTGTTTTTGACCCTTGGTGACCTTGGATGATCTCGGAGAAGTCAAAGGGAAAATGTGAGGATCCGTGAAAGGGTGTCCAAGAACGCTTTTCTGAGCAAGCCGAGCATTTGCAATCGTTTTTGTGACTTTTATATCATCAGACAGCTTTTTCCCGTGCTTTTTCAATGGGAGAGGTCACCTCGTGACCTGATCTCAGGTCACGAAATCGAAAAATCCCGGATATGCTTTTTGTAGACCCTAGAAGGGTTAGGAAGTGTAGGAAGTTTCAAATTGATCGACTGAGAAATGTAGCTTGAATAGAGCTCAAAAGTTGAAGTTAGGTGACCTTGGTTGACCTCGCCTGGTGACCTGACCTTGCGTGACCCGGGGTAAAAAAATTCAGGGATTGTGGTAAAATGATGGGGGAGAGATAGAGACCTCAGCCGTGGTGCTGCGTCACGTCGTTTTTCTGCTATCCCGAAAAAAACCTTAGGGTGGGACATCAATGGCCCGGAGGGGCGAGGGTTAACTATGACGTTATGGCATTATATACGGCATACCTGGTAACGAAATTGGACCAATGGCACTGGGGTGAATGACTTTGAAAATACTAATATGACCTTGACCTGTAAAATATGACCTTGACCTCGACCCTTATGCGAGGTTATATTGACATATCATCTCGTTTTTACAGCGTTATGATGTCACCACTCGGTCTCCAATGCAGCCGAACTAGTGCGACAAAGTGATCGTGGCGATCTGAAATGTGGGTCTGGCTTCAAAGGCGTATAAGCCATAAATTTCTGAAAAATTTTCAATTTTGTTTTCACTTAACAATGTGCCCTTAAATTCTCTCAAATGTGGCCGAGCAGCGTTTCCTGGCTAAGAGCGGATCTGCGGCCACCTAGGAAAAATAGGTGGGAGCCTCCAAGCCTCCCAGCCCCCAAGCGTGCGTGTTAAAGGATAAATTTCTTTACCTGGTAAAACACTTGCAGTATGTTTTTATTTTTGTACCTATCATCTGTACTGATGCATTTCGGGATGGAGCACGAAGCCTCCAGGACTCGAAATCTAGTTAACAACAATTATATTCTAAGTCGTCATTATTGTTTCGTCAGTGCCTAAACACCTATCTAGCATCGATAATTACCTTTTCGCCTCGAAAATCGGAGGGAAAGTACCGAAAAGTGCTTAACCTCTTTGACAACAAACTTTTGTCTGGAAAGTGCAAGAAGTGAAGCTCCCTTACTACGTATGTCATTTATTTTGTTACCATCATGTAGAGGTTTGCCAGGTTTCATTCATTTTCGTCGCCACTTCGGTCAGCTGTCAAGTCATCCAACACAAAAATACGTTACTAACGCAAACATGTTATCTCTGTTATTGGCGATGTCTTTCACGTAAACACATAATGAGCGGAAAGACGGAGCAGGTAACCCCGTTCAGCTGCGACTCCCCTAACCTCCTCGAGGGCTCGCCCTCCCAACAGAACGGCAGGTACCGTCAGTGGTGGTTCACATCCTGCCCGCAAGCTATGAGGGCGCCACCTGTCGGCTCGGCTGACTCCTGATGCGGGTATTGATAAAGGATTGAAGACCTGCCATCAAACGACGATGAGCGGCGTATGCTGTTTTTTCCCGGTTTTGCCGGAACTTCAGCAGACTTGTTTGCGCTGCAAGGGTGATTCAGCCTAAATGAAAAAATTCGACTTCCCGAGTGAGTGTGATTCAGTAATATACCTATTTCTGTTGTGTTTTTGTGGACTTCATCCCGAAGTTTCTGAAATCAGTTCCAAGTAATGATAAAAACAAACAATAATCATTTTGAGTCGGAGATGAGATGAGTGTAAGAATAGAACCACTTCAATAGCAATAGCTATATCAGGGGCGTAGCCAGGATTTCGCTCAGGGAGGGGCGGCGCCCCGAAAAGGGCCCCTACAACAGAGCCAAAAGGGCCCTAATGGGTAAAAAAGGCCTTGCTTGCTACAGAATAGAGTGCTGAAGAAGGCTTAAGAGGGCCCTGTCTGGTATAAAATGCCAAATTTGGCCACAGAACATAGTTCGGGCGAGCTGCGCTTCGCGCGGCTCGTGTCCTCAGGGGGCCCTTCGGGCCCCTCAGGGAGGGGCAGCTGTCCCTGTCGCCCCCCTTGGCTACGCCCCTGAGCTATATCAATATCAACGTATTTATCCATAAGCGTCGGGAAAGGGGGGGCAGGGGGCCTGGTCCCCCACTTTTTGGTCGAGAATTTCCTGATCTCCGGCAAAATGGGGGAAAATCGGATATTTTATAACCATCTGCTGTGGACGGCAACGAGGAGACCAAATTCGAAGAGTTTTTGGTCCTAACGTGTAAACTTTGTTGTCAGCATCAGGTTGAAGTTTGGCTGGCCCACTCACTTTTTGCCGGTGGCGACGCTTATGTATTTATCAGTAATCACAAGAGATCACCTGGCATTAGGTCATTGCAAACACCTAAAAAACGTATGGCTAATTTTGATTTAGAAAACTAATTAAGTCAGTCTTATTTAATCTGACTAGAGTCCAGTTCAACCTTACATACATTGGTTGTGCAGTTCCTCTCAAACAAATATAAAGGCTGAGGTTCTTGATCTGGACTCATCCAATTGAGTCACAAAGTCTGAGTTGACGCTCATTTGGGTTGGGTAATTATTGAGGCAACACCAAGTCTAGGCACATGATGGAATGTCAGAGCTTTTTGTCTGTGAACTGAAGAAGTAAGCAAACACATCGAAACTACGAGGTCTTTAAAATAAGACAGCATTTAGACGATATATTGAGTGCAGCCAGTAGGCCGGCTAGCGCCCCATGGTGGATTCAGTGAGCCGCAAGTACCCCATGCAAACTACCGTGGTATAAATATAAAACTATCCGCGTTTATAAACTGGCCCGATTTGCGTCCAACGCATCGACTGCAAAGTGGGAGGATTCGAGTTTTAGCCATAGGTGTCAGCATGTGGGTACTGGATTTGGTAGAATGTGTACGCAAATGTATACCTGGAGGTGCATCTCTTTTCTTCTTTGCACTTCTTTTCCACCTAAGGTAGTTTCCATTTCCCACAAGCAATCTAAGCAGATAGCTGTTTGTTAAAGGGTGATAACCTAAATATATGTTGTCAATGAAGGGAAAAGCAATTAGCTTGTATCGGATAGCAAGCTGCCTATATAATTAGGCATCTGTGAATTTATGGCGGAAGGAAAGATAGCAAAAAACATGCTGGAGAGATCACCCGGGCTCAACAACTGAAAGGATACAGATCTTGGCGAAAGGGAGGGGTGCTTAACTATACCACAACAAACCGCATTCGATTTTAAGCTATGTAAAACATTTTCGTATTCAGGACTCACACTAAAAAGTGTAGCCTACGCTTTCCAATATCTGTCAAACCTCTATTGTGCCGACCCGTAGCTTAGTTTACTAACCACGATGCATTCATCTTCCCCTCCCCTCTCGACTTCTTACCCCAGAGACAGTCAGGCTGGATGGGGGCAGGAGCTCCGAGGCGTTGTCCTGATTCCAGCCCGGCGGGGCGTCGCAGGCTGTGAGGGGGAGGCAGGAGGGCTGCGCTGGGCCGGTTTGGAGAGGTGCAGGCCGTGGCAATGTATGTACATATGTTGTGCATCTAGTGACCATGTAAGATTGAAATCAAAAATTTAGTTTTAGTCTGCATTTAGATATAATAGTCGTTAACTCTTACTTATTAGCCTTTTTTATTCATCGTGGACATCCTAAAGTGCCGTACAGTCTGTAGCTATTGCTGTTGTTAACCTTAACATTTTTACAAAAGTTGTGAAAATAATCAGGGAAAATGTATGCCAAGTACGGCGGCGCTACGCATAGCAGTTTGTAAGCTATCTCCATAAAACCTGAGAGGGCGGGTACCCCCGTCAATGCGCGTGTTAATGTGTAAGGTGCACGTTGCCTGACATTACTATGTACTCCATCTTCTTGGTATTTGGCTTAGTTAAAATATTTGGTGCAAGGTTGATCTTAAATATTAGAACGCATAAAATTTTATTCATATTCTCCAAATCATGTACATGCCGTTACTTTTAAATTCGGTTTAAATCAGCCAAATCAAAATGAATTCACCTGGAGTTGCCTAGCTTTAAAGGGTCTAGCCCCTATATTCTTAGAGCAGTGGGCATTTGGCTCAAATGTGCATGGTGTCTTCAGTATGTAACACCGTCACCGAAGCTATAATATGATAGGCATCTTAAGACAGTCAAAACCACTGCACAAGGTCCCCATTTAGGAGCGACAAAGGCGAATAAAGGAGACGTTACCCAAAGAAATCATTAGAGACCACCTCTGGATGCAATTTTGTATTCAAAATATCACTGCCTCTAAACTCTTCCATTGACCTGGATTTTTCTACTTCGCAAATCTCATTTGCCTTGAATATCTTTTGTGTACTAAAAAACCTTGTTTTGGGCTGTCTTTAATTTTCTTCCTACAATTTAACACCCATATTTCTACCAGATGAAATATATGCTCTCGTCTTTGGCTAGACTATATCTTCAAGGATCATTCATCTTAATGAAAACACTGCAACCTAATATATTTTTCGTAACAATTCCCGGAGGATGTACGACACTGCACAATGTTGGACCTAACAAAACCCAGATAACTTTGTTATGACAGTGAGGTTAGCGGGTTGCCCCAGTGCCAAGGCCCTTGTTCACCCTTGGCCCAGGGACGAGTGTCTCTATACTAGAACATATAGGGTAAGGGCGGGTAAGAGTACGCAGGAGAAAGGAATACGCAGCAGCTGTTTTGGTTACTTAGCAACCACTGAAATGGTGGATATCCTGATATAAAAAAGCAGGGTAAAAACCTTGGTTGCTAAAGAAAATTCCACGTGCTCCTGTTCTTTCTGCGGGAGTACGGATCAAAACAAATTTCTGGGCACCCTTGATGTAATATTTATTTACTAGGTAAACTTCTAGATCATGCTTCTATTATAAATAGTATTGTATTACCGTCTGCCATCAGTAAGAAAGCTGAGGTGGGACTGTGCTGCAGGACTAGAGTTCACGCTAAAACGCCTGTCAACATGTTTGTTAAGACTTTCTTCCCAAAGGAGCATGTCCGGCAAGGGTACGCAGTAGACCATTGGGCAAGAGTAGGCTACGCATGCTTAGGAGATAGGAAAAATTATTTTCGCTCGGGACAGAGTCCGTAATTCATATTTGGAAGACCAAATACTGCAACATAGTTCTGGCATATTTGGAACGGTATACAATCCTACAATCGCTTAGTTTGGCGACAAAAATCTTCGCGACATGGCCAATGCACCTAGAGCGCAGCAGGGCATCAATGCGTACTCCAGCCTCCTCTTCTGCGTACTCTTACCGACCCACTCCGGCAAGAGTACGCACGTGACTTCTTATTTTTGATGGGCTTGTGGCGAGTTCCTTTCAGAGACATCGAGTTGAAACATAGACCAAACATAGACAACTCGTCAGCCTAAGCAACTAGATAACAAATTTTGGTGTTAGACATATAGGAGAAAACTGAAGACTTTTAGAAAGTTAAGTGCGTACTCTTGCACGGACTTCTCCTAATGCCTAATGTGTTTAGACAAAAATTACCAAAATCACTGAAAAACAAGCAGGAAAGCTATCAATAAATTTGGACTTAAGGTGAGCGTGTGTGATAAGATAGATACACAAATTCCTCTAACAACGTCTCAAAGCTACACGCTGGAGGTATTTTGAGCCACCATTGTCTGTTGGGCTTGTTGCACTCAACAATGCATCATCTGGGAGTCATCAGAGCAGGGTGTGAACTAGGTCAGCGTGTAATTTGCCAGCTGCTCGGGTGACGCCACCTGCACGACAGTGGGAAGCTACCTCTGGCTGAGAAGCCTTTCTTTCTGCCGTCGTCCGGGGCGAGGCCTGGTGGGGGGCGTGAGCGTTGCGAGAGACCACTCACATAATTACCACAGAATCACCCCCACCGTCTAACGGCCAAGTGATTAGACACAGCGCCTAGAACTAACAGCGAGCGCTAGGGTAATCGATATGAGGGTTTAGTGTTCTAATTGCCACAGTGTCGTAACCGGGAGTGTACTCAGATGCGTTCTCACGGTCGTCGCTTGGGTGGGAGGCGCCCTGTGTACGGGTTCAGGGCAGGTGTGACGAATCCCAGTTCAGGTCCCAGTCAGAGGAGATCAGTGGCGCGCCTGGGGAGCGGCAGCGCAGCAGCCGACCCCCGGCACCGCGCTGACACCGACGCCGCCAAACATCTTTCACCGGCGGTTAGTGAGTCGCCAGAAGCTGGTTAGAGAGCCACTGTGTCCTTTGAACTGGGAATTATTGTGGGGATTAGAAGACGATTTTGTTTACGATTAGTTGATAAGCTGGGTTATTTGATACAACCACACTCTGTACAAGCTGGCACGGCTGATATATGCATAAAATTGTTAGATGGAATGACTTTAGATACAATTAATTTGGGAGGGTTGCATAATTATCCTTTGGAATGATTCAAAAGAAGAAAATGTCATGCTCTCTTATGCTTCACCACTGATTGTGTTCGTGTCCATGAAATTCTTCTTGTTTTAGCATCTTAAGCCTGTATGGGCGGGCGACACCAACACCCGTGTCTATCGGTGGGTTTGGATGGTTTCCAATTGCTAACATATCACTGCGTCTCCAATTGAGAGAGCTGGATAAATTTCGTCGAGCCAAAGTCCATGCCGTC
Source organism: Lepas anatifera (assembly GCA_034440635.1). Classification (NCBI taxonomy): domain Eukaryota; kingdom Metazoa; phylum Arthropoda; class Thecostraca; family Lepadidae; genus Lepas; species Lepas anatifera. The sequence continues at coordinate 375,747 of JAOTON010001583.1, read as the reverse complement.
CATGGGCTGTTCTCTAAGCTCAGACCCATTATCCCACATTCCCTTCCGTATCGTTTGAACGGCAGCTACTGTCAGCGGGGTCAGTTGACTTCGAGCGCTGTCGCAGCCCCGCTGATGCTCTCCCACGGCAGAATTCATAGTACTCCCATTCTCTCACGGCCGAGCGTCTGGTGGAATGTACACCGGTGGAAAGAAAGGTGGACGAATAAAGCCCCGCAGCAGCTCGCATCGGTCCGTTTGTAACCGGACGATCGTCTGCGGCCGGTCAGGCACGCGTTAACCCAGCACTATCACTCAGCCACGGTCCCGTAAAGCGACCCGTTGGCGTCCAGTCCCAGCCACGGCACGTCTTAGACTGTACATCTAAAGGGATATCCGATTTGGATTGGGTCGGATCGGTCAGAAAACTTAGGCAATTTTTATAGATATTATTTTTAATCAAACTTTGTATTTGTTGATTTTGTCTTACTTGTTCACAGAACGGCACTGTGTTTGAATTTATTGTCGTAGTCTGGAAACAGGTTGACTAGTATTGTCGGAGAAGCATGGGCTATGAGCGGGATTGGATCTGATTTTTGCTGACTGCTGTTATACTCTAGTTCCAGGTGAATGCTTCTCACAGAGCTGGGTCTGTGCTTGAGGCAAAACTGGGATCTCCAACAAAGCACCACTCATCACGCTGTATAGGCGTGGTCACTGCTGCGATACAAGCTGAGGCCCAGGCTCATTTAATAATCAGCAAATTTGTAGGAGACCAAGTTCATATTTTAGGATTTTATCTTGCAGTTTTGATTCAAGAATAACCTTTCCCTTAATATTCTAGAGATAAAGAACAATGCATTGAAAAGGCCAGTATTTTTCTCATGGCTTTGACGGAGTCAGTAGCCGATGGGAGGCAAAACGTAAGTCTTAAAAGTGGCCGTGCTGTTGCACATAGGTGGGCATTCCACTTATGACACTGACAAATCGCTTACTTGCAATCAACAGACTGGGAAAAAATTCCCATTCTGGTAATACATGATCGTTCATGGCTTTGTTCGAACCTATAAGAGCCATGTAAAAAACAGTTGTCTCCTCGGCTGAATGATTTGTCCATACGTCGTTGATGAATATGCAATGGCATTACTCTGTACCTATTGTATATTCTTAGCTCTGACAATTGTTGTTTGTTGAAAATTGCATAATTGAGTAAGATGTTGACACATTTAAACACTCGAAGGAACTCTATGCACAAACTTGGCTTATTCTAAATCATAGATTGTCAATCTAGAAAACCCAAATTAGTTTCAATGTCATGCCTTAAAACACATCGTCCAGTCAGAGAAAATTGGTTCTCGCTCGAAACCCGGGCTCTTTATCGCCAAGAGCCCATCAGGGCTGTTCTGTCCCCGCCCTAAACCCCATCTCACGGCAGTTCTGGCTTGGCTGGACTCCCGGGGCGTGAAACGTCACCACCGCCCTTCCACGCCATACCTTCTGTGGCTCTGACGTGACCCCTGCCTCCTCGCACACGGAGTAGGTCGCCGGAGGGGGCCCGCAGCTGGCAGTTTCAGAGGTAAAAATGTCATTGGAAATCCTCGAATTAACAAGGGATTGTTTTCCTATAGAATTACAATTGGTTGTAGTATTTTATATGCATGGTTATTCCAACCAAGCAATGGAGGCACTTTGTGGGAGTAGCAATAATAAATATGACATCGCTTTACCTATGATTTACCCTTATGTCAGTACATAAGAAATAAATTCAGCATCGCTTTACCCTTGTGCCAGTACATATATGCGCCCCTGGTTGCCTCGAGCTGCGTGTGTGTGGTAGTGGTGTTTTGGTGCGAGGTCTTACCAGCTGGCTCAGCACAACACCCCCGAACCGAAGGTGATGTAGAAGTAGCTGGGTAGAGAAGGACAGGACACTCACCCGGGATACGAAGCTCCAAGATAGGACAGCGATGACCAGGCACGAGTACGAAAACAATCAGAATGTACATACTCGCGCTTGCGGTTATAGGACTGGTGATGAAATCTATTAAGCTGTTTTTGTATCCCTAAGAAGAGTCGATGTATGTATATTTCTACTTCCAACTCCTCTTGAACAATTGCATCATATTTGCTTAATCTTTGGGCTAAATTAATCAAAACTGCTTACATGGTGTACGTTTGTCGTAACGAGACACAACCTCTATTTTTCTAAAACAGAAACTAGTGGGACACATATCTCTGAATACCAATATGGTGCCACCCACCTTGGCGTGACGTCGAATAGTCTATCATAGACTATCCCTCAGAAACTGTTTGAATAAGTTACGGTGTTATTTTCCATTGGAACCTAAAATCTGAGCCCTTACCTTTTGTATGGCTCATTTATGGAAGATTCAGGACACTTCGTCCTCTGACTTATTTTATACATGCAAAGAATGTTTCGAGCAAGCACTTTGCTTTATTTTGTTAGAAAAACTCTTAGAGGGAGATCCAAACCAATTCTTTTGGGTCGGGGAGGAGGAAAACACTGCTGATAGCATGAAAAATATAGTGTTTTCTTGTTTTAGGGCATAGGAAAATGTCGGATAAACAACGATAAAACTTGACTATCCTTGGAAGGCTTTGACAGATACCACTTGGTCCTGTCCTGGCTAACCCTGTAGCTGCAGTGTATGTATTATACACATAATGTATAGATTGCATGGAGTGTTTGTATAAGTATATGCCCTGTAAAATAAAATCCACATATTAAAATGAAGCCAGGTCTATGAACCCAAGCCAGCAGCATCCGATGTCCACATTTCACGGCTGACTACACTGCCAGTACTCTGGTCTTTACTTCTGCACGGACCTGTTCTCCACCTGTCACAAACTGCCGCCGTTCAGGCACCCCTGTCCTGTAGCATAGTCGTTTCAGCCCCCGACCCCGCCTCATTTCAACCGCGCCAGTAAGAGTAATTGCTCTTCCGATTTGCATCTGGAAAATGACAACTCTGCCCTTCAGAGATTCCTTTCACCACCACATGGATAATGGATTCACATGGTAATGCTGTTGTCATTACAGCGAGCGGACCAGTGTAGCTTCCATCGCGCCCATCTCTGAACACCGTAATTTAGCAGGTCCCTGTTCTGGCCCGGGGACACATAGACCAAAGTAACGACAGGACCAAGCGGATCTGTTTGTTGATGGGTCACATTTCCTCACGCATGCTAAGCTGGAATTTCGTATCTCCAGTGTGTACTATCGTGCTTACTGCAAGAGAAAGTCAATGCGACCTGAACACGATTCTTATCCGATCTACCAGGAAATATGGCATCTTCATGGAATGTGACCTGAGGTATCAGTCGGGTAGAGCGTACTGAAAGGCCCTGATTTCATACTCCAATTCTCCCCGAACTCACTTTTTCGGAGCAACAGCGCCTTATTGGCGTGCTTCTTTTTGCACGCACTGCTCACGCTTATCCTCCTGTTACCCCATTGGCCTAAGAGTGACCGGTGACTGTTCGCAGATACTAGGGGACTGACGAAGGGCCGGTGTGACTGGATTCCACCCTTGACAAATCTAGGACGAATGATGTCATAATGAAGGAGTTTTCCGGTACGCTCAATCTCCTCGCTGTCTGAGTTCAAATTTTATTGTAAATATGCCATCTTACCTTTGACGTCAACAAGCTCCTCAGATGCTATTGGACTTGTATAACCTTGTCTACTAAATTTGAATAGTTAATCAGAAATAGCTTTCCAATGAGTAGTTCAATGTCGGTTTCCAGCGCTAAATACAATGCTGTAAGAGTAGATTTCTAGCCGTTATCATTGGAACGAGACAATAGAATTAGATGAATGTTATTCTGTAACGGGGAAAAGAATGTGCTTTCGTAATAATAGTGGTGGACCGAAAAGCCAATTGGTCTGCCAAATATACCTCCTACTGATAAAGACCTGGTCCGCTGCGTGAGACGAGATATGATGACGGAGAAGAAGCCGTAGGGTGTGACATATCAGTCCCGGCTCTCTCCCCAGTCTGGTCCCGTCCAAAGCTTCAAACGTGGACTCTGGCTTAAGATATCCAAATCCAGGACCTGAACTCTTAAAACCCCAAAACAACTGCTGATACCTAGCATAGTCAGAAGGGAGTGTGTGTCATTAGTAATTTTCACCTCTACCCTACCGTCGCTGCGGGGGCCCGCTCCACTTTTTTGCAGACAGTGATAAGGTAATAGGAGAGGGTGATTAGGTGGCTGGGGTAGGTGATGACGCCTTCCCAGACGCCCGGCGCGGCGGGGTAACCCGGAACACAGGTCAGTCTCACCGGGGGCCTCACTCCATTCCATCATAAACGTGGGCATTTTTAATGATGGTCTGTGAAATCTTCTCAGTGACTGAGCGCCAAAACCTGCTATTTTTGTTGGCACGTTGTAGGTAGGTATAGATTAGAGCTGCTATATGTTCATTTTTCAGGCTGTTATAATGTGAGCAGCCTGGTGATTAAAACTTTGAAATTCACACTCGACAACTAAGATTATATCTGTTGTGAACTTCAATAAAACATTTGGATTATTTTGCGAACAGTAGGGGAGAATGGGGATCGCTGCATCACAGCTTGAATGCATCACTGGCAATGACAAAAAAATATATATATACAGTAAGCATTGGTGAAAATGCGCTCAAAAGACGCAGGCTGGATGAGCCCATACTTTATAGAGCGCAAGTAAAACCAGCCCTGCAGCTTCCCAAACATTCACCTGTGAGGCACTGCCAATCTGTCTGAATGGATTTGGAGTCCAATTTCATTGGCTTTGTACTTTCTACAGGGTTTGCCTCCCGTTGCACAATATTTTTGTAAATTATGTGATGCTTGTGCCATTTGTGGCTAAATAACTTATGTTTCTTGGGATGGGCTCCAACAGTAAACATGCGTGTAAGATTTTAACAGCGAACGAAACAAATGTATGGACGACAGAGAAATCCAGAGGTCGTACCCCCGAGAGCTGATTCAATCTGCCCTGGCAGTGGGACAGTTAGTACCGAGAGAACAGCTATTTTCGGAGGATTGCCAGCGGTCATATCTATAGGTGTAAGAAAATAATGCACACTATTTTGTGGTAAAAGGACAGTCCCTTCGCAGGAGAGCATGGAATACATTTCTTGCAAAAATCAGACGTAGGTACTCGTGCATCGTCCCCCTTGCATATACAATTGGCTATGCATCATGCAAAGGCTATGCGTCACTATTTAATAATTGCTTACATTCACCGCAACTTTTGTGGTCCAGATTTCAGTCGAGTGCGCATTGTTTCTAGTTCGAGGCTACATACCAGCCAGAGGCAGTGTCTCGGACCCCTGCGTTTTCAATGTGACCAGCAGCCGCGATAGATCAGGACTGAGGGCCGCACCCGCGCTACAATAACGCGCAGCGGGGGCTGCTGTAGCAGGCCTCATTAGACACGCATGCAAAACGGTGGCCCAGCTCGCCGCAGCGGCAGAAGCGGACCCTCCTGCCGGAGCCGCCGCAAGCTTCTCTCACTAAGTGGCGTTCAAATCGTGTAATGGCAACTGGGGCGACTCCATTTAACTTGGCGTGACTCGAAAGATTTATTGGTATGTGATCATTGTCTGGGGACTCCACCCATGCTTTTGAGATAGTGTTATTACGTGCCACAGAAAATGAATGTTTCTTGTATTCAGTTCAGCTGTATCTGAGCTGGACAAAAGAAAGGGCGAGGCTGATAAACCTGATTCCTCACAGGGTGAAACTCACCCCTCTGATCTGATTTCTCACTAAAGCGATTTCATTGTCATAACAAGGCTATGATATTATCATGTTCACCATCTATCTAAGTGGGCAGATCGGAAGGTCGCTATAGGAAAAGTGACAGGATACCTATCCCTACCCCTTCCCCCTTCCCCCACCTCGAACGCTTATATTTTTAACTAGTAATTCTATGATATGGCACGGAGGTCTGGACATTCCTACGCCATGAATCTTCGTAAGGCCATTCAAAGGTGGAGGCCAACATGTTTATACATTTTCCCGCGCAGGGTGCATTCGAATTGCAAGAGGTACCTGGAGTTCCTGGATGTCGCCCGCTGATCAATTTACATGGTGAAACTGTTTGGTGAAAAATAAAATGTGTCGAAAGCTGTTGACATGTGCCGCATAGTTATACGAGTGAAGGGAAAGCAAACATTTCCACACAAATTGAGCCTAAGCAAACCAGGAAACTCAAGCCTTCCAACATAAACAAACACAAACATGATCGATTCGCTAATGTTTCCAGGCTAATCCAAACCAGCATGCGATTACTTCAGCTGCAGGTGTTCCATCAGGAAGTTCTGACATCACTCTCGCCAGGCGGACATTGCCGGGTTTGTGGGTGACCTCGCGACCGCAGCGGCTCGTGTCTCCAGCCGTCGCCGGGTTGTCGCGATGCCGCGGTCGTCTGAGACGACGGCTCATCTCTGGCGGACCACCGAGGAAGCTGCGTGACACTGCCAGGACCGCAGAGACGGCGCGCGGCTGACGACCCCACAAAGCAGGCCGGCCAGACGTATTGACTATTGACGGCGGCGGCGGCGGCGGCACGGCGGCGATTCAGCGGCGCTCAGCGTGCCCCCGCGACCGTCCAAACACCCAACAGTGATGGATACAGAGCTCTATTGACGGCGAGAGCTGCTTTTTATCCACAGTCGCCGTGGAGACGCACAAATGGTGGAGGATGGCATTAGCGAAACGTGGCATCCGCGAGTCGCGCCAGTCATAGGCGTTTCCAGGCAAATGGGGCAGAAGAATCAATAAAAAGAAAGTCAAGACCGGTAAAGTTTTGGGATCATCTGTTAAGGTTTTATATTTTTTCAAAACCTATTTCTCCTTTTCCAAAGTGGCAAGTGTACTGGAAGCTGGTTCGTTGGCTCGGTGACACTGACTCTTAGCTTTGCCGTGATTTTCTGAGCACTGCGCCCGCCCTCAGGTGTCTCCAGGCAGCCCGTGGGAGGACTGTATTCAGTTAGCGCGCATTAGCTGGGTTCTCATGAGATCTGCTTGTTGATTCTTCGCGGCTCTCCAAACCGCAGTTGAATGGAAGATATATCGCTCAGCAGATGTTAGCTACCAGACTTACGCTCGGGAACTTCAACTCTGGCATGAGCCTAGCCTTTCTCAGTGACTGCAACCTTTCACAAGTCAGTGGCGTAGGGTTGGCGAGATGTCTGCAACGACCAGGCTCGGAAACAAAATGGCACAACTGATGCGTAAAGAGTGTTATCAATCAAGTCCACGTGCCTCTTAACTCGATCAGGAATCATAATTTGTTGGTAGGTAAGGTGGTAAATGTGCCAGTATCAGGTGATCATTTTTTGGCGGTTTATTATCCCGTAAATGCAGATATAGTGATGCAATGAAGCCTGTAAACACACAATATATAAAAAGACATAGGCAGATCCAGGGGAAGGAAAGGGGACATTTTCCATGGCCCCTCGGTCCCTCCTGAAATGATCACAGTTCCCCTTGAATTATCGTTTTTTACCCCCCTCCTTCTCCCTCAGGATGCGAATATCGGCACCCGCGAGAGGATTTGCTGCCCAGCTGATATTTTTACCCAGAAATGGTGCTCCTGATCTGGATGGCGCCCTTCGACCTGTTCCCCTCATTATTGGAAATCGTGGGTCCGCCTATGCAAAAATAGTCATGTAAGATGGCCTTTTTCCAGGAAGTTTGAATACGAATAAAAGAACTGGAATTTCTTGAACACTTGCCGGTGCTTGACGTGCCTGGAAGACTTAGCTGGCTGGCTGGGAGGGCTGGCCGGGAGACTTATCTGGCGTAGCTGGCCGCGCCAGTGACGGTCGATTGACGAGAGGATAGTGGCGTGAGTGAGTGCTACCCCACACGCGCTCTCCGATCGACGTCGCACCCAGGCGACGGACGGCCTGCTCACTAGACGGCACGGAAATCGATGACAGCACTCGTGTGTACATCACTCTGGAGTCACTACAGACATAGACACGGTGTGCTGAAGGTACACATTAATCTAAAATTGACATGTAATGCAATTTTTAACAGGTACTTTTCAATTACAACGCACGAATAGGCAGACGCAGAGCTTTGTTTCACAAGGTGTTTAAGAAATAGTGCCGTCTGGATGTGGGCTGAGTACGATTTTTGTCATTCCAGCTTGGCTTTGTTTACTACGCCAGTATTTTTCGGAACTGTTTCTATGTATATATAAGTTTGCGAGTGGAGACACTGGTACTCGATAGGAGCTATAAATTCGTATTTCAGCTATCAAACAACAACAGAAAAGTGTTCTACTTTCTATTCAGCCTGCGCGTGTGCCACCCTCAAAAGGGTCACCCTCCACTCGGACGTCTCAATTAGCGAAGCCGTACGATGTGCCGACTATGTCACCTGAATGGCGTCATAAACGTCACCCGCTCCTTCCCGAGAGTGGCAGGGACGAGGAGGTGTAAATGGCGGCGAAAGGTTTGGACCGTTAGGCACCAGCAACGCAGCGCAACGCTACACGCACTGCCACGTATAAACACTGATAACATCTTGGCCGGTGATCGACATTGCCTCACCATCACTCTACTTTTTTTTACACAAGTATGGTTGAGACTGTCATGAAACCTATTTAGGAATGTGCAGTTGATTCCTCTTTTTAAATAATAATCGAGTAGGATGTTGTTCTGGGAGGCAACTGCGACTGACCAGGCACATTAAGATGCTCTCCTCCTCAGCAGCCACGCTCTAGTCGCTCTCCTCAATCACGTTCATTCTCTCCTCTCTGCACTGAGGGAGAAGGGAGAGTGGCAGAGTTCGCGCGCCGGAGACTTCCCAGAGATTAGTGACGTGGGCGCGTGCTGGCGGCACCACCCCAGAGATCAGCGAGGTCGCCGGATCATCGAATTCGGCCCAGTGGCGGGCGTCACTCAAACCAGGTGCAGCGGTGAGGTACCGGCACCACTCCGCTGTCACCCGACTCAGCCGCACATATCGTCATTCCTGAATCGGAAGAACAAATTCTGCATAGAAACACAGTCTGGACTCATAACGGTTGAAAGTCAGTTCATTTTCTGTAGCTCATTTCTTTGAGATTTTGTTCTTGTTCCACCGAAATTATTGTCGTGTAAATCATCAGAAATCCACTAGCAGGGGCAGTAGCCCTTTTAATGAATTCTTTAAATGCCATACTGTGGAGTCGATTTTCGTAGGATCTCGTTCGGACTTCCTTCACAAGAAGATATTGGGGGTCGGAGCTTTCGTACTGTATTACAGTGCTTCGTCAGCGATGGTCGTTCGGAATATAAGGGGGATAAAAAGACACAAGAGGGAAACTACTCTTCCTACTCTTGTGTCGTTTTATCCCCCTTATATTCCGAACGGTCATCGGTGACGAAGCACTGTAATACAGTACGAAAGCTCCGACCCCCAATATCTTCTTGTGGAGGAAGTCCGAACGAGATCCTTTTAATGAAATTTGACTTTCAGGGTTTTTTATGAAATAAATCAAATAAATTGAGCTTGATATTTTACTTTGTGCAGGATTGCTTTTTTACAGGACATGTACTTCATCTGCGACTGAATAAATCAAGTCTCATCCGGCTTTTCTTCGTCGCGATGGCGAAAAATCGTCAAAACAAAGTGATTCGGTTGCGGTGGAATGGAACTCATCACCTCCGCCGTGAAAGCCTCAGTGGGGGCGCGCCGGGGCGGCAGCTGTGGGGTGTGCCTGCCCCCTAGGGGCGGCCCCGGGTCCCTGCTCGCCGGAAAACGGCGACCCCCTCCCGGGCTTCAAATGAAACGGCGGTGCGCAGGCGCTCGGTTCCGAGCAGATAGAGGAGCTCTGTGTCCTCCGCTGAATAATGGACAGACCAGCCGGCTTGAATCTAATCGGTCTCGGGGAGGTTCAATGACAGAAGCTAATCCAATAACTTGATAGTTTGTCTGTTTTAGTGTGCTGTGAATGGCAAGGCTACCGATGACCATCCACGTCTATTTTTAACTCATTCCAAGAGTCTAGGCCGCTTGCGGTGTATTCGGGCCTTTTTCCGCATAATCGCGGCATTTCCCAAAATGTCCTCAGCATGGCTCAGCTTTTGATTTTACTCCCTAGTTTAAGTCTGACGATATTGGCTTAGGTCAATGAACGTTGGTTATAATACATATCACAATAACCACCACAAAACTTTAAACTGGCAGACTAACTACCAAACCTTGCGTTTTTCCTAGATCTCAATGGGCACTTTAGGACTCCCCTCCTCTTTAATGCACTTCGCTACCAGATCCCTCCCCACTGTGAGTTAATTCATGCAATGCAAAGCTTATAGTAATAAAGCTACAAAACCAGCCGGCCATTTCCTTAAGTTTCAAGGAAAACTTTATGCTTGATAAAATCTTGCGAATGTATATGAAATGCTTGGCAGAGAATCGGGGGGACAAGGAGGAAGGTGAATCACATCCGACGCGTATGGCTTTCACAACAGATGTAGTTGTTTTACACGGACAGTTCTTTGACTGAATACAGATGCTGTCCAGAGAGATAGAGAGCTGAATTTCCGTGTTGGATTACAGGACCCCCATCAGCTTTGACACAGTGAGAATATGAGACACATCCGGCAAAGGAATTCATCTGTAAACAGCACAAGGCAGGACAAGCAGAGAGCCTCGCACCTGGCCCAAGCTCAGTGGGGCGAAGCCGAGCCTCGGGAGAGTGAGCTGCAGCCGGAGGTGTGGTTATTTGTGTAACGGAAATCAGTTTGCATCTTGTGCTTCTTCGGATAGAACGAATAGAGAACGTCTGGTGGACGGTAATTTCTTTAAGCAATCTGGCATACTTGGTGTTTGTTCTCTGATATGGGCACTTAGTTGGCCAGCACAAGTGTCGGTGGAGGATGCTCATTACCAAGCGCTTACGGGGCCGGACTCCGCTGTGTATTCATTTCCGTGCACTACATTTTTTAGACTTTCAGTTCACTTGCCGACCACTACATGGACTATCTTCCAACTGGATTCTGCTGGTGATTTTCCACAGCCCCTAAAACTTCTTCTTTTTCTACGAACTTCTGATGACTGGCATAGTAATAGGTAAAATGCAAAGTGATGAATAGGCATGGGAAATCAGACGTGGATGTATGTATGTACATGTCTGTGCACAGTGGGGAACCAGAGCGAAGCTACACCACAAAACGGCATTGTCGTTGTGCCACGTGTTGCACCATTTTGCACGCGCTGCGACAGATGGTGTGGTCGTTATCATCGGTGTCGGTCGCGGCTCTCGCACTGGCGCGACGCGCAGGAACAAAGAGGTGTTCGGCTCTCGTGCGCAGCCTATCGCGGCATCTCCGGGCGTGATTAGTGGCCGGAGATGGCTATATCGTGTCGGGACTGCCCCATCTGGGCCACATGCCGCTGCGGTGCGGCTTGGCCTGCACTCCCGCTGGATGAACCAATCAGCCACCGCGCAGCGACTCGGGCCTGAGTGGCGGAGCCTTGCTGTCCTGCCATCGAAAAAGTACTGCACCATCAAAGCAAACCGGTGTAATTTGTCTCCGCAGGTGTCTGAGAATGGCTGGACACGTGTTTGGTTTTGAAGACACAGGATAGCTGGCGCGTGTCAAAATGGAAACCTAGATATGGCTAATGTCTCATCTGCAATCAAAATTACTAGTAAAATACCTCGGTTTTATTCATAGCTATAAAAAGAGCCGATGGGTGATGCATATACATTTCATTTAGGAGAATACAAAGTGTTGCGCCATGACTGCATTCTCTTCAAATGGAGTATGCATGGCTAAGTAATTTCCCTAGTAATGCATAGAAATAGCAATATACGTTCACAATGTATCCACTGCCTGAATACGTTTCTCATGTTCAATGCTGTCTAGAAAGGAAAACATACCCGGTTTGTTGCCGTCTTCTTCCCATCTAGTACAGCTCTTTGTGGAAAGGAGTTGGAGCATGCGACAAAAAACCACTTGTAATTACTCTCTAACAAGGGCTGAGCCCTCAGTTGTGCAGATGGAAACTTGATCTGCGGTTTCGTGGCCTTACATGATGAATGAATTGCGGCTTTCCCACCCCACCCCTCCACATTCTGAATCAGACCCTGTCAGAATCCGTCACCAGCGGGAGCCAGCGACGCTCTCCGGTTTCATTGCGGTACTACCTCCCGTGCTAACCACGGCCGCCCTCCAGCCACCCATTGAAACCGCCCGCCTGCACGAGACACTTCCACTTACAGCAGGAAACGGAGGCGCTCCGATTACACGGCTGTGGTCCCTTCATCCGCAGCAGTCTCCTCTGCAAATGAGTGCACCGGGTTTCTCCGTCACGAGCTGTATTCCCACGGATGCAAAGTGTGCTCTAACATCATCACAGAAGACTGAGTGAGTCAGGCTGGAAAACAGAAAGTATGCTCCACTGATGGCGAGAGCAAGTAATTGGTGTCTTCCAAGACCCACAGATCTGATTTGTGGACTGGGGCGAGCTGGTTCGTTATGTGTTTGTGTGCCCACAAGCTGTTCGTCTTGTGGAGCGCCTGACGTGTTGTATCTTCGCCGCGAGGTCAGGTGCGTGATTCACGAGGTTCCAGATTCCAGGCCATTGTGGCCGTGAGGGTCACCTGACAGCGTGGCTTGGGCCCCGATTTCACGGCCAATAGACAGGCGAGGTGGGACCTTATCAGCGTCTCCGGTCCTGGTTATCGATCAGGGCAGCAGCACCGCCTAAAACGCTCAATTTTACCACAGCCGACGAGAGGTTGAATAGTGAATAGCGATGTTTCAGGGTCGAATGCTGGTGAACCTGGACGACACGCAGAAACTGAACCAGCTAATCTGGATCGATACTGACTTGGGTGTCCTTATGAATAAGTGATGTATTTGGACAACAAATTCAGACAAGTCAGGCATTTCGAGTAGGAATTTCAATGGACGTATAAAGACATCAGAAGGCAATACTTTTCTGTCCACAGATTTTGCGTTGTCCTGCACCAAAAACGAGCCTCTGATTGCGTCAAGTGCCTAAGATACGAATTTAGCAGGTACCGACGAAATTCGTAGTAACATTTTTGCGGATATTTGATTACACTGGTCAACAGCCAAAATGGATCCGGCGCGTGAACACCTGTTTCTGCCTATTTCGATACCGCTGATTTCAAATTTAGTAACCGTTTTTTGCCATTGGACCCGGTTTCTTCTCCAGAGCATACCTGTTGTATAGCCCCTACACTTTCCACACACTGTCATCAGCCTAGCCTTTTGTGAAAAAATATAGATCAAGGATATCGAGAATCCGGATTATCTGCACCCAGACAATGCAGCTTATCAATATACATGTGAATTTATTGCAACGAAAGACTGCCTCGCATTCAAGTGCATGAACATAGTACCTTGAACGAGGTTTGCGCTCGGTCACACAAGCTCGCCGGTATTGTAGACCGAGAGATGACGTCGCAACATTATATGATGAGGATTTTATGTCAGAGTCACCTCCCTTGAAAGTCGAGTCGAAGTAAAAAGTCACCGGTCAAGGTCATACCACCATTTCAAGGTCAGTTATCCTAGTGCCTTTGGTCGGATGATGCCGCCTAATATGACGTATATGATGCTATGACGTCATACTTTTTACCTTGAATATATTGACCTAGGTCTATGAAAATTGGGTTTAAGGTAGAATACCCTAGCCTCCTCAAACATCTAAACGTTCATTTTCCTAGATCTCTTGGGTTTTGCACTGTCAATGTCACTGATGTCAAGAAAGCTTGCACAAAGACGACACACAGACATACTGGATCTCAAAATTCTGATCTGATACGGCATTTCTGCTGCCCGATTCGTGTTCAGCGCCACAAATTACTCTAGAGACGGACTATTTTATATTGGATCCACGACAAAAGTTAGATTTTGTTGACCAGTGTTATTTGTACGCACGTTCTAAAATATATCAGTAGTTGAATAATGTAGTGATGGCAAGATGGAAATTACTGTGTTGACCACTCTTCCAACCACAATAGTTTCAACGATCGAGCCGGTAGCGTTTTACAATTATATTTGGCTTGATTTTTGGCTAGTATATCTTTCAAATATATAAGCATTGTTTTGTGCGCAGTGTTACCTATTTTAAAAGAAATCTAAAATTGAATCTTCAAGTTTAAACAGTTAACGAATTGAATTCTTAAAGGGAAAATTTTCTTGTTTTGAGTTTCGAGAATGGAAACACATATTTCGTAATTGAACAACATTCAATAAAGTTTTGGGTGAAAGTGACAATAATTCAACCCATTTGGTGTGGACTTAGCCGTAATTTGCATCGCTCCCAATGAAGTTATTGTCTAAATGAGTTTAACCCATTAACGCCCAGCGGGTCATTTTTGTCCTCTGACTTTGACGGGCTGCAGAATCGGTACCAGTGAAGTGATCTTCATGTTTATGCTATGTATGTGTGTTTCAGAGCGTGGGCAAGCTATACAAGTGCATTTGAAATTCGTAGGTTTTTATAGGACGATTTTGGTGGAACTTATTTTGGCGAGGTTTCGGTCAACGTGAGATAGCTTTGCAAATTTTGTTTCTCGCAATAGCATATGGAAAGCCGAAAAGAATTTGTATGATTGACATTAAGCTAAGACCACTAGGAGTCAAATGGTGAAGAAACAGTAAGATTTTCTTGAACGGCTTTGCCATGAGACATCGTCAAATATGAAGCGGACAAAAATGACCCGCTGGGCGTTGCGGACATCTTCGGGCCGCGAAAAGGAAGAAAAGGATGTGTCCTGTCCTCCCGTCTGGTGGGTTAAGTGCATAATGTTACCTAAAGGAAATGGAGGCATTGTGGGTCCTGCCAATTCAGGGTTGCCAGTTTAGAGACTTTTCATCAAATCTGAAGATTTTTAGTGCAATGCCGATACCTTTGGAAACTTTGGAGTTCATGAAATGCTTTCCAACGTTTTCGGGTTCTGTCTTATTTTTGGAATGATTATCAAATATTTCTAACGAAAACATGCAAGATGGTTTCAGTATTTTCTGAACGCGTTGTCAAAGACAATTTTCAGGGCTTTGAAAACTTAAAGAAACATAAGCATGACTTTACTGTTAAACTAGCAGAGCCTTTTCTTTTCCTCTTGATGGATTGTATGTAGTGGATAGAGTGGATAGGGAACAGTGGCGGATTGAAGACTTCATTGGGTGTGGGGAGGGGGTTAGGGGTCTCGAGCATCCCCGCCATCGCCTCGGAACAGCTCATCAGTTATGCATTTACTATAGGCACACTGCCATTTCGGTGGGAGGGGGCTGAGCCTTCCTAACCCCTTTGTGTCTACCACTGATTGAAAGCCAATGACCAGCTAACAAAATGACTTGGGAATTATCGCGACCGCCGCGCTGGTTTGTTGCGACGAGACGGTGCAGTTTAAAAGGGGTGAAAGCATGGGAAGTTCTATAACTTCTGTCTAAAACGCAATTAGCACTGTTGCGGCTTGGTTCTGGTCAAGTGAAACTACCATGAGTGAGCATCCCGGGGTTAGGGAGGGTCAAGACCCGCCTGAATTTTTGGTCTCCCACAGACTTTGTCAAGGGCTTGGATTGCATTGCCAGTGTTAAACCATCCAGAACCCATCCTGGATCGAAAAGAAATATCCAGCCTTGGAACGTAAATATATCGAAAGCATAGTTGTTAGCAATGCCACAGATCAAATGTTTTTCAGGAAAAGAAGCAAAATCAGTTGTTTTAAATGCCAAGATAGCGGAGCGGATCAGGTGCATATCATGAGTATGCCATCACAAAATACATTAATCATGAGGATGAAAAAGATGATGCGCTGACCGGCGCTACAATGACCAGCGGAGTGCCTGGAAATGTGGAGGTTCACATTAATGCAACTATTGAACGCGCTACTTGCTCCAAAGAAAAGTTGGAAAGATGGAAATGGACCCGTTTGGAGATTTGGAGATTAGTCAAGCTAATGTACACCGCGTAGGGGAGATATCGGATTGAGTGTTCAAAAATTTTCATCTGTATGCTGAATATTACGATTAAGTACTCGTTGAAAGCTCAGTGAGCGTCAGTCACGAAGTCTGGGAGACGGAGGAGGAGGGGGAAGGGACAAAAGAAATGGTTTCCCAAAACTTTTGATGTTCACCTTATATTCTTAATATTACTATGCCATACTATACTAAAATATTCTTAAAATACTATGATTTTAACAATTTTAGTCCGTACCCTGCAAATCATCAGTCTAGGTTAGCCGCTGTTGTATACTATTTGCAAATATGGACTAGTGTTGTCTATAATTAAAACTGGAGAGCATAAGACTGTCTAAACATTTAGCCATGACCAATATACAAGAGGAAATAAAAACACTTCACAAAACTGCAGTAAAAGCGATGCCATCCGGCCGCTGAGTGCGGTGACAGCGCCGCCCGGGAGCCGGCTGCGTGTGCCAGCCGATGTCCCAAACGCCCAGCGGGTCATTTTTGTCCGGTGCCATATCTCAGAATCTAAAAGTGGTATCGGTTTAAAACTTTAGGAACATCTTATTTGGCATATTTTAAACATAGGAACACATTTGTTTCGCCAATCTGAAAGCTGGAAGTAGGTGCGGGCGTTATGGGTTAATTTCCGTGTTCCACAAATGGAAAATTGGTGGAGTTCACTGCGTTGAAATTACTAGTTCCAGTCGAGCGGTGTTAGCCAGGACCATAGAGATATAACCAGATCTATCTATATAACCATCTATCTAACCAGGAACCAGAGTTATATAGATCGTTTCCTGCTGTAAGTAGAGTTATATATGTTATAGTAGATATCTATGGCCAGGACCATTACAATACATTTTCAAAATAAAAATTTACCCTCCAACCACCTAACCACTTCTGTTGGAAAGTATACTTTTTCAGGACTTTGAGTTCAAAATGCAGAATTTCACCAGAATATCATTTTTTATTCATTCATTTCATTCATATAGGTATTACACACACTTCCACACTAATGAGGTGGTTTTCAAAATGCTGCTGTGATGAGTATGAAGTGAACTATGGAAGGAGGCGGCAAGGATGAGGAAAAGTGAGGATGAATAAGGTGGGATTCTTCCTAGAGGGGTCGCTGCAGCCACAGGCAGATGCGCTCACAGCCTCCAGGTAGAGTGGGAATGAAGACAAAGATTACCGGTAAAAAAAAGAAAACACAAAATCGCACACTCCTTGAACATGTATACTAAAATCTTAAGAGGGGAAAATGTTCTATTCTTTGGCTTCATAGTCATTTCATCTTTGATTTTATCATTTCGGAACTACCACCCTGAATCCCCCCGGTGTCGCCAGACTACCACACTGAATCACCCGGTGTTACCAAACTACCACCCCGTGTCCACGGTGTCACCAAACTACCACCCTGAATCCCCCTGTGTCACCAGACTACTACCCTGAATCACCCTGTGTCCCCGGTGTTACCAGACTACAACCCCGTGTCCCTGGTGTCACCAGACTACCACCCTGAATCACCCCGTGTCCCCGGTGTTACCAGACTACCACCCCGTGTCCTCAGTGTCACCAAACTACCACCCCGTGTCCCTGGTGTCACCAGACTACCACCCCGTGTCCCCGGTGTCACCAGACTATCACCCTGAATCACCCTGCGTCACCAGACTACCACCCTGAATCACCCTGTGTCCCCGGTGTCACCAGACTACCACCCCGTGTCCTCAGTGTCACAACAACCCGTGTCCCTGGTGTCACCAGACTACACCCCGTGTCCCCGGTGTCACAGACTACCACCCGTGTCCCGGTGTCAGCAGACTGTCGGCGGCGTCGCCGGCAGGAGGTTACTCTGCAGCTTTGCCACTGTCGCTCAGGCGTCAGCTGTGTCAGCTGACTGCCATTGTTCACACTTCTGCTGTCGACGCGGCCGCGGCCGCAGTCCGACCCGCCAACGGGCGAGGCAAGGTCACCAGCCATCCCACCCGGCATCTAGCCACAGCGGCACAGTCCTCGCTCCCACTCAAAGGTGAGATGAACTTCAGGACATATATATACCTTATATTTGCCGATTTTCCTCAGTATGGGTGCAGATCTCAGATGAGAAAGAAGCCTGGTGATATCTCCGATCTCAGGGGATAGGGAAAGAAACCATGTGTATGTTTTAACCCAGCACCACCTGAGATCTTGTCGTACCCACCTCCGCCTGAGGGGCTCGATTCGACCCCGCCTTACGATCTCGAAAACGCTGGGTGATACGAAAAAATTCGGAACGACACTGAAAGCGCCCTGTCGTCTCCTACTGTAGAGCCAAGTTTTATTCATAGCCATTGAACAGTGACGTCACAGAGGTCCACAATTGGTCAAAATTACGCTGATTCAGGAAAACCCTTATAACTCAAGAACTCTTAGTCGTAGAACAAAAGAAAGGCCAAAAATACGTTCATATTGATCCAATAATCATGTTGATATGTGGCATGACTTTGTAAGGTCGCACGATGAACTTGAACCTAGGTTGAACTTTGGTCAGGATTAAGCAATGAAGGTCATGCTGCATGACCTGATATGTGGCGTGACCTGATTCCGATGGTAGGTGGCATGGCCTGGTAGTCACATGGTAGCCTTGAAGCTATGTAGATCTTAGGTCAATATCAAGTGATGAATTATTTAGTTCATGTGGCATATACAATACCATTCGAAGCCTGGGGTCATATTTGTCACTATGATATTAATTACTGTATCGTGATTCGTGCAAAAGCTATGTAAACAAAACTAATTAAAAACCGTGGCTTCGGTGACTTTTCTGATCTCGTTATTTACCTGACCTCAAAGTTGATGACAACAAGAATAATTTTATTCACAAAGGTTCCAAAATAACTTTGCCATACGCGGGTTTTCATACGCGGGTTTCAATAAGATTTCCTGAAACATACGCGTTTCCATCTACAGTCAGTTGTGCCTCATCTCGGTGCGTGGACCACCATGGGTATCTGATGTCCAAAAAGTCACCGCATTTTCCCACAGTCCCTGCTGAAGGAAAGCCACTATCTCCCGCAGGTGCGGAAGCCCAGTCTGTAATGGGAGCACTGCCCGCCGGCTAAGCACCTGTGGCCATGGTTCTGTGGTCACGTGGTTAAAATAGGCCTCATACGTCAGAGTCCACTTGTTTAGGCACAGGACAAACTCGAACACTTCGAATATGGACGATTTCTTGGCACGGGAAGTTTAGGGGAGAAAAGAATCACAGGACAGGTGCTGTATGGTTCAGCCTCGTCACTGACGCCCCTGGCAACAGTGTTGTACTGCCGGGGCCGGTGCTGCGGTGCAGTGCTGTGCTGCCGGTGCTACGGTGCAGTGCTGTGCTGTCGCTGTCGGTGCAGTGCTGTGCTGCCGGTGCCACTGTCGGTGCAGTGCTGTCGCTGCTGGTGCTGCGGTGCAGTGCTGTGCTGCTGGTGCCATGCGGTGCAGTGCTGTGCTACCATTCTCGGTGCAGTGCTATGCTGCCATTGGTGCAGTGCTATGCTGCCATTCTCGGTGCAGTGCTATGCTGCCATTTCGGTGCAGTGCTATGCTGCCAGTGCTGCGGTGCAGTGCTATGCTGCCATTGCTGCGGTGCAGTGCTATGCTGCCATTCTCGGTGCAGTGCTATGCTGCCATTTGGTGCAGTGCATGCTGCCATTTCGGTGCAGTGCTATGCTGCCATTCTCGGTGCAGTGCTATGCTGCCATTCTCGGTGCAGTGCTGTGCTGCCATTCTCGGTGCAGTGCTATGCTGCCGGTGCTGTAGTGCTGTGCTGTGCTGCCAGTGCTGCGGTGCAGTGCAGTGCTGTCGCTGTCGGTGCCGGTGCAGTGCTGTGCTGCCGGTGCTGCGGCGCAGTGCTGTGCTGCTGGTGCCATTGTCGGTGCAGTGCTGTGCTGCCATTCTCGGTGCAGTGTTATGCTGTCGGTGCTGCGGTGCAGTGCTGTGCTGCCGGTGCTGCGGTGCAGTGCTGTGCTGCCGGTGCTACGGTGCAGTGCTGTGCTGCTGGTGCTACGGTGCAGTGCTGTGCTGTTGCTGGCGGTGCAGTGCTGTGCTGCTGCTGTTGGTGCGGTGCTGTGCTGCCGCTGTCGGTGCTGTGGTGCGGTGCTGTGCTGTCAGTGCTGCGGTGCAGTGCTGTGCTGTCGCTGTCGCTGCCGTGGTGCTGTGCTGTGCAGCCAGTGCTGCGGTGCAGTGCTGTGCTGTCTGTGCTGGCGGTAAGGTGGTGCTGTGCTGTGCTGCCAGTGCTGCGGTGCGGTGCATTGCTGTGCTGCCAGTGCTGCGGTGCGGTGCTGTGCTGTCGCTGCCGGTGCAGTGCTGTGCTGCGGTGCGGTGCAGTGCTGTGCTGTCGCTGGCGGTGCTGTGGTGCTGTGCTGTGCTGCCAGTGCTGCGGTGCGGTGCAGTGCTGTGCTGCCAGTGCTGCGGTGCGGTGCTGTGCTGTCGCTGCCGGTGCAGTGCTGTGCTGCGGTGCGGTGCAGTGCGGCGGCCGACACCTCCCCGCGGTGTCGGCGGCGGCAGTGGGCGGCCGGGCTGAATGGCCGCTCCACGGTCCCCGCCGCGCCAGCCTTGCCCCCGTGTCTCCTGCGCGCCGTTATTGTCACGAGAGCACCATTATTGTCGTGGTTTGTCAGGCCTAAACACGGCAATTGAGCCGGGAGAGGAAGAAATGAATTGTTTACGGTCATTTGGCGCGGCGCGGCGACACACCGGTCGCCCGGGGCAGCCACGACCAAGATTTGCGGAATAATTGGACGAGGTGACCTTGGACTTGGTGGTCCAGCGTGCCTCCCTGACCAGCGTGATTTCTGTCCGAATCAGATAAAAGCTAAGGACTCACAGGTGCGTCGGTGATGTCGGCCCCAGACAATGAGTGTTCTGCGGAATTCCAAAACTGGAGCCCGCTGGCGGCACAGCGTGATGCCAATCTCCCGGCGTCGGCGGGCAGATCACATCACTATCCCATCACAGAATCCTCATCACTGAAGCATGTGACTTTGTTACTTAGTGCACCTGGGCTATTGGTGGCAGGCCATTCGAACTCAGCACATGTTTGTATGGCGGCGTGTACTGCACGGGATGCAGAGTGCTGCAATGAACTGCACTGGAGTGGCAGAGGCATGATGATGGAGCTCCCTGGACATCGATGGTGGGCGCACCTGTGAGGAATGGCCCCCAGCGCGATTTATGTTCCACATACCATTCTCCGATGCTTTATGGTCCGTGTTGCAACCTTTTCGCAATTACCACCATAAATTACATCATAAATTGAATCTGGAATGGCACTCAGCGGCTGGATACATTAGCCGTCGGACGGAGATGAGCGCTATGGCCTCACATCCAACTCGATTAGTTGTCCCCGTAGGTATACTGTGGAGCGCAGCGAAGTGGTGGGAGACACAGAGACAATACAGAGACGGCTCCGAATCCCACGCTATCTCCAGCAGCTGTTGGTGCGCGATGGAAGCCGAGTGCTTCAGACGTCACCAGTGTTCAGGGCGTGTCACTATTGCCGGCTCTAACTGCAAGAACGGGCCAGATGTCGCTTCCCTTGCCTCGCGTTCTGCTTTCCTGTACAGAAAGAAGCCCAGGCGTTCTATGGGTCTAGTCCAGACCCTCTTGCAAAAAAATTGAGAGATTTTGGTGCCAGGTGATTTTTTCAAAGATTACCCAAGATAAATGGCGCAGAAAAATGTAACAAGTAAGCCACACTTGTCATAATCAGGTACTAGACAATAACAGCGCATTTGTTACTTTCCTGTCCGCCATTTATCTTGGGTATTTTTCAAGGCATGCAGGTATTTTCTGAAAAAAGTCTGGCACCAAAAGCTCTCGGATTTTCACAAAAAGGTCTGGCCCCGACCCTTAAATGTGCGACGGACATAAGTCAGGGTCCTCGCCTGACCGTAAATGTCTCAGATGGAGGTCTTATATTGACTGGTGCTTAATTCAGCATCAATGGTGTGAGGGCGGATTTCATTTTTCCGCCGTCCAAGCAGAAACTATTTTTGAGGAGAAGCTGCCCACAAGTCTTCTACAGAATCATTTGACCCTTCCCGGTGTTACTTGCCTCTGAAAATAAAAAAGCTGCGTCATGCCGGGATGATGATATTCCAATGTTTTCTCTGAAAGTACATCAATGCAATTAGTGACTTAATATGTCACTCTCTTATCGCAGTCAGCTCTCATTTCAAGACGACGTAACGACCGGACGGTCTCTTATCTGCGGGCAATGCCTGGCCAATTACGAAGACCATTCGTCACCACCATTTTTTCTGAGCGAAAGTTACGGGATGGGTCATCCAAACACTGGGCCGACAGCCGCAGGTTGCAGCAGCTGTTATCAAATAACCATCGTTTTGACGCGGGTCACAAATGGCATCTCTGTCTCACTCTCACCGTTCTGTAGTTTATAGTTAGAGGACCTCTGCACTCACTTCTCATATTCACCATGGGATTTCTCGGCAAAACATTGAATCAATAGATGGTCTCTGGATGGGCAAAAATAGAGCAGTTTGTCAAAAAACACTATCATTTTATGCCGTAGTTTTGACGGATCAAAAGAAGAAAGATGTCATCATAGATACGTGCATCTTCGAAGAGTTTTAGGTAAATCTCATTTTGCGATGTGTCCTTTCGTATGCATGACTTTATTGTGGGGACAGACTCTGCTTTGGTGATGAACGGGGGCGTAAAACCCGACAATAATAGCGCTGTTTTAAAGAGCACGACATAGACCGTTTAACCTTCGCCCGGGTGGAGGGTCTTTTTAGACCCCCCTCGGGTTTTTCCAAAGTGACCAAAAAACGGCGGCGCGCAGCGCCACCAAACTTGGTCTAGCTGTTCCTTCATCATTTTTACATCTTTCCTGAAAATTTTGGCTCAAGGTCATATCAGGTCAGGTCACCAGGCCAGGTGAAGTGACCTCACCTCAAAAAATACCTAGGACCGCATAACTAAAAGAACGGCCAATCTATCAAGTTGAAACTCATACCACAAATTGGGCCCACCAGAAGCTACAACATTTGTTCCGGGATTTTTTATATTGGTGACCTAAGGTCATGTGCGGAGCATGACCTCCCCATTGTCAATACATGGGGAAAATCACGAAATGAGCTTTTCTCAGTAAGTATGGATAGAATCAACTTCAAATATCGGTTGCGACTTGCTCTTAGCCCATTTCTGAAGCTGATGCCAAAATTTTTGACTTGTGACCTTTATAAGGTCACTTTAGGTCAAATAAGCATTTTTGGGGTTTTTCTCTATAAATTTTGAATTAACTAAGATAGAGCTTTTATTTTGTCACCGAAGTGTTTGTATAGCCACTGGAAGTCAAATGATATACATCATGACTATATCAGGTCAAGTTGGGTCAGACCGTTGACCTGGGTCAGGTCAAATTCTTAAATTTGACCTGGCATAACAATATCATATATCATTCGATTTGTATTGACGAGAGGATTGCAATGGTACATAAACTATGGCTGTATCTTGTTTGGTTTGGAAGCTATTAGCGAAAAAGTAAACGCCCTTATACATGGGTGGCTATGGACATTCCCAAGAATATGCCCAGTATTTAGTGACCTGTAGGTCCCTAGGTTTTGACCTGACACGAAAATGAATGCTATTAAAATAAAAGCGCATTTCAAGAGCTTTCGAATGGTGTTAGAAAAATGTTTCTAGCTATCATAGTTTCTGAGATATATGAGATTTTCTTAGTACACCTCATATTAGCGATTTTGACCTATTTTGACCTCTGGTGACCTTGATATTGACCTGACAAGAAAAATGACCAAGGTATTTTCGATATCATTTTCGAAGAGCTTTCGATCGCCGTTTTGTGCTTTCTTCTAGCTCTCTTAGTTTTTGAGATCGTGGGGGTCTTTTTTAGCCCCTCCACCAGGGCGAAGGTGGCTCGTACCCGCCACCGGGGCAAGGGTTAACAATGTCAAAAATTAGAACATTGATGGAAGTCGGTGCTTGTGGAAGTAAGAAACTAGTGCCAGCCCTCTCCGTGTCATGTGCAGAAAGTGTTTATATAGACGGTCGCACGCCAGCAAAATAACGCAACTGGGCCGTATGATCCCTTTAAAGCAGATTTTACGCTTTTCTCGGGGTTCTTCATTGATGCCTGCTCCTCCATCAATCCGCTGCAGATTTCTCGTTCGAGTATTTTGTCCTCCTTTTTTCAGATGGTGGACCCTTTCTGGCGAAATTGGATATATTACTTCCCGGTAAGACTTCTCAAATATCCACTCTCTAAAACCACCTAATACTATCGCCGGGGAACGCTCATTGTAATGCCCAAATGATGTCCCCAGGTGAAATTTGTGTTTCATCGAGGTTTCGTTCCCCCGAGCAGAATTACAGATCCTGCACTGCCAGTTTACTGACCTTTATCGGAGCATTTCGTCATCTTAGCCTACAGTCTGTCTCTCATTTAGGGTTTTTGTGACATTCCTCCTTTATCTTATAACTTTAGCACGCGCATTGGCGGGGTTCTCAGCCACCTTCGCCTTGACGGGGGGGGGGGAACAACCCCTAAGATCTCGAGAACCACGCTAGATTGCCAAAAGCCGTAAAGTTGTTGGATAGTCCATCTAAATCACTATATAAACGTTTGAATCATTTGTCAGTTCACATTTAAGATCACTAGAGGTCAAGGCATGCTGTTATAAGGAGTGTGAAATTTCAAACACGATGGGGAGAACGAAATAAACAAAACCGTCATCTACGGCTGTGTTACGAATAGTTTTCGTATACATGTTGCTTAAACACTATCACAACGCCTTGAATGATATGAATCCCATTCAGAGTTCCAAAGATGAAATTGTTCAAGAATATTTAACGGTGTCTCTTGGTTGATCGGGAGTGCCCGGGCACACCAAGAGATGTGAACTCAGACACCATTAATTATTGCCCTAAGTCGCACAACAGTTGCTAGATCTTCAACTAACACAAATTTTATAAAAGTTTCTCATTCTCATTTTTTCTGACTCATGATTTGTTTCCCTGTTAGGAGAAGGCTTGTCTCTGTCTCTTTGTCATTGTCACAAAATCTATAAAAATGGTCGGCACGAACAATGGAGCCACAATCAATAGCTGGCCACCCAGTCACTCAACATTGTGGTTACATAGGGCATCAAATGTAAATTTCAATAGATATTAAAAAGTACAGGCCTTAAAGCTCCGTAGGTGTGTGCATGTGCATGTGATATTGCAGGAAATGCGATGTATTTCTAAAGTCTTTCTACACATTCCTTGGGGCCTGCTGATAAAGCAAAAATATTTCATTTTGCTGAAATAGTGACAGTCATGACATTTGCTTTCGATAACCTTCGCCGACACTCTATGGGTGACCGTTGCAACGGTTGCAACGGCCGAGCGGACCAACGGAAACCGGGGCAGTCTATTGCGGCGGTCGCTGGCCGCGCTTTCAAAATGTACACGTACCGAGGCCAGCTGCAACGATCTACTACTCTCGGCTGTTTGCTTTGATTTAACTCCTGAACGTTGATCGGTTAAATGGCTTCCCTGTTTTACCATTTTTATACCTGATAGGAAGAAGCTTCCAAATAGCCATGCAACGCACATAATCATTTTGATGACGTGCATGACCTGGTTCAGTTTCCTGCTGTGTAATCAGCACCCGCCGGATATGTCTCGGATGTGCACCAGGATTCTGTCCGGGAAACCTCTTAATCCTGTTTGGACATACGGATTACTGACAAAGAGATCAAGTAACAAAGCGCTGAATCTTGTCACACATGAATGGCACCTTTGTCTATGATTATGTGCTCCATGAGTATTTCGACTAGTGATTTGTATTCAGAACAATTTGGACGCACCGTGGTGTAGTTGTTAGCGAGCCCGCTCTTTACGTGGCCGACCCGGGCTCAAGACGTGGCGGGTTCCCTGAACAAGGAGCAATCTGGCCCCCGATAGATATTTCCACCACGGAAAGATTTGGCGACACCACATAACCCTGGCAGTTGGTGCGTCGATGCACCCAAACAATTACTATCAGTACATAATGATTCTTATGAAATCCCTTCCATTTCTATTCATGCGCTTTGATCATGAAAACATGACAGAAAATAATCTGCATTAGCAATTAACCAGGCATGCACGGGAGAAAACAGAGCGTGACGTTATCCAGCTGCGCGGCCGGCAGTGACTTCCCGTTGGCGGGGTTAACCTTCGCCCGGGTGGGGGGTCTTTTTAGACCCCCCCTCGGGTTTTTCCGAAGTGACAAAAAAACGGCGGCGCAGCAGCGCCCAAACTTGGTCTAGCTGTTCCTTCATCATTTTTACATCTTTCCTGAAAATTTTGGCTCAAGGTCATATCAGGTCAGGTCACCAGGTCAGGTGAAGTGACCTCACCTCAAAAAATACTTAGGACGGCATAACTAAAAAAAGGGTTAATCGATCAAGTTGAAACTCATACCACATCTTGGGCCCACCAGGACCTACAACATTTGTTCCGGGATTTTTGATATTGGTGACCTAAGGTCATGTGCAGAGCATGACCTCCCCATTGACAATACATGGGGAAAATCACGAAATGAGCTTTTCTCAGTAAGTATGGATGGAATCAACTTCAAACATCGGTTGCGACTTGTTCTTAGCCCATTTCTGAAGCTGATACCAAAATTTTTGACTTGTGACCTTTAAAAGGTCACCTTAGGTCAAATAAGCATTTTTGGTGTTTTTCTCTATAAATTTTGAATAAACCAAGATGGAGCTTTTATTTTGCCACCAAAGTGTTTGTATAGTCACTGGAAGTCAAATGATATACATCATGACTATACCAGGTCAAGTTGGGTCAGACCGTTGACCTGGGTCAGGTCAAATTCTTAAATTTGACCTGGCATAGCAATATCATATATCATTCGATTCGTATTGACGAGAGGATTGCAATGGTGCATAAACTATGGCTGTATCTTGTTTGGTTTGGAAGATATTAGCGAAAAAGTAAACGCCCTTATGCATGGGTGGCTATGGACATTCCCAAGAATATGCCCAATATGTAGTGACCTGTAGCTCCCTAGGCTTTGACCTGACACGAAAATGAATGCCACTGTAATGAAAGCGCATCTCAAGAGCTTTCGAATGGTGTTAGAAAAATGTTTCTAGCTATCATAGTTTCTGAGATATAGGAGGTTTCTTAGTACACCTCATATTAGCGATTTTGACCTATTTTGACCTCTGGTGACCTTGATATTGACCTGACAAGAAAAATGACTGAAGTATTTTCGATATCATTTTCGAAGAGCTTTCGATTGCCGTTTTGCGCTTTTTTCTAGCTCTCTTAGTTTTTGAGATCGTGGGGGGGGTCTTTTTTAGCCCCCCCCACCAGGGCGAAGGTGGCTCGTACCCGCCACCGGGGCAAGGGTTAATGGCTCTGCCGCTCGTCCCCACAACACAAGCATTGTGCAAGGCGCAAATCGAGTGTGCGTGCGGCTAAACAGACAGTTGTGGGTCAGCGAATGGACCTCAGATGTCACTCGGTCGCTGTTTGCCGGCTCCTGGGCGTCACGAAAGCGCAGTGAAAACGACAGGCTAGGGGCAGACGGTGAACTCATCAAAACAGGGGAAGCCCGTGCAGGAAGAATTTCAAGAATATTATATATGGTACACAACCATTTTAGATTATTTGATGATATTTGGCCTGGTGTCACGTTTTATTAACACGCGCATTGACGGGGGCGGGTACCCGCCCCCACGGGTTTTTCGGAGATAGTAGAAAAACGGCAGCGCGTAGCGCCGCCGTACTTGGTATACCTTTTCCCTCATCATTTTTACAACTTCTGTGAAAATTTTAAGGTTAGGTCATCTCAGGTCAGGTCACCAGTACAGGTCAAGTGACCCGACCTCAAAAAAAGTTTAAGATAGCATAAGTCGGAGCAGGGTGAACTTATCCGATTGAAACTCATATCACATAATGGCCCCACCGAGTTCTCTAAAATATGTTCCGGTATTTTTTATATCGATGACGTAAGGTCAGGTACGACGCATGACCTCTCCATTGGAAATACATGGGAAAAATGGTTTTTACGGAATAACTCAGTAACGGATGATGATACAGCATTTATTTTAGCTGCATTAGACTCGCCTGGGCTTTGCGGTTCTAATGATATGCATTTTATATAATTTGACCCTGACCTGACCTCAGGTCAGGTCAAATCCTTGATTTGACCTAGCAAGGTCAAATTATATATCATTCGATTTGGCTCGCTAAGAGGATTCATATAGTTCAAGTCGTTTTGCTCTATCTTTACTTGTTCAGATGTAATGCCCGAAAAACTGAATTTTACATGTTATCCCTATGACGGGCATGTTTTGACCTCTCGTGACCTTAAATGTGACCTGACAAAAAATGGTTCGAATGTTTTCGATGGAGAAGTGGATGGGCAGCCCAACGCCGTTTACCGTTTTTCGCTTCCTACCGTGGTTCTCGAGATCTTAGGGGGGCGGGTACCCGCCTTCCCCCGTCAATGCGAAGGTGGCTCAGACCCCTGTCAATGCGCGTGTTAAGGCACAATTTGTCATCTAGAATAAAATTGTGACTTAACAATGGAGTGGGCTCAAAACAAATGTTAACTAAAAATTACCTAAGCATAAAATGAATGTTAACAATAATCTATTCAGATTATAGGCACAAGCAACATGATACGAAACTTATCACAAATATAACATTTAACATCATGTCATTTACAATTGAAAAACTGTCTTGGTGATCCACGCTGTCTGCTGAAGCCTCAGCGAGTCTGTAGCCTGAAATTCTCCACGCACAATCATCACGTTACAGAATCGTCAGGATGCCTCCAGGTGAGCCATATCGTCCAGCACTGCCTCCGGCTAACAGTGGCTGCCAAGGTGCCTCCGGGGTACCATGTGGGGCCATCTGGCATCCTACGGACGCCCCGTGAAATCAACCACCATCCCACCAGCAAGGACACACTTTACGGTGCCGAAATTCCGCAGCATTATGTCGATTTAATTGCTTTCATGTCAGCTAGCCTCTTAAAACGGCCGATTTATGGGCCAGAATTGGCCGGGAGGATGCACAGGGACTCATTAGTCACCTGATACCATCAATAACCTCAGGTGTGACAGGTGCGTCTCTGCGGTAAGCTCTTGGTCTCAGCAGATTAGGTACGCCACTCACAGAAAGCTCATCGGCACGCAGTTGATATATTCATCTTTTGATACAACCCCAACTGGTTTGGATTATAGCTAGTAGGATAGTACCCCGAGGAAACATTGGGTAGTTTTGAAACAAATCTTGTTTGAATTGTCAACTGAAGACTTCTGTTGAAATCTCAATAATGATGCTTCCTTGAGGTAATTCATCTTGGTAACGGATTTAAACACGTTTAGTTCATATGATGATTGTATTCTGTGCAAGCTTTGGCCAAATCGGTGGATATGTAAGGTGTCAGTAAAAGTTTCGATATTTTAGCATTGGCAGTGTCTGACCATCCGTTTATGGGTGAAATTTTCCAGAACTAACTCCTTACAATCCGATCAGATTTGAAGATTCTGCCACAGGTATGCAAAACCCCACAGCTCTTACAGCTTTGTATTGACGGGTGCTTGGCAAGAACAGGAGAGAAAGGCATTTGCTCTAATTTCCGCACTCCATCCATACACTCTATAATCACTCCACACGTCACTGCCTCCCTGAAATCAGACTGGTAGCATGTCAGGCGCCCGAAACATTTTACACCAGTCTATAGGTAATCCTCTGTTGATACGGTGTAGAACAAACACAGCAGGCTGTCAAACCAAAAGCTCGTGCAAAAACAACAATACATAACTCTTTTTGCCGCGTATGTAGACAGTGGTGTTCATGTATGTTGCCACCTACGCACACCCCGTCCACCACGCATAGTGTTTAAGAATAAGCAGTTGGTGTTTTATCTGGCTGTTTATTCTTGCTTCCGTCCTCCGACTTTACACCGGTCTCCAATCCCGGAGTAACTGCGGTAGGCCGCATCGAATCGGCGTCCTCCTCCGCCGCCCCGCCTGTGACCCCTGTTCTGAGCTGTCCGGGTAATCGGTATAAATAGTGGCGAGCGTCTTTGAGGTGGGCGGCGGGGGCGGGCCGCCTCTGACAAATAGCCCCATGTCGGGAAGGGTAGCGCGCGCCGCTCAATCCGCTTTGACACTGCTGGGGAGGGGTGACTGCCAGCACTGCTGGGAGGGGTGACTCCCGCAGATTGCCGGAACGTTAGGCGTGATCCAGGTAAGTTGAAAGAGTAGAAAGACATTGCACACATCACCAATCAATGCATAAGCGAATGGAACCACCTCCCGACTGCTTCTTGTTATACTGTTGCTTCTTTAAACGGTGGGAGAGCACATTGACTTTGTTTTATATATATAAATACACACACATATATATATATATATATATATATATATATATATATATATATATATATATATCGACCAGGTGGAGCATAGTAGAGATATTCTAAGCTTTGAAGCGATTTATAATTTTATTTTTGCTCGAAAAAAATAATATTTTTCTGGATTTGTCTAGAAACACGGCCTTTAAGGACCATAGCAACGAATGAGGACACCGGCTCAATATCATATTTCATATTAGCTCATATTTTCACACTGACTTATATGGAGGCTGTAATGGGTTTCACAATGGATGCAGAACATGCTTTTCATATGGCTTAGGATGGTTTTCCCTGCTCTGAGGAATTGAATAGACCAGACCGACTTTCGAACGTTTACCTTGTTATATAGGTATCGGTCACAGGATCACACAATTTCGGTCGGGAAAGGAGATGAAATATGTATGTTACTGGGAGGAAGCTTCATGTCCAGACAGCTCTCTGAAACTTCAAAACTTCCAACTGCTGCCTTCGGCTATGTGGAAGATGAACTGCTCTTCCTGATGGTCTACTGTGGATTTGTCATATGCTCTCGAATGTACATACACTGCGCATGCTGATAGCTTTGCTCACTGGAACATTTTTGGACCAAACATCTAACAACTTCACTGGTATTGGAGCGATAGCAAGGGTCTGTTCTTGCGGTCTCTGGTCGGGCCGAGTATACCGACTCCTGTCTCTGATTGAGCAACAATCACCGTGTGCAGGATTTGACTGCGGAGGACAAGGATTTACCAGCCCCCTGAATTTCCCACGCTCGGATTATTTGAGGTGAACTGATTTCCCGCGCTGATATATCTGCAAGTGTGATTCTGGTGCTCTACGACTGAGGCGTGACAACCGTGAGTTTCCTTTGAACGGTAGATTGCCTAGGGTGGCATCGTGACAGGGGCCGTCATGTTAACGTGACCTGTGGTCAGGAAACGGATGCATTGCAACTGGAGGGCAAAAACCTTAGATGACTTCTTCTAATGAAGAATAAAAGTTCTAATGAAACTTAACAGAATGGATCGATGTTCCTATAAAAAAAAGTGGATACAGGAGAGGACTGGGGCCCTTGACCTCCGGGACATCAAATTTTCTAGCCCCGAGTGTATTCAGTTTTGAATTTCTTTCAGTGTCCGATGGGACGAAAGAAACAGCAAAGCCGACAGGTGTTACCCTCGGATGAGTTCAGCGCACCTCGGGGAGCACAGCTGATACACCGGGAGTTCTGGGGCCCGCCGGTGATGTACCGTCGCCGCCATCCATCAGAAGGCCGACTCCAATCACGCGGCTGCTGGCCGAGGACCATTTGGTCGCTGCGGGAGGCCGCCGCCCGGGCTGAGCAGGTAGCCCCCGGTGCCCTGCCGTGCACGCCGGTCGGCGTCGGAGCCCCGCGGCACCCGAGTGGTCAGTAACCTGTTTTAGATAAGGGAAAGTTACTGGCTTGCTGTCAGGTTGGGTGGGCTTGCCGCGGGCTCGATAAGAGTGGGTTGCGAATACGAACAAAAACTTGTATCGCTCTGGGGCTACCCGTTTGTCATGTAGATTTGGACTTGTCAGATCTGTATTAATCGGTGGTGTTAGCCCATAGATGCTGATTAAATGGGCTCTTTCCCTGCTGGCTGCTATTATTGAAAGTAAACCTGGCGTTGCTGATGTAACAAGAACTCGGAAAATTGTTTCAAGTATGTTATTTTTTCTTTGGTTAAAATACGAAGAAAGATAAGCCATTGCATTCCCCATAGGCTGAAGTGATAAATAAAGACTCAAGTTGTGTGTGTGTGTGTGTGTGTTCAGTTTAGACTTGATACCATAAAATCTAGCAATCAAACTCCTGGCTTTCATGCAAGCGCGAAGCTGCAATGCCTTGATGTTAGATGTGGCCGGACCGGGGATATCATCAACGTCGAAATGGACGTACCAATTTTAGTCATTTAGGAAAACGACTGATGGCTATCACTAGAGCCCTGTTACGGCCTATAGCCCGCACCACCGTGCACATATTACGATATCTTTATTGAGCACAACACAGGCGCCGCCACCGAGTTTGGCCGGCTCCGCACTGACGTGTGTGGTTGAGCGCATCTCCCGAGCTGCCCGGCCACTCAACCACTTAGGCAGGGGCGCCGTTTTAATTTACTCCACTTAGTGAGATGGCTGTCGTTGAACTCCGTTGCAGGCCGGTAATCGCTGCTAAAACATCGCCGTCCAGCGTCGGGACAAAGCGGCACCGGACGCCGCCGCCGCATCTCCCAGGCAGCAGGGCTCGGACGCCGCCGCCGGCTGTCTCGCGGGAACGTGACTCACCTGGACGGCACCTCCGCAGCCAGTATTTACTCACTGCAAGGCAAAGTGAGGCGCTTGCGGCTGACGGAAGCCCTTCATTTGTCTAACCGAGTGCCAGTTACGATGAATAGAAATGGCTTTGTATGCCCTCTGCATTCAATTTTCCACAGTTGTAGTGTGCAGACCTCGTCCTTTTAAATTGGCACTCTTTGGACCGGGTCTAGGGGCCAGAGACAAACCACTCTGCACAAAAAACCGTGAGATGGAAATAGTATCAGATGAGTGTGGAAGAATCCGTCAGCGGCTACGGTTTCTCATACCCGTCAGCTGCGGTAGGAAAATCTCTAATCTGGCAACAAGTTATTTCCGGTGGTGGGCGGACCCTTCTTTTCCGTCAAAAGAGTCAAGCGATCTCAATACCGCAGACGATGGATCATGGGAGATTTGGGCGCGGTATCCGGCGGCGGGCTGTTTTTCACATGCTCCGGCGAAGAGCAGTGCCACGGTATTCGGAGTGGGCCTTTTCCGACATCCGCAGCGGAGAGGACGGGGTCTGAGGTGGCGTCTGGGTGGGCCGTGCTGGAGTGTTTTCCGGGGTCCGGATGAGTCGCGTCGGCCTGGCAGGGGTCGGGGGACTGCGCCAGGTGACTGGCGGCCGGTGCCGAGTCTGAGTGTCCCCAGGGTTCCGGCCACTGGTCTGGGGTGAACGGTGGGCCGGTGGACTGTTCCCGCGGATAGGTGCGTCATTAAAGCTCTCGCTCTTGGAAATGACGAAGTGCCTTGGCCCTAGCCGCCAGACCTGAGGTGGCGTCAGAGCTCTAGCCGTCAGACCTGACGATGTGTCGGAGCTCTCGCTGCCATAACCGACGCAGCGTCAGAGCTCTAGCCGTCAGACCTGACGATGTGTCAGAGCTCTCGCCGCCAGACCCGAGGTGGCGTCAGAGCTCTCGCCGCCAGGCTCGTGGTCGAGGCGGCCTGCCGGACCCGACAGGACGCCGATTGTCGCCGGTCGCGCACCGCTGCCCGAAATAGTCGCCTGCCACCCTGCCATGATCCATCGTCCGCTAAAGGCTGTCGCAGTGTGCGCGCGCGCTGCGAGAGGCACAGTCAGTGGCCGTAATTGGCCGTTTTAGCCGCCCAGCCAGGGCGCCTCAGTCTAAAGGGATTATAAATGCTCCAAATTGGACCTTTTGTGACCATGTCCCAGCCAGTTGAGTGATCAGCAAAAAATGAAAAGTTGAAGGAATGCGTGGTTACGGCGTTTTGACTCAGGGGTGTTTACCTAAGGTGTTAGGTACGCTCGTCCTTTGGACTGGCACTTGGATGAAGGTCTAGACGTATGTATATATACACATACGCAGCACGAATGAGGCCAGGGGCGTAGCCAGGATTTCGCTCAGGGGGGGGAAACGCCCCGGAAAGGGCCCCTGCGACAGCGCCAAAAGGGCCCTGATGGGTATAAATGGCCCTGCTTGTTATAGAATAGAGTGCTGAAGAGGGTTTAAGAGGGCCCTGTCTTATATGAAACTTCAAAGTTGGCCACAGAGCATAGTGCGGGCGATCCGCACTTCGCGCGGCCGTGTCCTCAGGGGCCCTTCGGGCCCCTCAGGGGGCGGGGGGGGGGGCGGTTGTCCCTGCCCCCCTCTTGGCTACGCCCCTAAATGAGGCTCTGGAGCCAAAGGCATGCACGTCCCTCGCTCCACACTCTGCGTATGCAGTGCAACAGGCCAGTGGCAGCTAATTAGTTCACAGCAGGGTGCCGCGCCACGTGCCCCGGCTCAGTGAGGAGCGACACGCCTAATTGCAGCCGGTGGATGGTGGTCTTACCAAAGCCAGCGTGCGTTAGCCAGCCGTTAGAAGCCATATAGCACAAGCTCAACGGATATAGCTCACGACCACAGGAGGGTTATCTCAAGAGCTAGGGCTGGCTTAGAATGTCTCCCTATTCCATTTAAAAGTTTTTTTTCTAGGCCCCTATAATTTCGGTAGTGCTGTGAAATGGCCTAATGTGTGCCTCAAATTTGTATCGCTTACAATTTAGATGTTTTGATACAGAGATGGAAGAAATGTCTCCGATTCAGATTATGGCAAATCCAGAGAACAAGACGTGATCTGCTCTCTGAAATATATTCATTACAGTACAAACCTGAGACGTCATAATAATAATGCCGGAAGTTCGGGTGTTGTCCAGCATCAAAAATTGAATTATCACAACTCTGTACGCATTCACATTTCATTTTGGTAAGAAGGCAGCACCGCTGAGTGCGCAAATCATTAGCCTTACCCAAAAACAAACGGTCATTTTGGAAATAAGAGAACTTGTATGAATGCATGTGCGAAAATAGTTGTCTGGAACATTGGAAGGCAATTGTTATTGACGGCAAATGCGATTTATGTCTGAGCAATAGTGCCTGCTGGAGGCAGAACGGGTAGGAACACAGTAGGTAGATGTTGAACATTTTAACAGGCTCACCCGAAAGGTCCATTTCAGTGATAGACCACCCCTGAAAGCAATAGATACATGCAAAAAGTAAAAATGAATTAGGTAAAACAGCTTAAAGGCAGTTTCAAAAGCACTACACGGTCTCATTTAGTGATTATTATGAGGAGGCATGGATATAATAAGAAAGAAAGAGGTTATGAGAAGGAAATTTTGTCGATAATTGTTTTCGTCTGGCAGGGCGAGATTTGGTCGGTGTTGACTTCCCCTGGTTGAGTTCGGCGGCGACAGAAGCGGCGAGCCATTTACTACCGCCCGCACCTGAGGCGGGCGCCGCCGCTACTGCCGCCTGGCGGATGCAGCAGGAAACGCCCAGGTGCGTGCCGGTCGTCAGAGTACGACGGTCGACACTGGCGCGCGCGCGTGTGCTGCCGAGCTCCCTGTACCTCCCGAGACTCGTTGGTGGCTCCTGCTCTAGTTTCAGGAGAATTCTGTTTCCGGCTTTGCAGTGAGAACAAACGGTGACTAGCGTGGCAACTGCGGAGTTAAGGACCGGTGTGGGTGTTTTCTGTCATAGTTGGTGATCGTCTAAGCGTCGAGGCCGACGGTCCATTGAGTCAACAGCGAGGACAACGCATCGATCGCACCTGGGCTCCCCTATAAACACCTGCTAAGCGCTCCCCTAGTGCCGCTCGCCACAACTGGGGTGGTAGGCCATCGAACTGAGGAGCACGGTGGGGAGGCTACTCGGTCGTTCCGGCTGTGCCGCTGCGTCGCAGCCGACGGCAGTCCGTGCGCCGGACGTATCGGCCGTGTTGTCATGGTGACACACTGAGTCGCGCCGTCAACAAAGCTCGGCCCACTCCGGGATAATATACTGTCGTTCACGATGGCGCATCACTGGCTGGCGCTGGTGGCGATGGCGTTCGGCCTGATCCTCAGCACGTCCACGGCCTCGCGAGTTTCGCTGATCAACAACGGCTACAGCGGGTTTGTGATCGGTATCGATGAGAAGGTGGACGTCACAAGATGCTCGGACATTTTGAACAACCTGCAGGTAAGCGGGAATGTTGCTCTGAAGGCTTCTCGTTTTCGCTAAGCTCAGACTCCTTCGAATTTTTGACATATTTTTCCTTATTTGGAAATAGATTGTACCACTGAGCATAAGGCAAATCATTATTTGAATATGGTGCAGTGCAATTGGAGCGGTGTGTTTGTACACTAACCGGAAATTCGCATATTTTCTTGGGAAACCTGAGGCTCATAACAATGTCATATCTATTTCACGCTTGCAATTGAGCCATAGGCTTACAACACTTCCAACAAGCCCATTAGTGAAGGAATGCGAGCCCAACCGTTCGTTATGTCTGGGTCGACAAAGGACGCATGCATCGCGCTCTTCGAGCTCATTACCAGCACACCAAACGTTCTCCATGTGAAACGCGGCTGCTGGTGAGCGGCCGTTTGCACCAGTGCAAACAGGACACTGGGCGAGTTTCTCGGCAGCGAGCGTCTTCAGCCACGTCCGGAGGTCGCGTCCCCGGCCGGAGGGTCAACCGCAGTAGCCAGCTGCGGTCGGCCGCTGACGGCAGCCAATGATGATTACGGCGGCAGAGCGGTGGCCTGTGTGAGCGGCTTCGACGGCCGGAGCGTGGCGCGGCGTGACTGCGACCCTGCAGGGTCGGCCGCCGCCGCCACCGCCGAGGTGTGGGCCGTGGGTACGTCCGGCGCGCTGCTGTGTCAGCCCGCCACTTAGCGTCGCTGCCGAGCGTCTGCGGGTGACCTCTGACCTGCCGCCGGCTCTGAGCCGGTCACGCCCGCCCGACGTCCGCCGCCGTCACCGCGCACCTCTGGCTGCCGCCGACGGCTCTGTTTCCGCTGCGCTTGCAACAGCGGAGCGGAAAACTTTCCCGGTGTTTATAAATCAGACCGCCAAATGCACGTGCCCCACGCATAAACGCACAGGCGAGACCTTTTTCACAGGGGCGTTGGCGTTTACAGGCTCATTACTGCCTGGCGTTTTCTTATTGCCGGAGCTCGCCATAAACAGAGGCACACGACTGTGTGAACGGAATGTTAAGTGTTTACTAACCCCGTTTCGAGCGCCGTGGGTAATCGACCCGTTTATTTGGCCTTTAGTCACTGACAGTTGGCATTGACGTTTGAAATAGCCGAGCGCGGGATCGTTTCATGGGCTTAAGGTCATGCCTTATTTTCGAAGCTTATGGCGGCGGAACGTTGATTTGCGGGGTATGCCGCAGACACAGTTGCACTCTGTTTGCCACGTCATGATCGAGTTGCTCTTTGGCTCTGATGAATTTCATTAATGAAGGAAACCATTGGTTTTCTATCACTATGTTGAGCCATGGTTTGTTCCGGCCTCGGCCCAGCAAACAATTTTGTCCGGTACCGGATCAAATAACACCGGCCGGGGGCGGGCTATATCCGGACCATTGGTAAGGCAGAAGTCCGGGCGCGGGCCGATTTTTTTCTGGGGGTGAAACAAATATCCGGATCGCGTCCAGACTTGCCCCAGACTTCAGACCACCCACAACGGTTGGCTTACAGTCTGCTTTCTGCCGTAGTTATTCTGTTTCATTGGTCGACAGTCGCAACTCGGAAGATGGTAGATTTGTAGATTCTATTGGTAAGGCGTCCCCCCGGTCAATTTCACACTTACAACACTTGCGAGGTACGCAGCAGGTACAATTGCGCTATGTATACCATGTCATGTTCAAATATTTGTCATCCATCAGTTTTGTTTTGTTGAAATTCATAAATGAAAGAAACCATTGGTTTTGTATCACGGCTGAGCCATGACTTAACCAGGCCTCGGGTGTCCTGTAAAAGCCCGTCCACATGCAGTTGGCTCCCGTTAGCCAATACCAGTATCTTTCTAGCTACCCAGCTCAAATCAACGGTGTGACCTCTACGCTCAAAAACAATTTATCGGCGCTTGCCCTTGTTCCGCCCTGCAGCGGGCGCCGGCGCTAACGTGGCCGATCTGTTTTCTGTTCGCGTCGGGTATTTTAAGATAGCACAAACAGCTCTGCCGCTCAGGAAACTCGGATCCTATTTGTGCGAGTGTGCGTTCGGCTCGCACGCAATGCACGCGATACCCCCGCACGAACGCACTGCACCTGGTTCGGTTTCAGTCTCCCCGCGGAGTCTAATTATGGCTCGGTTACGTGAATGCCTACATGAATTGCATCCTTGCAATTGATTCTTTAGGTCTAATTGCGTACATGTTGATTATAAATGAGCACTTCTAAGCAGACATATCCGGAAGCGTAGCTACTTGATAGCGTAATGACAGGCTTGAGGTACTCACTTTATATCCTCTCAGAAGCCATGCTGGGGCTCGCTTTCTTTCCGATATTATTTCTATTGTGTAGGAATATGCATGGGGAGGTGGTTTCAGCATCCGACACAAAGGCCGGATGTGCGGCAATGCTCGCGCGCAATTTGGCGACATCTGTCCCGCGGTTTCTATGCATGCGACGGATGCAATTGCGCGCGCTGTGTGAGCGCTCCGGGTAGAGAGTGTTGGCCTCTGAATGAGGTCGTGACCTGTCACACATTGCAGACATTGCAAGTCGTGCTGCTCCCATTTTCTAGGATATTTCACCCGGCCATGCGAACATCCAGCCTTGCCTCGGCTTTGGCAGCTGGCTGATGGCGGCTCACCGTCATCGGTGGTGACCCACGACATCATCAGCGCAGCACAGTCCAACT
Source organism: Lepas anatifera (assembly GCA_034440635.1). Classification (NCBI taxonomy): domain Eukaryota; kingdom Metazoa; phylum Arthropoda; class Thecostraca; family Lepadidae; genus Lepas; species Lepas anatifera. The sequence goes on along the minus strand of JAOTON010001583.1, from coordinate 336,933 downwards.
GACGTGACGAGTGACGTCATTACTCACGCCGCTGACGTACAGCGTTCTGTCGTCAGGATATCAGTGGCGTTTGGTGAACTGAGACCGGCCTTACCCGCTGGACCACTCAGTCCCCTATCTGTTAGCGCGCAGATAAGCGGTCTGGGCCCGGGACCCCAGCTTTGATCTGTCGCTGGGCAAATACAGAGACACCGATGGGCGCCATTGGACGTATCACCTCCCGTCAGCCGTGACGAGACCGTCACCTGCCGCCGTGCGTGCCCCCTCCCCGCGCCGTCCGTTCATACCCATCCCCTCGTCTCTCTCTTTTTCCGTGGAGGGTTCGGTACCCTGCTCACCTGGCCAGTGCTGATAGGAAGAGAGTTCAGTTACCTGCATGATCAGAGTTTCCAACGAAGGCTTTTGTCCTGAAATTGCGCCTCATGGGACCTTGTTACTGAGCAGTTGATGGCTTGAGGCACCATGGGTCTTAAATGCGGAACAGCTGAATGCTGTGTTCTTCGGTGATTATATGTCAAATTACCAGCTCTCACCTGTGTTCGATTAAATTTTTGCATTTGTCATATTAGGTCAATATTCAAGACCTTAGCTGTCTGACAGTCATGAAACCCGGCTGAGAGACTCATGGAGTATACTACGATTAAAGGCGTTAAAAAGCTAACTGTTCGCTGTTACGGACTAAGATGTCTTCATTAAAGGTGTTTATTGTTCCCGCATGCGATGTATTGGTTAAAAGCTGTGCACATTACGTTTTATGTTTCTGCCATTCCTGACGGTTTCCTATAAATTCCTACAAAGGTTAGCTGCGCAATTCATTCGTAACAAAGTTAAGGTCCGGCCAGTCCCTCCTTATCAAAGATACTGGGTTCATGGCCTGACTGATCAGGAAAATGTCTGAATAATATGATTTACCAACTATCGGAGCTCTACCGTTTCTAGTCACCATCGGCACTTTGTTAGTTTACTATGTTCCTACCTGAAGGAAGGAATTTAATGTAGGGGGAACAGCAGAAATCAACATCCAATTTCGAAAGATGTTTACCTAACCCTGAGCCAGCTCAGATTACTGCGCTATGACGGTCGTTGCTGACACTGACGTTCGGTTTACAAGGTCTGACCTCATGCAGATACCGGAAAAAGTGTGATAAGTCAATCGTATAACAAACAAGCTTATCAGCAGCGCGTTGGCCCGGACCTGTTTTGTGGTGTCGGCCGCAATGGTGTTCAAGTGCCGGTCTAACAGCGCCCGTGTTTTATTCCCCGTCACAAACAGAGCGGTATCTTGTCTACATCCTTAGCATGCAAACCGGATCGAGTGGAAAAAACAAGAACATTATTGATGGTCCTTGATTAAGTTGATCGATTGGTTAATGGTCCCTACTTGTCTCAGATTTTGGTGGTAATAAATACCGATTTGATAATCTAAACCAGACATTCATTTGTTAATGCTTTGGCGTTGGACTTAAAAGTGAAGCAGCGTTATCAAAATGTATAATTGACGTGGTCCTTATTTTGAAACATGAGCAAAATGATCGTTCTTTGGGCGACATCCTGGCATGCTCCGGTCAGAAACCCATGTGTGGGGCATGTCAGCGTACCACCCCAACAGTGGAGGCTTCCGGTGTGGGAGTGGACACTGCTGGTTACCCCCGGGGAGGAGTCGGAGGGCCGCACTGCGGCGCGGGGAGGACCCTGCCCAATTGGGCGGGGTCGGGACACACCCTGTCTACGTCCGACCGCCGGCCTGTACGGACGGAAGTAACAGACGGAAACGGCAGGCCAACCGCGACCGTGCAAGTGGCTTCAAATAGCTGTTCCATGCTAGGCACAGTTTGGAGTTATCTATTGTTTCGATATTGCCTAGGCTGCATGTCGGCAGCAGCTGCTGCGGGTGACGTTCACGTAGGCTCTCACTTCAGCGCCCTTTGAGTGTGAGAACCATTAGTTTTCCATCATTGTCGTTCGTCTGTACCCACGCTTTGTGTTGCATGAAAGCTACAGCCTTGCCCACTCTGCCGGTTAGAACACACCCCATTCCTTCCCCGTTATATCGTGGAGTACACCTCTGTCCTCCCCACTCTGCCGGTTGGAACACACCCCAGTCCTTTCCGGTTCTACCGTCTAGAGCACACCCCCCGCCTCAGTCCTCCCCACTCTGGTGTTTGGAACACATCCCAGTCCTCCCCTGCTCCGCTGGTTGGAACAGGAACACACCCGAGTCCTCCTCGCTCCACTGGTTAGAACACACCCCAGTCCTTCCCGATCTGGTGTTTGGAACACACCCCAGTCCTCCCCGCTCTGGTGTTTGGAACAGACCCCAGTCCTCTCCGCTCCGCCCGGCACGTCGCTCTGACGATGCACGCTTCGATGCACGCCTATCGCACGCCCCATCGGCCATTACCCAGCCGATTGAGCGGCGAACGATCCCCGCTCCGAGTGTACTGCCGGGCTGGAGAGACGGCACGCTCAGAGCCCCCGTGCCGAGTGTACTGCCGGGCTGGAGAGACGGCACGCTCGGAGACCCCCGCACCGAGTGTACTGCCGGGCTGGAGAGACGACACGCTCGGAGCGGGCACATCAACAGTAGACTCTGCAGCAAGACAAATAAATTATCACTCTCGCCGGTGTCTCTGTCCTCACCACTCCTTAGATGTCAGACGCCATCCATGTGGTATGATCTAAGAGAAGTTGTGTCAGCCTAGAGCTGTTGTCTGATAATAGGCCCTTCTCCTGGAAACGGTAGTGACAACGCGGGTGCTCCTCCGGTGGTTGAGCCCGCAGGCGATAATGCAGGGCACGGCAGACATCTGAGTAACAGCTGCAGAACGGACGCCAGGCCAGCCGGCTGACTGCCCGCGCTGGCTTCGAAGCACGCGCGCCACTTTTTTTACAGACTGCCATTAAACCTGTCCAAGTGTCCAGTAGACATGACGACGAACCACAGCGCATTCGAAAACAACGATCGGCAAAAAAATTAAATTATTCAGTTTGCCTCATCAGAAGCACTCACATAGTGATTAGCTGTCATTGAAGAACTTAAATCTTACAATTTGACATAAGTCTAGGCACCTTTCCATCTATCTAATGCTGCAATCGAAACTTATCTAGCTAATTTTGTAGAGTGCAGGCCATTGAAGGTGCTGTCAGCGGCTGTGACTGGCTAAAGCGCAGCTGAAGCTGGCTATATTACCGGCCAGTTGGGTGGGCTGACTGGGCGGGGCAGGGCAGCACGATGCCGCCGAACACCGAGGCCGCGCCGCTGACACGGCATTCGGCGAAGAGCATTGGGTTGGATGGCAGCATAGCTCACGAATCCGGCATACCAAGGAATCTTTTAAATTCAAGTGGAGCATAGATGTGTGTAATGTAGATATGCCGGAAAATATTTCAACGGCTTAGTCCCTGTGATCTGAATCCCTTTGATTTAGTATTTACAGCACTTGTTCTTGCTGCCTTGGTTTTAGCTTTAGCATGGTAGAACTGGTGTTCCATTCCAAGCTATTATATTGCCTCACCCGTCTTGCCGGCGTGCCGAGCGGAAATCGTGCAAACCGGCCGGGCTGTGCGTCGACGCCGCGCCGGTACCAATTTCGATTGCAGCATAACTCGGTGTGATGTAGCGCTCTCATTACGGGGACGTCCTGCCGCGATTGAGATGCTATCGCAGAGCGGCCGGACGTTTTTGTGGCGGCTGCAGCGCCGCACCATGGGGTGTCGGCGGGGCTGCCTCCGCTGACGAACGGTCGCGGGGGCGGCCGCGCCGAGACCGCGGCGGCGCCCCGCCCAGGAACCATGCTGGCCCTGCCCAGCCGCTCACAGCGGCTGGACCTGCTGAACTGCTCAGTACGGCTAAACCTGCTGAGCCGCTTAGAACAGCTGAAGCTGCCGGGTCGCTTAGAGCGGCTGAAGCTGCCGAGCTTCTGAAAATATTGGCAATACACACCATATGATCTGTGTTGTTGGTGTGCCCAAAAACTCCAAACATGAGGATGTGAAACACGGCAACCTAGAGTTATAATGAATTTAAAATGCTTGTTTTTTCACAAGGAAGCACATCTTGAACCTCCTCGCCGTAAACTGCTGACAAAAATTAACTAAGAAAATTAATTTTGGAAATATTCCATGCATTTTCAAAAACCGAATTGACAACAGTTCTCTCAATTATCGCCAAAAAACTGTGCTGCACCCTAGAACCTATTTTGCTTAACCAGGATTCTACAAAGAATGTGATGCAGCGCGAATATATTTCTAGATAGGTCTTGCGTTTGAAATATGTAGTCAGCTTCTTCCGTAAGCATGCATTGAAATTCGGCTATCTCCTATGTGATCGCTGTTGTTTTTCGTGTGGAAGTTTTCAGGATGGTCAGCGTGGCTTGCACGATTCCGCCATTTTCAAGGCATTTGTTTTTATAATTACGTCTCACGTCAGCAAGTATTAATACTAGTTCCACCTAATTTGCATTTTTTACTCGTGCAGTGCCTACATATAAGAGTTGACGAGCATAGCGATGCAAAAATTCAAAACACTCTTTTTCACCCTTCTCTTTTTTCAAGCCTAGGGGACCAGTTAAACATGTGCTCAGTCTGTGTCGGAACGCTGTTCAGCCTGGCTAGAACGGCTGTCAGCCTGACAGTTCGAACGTTGACCAGCCAACACTGAAACACCAGACTGCCTCAGGGCGTCAGCCGGTGTCGGTTGAAATCATGCACGTGCCTTAAAACCGGCCCAGTCAAAGCCTGCCGGCACGTGACGGCCCTATCGACCACGTGTGTCGCATGCGCCGGGCTGTCCATTGACGCTACATACCGGCCGGCAGTCGACTCCTTTGAAGCCTGCCGCCGGCGCTCGCAGGAATGCCCTGCTTTTGATCGGCACGCGCTTCGACGAGCTGGGCTTTTAGTCGCACGCCGTGACTGACATAGATAGGACTATTCGAAATCGGCCGTTTTTCAAGGCGGCCCTAGCACTTTATCGGGCTTCATTGAAGCCAAACAGCTGTTACGCGGCTGTCCTTTCTGTGCGTTTGCCTTCCTTTTGCTTCCTCTGAGCCAGTTTTTTCCTGGAAAATGGAAGATCAGACTGTGCCAGAAATCAATGGCTGAGTGACGTTTAAACTGGTTGGAGGCGTCCAGGCAGTAAGTTTTATATGCATCTAAAGATCCGGTAGGTCTGTTTGGTCGAAAATCCCCTGTTTTTGGTTTAGTTATGTCTTATAAAATGTAGTAGCTGTAGCTGTTCCGCCTCTCTTAACAGCGTGTAACGTTCTGCTCTTATAAACATCGGAAAAAACTAAATTTGTATTGTTTAACTTTGCAGAACAAAAATAATCAAACAAAAAATCTCCGTTGCCCTGGGTTAGATTACCCCGAACGAAAATTGTATGCACTTACCCGATGCTATGAAAACGGTGGTAGAGCTACGGCATGTTGAACTGCTGTTGGTGATCCGTCTTTAGCATACCCTAAAATGGTATGTACCAGCTGGGTAAAATGTATGTTTCGCCTTTGCTTCTGATGCTCGACATTTTGCAAGAGTGCCAGTCGTAAGATTTTAGACTGTTTTAATGCTAACAAATTCAAGCCATCGTAGACCAGCATCTATCAGTCTTTCCTGAAATCTAGTTCCTCGGAGTTGAGCAGTTCCTTAGTCGACCCTTGAGGGGTGCTGGCGGCGACTCGGCGCGGCCGCCGCCAGCACCATCAGTCATGGGGGCAGCGCGCCGCCACCACGGCGCAGTGTGCGCGGGAGGGTCGCTGATTAGGCCACCGCTCCGGCAATCACGCGTCATTACCGAGAGCTGGGCAGCACCCCGTCCGCCTCACCTGGGGCGGCAGAGCCATCACCAGAGCCGGACCGCCGGGCATATAACCCGGTCTGTCGGGCTGGTCCTCACCAAAACATCAGTCAGCTCCGGCATCGGGCTTGTGTGCGGGATTCGACAGTTGACCAGGCTAGCTTATTTGTTGCTGGTGGTGGCACGATCAGTCACTCTACGCTAGACATAGCTTGGCCAGTATCCATATTGTTATCTTATTTCTCTCTACCGTCTGTTTCTCCTCTGTGTCGGAGTTACTATATTTGTTTGCATTTCGATGAACCCTGCACCTGGCCCTCCTACTAACGACATGACACCGCTCCAGCCGCCCAACAGATCCCCTCCGCTCTGTTTACGCTTATCCAACGGTAAATCAGTGCGTAGCGACTCTCCCGTGACCGGAACAAAAGGTATCCCTCCAGTCGGAACAGGAAACGGGCGACTGTCCACCCTTCCGGACCGGCGGGCGTGGCCAGGTGGGGAGAGCGTGACGTCATCCGGTCCCTGGGCGACCGGGATTAAACGGCTTCCGGACATACTTGTCTGATTTAATGTGCGTACCGGATAACCCGAAGAATGACGGGATGTTTATTATGCAACAGATCCATGAGAACCTTCCATGCGTGAAAGAGGGTGAGGGGGGGCATCATAATACCATCAGCGTGGAACGCGTTCATCGTTGTTTTCCAATAGGCTTCACAGTACGACCAGACGATTCCAAACGACGGCAGCGCCCAGTATGGTCAGAGGCCTAGCCATTAGGTCATCTGGGTGAGGGAAGTGTAGGTCAGGCTGGCCTGTCGACGACGGTACATCCGCCCAGCGTTCGGCAGCTGAGGCTGACGGCGATTACACTGCGCAGGTAAGTCTGCCGCTGGCCACAGCGGCACTTCATGCACCGCCCAGAGACAGGGTGCGACCTGAAGACTCTCCCGACACGGACGCCGGACCTGTCCCGACTTTCTGTCTCACCGCGTGCACCACTAATAAATGGGCGAAAAGTAGCGCAAAAGCCGGCAATAATGGGAGCAGTAATAACAGCTCCGGCGCTGACAAATAGGACTTGTCCGAGATACACAGTCGGACTGGAACAATGGACACATTTATCAGTGCTAGGTGGACTCCCAGTGTCTGTCGAGTCATTACTGGGCGCCCACAGCCTCAGCGACTTAAAACGCACCTCCCCCTGTGGTCCCGCCAGTGCCTAATTAATGCTCAAATTATAGCTATAATTGCTGTTATTTGAGTGTCAGCAGGGTAGGGGCGCTGCTCGGACAGGACACCTTTAACCTTCCGGTACCCCCTGAGACATTCCGCTGGGAGCACCGGCTGGTCAGGGCCGCTGCCGCTGCTTTGTGCGCGATTTCGCAGCTGTAGTGGCTGTATGTCAGATGGACAGCCAGGGCTTCCCCACCCAACCTCCGCCCGCATCAAAGCCGGCTCTAAACATCCCTCCTCTGATCGCTGCGGCCGCCGTCTCGATGTCTGCTGGCCGGTGGCGACCCCTGAGTGCAGGTGTATGTGCCAGCGCGCGTCGGCGGCAGCCTCTGTGCCGGTGCGACGGTTGTGCGTCGGCGGTGGTCAGACCAATGGCGGCGCGGTATGTCGAGACCGGTAAAGCAGACGGGCGTTTGACGCGAGCCCGATGGATGCCGAGATGGATGCGGCGATATTCGAGCACGGCTAATGCCACCCCGCGGCGGCGCCGCTCCGCTCAGATGGCCGCGCCAGATAGGCCGCGCCGCGTCAGAAGGCGCTGCACAGCCGCGCCGAGCTATATGGAGCACTGCAAAATATGGCCTCACAAAGCAGCGGAATTAGCCCGCCGATTCACTAGCGTTCTGCAAGTCAAATCTTTTGGTATTGCCGGCTCAGCTCAATGACAGGAATTGGAGCAAGATTGGAGAGATAGAGTTGATTGACTTATTAATTCGTTACCTTTCTTATGTGAATTCGATTAAAATGTCCGTATTCAATTCTGCAGTTTGATTCCGGGAAAAAATTATCAGTGTTTATTGGCACTAATACAGCAATCGAAATTGTGTTTAAAAAAATAAAAAAGTTACCCATTTGTTTGCAAAGCAAGACCTTTATCGGATGCCATAAGTACTCATAAGTCATAAGCATCCGATTTCGTACGACGCAATCAAGTGCTGCTGCGAAAGATATGGCAGTCTGAAATAGCCCAGTACAGGATGCCATGCACTTCAGTCCGATAAGTTGAAGCGCACGCTGCGATGATAGGGATCATGATGGTTCTCACTGGTCCGGGTCTACCGCAGAGGTGGTGAGAGCAGACGGACCCTTCTGGCGCCGTACCGACCACGGCCTCCACCCGTGGCACCGCCCCCGGCGGCACTCAGTCGCGCCCATGCACCTATCAGAGAGCTTAATGTCCGGTGCCATACCGGCGGTATTGTCCGCCGATAGCTTACTCCGCTGTTAAGCACTATGGCGATTTATCACGCACACCGAGTCACCGGAATTGTCTGTGCTGTCTACGACACGTGAAGCTTACAAGCTATTTGCGCGGTTTTTGTTTGTGACACGGAGCGTTTTGTGTCGGTGGCTGGTTGTTTTTGGGCGTGTTTCCGTGCTGGATATAGCTGTAACCGGTAATCAAAGTCACAGCACGGCCACGAGTAATTGAGTGGTGGTTGGAGCAGGCTTTGATTATGTAATTTGTGCTCGGTACAGCTGCATGAACGGCATATGGCGCATGAGGCATGTGTCATACCTTGAGACATGACACATTCTTGGGATGGATGTCCTATCTGAAAATATGTCTCTTAGGCTTACGTACGGCTAAACCGCACGGTTTTCCTGATCCTGACTGTTCAGGTATTTATACTGCTCATATTCTGCCCCAGATCCGTTGTTTTACTAAACTATCCTTTGCTATTACTTCACCCTCAGGACTATCTCTAAGGTACTCTATCTTCGGAGAGCAGCCCGCAATTCCTATACATATTTCGCCGGTTCACTCTTCTTAAAAGCACTAGCCTTGCATCGGTTATCTTGTGATCTGGGGCTCATTTTGCTTTGCATACGGTCTGAAAGCATCTCCTTGGCATTTGCCCAAAGGTCATATCGGGACATTTATAGTGCAGGAAAATATATCTCATCACGCATAAATGTCTAAAGGAAATTTATCAGAGCGAATCATTGTTGGATGCGAAACCTCACCGCTCTCTTTCTGTAGAGCTTGCGGTGGTGAACGCAATCTTCGTTAGGTGGGCACTTAGAGATCATAATGCACCCATATGTCTTGGCGTGACGCGGCAGATTGGCGGCGTCTGGCTTGCGACACGCGGACATTCCTCCCAACAGGGCCCGCGGCCAGGTCAGGGGTGCCACAGGTCAGCCATACGGCCCCATCGGTCTGAGGCCAGGTCCGAGGCGTTTAGATAGTTTCAAATTAAAGATTGCGTGCGCCGCGGTAGTTTGTCACTCTCGCAACCATCCCGCCGGCTTCCGCTCCTCCCTCTCATGGGAGCTGGACCCCTTCTCCTCAGGACGGACCTCGTCAGCGGTGTCAAATGCACCGCATTGAGTTATTCACATCCGCATTGGTAGACTCTCGTTATTTATAAAATGCCCATGAAAATCCACTCTTTTATCACAGATTTCTGTGAACTGGTAATGCCATTTTCTGAATCATCTTGTGCAGTAATGGTGGCTGCTTATGCAGTGTCGTTGGGTCGCAGTGACACGTCAGCGGTCTGCTCCCGTCCATGTTCCTGCGCAGAACGCTGACGCCGGACTGTGTCATTACAGCTCCCCCGTCTCTGTGCGCGTTTTACCCGAGCCATTACCGGCAATTACGGGCGGCGGACGGGCGCGTTTCATTAGCGCCGCTCTCAGCTACCGCCGACGCTCAGTGCGGCCCTCAGCGCTACCAGATCGACCCGGGCTGCCGAGCCGCCGCAGCCACGTGATTTTTCACCGGCCTGACGGTGACCTGGGGTCATCGGTAACGTGGTAACGCGGCTTTCTCGGCGCCAGCTGATGGCTGCCACCGGCGCTCCGCCTATGCTGAACAGCGGGTGTGGGCTTTCTTGTGCGGCGCAGATGTCGTCTGCGTACCATTTGTCATGCTGTTGGCACGGTAGCACTGCCGAGGACTGTTGTGAGGGTGCGCTTTAGCCTCCGCGCGCTGCGGCGAGGTCGCACCGGATGTCAGTCTGTGTCAGTGTGACGGCCCGGAAGTGACAATAGTCGGACTGCCGGGTGGCACACTGCGGCAACGCTGCGGGACCGCGCTGCGGCCGCCGCCGCTTCACTGCGGCACCACTGCTGCGCTGTCGCGGTCCGTGAGCCCCATTGCAGGTCAGCAGTGACATGGAGCGGCCCAGACAGTCGTGGTTTGCTGTAACCGAGACGGGACTGTGGTACAGGATGTCCTCAATGAGCTCGTAAAGAGCTGGAAGCGACGCCGGTTTCCGTTACGTGCTCTTGAAAGATATCTAGTCATGATACCTGGTTGATGGGCATTCGCCCACCCCTGAGCCGACCTGGATAAATGGAGTCGCTCAGCTGTGCTACTAGTTATATCGAACTGGTGTCTGCAAGGAATTTAAGGAGCGTACAGGACTATGGTGAAAATTACCTGCAGTAAGTAGACCCTCAGTTCTGGATTGGGTCTTATTCCATCCAGATGTGCATAATTATAGGTATGTCTGTGTGACAGACAATATTGATTTTCAACGGTCATAGTGGGAGAACGGATCTCTGGCTCTTTTCTATTCAGAAAAGTGGAACTTTGGACATCTTTACTCGAGACAGTGTACCGGTCATAAACAAGAGGATAATTGTAATTACTTTAAGGCACGAAAATATGTATTCGGATATAGTTTGTTGGGCCTGCTCCTCAAAGTATGTACTTCGGTGTCGGAGCTTTCTGTGTGCATTTACAGAGCTTCGTCAGCGGCTCGAATCGAATCAAGTGGGTTGGATCAGCCCACTTGATCCAATTCCACCCGCTGGCGAAGAATGCCCTGTAAATGCAGACCGAAAGCTCTATCCCGAAAAAACACTTTCTGCATAGCAGAGCATGATCTTTACTTTATGTATCACCCCTAATCTAAGAATATCAGCTATATTGCGGTACGACGTCTGTGTGGCGCAGTCGGTTAGCGTGTGCGCGCTCGGCTCGGCCTATGACATTCTGTTTGTGCAGGGTGTCGTGGGTTCAAACCCACCCATAGGCAGAATTTGACACGCTGTCTTAGCTCAAGCCTAGTCCTCCTTCCCCTTCCTCTCCAGCGCGAATGACCCCAAAAGTTGGTGCGTCGTTGAACCCAATGACTTAGTGTTATGTCCTGCGGTGCAGTATACCTAATCAGAGTCGTGATCAGCGGCACGGTATATACACATGGTGTGTATGGCGGCGCAGCATCATTTCAGGCTAGTTCCATGCAAAGTAAGTGGACGCAAGACACATGTTTGATGTAGTTAGTGGGTAGGAACGATTTGAAGCCAGCAATGCAAATAGTGTGTCGGTACGCCTCGATAATTTAGCTCTCAGTGTAAAGATCTTTCTGAGGGATCTGCGGTCCAGTTTTGGGTTGAGGGCAGGCTCAACATTCTTCAGTAACGTGTGAAATGCATGCTTTACACTGGCTCTGGATTCCGGTGGTGACTAATAACCCACACAACCCCAGTGTTGGCCGCGTGCCACCGCATGTGGGCATGAGTGACATGTCAGTCACCGGCCAGTCATTTGAGACGACAGAATTCGAGCCGGCTGTTCTGAGCATGCCTGGACTCCTGCTGTTGCTGCAGCATTGCTGCATGGCTCCTGCTGTATGCGTGCGTGATTCTATCAGCTGCCACGCTGCGACAACTGTCCTGTTGGTTTGGCATGGTGCTGTCTCAGCCTGCTCTTAAAAAATCGCGCCTTCGCCCATCCAAGTGGTTAGAAACTACTCCCTGTCAGATCAGATATTAAGCTTCCCTGACGGTTCTTACCGGGTGGACAAATGCATGGCATTTTTCTCCGTTGGGCATTTGTTAGGTTAAACTTGATTACAACCAATGTTTATTATTATACTCCTGAGAGCTTTACCTCCGGCCATGTACCTCCTTCACATTTGTGTCACGCCCCTGCCCTGCATTGGAGGTACAGGGCTACCGCGGCTTATGTCCGACCATTCGGGCGTGCTTAACAGGATTACAGGCCCTCAAAGGGACCGGCTCTTGAAAACATCAGGTCTTTAGCATGTTTACACGGATTCAAATCGATAATCATATCCTTGCCGCGCTGAAATCTGCCTCGCCTGGCATTCAACCCCATCCTGCCCGAGCGTGAGTGCGCTTCAGGGCTCAGTGTGCCCCGTATCCTCCCGGGACGCTAAACCCCGACCCCCAGCCATGCATACAAATCGATTAAGCCGGTCCGGGTGGTACACGCGTCGCGCGGGCCCGTGTCCCAGCGCCGGTGCGCTGCCGGTCCAGCTCTCTATAATCAGCCAGCGAACAGAGCGCCAATTTGCCGAGGAAAGGGCTCGTTTGTCGCCGCGTGGCCGATTTCAGGGCCGAATCACGCCGGCTGTGCCGCCCTTAATGGCCCCGATCGCCGGTAAATCGCCGCGTTTGGCCCCCAGTGGAACGGCCCGTGCCAAACGCTGGCCTGTGAGGTACGCTGCCCCCGCCCAGCGTTTTCCCTGCCCCTGCAGCCTGAGCTCAGCCGCCCCGTGAAGTACGCAGACCCGTGAGGTACACTGCCCCTTGCCGCCGGAGTTCAGTCGTCCCGTGAGGTACACCGTGCTGTGTGGTACACCTTTCCGTGTGGCACGCCGCCGCGTGCGGCACGCCGCCCTGTGAGGTACGTCGTCCCGTGTGGTACGCCTCTCCGTGAGGTACGCCGTCCCCGTCCGGCACTGCTCCCCGCCCCCTGTAGCCGGAGTTCGCCGCCCCGGCGCGATACAGTGGCACTGACATCCGCCGCGACAGGAGCCGGCGTTCCAACGCGATACCACCGGACTCGTAGTCGCTCCGGCTCGTGGGGAAGCCATCCCAGTGTTTCTATTCTCGACCAGACACCGTTTAAGCGTCGCTTGCATATTCCCGGAGCGCTCATTTAAATTTTAATGGCCACTGTGGCGTGCCGAATTAGTGGCATCGGCGGGAGTCCCAGCGCGCGTCTGATAGCGGTAACGGCAGTAACGGTGGCGGACGCCCGCCGCCAACAGATGGACGCCGGCCTCTGACGGCGCACGTCTCTCTCAGCCGCATCTGGGCCGCGCCCCGTCGCGATTCGACCCCGCGTCGACGCCGACGCGGCGGGGCGCGGCGCCCGCGACGTCGCCGATCACCGCCGCATCGATAAAACACCGCCGCCCCGATGCGATGGCCGACGACGTGATCGAAACGACGGCACGCGACGACAGGAGAGGGCGGCCGGCTGCCTCAGAGCGGCGACGACAGACGTCCGGCACGCGCCGAAGAGCGACGACGCTGGAAAAACGGGTGGCGTCGGCACGGAGCGCCGCCCGAGATGTAGCGGGCACGCAAAAAACTAATCCGGCCGTAAAGCCCTCTCGAGGCGCGCGAGCCAGATTGGTGCGTTCCGCCGGCGCGCGCCGGTGGGGCGCACGATCCTATCTGCGTCATTCCTCGGTTTTATGCCGGTCTAGGGCCGATAGCACGCGGCGCTATCTCATCAAATAAGCCCTGTGCGCCGCCCAATTATCGATAGGTTTACGAGTCAGGTGACTCCAACGACGGAGACCGGTCGGCGCTGCGGCTGCACCGCCCAGCCCTCCTATCGCGGGGCATCTGACTACCCAGTACTGTGGCAAACCACCACCGGCGCCCAAACCATAGCAATAAACTGAAACGGTTACTGCGTCGCCTGAATGGTGGCGGCGCCGCCTCTCACCACCGAGGTCTGGCAACACATGAGCTTCTGAGTTCTGATAAGGTGGCCGGTGCAAGCTGAGAGCGGGCTCACCTGACCGACCGAGCCCTGTTTGTTTTCACAAAGGCGCTCTTATCGTCCGCGACATCCGCAGCGATGGTAAATGACGGATGCTGGCACCAGGCTTGAAAAATAAACGCCTGTCAGGTAGGCACTAAAACAAAATGATGACGTAAATGTTTGTGGAACGGCATCTGTGATGACACAATGGATAAGCATGATTTTGCAGCATCTAGGGCAGGGAAAGGCCGTGACGTGGGGAAAACGTCGACGCGACGGACGTTCTGTAGTCCAGGTAAAAAGTCAGCCGCTTTCGGAGCGAAGTCCATGCAGTAACACGGGCACGTATAGCCTCTGCAGCTGCAGCGCCCTAAAACTCTAATCGTCATCATCTACGCAGTAACATTGACATCTCTCCTATCTATGCACGTGAGTGCTTGATACACTATGCTGGGCAGCACTAACAACTCACCTCAGCATAAAAGTATCGTTTTAAAAGCTCACAAGTACCTTCCTGCCGTAGCAGTATAGCTGAAAAACTGCAATTGAAATTAGTTATTGCCATTTTTAGTTTATTTTACCAGTCGAAGTTTAATGTCATTTTGCACCCATGACGACAAAAAGGTGACTGCTGCAACCATTTCTAAGCGGTGGGCTGGACGGCCTTTTGCACAAACCCCATTCGTGATCGACGAAGACTGTTCCAGTCACAGACATTGATTGAACACGGTTTGCAGAGCGGTGATGTAGACAGGTCCTGCATTCGATCTGATTGGCGGAGCCGTACAATAGCATTCCGCTGTGAAACGTGACGACTGGGCCCCACCCAGCCCCGCGCTGACAGAGCCGCTCTGTGCGCCGGGAGCGTTACGTGGTTGTAAGCCGAGTCCTCCGACTGTCAGACGCACCTGCGCGTGTATGCATTTCGAACTCGAGTCAAGCAGCCGTGCCGATATGGTATCGATACCTTTCACAAAGCTCCGTCACAATCACGGCTAATAATGAGCTTTCACAGATGCCTCACTTGCGGTGAGATCCTGCGCTTTGTGGGAGATCTGTCTGCCGCGGTTGCTTTCAGCCAGTTTTGTGGTCCGGCACTGCATGCGTGGCTGCCGCAGTCCCAATCAGCGAAACTGGGTGGTCGGGGCACCTGTCGGGCCCGCGAGACTGGGTGTTCTGGGCACCTGTCGGACCCCCGACTCCCTCAGCAGCCCCGGCTCCTGAACTCCGAGGAACGGGCAGATCTTTATCTGCTCTGTTTTTCTCACTCGAATGCGTGGTATTCCATGGATCATTACCAATGGGGAACGGGGAAGCTTAGCCATGAAATATTCATATGCTGAGCCGGACGGTCCTGCGCCCGTCAGATCATGATGTGGCCACACATCAATAAGCCCTGTCTTAACGTTTTTCATCGGTGGAATGTTTGCAGATGACGATGATTGACTGCTGTTTTATGCTATTGGAACAGCCATTGAAGAAACGATTCGTTTTTGTCTTAAGCTACTAAACTACTCACAAAGGATCCTGGCCACGTTTGCTAGGACAAGAGCGATTAAGTTTGTATTGTATCCACTCTCAGTCATTAAGATAAAAAGTTGTTAAGTTCAAGCAGTCAATTTTTGCATTGCTACCACTTTTTTACATGATGTTTAATCCGGATGCTGCAAATAGAGCATGTAGCAGAGCTGACAAAAACTGTCATTCCCAGGCACATTAAGCTATATCCGCTGACATTTTCAAAGCATGCTTTGCAAGAATCATCACTTGCATTTAGAACCTCGCTCAAAATGTTCCACCAGGGCTAGACAGCAAAACTGTACTGCGCTACAGATACTGTTTCATCTAGGAAGCAACTGTCATTTGTCAGTACTTCTGGACAACCAAATTACAAATGGAAGACCTAAGTGCATAACGCCTTCGGATATTTCTAGCGATGTTTCAGCAGGTGACATTAGGGGCAGTTCCAGGCTGGCTATTATGGGTAATGTCCGGACAATTCCAGCCCAGTTCCAAGGGGCGGGCTGCGCATAGCCTCCACCTGAGCAGTGACCACCGGGACTAACAGCGGTGTTTTGCCGCCGCTGCCGTCCGACGGTGGCAACTGCCGGGGTCATTGGTGCGCCCCCAAACCTGCCTCCGGCCCGACCCGGCTCGGCTCAGCCGGCCTCTACACAACAAACACCCCAAATAGGCCCAGATTACCCACCAAAACAGTCTAATGATAGAGCTGGCCTGTTCTAAGCACCGTCACAAAAAGCTGCCATGCTTGCATGGCATTACCATGACAACAGGGGCATCGCCGGCACGTGTTTTTGCCGTGCGCCGTTTTTGTGTCGGCGGCCGGCCGGAGTCGCGCCCCGCCCCGGCCGTCACTAGCTCGCTGGCCTGCCCTGATTCGGGATGACGGTGCAGCTGTGGGTGCGGACGCTGCCCGGCTGCGGTGCCCCTCGGCCGGTGGTGCAGCCACCCCTGCTGACGGCCGGCACACTGCAGGCTGTCCCGGCAGGGGGCTGCCCGCCGCCACGCCCGCCGCTGACCACCGCAGGGCGCGGCCGCGGAGGTGGTCGGTGCCGCCGCAACCTTCTGCCACAAGGACACCGCGCAGTGCTGTACCTCATGTTCAATATGCAAGATGGCCCAGATTCGGGGCGGTCAGCTGACCCCATAGTTCTGGCAGTGGCCGGTGCGGGCGCGAGGCTGAGCGGTGGTAGTTGCACGTCAACACGGAATTAGTGGCCGTTTACCGAGAGCGGCTGGGAGATTTACCACCCCGCTGTGTTTGGATAGGCCGGCTGCGCAGCGTCGCAGTTGACGCCCACAGCACGCCAGCTGGCAGCTATTCCGCCTGATTTACCTGATGCAGGAGCTGAAACATGCGCCTAAACAGGAGGATTAGCTCAGCTGCGACGAATCGGGCATTACTTGAACCCGGAGCTTTCAAACACATGCTTTTAAGAGTAACTCGCTTGCGGTTGGTTGGAATTTAGGTAACGGATCTGCTCGATCGAACCCTGAACGATCTTACCTGGCCGCCTGAAACATTAGAAAGCTATAAAGCTATTTGATGTCTTCCGCCAAGGAACTGAATAGGCCCTATTTCACGCGGGCCATAACCAACTGACTTTCATTCCGAAGTGTAAGTCAGGTGAGCTCTGAGCTGGCCAGAGTGGTTTGAATAGGCCGTCAGGCTTTGTTACGGCTCTTAACTAATATTGACGGTTATGATAGCCACTTCATTTTTTCTTATCCCACCGTGAACTATAGCACCGTGTGAAATATACCGGCTTAGCTGACTGCCCGTGATTATTGAACATTAGAGGAACCCAAGTGAAAACACGTGGCTGGCAACAAAGGGCAGTGTCTCTCGCTGGTGTGCCAAAACGAATAGTAAGTATTTTCACGTCGCATTTCAGACAGTTCCCTCCCCCACATTAACGGATTCCGGGCGGCAGGTTTAGTCCCCTGGCAAAATAGTGTCATACCAGCCCCTCCCCCAGGTGGCAGCCCACCGCCCCTCTGTCCAGTCAGCCTTCAGATCTGTCACTGTCAGTCTGTCAGATCTGTCAGAAAGACGCCAATCTGACACCCACCGTCTGAGGCGCCAGGGCGCGCCGGAAGCCAGCCGGGGTCAACTGGAAGGTTTCGGCGTCAAGTGGTCACACCGGTCCCTGCCGTGGCATGGGTGAGCCCTTCCCTGAACGGAGCGTGTGAGCGGTGACGTCGTTTGTGGCCGGGTGGCGCAGGCCCGGTGCAGTGTCGGGAGGTGTTCCGCGCTGCGTCCCGGTCCCTCCCACCGGCCCGGTGCTCTGCTGGTGACCGGGGGCCATTAGGCTGACCACAGCATCGGCGCTGCTCCGGGCCGCTCCGGACGCCGCCCCGCTGCGAGCGCAATCCCACCGGGGCCCGTCCTGGCCAGCCACAACCGATCTTGTTATGATAGCCGGACCGGCGCTAAAAATACGGCCCCGCCGCCAGCGGGGTGTCTGTGCGAACGGGTGATCCGTCAGACCAGCCGCCGCACGTAGCATCTCCATAGTGTGAGCGTTTTTCACGGGCCTACTGAGTCGCGAGCCCATTGTGTCACCGTCTGAGAGCGGTGGAAACAACAGAATTAGGCAGCGCCAGTGTGCGGGACGCGGCTCCAGTGGCACGCACGCCTCAGCACGCGTGCCTCTGCAGGCAGCGCGGGGTTTCTGCGCTTGTCTGGCCGCCACTCGCCACAAACACGCGACGCTTCAGTAGGCTTCGCACAGATTACGGGTCGGCGGTTAGTCCGCGCCTGAGGGGTGACCCATTGGTGCGAGCGAGGTCAGCACGTGACCTCCAGCACAGAGGCAGCCAATCAGCTGACCTGTGGCACGCCGGTGGCTGGCGATCCAGGGACCCGTCCAGACGCCCCATGTCAATCTATCACAGCGGCCTTGGCTAATGCCTATGCGGCTGTGACGTATCTGAGAGTCTGGACTATCCATCAGGCAGACCACAGTGTCCGCGGGTGTCGCCGCGGGGCGAGCGTCGCGCCCGCGCCACAAATCAACCACACCACCCGGCAAACCAAACCAAACACCTCCGCCAACCGCCTCCATCTCAAACCCTGCTTCAGTGGTGGTCCGTTTCTACTCCTCACAATGTCCCAAATTCTCGGATTCGCTATTCATGAGCCCAGCAAGTGTCCACCTATCCATCCACTATTCGCTCCTTCAATGACCGCCAGCCTTCTTTTTAGCTCACTGCTTTACCTTTGTTCCTCCTATCTCAACCACCTTCGGCGTCAACCCGCTGTTCTCCCCCTCTGTCGCTGGTGACCGCGATATTTTTTAGCTGATCAGCCGAGCGGAGCGGCGGCGCCCGCCGCGGCACGACTGGGCGCCGCCGAAGCCATCGCGACCGGTAGAGATCGGCAGCTATGCGCGGCATTCGACGCAGAAGAGACAATGGATGGCGCGGCGGTCAGCAGCCCAATGCGGCACATCTGTGACTTGCGAGCTTTACCGTCGAGTGATGGCGGCCTGTTGTAAGAGTGGTGTAAGGTAGAAGTTTTTGCTCAGGTTTGGTTTTGGCATTGAGTGGCGAGTTTTCCAAGCGGGTTATGAAAATAAACATGCTTTTCATAAATTTATTGAAATTCAGTCATTACTGTATTCACCTTCGCCCAATCGTGAGGAGCTTGGTCAGTCATCTTATCGGGCAACGAGAGACTGCAGCGTGAGCTATGGCGGGAAAACACTGTTCATCATTATGAATAATGGCTGCGTCCTGGTAAGCGATCCTGTGGCCGCTACAAGTCAAGTGGTTGTCGTCCGTTGACGGTTACAGTACCTATCAGTTGGCACATCGATTAGCTGGCCAATGCCGCTATACCTAGATACGACCAACGGCCTTTGATTGGTTGATAGCAAACCGGAACAAGATCCGACCAACGGCCGTTGATTGGTTGATAGCAAACCGGAACAAGATCAGACACTGAAGAGCCTTTCACATGATTGTTCAACAACTCTCTGTAAGCACTCATGGTGAAATTCAAAGAAGCAGATCCCGGAGTCGGGCGCGAAGTCGAGCTGCTGAGGGGGCACTATCTGAGCTAGGTGTAACCGACTGCCGCGCTGGCGTGTAATTGAACGCCCCTGGGGGCGTAAATACTGCGGTCTGGTCCAGACCTGTCTGGCGTGGCCTGAGCCCCCAGCCCCGGGCACTAACCGGCGCCACACTGCGCCGCTTCACGTCGCACGCCCACAGCACGAATCGTCACCCATCGCGCCGCACGCGATCTGCCGCTCCCGTCCCCCGGACTGGTAACGGAAGCATGGTGTAATTTGCTGCGTCAGACCCCCTACTGCCAGTCATCGAAAGCGTCATATGTGGATTATTTATAGCTGGTTGCCAGCTCCGGATGTTTTGGGGTGAACCACCAGCCAACGGCCACCTGCTCTCACCGAAATACTAGATGGATTGATCATTATCAGTTGTAACGACTTTAATTGGATCATTATTTTTCTAGTTTCGAGTATGAATCTGAGTTTAGCAGCTTATGCCTATGCGTGTGAGTTTATATATAAAAGACAGGAAAAATTCCCATTTTACTCCATGGGTTTGAACGCAGCCACATGTTGTTTGCCAAGGTGGATGTGGCAGCCAGTCTATCAACTTAGATCCAAAGTTTTACTAATTGCGCCCTTGTTCTAGAGGACATGATTGCGTTCGCGTCAAAATGTGACGCGGATGTAACTTTGGGACTGAACTGCCGAGAAACGTCAACGGAGTTAGAGCTGTCACCATGAAACATGCTCTCAGAACAGGGCACCAAAATCAAATATGGTCTACGAGCATAACAGCGATGGCTGCCGCATACCATTGATTTGTTTCCAGTTACGTTCTTATATGAAAATGTTGTTAGCTAGGTGCTGAAAAACTATACACGGTTTCTCATAACAATGTGGCCGGTGATTTTTTTTAGACCTGAAATTTATATGAACGCCTTGTGAAAGCATTGAAGAAAACCCTGGTCCCGTTGAAGTTCGTTCAGCTGATGGTTTAATCCAGGCCGCTGCGCAGTGTGCACCAGAACCAAGCTTGGCTAATGTAACGATGCTTGACAAATCGGTTTCCGCCGACCAACTAGTGCATGAAAGCTATTGTGGGCTCCAGACGCAAAGCAAGAACCCTGAGTCAGACACTTGGGAGTCGGAGAGGAAGCTTTAAGGCTATTAACTCTGGTCTCAGGTCTACACGTCAGAAAACGGGGGCCAGGGTGAGCTTGACCCCCACTTTCCATTTAAAACTTCCCGATTCCAGCCAAATTGAAGAAAAAACTGAAAGTTGTATTGCGGGAATGTGGGAAAGAGAACAAGAAGTCAACATCTGATGAGTTTTTTTTCTACTGGAGAAAGTTTCATGTCAGCAGGAGGTCGAAGATTGACTGGCCTACTCACTTTTTGCCGGTTATGACGCTTATGACCTTAGGTATAGATACCACTGACCTGTGACTTTTGTCTGGTACTCGTTATGTGAACCTGCTCCCCGAAAATATTTCTGTTGACTGAAAAGATACTAGGTCTTTCCGAGATATCAGTCGTGTTACTTGTATTTTCACGACTTGGGGACGAATGCCTGACCCTTAAATTGAACTTTACTTGTAAAATGTTCGACCTAAAAAATTGGCTTGCCACTTTCTTGCGGCTTTCAAACTGAGAAAAACGTGAACACGCCGAAGCATCATCTGGCACAATCCAATGACAAACAGTTTGTGCAGATAAATCTCTCCTCTCCGGGTGGAGTGGGACCTGTTTACACCAGCACTGCATGCCCGCTGGGCACGGCTGCAGAGGTCAGGTCGCCGGCCACCCGCTCCGGTGGCCCCGGCACACCGCCCCGGGGGCGGTATCGGTGACTGCGCCCGCACGCTCTGGTAACGCAGGATGCCGCCGGCGACACGCCAAGGTCAGCTCACATCAGCAACGTGAGCTACGTGAAAACACAGCAGTTAACGCGACCCGATAGGGAGCTGGTTAACGTCACCGCTGAATGTATGGGGCCACAGTTTAATTGCCGGGTTCGCACGGCTGGTACTGAACTCGAGGCGGGGCATACGTCGTCAGGTGGACCGGCCGAAGGCTGCGCAGCTGTAAACAAGTCGCAGTGTCCAGCTATATTGTACTCGGGTATATCCAGGAAGGCTTAAATCATCTTAAAAGGCGGGGGCTCTAAGCTTTCGGCGGTGTCAAGGAATATAAAAGGCTTATAGCTATTCCCATTCCGTGCGATACCGAACTAAAATACCCATTTTCATTTCAGGCCATGCTGAACAATGCGTCTGCATATCTCTACAAAGCGACCAATCAGCGGGCGTTCTTCAGTGACGTCACAGTGGTGGTGCCCAGCTCCTGGCCCCGGGGCTGTTTCGGCAGCGAGGAGCCCGGTCAGGCCACCACCGAGTCCTACCTGACGTCCGACCTGAGGGTCAGCACACCGCACCCCGTGTACGGCGCGGCACCCTGGACTCAGCAGTGGGGTCTCTGCGGGCAGCCCGGCGCCTTCATTCAGCTGGCGGCCGATTATATCGCCTCCGGGGATAACGCAACCTACGGTGACCAAGGTAAGACAGTTACACAAAGAAACGTGCCTGAGCGATTTGTTACGGCCAATCTAAGGCCACCGACCCGATTCAGATGCTGCGTGCATCACATCTGCTCCGTCTTTTCCGCCATGGCCGTCCGACCAATTAATGCGGCCCGTTTCTGATCACTTTCTCTGAAGTCGGGATCGCCTGAGTGGCAGCAGTTCCACTTTTCTAAAGTGTGTCCTCCCTTTATCGAGATGGCCACACCCATTGTCAAACCAAGCTTGTACCTGGGGGACTGCGTTCTTAATTCAGTCTTGCTATCATTAAATAAAGAAAAGTGAGTCACCATAAGAGATGTTCTGCACATGATTGATATGTTTTGAGATTTTGCCAGACATCGATCAAGTAAAAAAACTATGCCTAGTTTCTCAACCATAATATAGGCTGATTTTCATAAGCCTTCTGGCTACCAGAAGGCTCAGAAAAAATTCGTTTAGGGCTATAATTTCCAAGAGTAAGCAGCCCGAGATGTCGATGATGCATGAGACTGAACTGGTCACCCTTGCAACAACGGTGACTTTGACTGATGTGCCGCAGACCATTAGGGGAATTACTGTCAAGTGCCGATTGTGAGTGTTTGATCTCTCGGAGATATGCTACCATGGAAATACAAATTATCACAACGCCTTTTATGACAACCACGTCGATTGGAAGGTTTCTCGTAATTAGCAAAAAAATAAGGGTAGGGTGGAAATAAATCAATGAAAAATTGCAGACATTGGCAGATCTCAGCTAAACGATCGTTGAGGGGGATGTAACCCGGGTAAAATAATGAAAGACCATTGCATTGTTTAATTGAATTAGTCACAACCAGCTAAGGATGGGTAAATATGCCCCGGTTGTGAGGTCATTACCAGGCTGGACCCGCCAGGATCCGCCCCTCGTTACACAGGAGGCGGTTTTACCTCAAAGAACCTTGCAAGTTTCGCAGAAACCGCTTCTTTAGCCTCGTCTTCTCGCTGGCGATGACGCCCCTGTTTACTGTAATCGCTTGAGCCTGAAATTTTCCTGGTTTCCTGATAATCAGACAAGCTAGGCTGTAAAACCCGATGAAATCCAGCAATGACCCATTCCAGCGTGGTTACAAAATGTATCAATACATAGTTTATATCCTCCGTGTTAATGGTCTTCTAACTGGTCGGACATGTTCCACAGCGCGTGTGCTGGTGCACGAGTGGGCCAAGTATCGCTGGGGCGTGTTCGAGGAGTTTGGCTACGCCGGCGACCCGTTGTACCCGTCCTTCTACCAGGAGGCGGCTGGACAGTGGCGTCCCACCGGCTGCTCCGACGCCAGCGTCATCGGCACCGTCTCACCGTGAGTACAAGTCTCCACCGCAACCAGGAAGGCCTGTCAAAACTGAGCCAGTGGCATATACTTGAATCCGCGCACAGTCTTTTAGATTTTAGGTCTGATTCTCTTATAGAAGCAATCTGCGTTCCTCTGCTGTTACACTTTTTCAAAGACCAGACAAACTCAACAAACTGCCCTAGTCCGTCGTAATACCTAAAAGATGGGCTGACCAACCGCGTGCTGAGGAGCCGTATTTGATACAAGAGGTGTGAGCCTCCGGTCCTGAGGTTGAACTTTCGGCCAACAGCCATTTAATTCTCAACCGGCCATAGGTTTGGACCTGTTCCCGCTTCCGGATTAGACGTTTATCCAACCCATCAGTCATATCACTGTACAATTTAAACATGAACCTTCTATTTTTGTTACTGCTTTGTTTCTATTTTGTTGATACCCTCTGTGAAACCTAAGTAAATGAAGTCCAAACCAAAAGCATGTCCATCATTTAAAGGGAGGGTGGCACCTTAATAACGTGATTTTAACTGAGATAGCCAAGTTGTGCATAAAGCAAGTCGGAAAACCCGGTACTCAATATATCATTTGTCTTGGAACTCGAGATTTCCGTAGAAAAAAGCTAAAACCTACCTGCGATGTACCCCTCTTGTACCCCTAGCAGCAGGCCACAGTTGTCATGGCTGTTGGTGTGACGACATATGCTGACGTCACGATGAGCATCAGCCAATTGAAAACCTTGAAGAGTTTCAAGTATGGCAGTGGTTGCTAGATCCATGACTCATCCACAGGCAGATATTTATTTCTTTTCCTAGAGGAGTATTTTGAAATTAAAATATTGAGCTTATTGTACATTATTCAGAGAAATCATGAGTGGTTTCATTATTTTCGGCTAGCCGAAAATAATGAATAGTGGTTTCATTATTTAGCCGAAAATAATGAAACCACTCATGATTTCTCTGAATAATGTACAATAAGCTTAACACCGCATTGACGGGGGTGGGACCCGCCCCCTCGGGTTTTTCGGAGATAGCAAAAACGCGGCGCGTAGCGCCGCTACTTGGTATACCTTTCCTCATCATTTTTACAACTTCTGTGAAAATTTTAAGGTTAGGTCATCCCAGGTCAGGTCACCAGTACAGGTCAAGTGACCCAACCTCAAAAAAAGTTTAAGATAGCATAAGTCGGAGCAGGGTGAACTTATCCGATTGGAACTCATATCACATAATGGCCCCACTGATTTCTCTAACATATGTTCCGGTATTTTGATATCGATGACCTAAGGTCAGTTACGAGGCATGACCTCTCCATTGAAATGCATGGAAAAATGTTTTTACGGAATAACTCAGTAACGGATGGAGATAGAGCATTTATTTTAGCTGCATTAGACTCGCCTGGGCTTTGCAGTTCTAATGATATGCATTTTATATAATTTGACCCTGACCTGACCTCAGGTCAGGTCAAATCCTTGATTTGACCTAGCAAGGTCAAATTATATATCATTCGATTCGGCTTGCTAAGAGGATTCATACAGTTTAAGTCGTTTGGCTCTATCTTTACTTGTTCAGATGTAATGCCCGAAAAACTGAATTTACATGTTATCCCTATCACGGGCATGTTTTGACCTCTCGTGACCTTAAATGTGACCTGACAAAAAATGGTTCAAATGTTTTCGATGGAGAAGTGGATGGGCAGCCCAACGCCGTTTACCGTTTTTCGCTACCTACCGTGGTTCTCGAGATTTTAGGGGCGGGTACCCGCCCCCGTCAATGCGAAGGTGGCTCAGACCCCGTCAATGCGCGTGTTAATGTTTTGAGTTTAAAATACTCCTCTAGGAAAAGGAAATAAATATCTGCCTGTGGATCACGTCATGATCTGGCAACCACTGCCATACTTGAAACGCTTCAAGGGCTACAATTGGCTGATGCTCATCGTGACGTCAGCATATGTCGTCACACCAACAGCCATGACAACTGTGGCCTGCTGCTAGGGGTACAAGAGGGGTACATTGCAGGTAGGTTTTAGCTTTTTTCTACGGAAATCTCGAGTTCCAAGACAAATGATATATTGAGTACCGGGTTTTCCGACTTGCTTTACAACTTGGCTATCTCATTTAAAATCACGTTATGAAGGTGCCACCTTCCCTTTAAGACGCCAATATCATACTGTATTCGAGAGTGCTGTCTGCGCCCTGGCAGTATCAAGGATCGGATCTGAAAACTCCCCGAGTCCCTGTAATCAAACTATATCACCGGCAACTACAGCACCTCACTTCTCAGAAGCCGGTGCGTCAAGTCACCAGACAATGCCCGGTCGCCATTTAACTGAGCAGTCGGCGGCTGTATTTTTGCGGCGTTTTTCGGTCGTGAGATGACGCACAGCCGCGACGCAGGGGCACCGTGAGAGTTTCTCAGCCCTGGTGCGTACGGCCGGTACAGAGCCTGAGCCCGGTTACCGCAGACCCTTTGTTTGCTGCCAGATATCTCTCTGTGCTATCGCAGAAGTTTGCTCAGTAGAGCCGCGCTGCCCGGCAGTGGCTGTCGACCGAAGCTTACTTATAATCCAGTGTTTTCCTCCGAGTCGGCGGAAACGGAACTTGTGGTTATCCTCAACGCTAGAGCTCGTATAATTTGTTTCTCAGGGCAACAATCTCGATATATTGCCGTCGTTGATGATAAACACGCATCATAGCTACCAATGAATATTCTGCGTTTCTTCATAGCTCAGTAGATAACACTGCTAAATGTAATATCACTAGATTCGTCGAAAGAAGCCTTTTCATAAAACTTTTTCAAACCGCCTACTGCACCTGTCAGTGGGAAACCGGACAGGCATGACACCGAGCCAGAACCACTGTCATGGGATATTCGTCACTGCAGAGGTGACTGAGCTGGCCGCGGCGGTTTTCTCACAGAAGTAGCAGAATTCAACAAAACGTACCGCAGCTCTGAGCCATTGTCACTCCATAAAACTGCACCTCGACCGTGACTCTTACGAGGACGTCTCAGTGGACTTCTTGTCTGTCTGAAATAGTATTAACACCCTCGCCAGGGTGATGGCTGGCCTCCGAGCCACCTTCACCCTGGCGGGGGATGTTTCAAACAACTCCCTCGAACTCGGCTCTTATGCGGGATAGTGAAAAAAACGGGAAAGCTGGTGGATATCTCTTGAAATTCATGAAGAAACTACATCGATTACTTTTTGGCTCAGGTTAATATTGAGGTCATGACAGGTCAAAGAAGGTTGCGTGTTAGAGAAAAGTTTCAGGGCTCTAGCGTCTGACAGAGTTCGGTTAGAATCATTTTTAGGCACCATGCGCTTCTTCCCGTTACGGCAAATCGAATGATGTATAATATGACTATACTACGTCAAAACATAAAATGACTTGACCTAAGGCCAGGTCAAGGTCACCGTGTAATCAAGCATAGTCAGTATGCATATCAATCGACTTTTTATATAAATTTTGTTCAAGCTGTTCCTAGTAAGGCTGCCGGAGTCGGAGTCTCACTAAAGTCATCAAGGGACTTGTCACGGAGACCCCGACCCCACCACCCGAACGAGCAACTCCCTCAATGGAGGGTTAATTTAGAAGCCAAAGTTTAACGTCCCACAAAGCACAGGGACGGCCGCCCCGCTCAGGTCACCCTCTCACCAGTCAGTTGCCAGCCGACCTACCTCGGGCAAACTATTGAGCGCCGGAGCGCCTCAGGGGAACCGATCCCAAGCCTGGACACGCACTGCCACTGCATGATTCTGAGCAGCAGGCCGGAGCCCAACGCTCCATCATCTGAGCTACCGGGGCGACTTCGAAATATAATTCAAACGTACTGGTATCAAAATGAAAGCTTTGTCGTCATTTCCTGCAATGTTATCGAGCCAAGTCTGAAAATCTGCTCAAGTAGCCCCAGATGACCTCTAAGAGGTCACAGGTCCAAACTTGTAACGTGAACCTATTAAGGGGCCTAAGATACTATGACTTGGAGAATAAGAAGCTATTCCAAGTGGCATTTACATAACGAGGAGCAATTGTTCGACCAATTTCCGTTTTCCCATGCATTTCCAATTCAGAATTCATGATCCGTACCTGACCCTTGGTCATCGACATGAAAATCCCACAGATTATTTTGTATTACTTCGTAGGCCCGTTATGTGGTATAAGTTTCAACTCGATTTCACCTTTTCCTTACTTATATTACGAAAAATTTTTTTTGGAGGTGAGGTCACTTGACCTGCACTAGTGGCCTGGCTTGAAATAACCCAACCTTAAAATTTTAGATGAATTTGCGGAATTAATCAAGGATAAGGTGTGCCAAGTACAGTGGCGCTTGGCGCTGTCGTTTTTTTTCGTGACGCGCGAAAAACCCGAGGGGGTATTCAAACCCCCCGCTGGGGCGAGGGTTAAAAGGACGTCTGTGAGGACTGATTGTCTCTCTGGGATAGTACCAAGGGGCTGTCTCTGCGAACTTCTTGTCTGTCTGGGATAGTGTTAAGACGACGTTTGTGAGGATTTACTGTCTGTCTGGGATAGTATTAAGAGCACGTCTGCGACCTTGTAAACAATTATGACCGTACAATCTTCTAAGCTCATGGTGATTTTTATGCTCGGATTGCCCACAAAGGGCATTTTATGTCGAGGTTAATGAATCCATGCATGATTTACGGGCCAAGAAAAATGTTTAGGTAAATGTTTGAGTGCTCTGGATTTCGTTCTGAAAGATACAGAAAGTTAACTTATCATTTAAATGCGTCACACGTCTTAGCGTCTAAGCTGCACACTCGATGTGGGATGTTACCGCAGTGAAATGTTCATTCCGTTGGCTAAAACACGGACAGGCATAGTGTATGTTGCCATCAGATAATGGTGTCGGCTCTCCCTCTGAAACTGTGTCTGCTCCCCTCTCCCTCTGAAACTGTGTCTGCTCCCTCAGGCCGGACTGCGAGGAGAGCTCCAACACCTGCACCTTCCTGCCGTTCCTCAACGACAGCAACTCGGCCGTCACCTCCTCCGTCATGTACCTGCAGGCACTGGACGAGGTGAGGTTCAAACCACCGTAGTCCTTACCAGTGTGGCGCATCAACTTCTCGTTCGCTTTGTTTTGCAAATGACATTCTTGAATATAGATGATCTCGCTGTAGTCTTGTTGTCAATTTCTTTGATACTGTATGGAAAATTTAGCCGCAGGCTCACTTTGGTGTTTGCTTGTAAAAAGACGTGTTTAGATACCAAACGGAAAAACTGAGTTCATACTAAATATACTAAAACAGACTGGGCCGTCTGGCACAGATCCAGCTCTCGCTCTGCCCTGGGAATAGCAGACCTGGCTGGTGGCTGGGCAGTGTGCACGCCGGTGTGTGATTTTCCTCAGTAGTTAGCGTCTGCGGTTGTGCGCCCTTGCTGAGCGGGATCGTGCGAAAACTGAACAACAAGGTCACGAGTGATTAACTACCGTGCCCAGAGCCACTGTACTGCTATTTGACGATAATTGTTGGCCTAGCGATAGAAAAGCTCACTGAACGTCAAATTTAAATGGAGAGCAGCACGGAAGAAAAGACCATTTGGGCCTTCGCATTGAACTCCTCTGGGTAGTGAAAGTCTAGAAGAAAGCTTCACACCCGGCAGATTTCTGAAACATTTTCTGGTTTTCCCCTTGAAGTCCAAACCCAACGCTGACAGCTGGATTCTATTACACAATTTCTTGCTATCCAGTGTCGGTCACCACGCATTTGAAACCATCATCTTCAACATCCTCCAAATGTTATCGTGCCGGTGTACAATCAGAATCACAGCTCTGAACGATTTACGATATGATAACCCACATTATCTCCCCAGGTCCGCAACTTCTGCGACGACGGCAACCACAACGGCGCGGCGCCGACCAAGCACAACCTACTGTGCGACGAGTCCTCGGTCTGGGAAGTGATGCAGCAGCACCGCGACTTCCGCGACGGCCACAACCCGCCCAGCGAGAACGCCACCGTGCCGGCGGTGGACTTCCGCGTGGTGAGGACCAGCACCGACCGCTTCTTCTTTCTGCTGGAGAGCACGGCCACCATGCTGCAGCAGGAGAGATGGGACTTCCTCATCAGCTCCATCCGCAAGTTCATCAACTGGGACGTCCCGACCGGGCTGCAGGTGGGGATTGGCCACTTCGGCTCCTCCTACAGCACCGACAGCGCCCTGACCACCGTTCCCAGCTCGCTGATAGGTCGCGGCGAGGTAGCTAAACTGCCACCAATCGCCGACAACGTGCCCGAGGACTACAAGAGCTGGAGCAGTGCTGTAGAGGGCGCTCTGGCCGTTATGGACGAGGCAGCGGCCGGCTCGACGATCATATGGGTAACGGGAAACCAGGACGGAAGCGACCACAGCCCCACCGATGCCGACATCGACTACATGATAGCAATACTCAATGAGAGGAGGACTCGTGTGGTGGTGGTGTTCTACCCGTACGTGACGCCGGGTCTGGCGCGTGTTGCCATGGAAACCGGCGGTGACGTCATCGCTGTCGATGACGTCCGACATGGTGACCAGACCAGCATCAGCGTCTTCCACTCTCTGGCCGCTGCTTATGACTTCACGTTAGAAAAGCACATTTCCAACAAACGTCTCCTGCGGGTACAGGTCGAAGACAGCCAGTATCCTGGAAACGATCCCACAGCCAGAGGCAGCTTTCTCATTGACAACACCTTGGGTGTCAACACGACGCTGACTGTGCTGTACAACGACCGTAGTGAGATCGGGTACGTGCACATCCGGCCACCAGGTGGAACCAAGCAGCAGGTGTACACGTTCCCGGACAGTACCAACCACCTGCAGTACGTCTCCATCGACCAGGCCTTCCAGGTGAGGACGCGGCTCGTCGCCGAGCCAGCCGGGTTTCAGATCCAGAAATTATTTTGTCATGGAACTGCTCTGCTGGAAATTCTGCTTATTTGTTTTGTTTGGAGGTATTTGAATGTAGAACAAAAAATTTATCATAGAATAGAATGGTGCTTTGAGATCATAGGGGACTTTGCATTTTCTCCTTTTGTCTAATAAAGATTCTGGTGATACCCCGGGCCCGAATATATAACCACAGGAATTTGATCCATTTTGCACCCAGGATTCAAGAATACAGAATACCCATGATCAACTTAAAATCATGCTCCTTGGTTCTGCACTGTAAAATCGAATATTTTTTTCAGTTACTAAACCACGCTTGCATAGTATTGTCAGTCTTTATCAAACACTTATTTTGACTGTTAGTTCTAGGAAGAAACCAAGCACGATAAACGGTCATCTGAGCTGATACTTTTTTGTGCTGCTATTATATTTTCCATGGCAAGTTTTCCATTTTCGTTTCTTTGCGGCAACATTTGTAATACAATTTTCCCGTTATTTGTAGTTGTCATAGAAAAATAGTTTCACTGTTTTTTACGTGTTTTCCGGTTTAAAACTATGTTAATTTTCCTGAACATAGGAATATTTTCCTTACATCTTGCCCCGTATTTTTAGTAATCTCTTAAGGTTGGAAATAATAATATGACACCACTTACCGGGACTGAACGTTTCCAGGTACCCCAACAGGGCCAGTGGGAGTACGAAATAGACAACCACGCTCCGTCACACAGCAGCATTTTTGTGCAAGTGACATCGGCGTCCGGGTCCTCGGAAGATACAGTGCGGACGGAAGTGTGGACGAACGTCAACGAAACGCGAACTCTGAACGCCACCGAACGGCCACTCATCCTTTATGCGTCGGTAAGTGTGACACTTATTGACTCAGCTGTGCAGTTTTGAGGCGTATTTGCCGGCAAATATCTACCAGGCTATAGCGCTTGAATATCTGTCTGTAGAGCGCTTGCATGTCAATAACCAGTTTTTGAAATGGCGGCTTTCGACATGATGTGTGCATTAAGCACGCTGTGCGCACCGGTGATTCTGTGGTTGACCCGCCTCTCTTGCAGGTTCTGAAAGCCAGTGCTCCCGTGCTCGACGCTCAAGTCTACGCTGTAGTCACCCGACCAGGAGGTGACAACGTCAGAATACAACTGCTAGACAATGGCCTTGGAGGTCAGTGAGTATGCAAGCAAATTTTTTCAGCTTCCAATTTCAGTTTGTTTGTTCAAAGACTTCAGCCAATATAAAATTCAGTTTTTTTCCCGGGCCTTAAGGGGTTCAATCAGGAGCTTAAGCGATTTCTTGGTATTTACAGTTCCGGATATCCTTCACGGGGACGGCATCTACTCACGCTACTTCACCGACTTCGGGCCGCTGGGTGCCGAGGCGCGGCTCTTCACCGTGCGCGTGGACGTCGGCGGAGGCTCACGCGCGCGCATCGTCACCGGCCGCCTCTCCAACACCGCTCAGCTGCAGGCTATGCCGATCAACGGCGACACAGCCTGCTGCGGCTCCAGCATCGGCAACGTCACCACCGTGCCAGTGCACGGTCTGAAGCGGGCGATGTCGGGCGGCGCGCTGCTGGTGTCAGGAGCTGCTGACCAGTCAGCGGACATCTACCCGCCCAGCCAGGTCACTGACCTGAGAGCTGAGCCGGATGGTGAAGCGCAGACCATCAGCTTCAGCTGGACGGCGCCTGGTGACGACTACGACAAACCGGATACCAGAGGTGAGTTCTGCAGTCTAGTGTAAGAAGACGCGCTGCTATCTATGTAGTAGTGACTCAGGGCAGTAAGCATGTATATTAGTTTCTATAGGCCTATACAGGCACTGCGCTGTGTTCTTTTATGATATTTTTGATGTCTTAGTCTCGTGATTTGATATTTGATAATTTTCCCAAAATTATTGTATCATATTAAAAGTATTTATTAATTCGTAATTTATTGGTCATTCAGCTTGAACTAGAAGTTCCCGCCTTGTCAAGCCCGAATTCTAGTCTGTCTAGGCACCTCACTATGTTCAGAATGTGCCATTTTGCTTCATTTGTTATTTGCTTCCATTGCAGTTTCTCGGTACGAGGTACGTTATTCAGACGACCGGAACCAGCTTCGTGAGCACTTCTCAGAGTGCAACAG
Source organism: Lepas anatifera (assembly GCA_034440635.1). Lineage (NCBI taxonomy): Eukaryota > Metazoa > Arthropoda > Thecostraca > Lepadidae > Lepas > Lepas anatifera. Next base: position 304,759 of record JAOTON010001583.1, on the reverse strand, counting down.
CGTGCCGCAGTGGAGCCAGCCGGAGCCGGCCGGCACACCCAGTCTCGCCGTCATCGACTTCCACACCGTCAACACCCTGCTCTTCTTCGCCATCCGTGGCGTGGACGAAGCTGAAAACGCGGCACCCCTCTCCAATCTGGTGCGCGTGGTGCTGCCAGCACCAGCTACACCATCACCCGTCACACCCACCGGCACCAGCGCCCCGCCCCAGCCCACACCGCCCGGCAGTGGGCCCAACCTCCTGCTCATCATCCTGCCCTGCGTGGCCGTAGTACTGCTGCTGATAGTCCTGCTGGTTCTCTACTGCGTAGTCTGCCGGCGAAGCCCGAAACAGCAGCCAGACACGGTGTCACAGCGCAACATCACCAAGGTGACCGTTCCGCCCGTCCAGAGCCGCGAGCCCACGCCCGTCAAGATCGCCTACGACATCGAACACGAGAAGCCGCTGCAGACCATCTCGGACGGCCAGACGCCGAGCATGTGGACGGCGTCGGACATCCTGGAGTCACGGGAGCGCCGGTACAGTCCCAACACCAGTTCCAGCGGTCCCGACGTCCGCGACCACTCTCAGGCCAGTCCCGATCACAGCTACGCCAACTACAGCAATATGCCGCTGAACGCCAGCCAGCTGACGGCCAGCCGGGCGCGCTACAACAGCTATCAGACGCCGTACGTGGAGGACATGGCGTACGACGGTCGCTCGCTGGTCAGCACCCAACCGTCCGACTCGTTCCTGTCCCTAGCGTCTGACCCGCGGCACCGCAACAACAACACGCTGTCGGAGGGCGGCGAGCCGGCCGGCTGGCCCAGCGACAAAGACTCGCTGGTGCAGGGCCAGCGCGGTCGCCAGGGCCGCGTGCCGCCGCCGACGCTGCCGAAGCCGCGAATGCACCCGCCGCTAGACGCCGCCACTCACGGCTCGCGGGCGTCTGTCGCTAACGACCGACGCCAAAGAAACGTCACGCAGGTTTGAAGCATGTGCTTGTGATATATGAAGCGAGTGCTGGAGTGCCGACAGAGACGGTACCAAAGAACCACAGTGCTGGAGTACTGCACGCTGTACTCCCACGGAGGATGTTTTTCTTGTGGTGCACCCCCGGGCGGCATCGATGATCCAGGGTTGGGGGTCGGCTGAGTCCAAAGATTGTTCGAATGTTCCGCCGCTAGCCCACCAGGACCCTGTTGGTGTTTTGTATCTTGTTTGTATATTTTGTACTGATTGTTGGGCTGTGAAACGTGGAGCAGCGCAGGGACACCACCTGGAACTGATTACAGCAGCTGATAACGCCGCTGTCGCGGCATGATTCAAGGCCCTGTCGGCTTTCATATCCTGCGCAAGTACCCACGTTTCACGTCATTTGACACCGAGCAACCATAGATATGGATATAGAGAATTGGTGTGTGCATTATCTAGTCACAATGTATTTCTCAATACACGTGTCACACTGATTTGTTGTATGTAAGTAGACACCTATTCTAGGAATATGAATTTTGTCTTATCAGCATAAGTGTCACCACCGGCAAAAAAGTGAGAAATCTAGTCAATTTTCAAGTTCTTCAACCTGCTCCGGACAAGAAACTTTACCCTCCGGGCGCAGACACATCTGATTTGGGCTCATCGGCCCTGCCTGGTCCCATAATGTTCTGATTTCTATCCAATTTTACTGATATCTAAAAATTACAGAAAGCGGCCACTTCCCAGGCTATAGCATATAATTCCCCCTCCCCGTGGTGGCGCTGGGCACTGCCCATCTTCAGCTTAGTGCTTAGTTTGCTGCTAGACCGGGGGTAGGACATGGTTAGTAGCAGGGGCGCCGCCACGGAATTATTACAGGGGGACGGACCCGGGCTGGTGCTAACCCAAGGAGGCGAATTTTGAGCGTTTTCGGTACCAGGCAGCATTAAGCCGCGCCCCGGTGGGCCATCGAGCCACGTTCGCCCTAGTGGGGAAGGGGGTGTTTGAATACTCCCATCGAACTCGGCCCCTATGCGGGATAACGAAAAACACGAACGCTGGTGAAAAGCTCATACAAATTCATGAGGAAACTTTATCTGCCACTTTTTGGATCAGGACAGTATTGCGATCATGACAGGTAAAAAAGATAATCTTTTGAGTGGATTTTTTGGGCTCTAGCATCGGACAGAGTTGAGTTAGAAGAATTTTGTAGATGCCATTTGCTTTCTCTCGTCACGGCGAATCGAATGATGTATAATATTACCACTCTAGGTCAAAACACAAAAAATGGCCTGACCTCAGGTCAGGTCAAGGTCACGTTTAGCCTAGCATAGTCAATATGCATATCAATCGACTTGCAATAGCAATGCGAACGCAATGATGTCCAAAAAAAGTTGTATCATCATTTCATGCAAAGTTATTGACCTAGGTCTGAAACTGCCTAAACAGACTCACATGACCTCTCGGAGGTCACAGGTCAAAAATTGCAGCATCAGCCAAGAAAGGGGCCCAGGATACTCGATTTAGAGAATATGAAGGTATTCTCAGCTATATGTACACAAATACAGTCCAATATCTGTTTTTCCCATGTATTTCCAATGGAGAGGTCATGATCCGTTCTTGACCTTAGGTCATCGATATGAAAAATCCCTGAATATATGTTGTAGCACTTGGTGGGCCCATTATGTGGTAATTCCATAGGGGGTATTCCATAGATTCACCTTTTATCTTATGCTACCTAAAACATTTTTTGAGGCGAGGTCACTTGACCTTAACTGGTGACCTGACTTTAGATGACCCAGCCTTAACACGCGCACTGGAGGGGGCCTCGAAGGCCCCCCACATGTTTTTCCGAGGTGGCCGGAGAACCTCTCGTAGCCAAAAGACGATACTTGAACACATTAAATAGAATTGAATAGTGCGTCGATTGGTGAAGAGATTTTGAAAATCGGTCGAAATTTTTTGACTTATAGGCTTTCAAAGTCAGACCTACATTTTGAGATCGCCGTAATCGGGCGGTCGGACCAGTTAGCTTGCACTGGAGACCGAGTGGTGAAGTCATAACACCATGTAACCGGGATTATATGTCAAGGTTGTAGCGGCCACTGCACCGCTACACGGCTCCAGCCGCAGCCGACCAGCTGACCCGGCGCCCTCAGCCGCGGCGCGGTCAGCCGACCACCGCCGCAGGCACAGGCGCGCGCCGGGTCACTGCCACCACACCAGCGACCCACCCGGCCGACCAACCAGAGCGCGACCTGGTCACGTGACCCCTGCCGGCCGGGTATAAAGGCGCGCTGCGTGGTGACAACACCGGTCAGTTCGCCAGGGCTACTCTCTGGGCTGGTCCACTCCTCTACCGCTGCATTGCGATCACTTGCCAGGGCCACTCCCTGGAGTGTTTCGTTCCCTCCCAACTACACTGACAATACCGTCGTGTCATTGGGTCTGCACTCTTGACTGAGCATATCTCTGCTCAGTGCAAGTCCGATTTCGGTTTGCAGCCGTCGCTGAGTTCATTGTCAATTACGGCATCGAACCTGCCGGCGATTTATTTCTCGCCGTCACACGCTCTCCCAATCACTCACGCTCTCACTCACTCTACACGCGTTCATACCGAGTGTTACGTATTTCTCTGGGATTTTGTTATTTCCCATTGGAATGGGTATATGTTCCCATTTGTAAATATTGGCACTGTTGTTGTCGGTTATCATTTTTGTCTCTCATCCGCTGTTTGGCAATTGCATCAATAAATTGGACATTATCATCGTCGACTTCTTTCCTTCGATTGGTAGATTGAATAAGGCCTTACGTGGCCAAGTTGAATCCTACAACTGGTGACCCCGACTTTAAATTAGTTCTATGGTCGACTGGTTCTGTCCAGTTTCTTAAGGCTCAATTTCCGGGAAAACCTGCTCCCACAGTTACGCATATTGTCAACTTGCGTCATTCTGTTTCACGCTACCATGGCAGTAAATGAAAACAAGGACGTTTTGCCTCCACCAGCTCAACCCCGCCATTCTCGGGCCACCGCCTCCATTTGTGGAGCACAATCCATGTGTATGGATAATACAGCTCGACCTGTATTTTGCACGCGCCCAAATCACACAACAGAGCCTCCGGTTTCAAACAGCGGCTTCACTGCTGCCAGCCCAACATGTCATGGAGTTTATCGACATGATCCGTAGCCCACCTGAGGACTGTTATACTCAGCTATGTCAAGCCATGCAATCTCGCTTAGGGAAGTCTACCGAGGATAAACTCCGGTCCCTGCTGGAAGACCAAGTTCTTGGTGACAGAAAGCCTACACAATTCTTGCGGTACTTGCAAGAGCTTACAAAGCCCCACACCTCGGAAGTGGACTCGCCCCTCATAAGGCAGATATTCCTTAAAGCTATGCCAGAGGCCGCCATGCCGTTTCTGAGTTTCCTACCCCCAGACACACCACTTGCCACCCTGGCTGGAACGGCGGATAGGGTGATCACTTCACTTCCACGCAACAGCTTCCCCATCAACACTGTGTCTTCCAATGACATATGCAAAGTAGGCAGTGCAGATTCCTGCCTGCCTGCTGCAAGCCAAGGCGATGGATGCCAGAGGTCCCGGGAAAACTCGATGACGCTGAAAAAGATATCTAAACAGCTTGACGATATCTCGGCTCAGCTCAAATCGCTCAGGAGTCGCAACCGCTCCAGCTCGGGCCATCGCTCCCGACCCGCAGAGCGTACCGGCCCTCCAGAGGATAGCATTTGCTGGTACCATCGTAAGTTCGGCAAGGACGCCCGGAGCTGCACGAAGCCCTGCTCATATGAGCATTTAAACTAGCCATGGGGCGTGAGGAGTCGCCGATCTCGTGCCCCACATCCACCGTCAACGGCTCGCTTCAGGCCCCATTTTTTGTGGAGGATCCTGGAACTAACCTGCAATTCCTCGTCGACACTGGTGCCCAATACAGCATACTCCCAGCTAAACCAGCCGATAAGGCCACACAATCTTCACTCTCGCTGCAGGCTGTAAACTCCAGCCCCATTAAGACCTATGGAACCAAGACACTGAAGCTGTCTCTCAGTCTCCGTCGGGACTTCCATTGGTCATTCATCCTAGCTGACGTCAACATCGCAATAATTGGAAGTGATTTTCTGTCGCACCACAACCTCAATGTCAATCCCCGCCTTCGCCAGTTGGTGGACAACACTACAGGCTTAACTGTCACAGGTGGAAAGCGGGGCGTTCCTTCGCATGTTTCTGCCTGCCTCCCACAGTGTCAACCACCGTACAAGGAGCTCCTCAAGCGATACCCAGGTGTCACAGGCTCGCCATTCATCGGCAAGGAAATCCGGCACAACGTTGTTCACCGCATCGTCACCAAGGGTCCTCCTCCATTCTGCCGACCTAGGCGCCTTGATGCAGCTCGCCTAAGCATCGTGAAGGACGAATTCCAACACATGCTCGAGCAAGGTATCATCCGTCCTAGTAAGAGCCCATACGCATCCGCACTACACATGGTCCCGAAGAACACCCCTGGCAGTTGGAGGCCCTGTGGCGACTATCGGTCCCTGAACCGCATCACCGTCCCCGATCGGTACCCCATCCCTCACATCCAAGACTTCACTGCCAATCTCAGTGGTGCCCGGATTTTCTCCCGGCTGGACCTCACCAAAGCGTATTTCCAGGTCCCTGTCCACCCAGACGACATCCCGAAGACGGCCATCACGACTCCCTTTGGACTCTATGAGATGACCAGGATGCCATTTGGACTCCAGAACTCTGGACAGACCTTTCAACGTCTTATCGACGAGGTCCTCCGCGGACTGCCGTTCGTTTTCGCCTACATCGACGATATCCTGGTGGCGAGCGCCTCTGAACCACAACACCTTCTTCACGTAGAAGAGGTACTCAAGCGCCTCGATCAGTACGGCATCTGCCTTAACACTAACAAGTGCCTTTTTGGAGTACAAGAGCTCGAGTTCCTGGGCCATCATGTCTCTCCTTCCGGCACTCGTCCTCTGGAAAGCAAAGTACAAGCGGTACAGGAGTACCCCAGACCAGACTCTCAAAAGTCACTTCGTCGCTTCTTGGGGATGGTTAACTTCTACCATCGTTTCGTACCTTCCATCGCAAGTACACTTGCCCCCTCAACGGTCTTTTGAAGAAGACCCAGAAGGGCAAGAAAGACATCCTGGAATGGAACCCCGAGGCCGAGGCCGCATTCACAGCAACAAAAGAGGTCCTCTCCCAGGCCACAACGCTTCAACATCCAGACCCAGATTCGGCGATCGGGCTGTTCACAGACGCCAGTTCAGATGCCATAGGCGCAGTCCTGCAACAGCAGGTCCAGTCAACATGGAAACCCTTGGCCTTTTTCTCTCGCAGGCTCAACTCCACGCAAGCAGGCTACAGTACCTTCGGACGAGAACTGCTGGCAGTGTACGAGGCTGTTAAGCACTTTCGGCCTTTCCTTGAGGGACGCGAGTTTTCCATCCACACAGACCACAAGCCCCTGGTCCAGGCTCTTATGTCATCTACATCGTGTCACGCACCCAGGGAGCAACGACACCTGGATTTCATTCTCCAGTTTACGTCTGACATACACCATGTGCATGGCTCCGATAACCTCGTGGCAGACGCTCTCTCGCGGATCAGCGCTATTCAGCCATCCGAGAACGTCAACCTGGCCGACATGGCCAAGGCCCAGCACAACGACCCAGAGATCCGCAACCTAAGTACCAAAAACAGCAGTCTCAACCCCGTCTCCCGACCATTGCCTGGTCGAATAGATCTCGAGTTGATCTGTGATGAGAAAGACGGAGTACTCAGACCAATCGTACCAGTCCCCATGCGGAAGACGGTGTTCAACACCTTACATTCGATCTCACACCCTGGACGCAAGGCGTCGCTCAACCTCATCTCTGCACGTTTCGTATGGCCAGGGATGCGACGGGATGTCCGGTCCTGGGCACAGCAATGTGTTCAGTGCCAGAGATCTAAGGTTCATCGCCATGTCAAATCTCCTGTCGGTCGTTTTCCTTTGCCTTCCGCTCGTTTCCACAACGTACACGTGGACATTGTTGGACCACTTCCACCGCATAAAGGCCACCGCTACCTTCTCACGATAGTCGACCGGTATACACGTTGGCCTGAAGCATGTCCCCTTGCATCCATAGAGGCTAGCGAGGTTGCACTTGCGTTCATTTCAACCTGGATCTCCCGTTATGGTGTCCCGAGCAGCATCGTATCGGACCGTGGGAGCCAGTTCACATCTGCACTGTGGAAAACAGTCACAAAGCACATCGGAGCGGAATGTGTCCACACCACAGCGTACAACCCAGCCGCCAACGGTCTGGTGGAGCGTTTACATCGGCAGTTGAAAAGTTCACTCCAAGGATGCCATAACTGGGTAGATCGTGTCCCCATTGCACTGATGGGAATACGCGCGGCACTGAAAGAGGATATTCAATGTTCCTCCGCAGACCTAGTCTTCGGCACGCCACTCAGACTCCCGGGGAGTATATCGACCCGCCCAAAACAATACCAGATCACTCACAATTCCTAGCCAGCCTCAGACAGCACTTCATATCCATCCGACCAGCACCGACACGTGTGACTGCCAGCGATGTGTTTGTCTCACCTGATCTGTCCACAGCTTCTCATGTCATGGTTCGTCATGACGGCCATCGTCCTGCTCTGGCCTTCGTCTACGACGGCCCGTTCCAGGTCAAGAAGAGGTCACCTAAGGCGTTCGTCATCTTCCGGAATGGACGCGAAGACACCGTGTCCATCAACCGACTGAAACCGGCTTACATAGAGAACGCCAACGTGCAGCCTCCACCCAAACCTCTCATCGTGATGCATCCCGAGCCAGAGAGGTCGGGTGATCCAGCAAGTGAAGCCCCTGCCACTGGAACAACACCCATGCCATCAACCGGGCCAGTGTGTACATCTCCCAGCCCTGGAGCAGCATCCATGCCATCAACGGTCTCTACAGCTCCCGAGCCACGAGCTACATCAGCCAGCTCCATTCAGAGCCAAGCTCGCGAGAACCTCAACGTTCAACCGGAGTTGGAGGCCTCCAACTACCGCACCCGTTCAGGACGCGTCTCCAAGCCTCCGGTACGCTTCGACCTCTAATCTGGGAGGGGGGGTCCTGTAGCGGCCACTGCACCGCTACACGGCTCCAGCCGCAGCCGACCAGCTGACCCGGCGCCCTCAGCCGCGGCGCGGTCAGCCGACCACCGCCGCAGGCACAGGCGCGCGCCGGGTCACTGCCACCACACCAGCGACCCACCCGGCCGACCAACCAGAGCGCGACCTGGTCACGTGACCCCTGCCGGCCGGGTATAAAGGCGCGCTGCGTGGTGACAACACCGGTCAGTTCGCCAGGGCTACTCTCTGGGCTGGTCCACTCCTCCACCGCTGCATTGCGATCACTTGCCAGGGCCACTCCCTGGAGTGTTTCGTTCCCTCCCAACTACACTGACAATACCGTCGTGTCATTGGGTCTGCACTCTTGACTGAGCATATCTCTGCTCAGTGCAAGTCCGATTTCGGTTTGCAGCCGTCGCTGAGTTCATTGTCAATTACGGCATCGAACCTGCCGGCGATTTATTTCTCGCCGTCACACGCTCTCCCAATCACTCACGCTCTCACTCACTCTACACGCGTTCATACCGAGTGTTACGTATTTCTCTGGGATTTTGTTATTTCCCATTGGAATGGGTATATGTTCCCATTTGTAAATATTGGCACTGTTGTTGTCGGTTATCATTTTTGTCTCTCATCCGCTGTTTGGCAATTGCATCAATAAATTGGACATTATCATCGTCGACTTCTTTCCTTCGATTGGTAGATTGAATAAGGCCTTACGTGGCTAAGTTGAATCCTACAAGGTCACCTCACATGAAGGTTAAGGTCAAGATCAAAGGTCACAGGTCAAGGTCATATCTTCACTTTCAAGGTCACTGACCCTAGTGCTTCAGGACAAATGGCGTTACTTGGTCTGACGTATATTATGATATGACGTCATCGATAAGGTACCCAAACACAAATTCCAAGGTCAATGGCTAAGGTAAAAGGTGATTGGGAAAAGTCAATCCTCATTTCCCGCCAAACAGTGGCTATAGTGTTAGTCAAAGTGTACATTATAAGCAGTATACCATATGGTGACCTTAAATGTCAATGACCCCAAAATTGTAGGAAAGGCTCTTTGAGACCTTCTCTACATGACCCTAGTCCGCTTTTAGCTTATTCCTGCCATTGTCCCGCATAATTACGGCATATACCAATCGGTCCCCAGCATAGCCAAGATTTGACCTTTATGACTTCGTTCGACCTTGAAGATGTTGATATAGGTCAACAAAAATTGGCCATAATGTAGATCACCATAGCCCCCACCTACATCCCAAATGACGTTTTTCTACACCTTTTAGTTTCCGAGATCTTAGGGGGCCTACCAGGCTCCCTCCAGTGCTCGTTAGTCCCAGACCCCTCTCCAGTGCGGGTGTTAACAAGCGCACTGGAGGGAGGGGCCTCGGAGGCCCCCCACCTGTTTTTCCGAGATGGCCAGAGAACCGCTCGTAGCCGAAAGACTATACTCGGCCACATTTAAAAGAATTCAATAGCGCGCCGATTTGTGAGAAGTTTTTGAAAATCAGTCTAAAATGTTTTGACTTATAGGCTTTCAAAGTCAGACCTGCATTTTGAGATCGCCGTAATCATGCAGTCGAACCAGTTAGCTTGCATTGGAGACCGAGTGGTGAAGTCATAACGCCATATAACCGGGATGATATGTCAAGTTCACCTCAAATGAAGGTCAAGGTCAAGGTCAAAGGTCCCATGTCAAGGTAATATCTTCACTTTCAAGGTCACTGACCCCAGTGCTTGCGATTTTACCCGGTCTGTCGTATATTATGCTATGACGTCATCTTTAACACGCGCATTGACGGGGGGCGGGTAACCGCCCCCCTCGGGTTTTTCGGAGTTAGCAGAAAAACGGAGGCACGTAGCGCCACCGTACTTGGCATACCTTTTTCATCATCATTTTTACAAATTTTGTCAAAATCTTAAGGTTAGGTCATCTCAGGTCACGTCACCAGTACAGCTCAAGTGACCTGACCTCAAGAAAAAGTTTAAGATAGCATAAGTGAGAGCAGGGTGAACTTATCCGGTTGAAACTCATATCACATAATGGGCCCACCAAGTTCTCTAAAGTATGTTCCGGTATTTTTGATATCGATGACCTAAGTTCAGGTACGAGGCATGACCTTTCCATTGGAAATACATGGGAAAATGATGTTTACTGAAGAACTCAGTAACGGATGGTGATAGAGCGTTTATTTTAGCGGCATTAGACTCACCTTGACTTTGCAGTTCTAATGATATGCATTTTATCTAATTTGACCCTGACCTGACCTCAGGTACAGGTCAAATCCTTGATTTGACGTAGCAAGGTTAAATTATATATCACTCGATTCGGATTGCTGCGAGGATTCATACAGCTTAAGTCATTTTGCTCTATCTTTAATTGTTGAGATGTAATTGCCGAAAAAACGTAATTTACATGTTTTCCCTATGCCGGCATTTTTTGACCTCTCGTGACCTGACAAAAAAAATGGTCCAAATATTTTCGATGGAGAAGTGGATGGGCTTCCCAACGCTGTTTACCGTTTTTCGCTACCTACCGTGGTTCTCGACATCTTAGGGGGCGGGTACCCGGGAACCTGCCCCCTAGGATCTCGAGGGGGGCGGCCGCCCCGCTCTCGTCAAGGCGAAGGTGCCTCAGACCACCGTCAATGTGCGTGTTAACCCTCGCCCCACCGGGGGCCATCGATGGCCCCCTAAGGTTTTTCCGGGATAGCAGAAACACGACGAGGCGCAGCACCGCGGTTGAGGGTTACTGCATCATCTTCCCACCATCCCTGAATTTTTTTACCCCGGGTCACCTAAGGTCAGGTCACCAGGCGAGGTCAACCAAGGTCACCTCACTTCACATTTAGAGCTCTGTAAGAGCTACATTTCGAAGTTGATCAATTTGAAACTTCCTACACTTCATGACCCCTCCAGAGTCTACAAGGTGTATATCTGGGATTTTTCGATTTCGAGACCTGAGGTCAGGTAACGAGGTGACATCTCCCATTGACAAAGGATGGGGAAAAGCTGTCTTATGATCTAAAAGTCACAAAAATGATTGAAAATGCTCGGTTTCATCAGAAAAGCGTTCTTGGACACCCTTTCACGGATTCCAGGGGCCATATTTGCCCTTTGACCTCTCGAAGGCTATCCAGGGTCACCAGGGGTCAAAAACAGTATTTTGACAATACATTTTGATCTATATAAGCTAGAGCGCTAAATCAAACACCATTGTGTATTTCTCATCACTGGCTTACGTTTGATATACGGCAAGGCTTCTAACCTTTCATGACCTCAGGTCATCTTAGGTCACGAGTTAACCTCTGGAGGTCAAACCATTGGCGGGAGGTTATTACGTTCTGCATAGCGGGAAAGGTCTGGCATTTTCCTATCAAATGTACTTTACCAGATCTCAATAGCTCTAATAGCATAAGAGTTATGTCTAGTTTGCTTAAGCATTGCATATTTGAGTGAAAATAGCCGATCTTGACCTAACTTGACCTCTGGAGGTCAAACCATTGACCTGAGCGCTAAAACAATGGAAATAACTTCTTACTGAATTTACGCGAGCTTTCTAATGCACGTTGCAGATTTGCGCTAACGCCCATACTTTCGGAGTTAGAGGGGGCATCGATGGCCCCCCGGTGCACCGCGGTGGGGCGAAGGTGGCGCCGGACCCCTGGTGGGGTGCGGGTTAAGGCACCATAATACAATGATCAAGGTCAAAGGTCGAGGTCAAAGGTCATTGGGTAAGATCAATCCTCATTTCCCGCCAAACAGTGGATATAGTGTTAGTCAAAGTGTACATTAGAAGTAGTATACCATATTTTGATCGTAAAAGTCAATGACCTTGAATGACCTTGACCCCAAAATTGTAAGGAAGGCTCTTTGGTACCTTCCCTCTATGACAATGATCCGTCTTTAGCTTATTCTCGCCATCTTTTCCGCATATTCACGGCACTTACCAATCAGTCCCCAGCATGGCCAAGATTGGACCTTTATGACCTCGTTCGACCTTGAAGATATTGACCTAGGTCAATGCAAATTACTCATGATGTAGATCACCATAGCGGCACTCACCTCCCAAACGGCGTTTTTCTACGCGTCTTAGTTTCCGAGATCTTAGGGGGCCTACCAGGCCCCTCCGATGTGCGTTAATGCCAGACCTCTCCTCAGTGCGGGTGTTCAAATTTTGGGGAGGTTGCGGAATTGATCAAGGATAAGGTGTGCCAAGTACGGTGGCGTTTTGCGCCGCACGGTGAAACGACGAAAAAACTCGAGGAGGGGTGTTCAAAAACCCTCACCAGGGTGCGGGCTAATGACAATGGACCTAAAAATTTGGGGGACGTCCCCCTGGCTGAACGTTCCCCACTTTTGGCGTCCATGGGCAGTAGAGGGGAAACGGAGAGGGATGCATAAATACATGTACCTCTAGAATGAAATATGTTCCTCCATACCTTCAGATGCACAGAAAGAATCTATTACAAGGTACAAGCTTAAAATTGTGTTTCTACAAGTTTTACCATTGCAGAACAATAGTTGCACCGTAGTTCAATTACCGAAGTAAAACAACCCTGGTTAAGTCACAAGCATAAAGCAATCCAATTACTACGGAATCACAACCTTGCCTTGTGCCACAATAGTGCGCGCATCATTCATACCTGGTTCATACCTTGCTTGCGCACCAGCGCTGCACTAACCGAATACTAGGCGTTGTAGTGGCATTGTAAATAGCTGGTAGGTAAAGCTAGGGCGTTGCTGCATCCTTCGGCCATTGTCGTTTGACTATGGTTTCAAATACCTGCTCGGGTTACGGTCGCCATCTTGCTTTCTGTTTACCCGTGGCGATACACAGTGGCCTGGCACGCATGCCGTGTGGGTTAGAATAAATGTGACTTATTTTAATCCATCGTGGAACTTTGGAAGCTGTCTGGAATATTTGTCAGTGATCTGCAAGTGGAAAGAATTGGTCTCTGTTCCAATAGTTGAAAAGTGAGGCATTTTGGAATGGTCAATCCAGGTCCAGGTAATTAGGGATGTGGTTACGTCAGGCATGTATGCCATATTGGTATTAAGGCTCATATTTTCGTGTCAAAGGAGCACAGACTATTTGATCATATGGCTTAGGTACCTGCAGTGGAACCTAATTGTGTTTGCCCTATGGGCCCGTTTGAAAAATAGGGTGAGCTGAGTTCCAATATGATCTTGTTGGTGTCTTCAGATGGATCGGCGCCTGATGAGTGACGCTGTGTTTTACCGATATGGGTAAGACAACGTGCGGGTTATTTTCTTGCTTGAGAGGTGGCTCAATGCTTACCCTTTTTCTACCGATGGTCTTCCGGTTGCATTTGGGGCCAGAAAACGCTTTAGCTTTCGCATAGAGACCGAAGAGTTCCTTTTGAAGCAGAGGTAGGTACAAGGGGAGGGGCTAAGAGGGCTCAAGCCCCTTCCACATCATGAAATGTCAGAGTGCCTAAAGTAAATGCGTAGTCGGATGCTGTCTAGACACTATGGCGGGGAGGCGCGAACGCCCAAGCTTCCCCCCGAAATGAAGTCCTGGATTTGCCGCTGTTGTAAAGACGTAATCCGAGTCTCGTCTTACCCTTGTAATAAGCCTTGCAACACCCTTGTTCCCTCCCCGTTACGCACTGGTAAAGCGGTTGTGCAAGCAAGGTTCTAATCTCGTCACGCTCTTGTAGGAAGGCTGCCGTTGCGTAAAAGGCGGACACAAGACTTTGTTCTACCCTTGTTATGGGGTAATCATGACCTAGTAGAGGGCTTGTGGGGACGTTGTCAGCCATTGTCTTTGCCATGTAGGTTAACCATAGTTAACCCGCGCCCCACCGGGGGTCCGGCGCCACCTTCGCCCCACCGGGGGCCATCGATGGCCCCCCTCTAACTCCGAAAATATGGGCGTTAGCGCAAATCTGCAAAGTGCAATAGAAAGCTCGCGTGAATTCAGTAAGAAATTACTTCGCATGTTTTAGTGCTCAGGTCAATGGTTTGACCTCCAGAGGTCAAATTAGGTCAAGATCGGCTATTTTCACTCAAATATGCAATGATTAAGCAAACTGGGCATAACTCTTATGTCATTAGAGCTATTGAGGCCTGGTAAAGTACATTTGATAGCAAATTGCCAGTACTTTCTCCGCTATGTGGAACGTAAAGACCTCCCGCCAGTGGTTTGACCGCCAGAGGTCACCTCGTGACCTAATATGACCTGAGGTCAAGAAAGGTAAAAAAGTGACCTTGCCGTATATCAAATGAAAGCCAGTGACAAGACAAACACGATGGTGTTTGTTTCACCGCTCTAGCTCAATTAGGTCAAAAGTTATTGTCAAAATACTGTTTTTGACCTCTGGTGACCTTGGATGACCTTGGAAAAGTCAAAGGGCAAATATGACCCCTGGGATCCGTGAAAGGGTGTCCAAAAACGTTGTTCTGAGCAGTCTGAGTATTTGCAATCATTTTTGTGGCTTTTATATCATGAAATAGCTTTTCCCCATGCTTTTCCAATGGGAGAGGTCGCCTCGTGACCTGACCTCAGGGCACGAAATCGAAAAATCCCGGATATACACCTCGTAGACCCTGGAGGGGTCATGAAGTGTAGGAAGTTTCAAATCGATCGACTTTGAAATGTAGCTCTTACAGAGCTCTAAAGGTGAAGTGAGGTGACCTTGGTTGACCTCGTCTGGTGACCTGACCTTGGGTGACCCGGGGTAAAAAATTTCAGGGATGATGGGAAAATGACGCAGTGAGAGGTAGAGCCCTCAACCGCGGTGCTGCGCCTCGTCGTTTTTCTGCTATCCCGGAAAAACCTTAGGGGGCCATCGATGGCCCCCCGGTGGGGCGAGGGTTAAGTTACAAGGTTTGTACAACGTCTTCTAGCAACCATTGTCGTACTATGTTTCTACCATTGTTCTACATGGTTTTTCCTTGTATTTCCCTTGTTTTCGTGGCACGGATTTTGAACGTACAAGCTTTGCGTTTTACCCTAGTAATTTTCCATGTAAACAAGGGTCTGACAAGGTTTGCCCTTGTAAAAATTTCTTTCTGTGTGGAGGAAATTACTCGATACTAGCCATGTTATTCTGTCGGCAGAACCCATACCTAAACTGAATTTCTCATCCCACGTTTCTGGCATAACACGACAGGCCAACAAATCACTAGGACTGCTAATTCGATCTTTTCAAACCGGCCTGCGCTCAACAAATTTCAATACCAAAACACGGCTCACAACATATAACGCGAACGTTCGGTCTGTTTTGGAGTACGGTAGTGTAGTGTGGGCTGGTGTAGCCAAATCCCATGCCGAACGGGTCGAGCGGGTACAGCACAAATTCTTGATGTGACTAAATTCTCATACTTCTCAGTCTTGCGGCACTTTGAATTAACATTCACTTCTTCGGCATTTCGGCGTCCAGTCTCTTGCTGCAAGGAGAGTTCAACACGATCTTCTGTTTCTGAAAGCAATATTTTCCTCAAAAATTTCCTCTCAAACTCTTCTGAACTGTTTTGGCCTTCATGTTCCACCCCGCTCGACCCGCAACCTGCGACTTTTCACCGAGCCACGCGCCCGTGTAAGCACGGTTGCCTCGGGGCAGACCCCGTTCAAGTTGTTTGGCAGCATTACGTCATCATGGCTGGAGAGGCACAACAGTTACTATGCAGGGCATAGGAGAAATTGCACTTTTTCGAAGCTCTAAATAACCTATTTTAGAACTGTATCAACAAAACTTATATGGTTGAACAGAAAGCTAAAAGACTTTTATTTGTGAAACCATCAGACGTTTTGCAAAAACTCTAGTGAAGAATATTATTTTTACAAATTTTCCAGAGCGTGTCAAAATAAGGACAGGTTCAGCACTAACAGCTGTTTGCAGTAAGACTAATCTCGATTTTGATTGGCTGTTGATTTCTGACCTTTGATTGGCTGCTGCTGCACCTGCAGCAGAAGACAAAAAACACCGGTGGTCTCTTGAGCGAAGGTAAACTTATTTCTCTCGGCTATTAAGTAGGCCTAATAAGTTGATAAGTTGATAATCTAGTTGTTGATAAGTGCGCCATCTACTAATGCATTCAAAGCAAGGCTGGACAAACATATCCTGTCCTAACACGTCCTTACCATGAAGTGGGCATTCAAATAGACTCTGTCTAACCTCAGCCTATAATGCCTAACCTAACCTAACCTAACCTAACCTAACCTAACCTAACCTAACCTAACCTAGCCTGAGTTGATCAAATAAATGCATGCCCTTTCAACAAATTCTTTGAAGTGTTATGATTTTTTTTCATTAGATTTACGTAAAATACGCTGCTCTACGCTGAGATCAAGATTACCGTCAAATGGGTTTAACAAGTTGATTTCGATTTATGCTAGATTGCTGCCAAATAAGCCCAAACTTGGTATGTTCCAGCTGATCATTCCAAAAACTTAGTAGAATCTCCTAGAACTCAGTAGGAAAAGGCGGTGACGTCATCATGGGAGGACTATATTTAGTAGGAAACTTGGTTGTACCCGTAGTTAAAGTACCCTGGCCTCGGGTTTTCTGTGCCGGATACCAAAATCTGTTAATAGGTTTTTGACCATTATCAACTCCGATTTTTTTGTTGATACCTATAGCATTTTTAGAGCTCGCGTAGTGGAGTATATAAGGGACCTTAGAGTGTGAGGTCACCAAGGTATATGTGCACCAAATATATGAAGAGGGAATGAGCTCAATCTATTTTAATAACTTTATTTTTACAGCACCCATTTTACTCATTTGTATGTTTTTAGCACTAGGGTGTTTCGGACATGTTTATGTGCATGTGTTAGTTTTTGGTGACAGTTTTAACCCTCGCCCCACCGGGGGCATCGATGGCCCCCCTAAGGTTTTTCCAGGATAGCAGAAAAACGACGAGGCGCGGCACCGCGGTTGAGGGCTCTACCTCTCACTGCATCATTTTCCCATCATCCCTGAAATTTTTTACCCCGGGTCACCCAAGGTCAGGTCACCAGACGAGATCAACCAAGGTCACCTCACTTAATAATAATTTTTGGGGCTTATCGACGCACCAACTGCCAGGGTCATATGGCGTCGCCAACTCTTTCCCTGCTGGAAGGGTTTCTCGGGAGCCAGCTTGCTCCTTGTTCAGGGAAGCCGCCGGGCCTTGAACCCGGGTCGGCTGAATGGAAGCCAGCTACGCTGACCACTCCACTACCGCGCCCCCAAGGTCACCTCACTTCAACTTTAGAGCTCTGTAAGAGTTACATTTCAAAGTCGATCGATTTGACACTTCCTACACTTCATGGCCCCTCCAGGGTCTACAAAGTGTATATCCAGGATTTTTAGATTTCGTGCCCTGAGGTCAGGTCACGAGGCGACCTCTCCCATTGGAAAAGCATGGGGAAAACCTGTTTCATGATATAAAAGCCACAAAAATGATTGCAAATACTCAGACTGCTCAGAACAGCGTTTTTGGACACCCTTTCATGGATCCCAGGGGTCATATTTACCCTTTGACTTTTCCAAGGTCATCCAAGGTCACCAGAGGTCAAAAACAGTATTTTGACAATAACTTTTGACCTAATTAACCCGCGCCCCACCGGGGGTCCGGCGCCACCTTTGCCCCACCGGTGGGCCATCGATGGCCCCCTCTAACTCCGAAAATATGGGCGTTAGCGCAAATCTGCAAAGTGCAAGAGAAAGCTTGCGTGAATTCAGTAAGAAATTACTTTGCATGTTTTAGTGCTCAGGTCAATGGTTTGACCTCCAGAGGTCAAATTAGGTCAAGATCGGACATTTTCACTCAAATATGCAATGATTGAGCAAACTGGGCATAACTCCTATGTCATTAGAGCTATTGAGGCCTGGTAAAGTACATTTGATAGCAAATTGCAAGTACTTTTTCCGCTATGTGGAACGTAAAGACCTCCCCGCCAGTGGTTTGACCTCCAGAGGTCACCTCGTGACCTAATATGACCTGAGGTCACGAAAGGTCAGAAAGTGAGCTTGCCGTATATCAAATGAAAGCCAATGACAAGACAAACACGATGGTGTTTCACCGCTCTAGCTTAAGTAGGTCAAAAGTTATTGCCAAAATACTCTTTTTGACCTCTGGTGACCTTGGATGACCTTGGAAAAGTCAAAGGGCAAATATGACCCCTGGGATCCGTGAAAGGGTGTCCAAAAACGTTGTTCTGAGCACTCTGAGTATTTGCAATCATTTTTGTGGCTTTTATATCATGAAACAACTTTTCCCTTTGCTTTTCCAATCGGAGAGGTCGCCTCGTGACCTCACCTCAGGGCACGAAATCGAAAAATCCCGGATATACACCTTGTAGACCCTGGAGGGGTTATGAAGTATAGGAAGTTTCAAATCGATCGACTTTGAAATGTAGCTCTTACAGAGCTCTAAAGTTGAAGTGAGGTGACCTTGGTTGACCTCGTCTGGTGACCTGACCTTGGGTGACCCGGGGTAAAAAATTTCAGGGATGATGGGAAAATGAAGCAGTGAGAGGTAGAGCCCTCAACTGCGGTGCTGCGCCTCGTCGTTTTTCTGCTATCCCGGAAAAACCTTAGGGGGGACCATCGATGCCCCCCGGTAGGGCGAGGGTTAAGCTAGAGCGGTGAAACAAACACCATCGTGTTTGTCTTGTCACTGGCTTTCATTTGATATACGGCAAGGTCACTTTGTGACCTTTCGTGACCTCAGGTCATATTAAGTCACGAGGGCCAGTGGTTTGACCTCTGGAGGTCAAACCACTGGCGGGAAGTCTTAACGTTCCACATAACGGAAAAAGTACTGGCAATTTCCTATCAAATGAACTTTACCAGGCCTCAATAGCTCTAATGACATAAGAGTTATGACCAGTTTGCTTAACCCTCGCCCCACCGGGGGGCCATCGATGGGCCCCTAAGGTTTTTCCGGGATAGCAGAAAAACGACGAGGCGCAGCACCGCGGTTGAGGGCTCTACCTCTCTCTGCATCATTTTCCCATCATCCCTGAAATTTTTTAACCCGGGTCACCCAAGGTCAGGTCACCAGACGAGGTCAACCAAGGTCACCTCACATCACCTTTAGAGCTCTGTAAGAGCTACATTTCAAAGTCGATCGATTTGAAACTTCCTACACTTCATGACCCCTCCAGGGTCTTCAAGGTGTATATCTGGGATTTTTCGATTTCGTGCCCTGAGGTCAGGTCACGAGGCGACCTCTCCCATTGGAAAAGCATGGGGAAAAGCTATTTCATGATATAAAAGCCACAAAAATGATTGCAAATACTCAGACTGCTCAGAACAGCATTTTTGGACACCTTTTCACGGATCCCAGGGGTCATATTTGCCCTTTGACTTTTCCAAGGTCATCCAAGGTCAGCAGAGGTCAAAAACAGTATTTTGACAATAACTTTTGACCTAATTGAGCTAGAGCAATGAAATAAACACCATCGTGTTTGTCTTGTCACTGGCTTTCATTTGATATACGACAAGGTCACTTTTTTACCTTTCATGACCTCAGGTCATATTGGGTCACGAGGTGACCTCTGGCGGTCAAACCACTGGCGGGAGGTCTTTACGTTCCACATAGCGGAAAAAGTACTGGCAATTTGCTATCAAATGTACGTTACCAGGCCTCAATAGCTCTAATGATATAAGAGTTATGCCCAGTTTGCTTAATCATTGCATATATGAGTGAAAATAGCCGGTCTTGACATAATTTGACCTCTGGAGGTCAAACCATTGACCTGAGCACTAAAACATGCGAAGTAATTTCTTACTGAATTCACGCGAGCTTTCTATTGCACTTTGCAGATTTGCGCTAACGCCCATATTTTCGGAGTTAGAGGGGGGCCATCGATGGCCCCGGTGGGGCGAAGGTGGCGCCGGACCCCCGTTGGGGCGCGGGTTAATCATTGCATGTTTGAGTGAAAATAGCCGATCTTGACCTAATTTGACCTCTGGAGGTCAAACCATCGACCTGAGCACTAAAACATGCGAAGTAATTTCTTATTGAATTCACGCGAGCTTTCTATTGCACTTAGCAGATTTGCGCTAACGCCCATATTTTCGGAGTTAGAGGGGGCCATCGATGGCCCCCCGGTGGGGCGAAGGTGGCGCCGGACCCCCGGTGGGGCGAGGGTTAATACCTGACTTCACCTGACGGTTCCTATAGATACGGTTTGGACATGACAGCCAGATGACTGCCTGATTTGGCAGCACGTTGAGGATATTGTAGTATTTTGAAGGGTTTTGTTCAAGATAACTTTGATTTTGCTAGCATAAGGTAGAATACAGCGTTTTGATTGGGTAATTGAAACGTTTGAAACAGAATTCTGAAGGAATTAGCATGAAGTTCATCGTGAATTTTCCTTGTTATAAAAGCGCTTTAGAGACTAAAAACTGCTCCCAGAAGATAGCCTGATCACTTTTGCATACTAAAAATAAAAATATACCCTTAAGCACCACTTAAATTTTCCCACTGGCTTGTGCCCAAAACCCCTTTAAACAGTCCCACTGGAATTACATGTTAAATTTTGCTGCCAAAAAACTCTTATAACCAGAAATGGAACCTTCAAAACCCCCCAGAATTCTAGAGAAGTATCTCATGTCCGCCCCTGACTTCACCTGTTAGTGGGCATCAGCCTGTTGGTGATTATGTTTAATAAACAAATAAACAAAACAAATACTAGTATGCCACACGCATGCGCAAAATGCTATCGTGACCACAAGATACCAAACTGCGCATGCGTGTAGCAAACTAATATGCGTTCTGCCGGGTAGAATAACATGGCTACTGCATATTCAAAAGCATAGGAAAAAATGCCAGTTTCATCCATTTGCGACGAGGCTGCTCCTGCACGTGTGCTGCTGCTGGACCGTCATAAGTAGGGTGTCGTTCATATGTTCCACAAATCATATTTTCCCCACGATCAGTTCTTCCCCTCGTTCAATTCTTCCCCACGATCAATCTTTCCCCACGATCAATCTTCCCCACGATCAATAATGCCTCTCGAAGGTTTTTCTTTCCATGGTAAAGTTTTCTAAGCGCGGTGAGCCAAGTGTTTATTGCCGCACAAACCTGCGCCATGGATGATATCTCCAGCCTTGCGCAGTTGACAGGAAAGCGCATTTCTAGTGATGGATAATGGTTTGGAATTGTGTGGAATTGCTTCACCCCGACGCACCATCACGGAGCCGGATACCGACTCCGGCAGCTCCGACAGTCCGGCACCACACGCCCCCGCCGCGGCACCACAATTCTGTAAAGGTGAGAGGGAAAATTGGCAAACCCGGGCCCCGGAAGGGGGAACAGGGAAGATGACCTGCTTAAAGTGTTAAAGAAAAAGGGTGGGTTGAAGAAAATAAGAGGAGGGAGGATGGTTGGAGCTTGGCTTGTCGTTTGCATTTTATATGAGATCATCATGGATATCCACTCAAGCAGTAAGTATTGATTCAAATCTAAGCTGAAGTAATGCTGTATTTCCTACTTAACACTGGATGATAGATTTTGAGATAGGAGGGAAGGTACAGCCCCCTGCAATTGAATCTGTATACACTAGGCTCAGAAGTTTTTCTTATAGTGTTAGCGAACTATTGCTTGCAGAGTCATAATTTTACATTCAGTTTGTGTGTTTTGCTCCCAGCTATCGATTATGTAGCCACTAATTCTCAACAGTCTCATATTTCAGAAACTAATGACAAAAAACTAGATTCTCACTACAGGTACAGCCATATCAACAATGTTTTCTGCAAATTATTTTCAAAATAGGAGCTGCTAAGGAAATTTCATGCCTGGCTGAAGGCCCACTTTATTATCTTGGGTTACTCTAGGTGTAAGGTTTTTTTTGGTGGGCATCCTGGTCCAGTGTGCATAGTATGGCATTTTCAACGAGATCTCGTTGGTGCAAGTGCCCTTGGAGACAGGACCGAGTGGTGTGAATTTTATCAACCTGGTGAGAATGTTTTCAACCTGGTACAAATTTGTGAGACTGGTGCAATGAAGGCGACGCTTAAACTAAACAATTAATAGTTGAATGGTTATTAAGACACAGGAGGGGGCCATATAAAAAGTCCTTAACTAATCGACTAATGATAGAGGTAGCATTGCATCGTGTTGGCAGGAATGGGTGTATTTTTCTCCCTGGTATGTGGCAGATTGGTGTGAATTTTTGAGGCTGGTGGTGCAAGAATTTTAGATGGCTGGTGCGACTCGTCTGGCCTGCTGCCATACTTTTCAGACTGGATCCTGGTGAGGTATCCCATCCATTACTGGTCTTTAATGCATTAGTTTGTTGTCCTTCAGTTAGGGGTGTGTATTTAAAAAAAACTATTGGGGTGCTCAAATTTGAAAGACTACCTATAACCCAGTGTGCAAACAATTGTATTTTCCATGAGGCCTCGTGAGTGTGAGTGCCCTTGGGAGACAGGACCAAGTTGTGTGAATTTTATCAACCTGGTGCGAATTTGCGAGACCGGTGCGAGGGAAGGTGACACTTAAGCTAAACAAGAATGGCTGAATGGTTATTAAGATAAAGGAGGGGGCCTTATAAAAAGTCCTTAACCTTGTACCTTGTACCTTAGGGGATACGGACCTCGGGAGGCATCGGAGAGCCTGTAGAGTCCGGTCGCAGCGAGCTCATGTGTGCAATTTCAGAGTTAGTCGGTGTCAGGACATGTGTACATGTGCCCAGTCCAGTGGTTATCGAGGCGTGCCTTGAAGGCATTCAAGGTGGGAGCGCAGACCACATCAGCTGGTAGAGAATTCCAGTCGTTGACCGTTCTGACTCCGAAGGCCTGCCGTCGTACTCTTGTTACAGCTCATGGTTTAAGTAGTTTGAAAGGATGTCCTCTCGTGCGGGAGTCCCTGTCTCTTTCAAAAAGCTGAGCCGGGTCGACGTCCAGCATGGCATGGAGGATCTGGTAGAGCCGAATCATATCGCCGCGACTGCGTCTGTAGTACAGCGTAGGGATTTCCAGGGTTTTGAGTCGCTCGCTATATGGCAGGTGGCGAATGGGTCTCACCAGTCTAGTTGCCCGTCGCTGGACTTTCTCGAGCATTCGTTGGTCCGCACGATTAAACGGGCCCCAGGTCAGGTTTCCATATTCGAGATGTGGGCGCACGAGTGTCTTGTATAGAAGTGGTAGTGATGTCCGGTCAATCTTGCGGAAGGATCTCCTAATTACCGCCAGAATCTGATTGCCCTTGGAGGCGGCAGAGGCAGCATGGTCCCGGAACTTCAGGGTGGCGTCGATCAGGACTCCTAGGTCTCTCTCCACACTGACTTCTTGAAGTGTATTTCCCTGCATGGTGTAACTGATGTTGGGGTTACTTGTACCAATGCGTAACACAGAGCACTTGGCGGTATTGAATGGTAGTTGCCAGACTTCTGACCAGTTTGTGACACGGTTGAGGTCCTGCTGAAGTCTCAATGGTTGATGTGCATCAGTCAGTGGCGAGTACAACTTAGTGTCATCCGCAAAGATCTTAGTAACACAATGAACTTCATGTGGGAGGTCGTTAATGAAGATCAAAAATAGTATCGGGCCTAGGACCGAACCCTGTGGGACACCACTGACCACCGGAGCCCAGGGCGACTCACAGCCGTTGATAGTTACCCTTTGCTGCCGGTCAGTCAAGAAGGCCCGAATCCAGGTGAGCAGCCTACCTTGCACTCCATATCCCCTCAGCTTGCATAAGAGACGCTTGTGTGGTACCGAATCGAACGCCTTTGCGGTAGTCCAGGTAGATGCAGTCAATAGGCTGTCCGGCCTCAATATACCGGCTCCAATCATCCATCATCTCTAGTAGTTGGGAGTCGCATGACCTATGAGGCCGAAATCCGTGTTGGGCTGATGTGAAGAGGTTGTTGGAAGTCATGTGTCGCATCAGTTGATCACGAATAATGGCTTCAAACACTCTGCATATGATTGATGTCAGGCTGATTGGCCGATAATTCCCTGGACTCTGCTTGTTGCCTTTCTTGAACACAGGTACCACTGAGGCTTGCTTCCACAACACTGGTAGTGCACCTGAGTTGAAGGACTGCTGGAAGAGTATGGAGAGAGGAGTGCAAAGTTGTTCAGCTGCCTCCCGAAGCACCTGTGGATGGATGTTGTCAGGACCTGGGGCTCCAGCAGGTTTGAGTTGTTTCAACTGGGTTTGAACAAGACCTGGGTTGATGACTATGTCCTGGAGGGCTGTACCCCTGAACTTCTCTTCAAATGAGGGAAATTGCTCTACGTTCTCAATGGTGAAACCCGATGAGAAGACATTGTTCAAGAGAGTGGCCTTATCCAGATCAGAGCTGTGAACCATGCCTGCATCGTCTGTGAGGTCATCTACTCTGGTCTTGGTCTTCATTCTGGAGTGCACATGCTTCCAGAAAGGTTTCACACTTTGTTGGAGGCTGCCGATTATTTTAGCTTCATGGTCGAAGAGGAGTTTCCGCGTCAAACCTCTCAGTCTGTTGCTGATGGTAGTGTATCGTGCGTAGTTTAGTTGGTGTTCGATTTCCCCTCCAGATTGTACATACGTCTTCCAGGCTTTCTCCTTCTTTTTCTTCAAGCTGTATGCTTCTCGGGTCATGTAGATTTGGTTATATCTCGGGTTGGGTCTGTGGGATGGGATACAGCCCTCAACGAGGATTTCATAAATATCCATAAACCTATTGTAGGCGGTGTCAACATCAGGCCCGTGGAGAACAGTCCAGTCCGTGTTCTGAGCCAGCTGGCGTAGTTTGGCGTAGTCAGCACGCCGAAAATTCAGCCTACTCTTCAGGGGCTGGACAGGGGGGGTGTAACAGCAGAATGAGAATTGTAGAATAAGGTGATCACTGGCACCTAGACTTGGTAGGTAGTCAAGATGGTTGATCATTTCAGATTCATTGGTCAGAATAAGATCTAGTGTGCTTGGGGTAACACCTGGTCTAATCCTTGTAGCTTGCAGAACATGTTGGAAAAGGAAAGTGTCCTGGACCAGTTCCAGGAAAGAGTGAGAAATGTGAGAGGAGGGAGCAGAGGAGGTAGAAGTCACCCAGTTGATATGTGGGGAGGTTAAAGTCACCAACAATGAGTAGGTGGGAGGGGTTCAGGTTGCATACAGAATGAAACAGGCTAGACAGACTGGACATGGTTAGGTTGTCATTGCTGGAAGGACTCCTGTAAATGCACCCAGCCAGAAGCCTATCACCACCCGCCAATCTGAGTTGTATCCATAAATGTTCAACATGGTTGCTTCCAGAGATTGCCAGTTCTGTAGCCTTCAGCCTGTCATTTATGTGGATGCACACTCCTCGCTTTCCAGACATCCCCAGACGAGGAACTGCAGGATCAAAATTCAGATAGACTGTGTAGCCAGGGATTGTGAGAAGAGCAGGGGAGATGGGTAGGAGCTGGGCTTTGGGTATAATCTCAGTCAGTAGGATGATATCGGGTTCCTTGCCTGCAATAACCAAGCACAGATCATCTCTTTTGTTGAGAAATTGGTCTGTATTAGTGTAGAGTATTTTCAAGCTGGATTTCTGAGACTCATGATCTTGGCGTCACTTACTGGGTTGATAGGGAGTTGTCTGCGGTCGTGCAGGACGGTCAGCCCTCAGCACATTTGCATTCCCTGTATTTGCAGCAGATGCCTCAGAGTAGTTTTCTCTATTCAGGATCCTGGTTGAAATTGAAGTTGGGAGAGTGCTGCTGGAGAGGGATGGTCCACTTGCTCCTTCCATAGGTGTGTCCTGAGGTTGCCCACTGGATGGCTGGTTGATCTGCGATGAGGCATTGGAGATGGTGAGGGATGGTTGAGCATCACTGTGGTCAGCTGCAGCAGATCCTGCATCTCGAGTGTGAATCATGGGACTTCCTCTTGTAATAATGCGTTTTCTATAGATGACGAGGTTGGTCTCCCCAGCTTCCTTGCGCCTTTTCAATTCATCTCGTAGTGCCTTGTTTTCAGTCCTCTCGCTCAGTGTTAGGTCTGGGCCTAAGTAGATGTGACTCCAATTATTAGAGCTTCTGAGCTGAGGGGCCATCCTCAAGAGATCGTGCTTAACTCTTTCGTCCTCCAGGGTCAGTATCAGGAGGCGTGGCTTACCTTGAGTAGCTCTGCCGGCCCGGAATGATTTGTTAACCCTGACATTTGTGTGGAAGACTTCCCTGGTCATGGTCACAAACATCTCATTGTCTGCCAATGAGCGCTCACCTGGAGTGTTGCCAGTCTGCTCTGGAAGATTGTGCACTACCAGGTTTCTTTTTCTTTTGTCCCTATCTATGAAGTTGTCAAACACCTCAGAGATAGCACCTGCATCTTTGTTGCTTAAGCTGTGGGTAGACCTTTTTGCATCATCCATCTTCTTGGTGACACTTTCCACTACCTTGTCACAACTGCCTTTCACAATGTTTGCATATGATGATTTGAGGTCCCCCTGTTCTTTCAAGCCCTTTTGGATCAGCTGGGCTTGGTTGTGGAGGATGACATCTTGGTGTTTGAGGGTTCTTTCAATGTTTTGCATCTGCTGAGTGAAGGATGTTTCTAGCTTCTTTAAGTCTTTATTGGAGGAATGTGAGTGCTCACACAGGCTAGTGATCTTCCTATCCAAAGACTCCCATTGTTTGTGATTGGACGTGGCTTCCGCAGCAGACTTGTCCTCGGTTTTAAGCCAAACCTTGCACTCGTGGCAAAGCCACATCAGGATAGGGTGGTGCTTGTCAATGGCTTTGAGGGCCAACTTTGAGACTCCTTGACAAGCTGCATGGGACCATTCAAGACACTTGTCACACTGGAGAGCATCTTCCCCATCCCGCACAAGTAATCCACACAACTTGTTTGAACCACCTTTGCATTTGTAGTCATGGGAATCATTGTTCGAGTCCCCGCTTCTCTCGAGCTTATTGATTTGGTCGTGTTGCTTAGTTTGAGCAACACTATCAAGTTTCTTAACTTCTCGGGATACCAGTCCCACCGGGGTGAGGGGAGAGCTCCCATCGTTTGGGTTCTCCTCTTGCTCTTTGTCTGCAAGGGAGCCTGCCGAGTCTAAGTCTAATTTAGGGAGTTTGATTCCTTTCCTGGTTACCGACTCACCCTTCTCGCAGTTGCAGTCCTCGTCAGGTGCAGACGACACTTAGTAACTTACTCTCTAACTAACCTCTACCATTACTTAACTAAGTAATGGTAGAGGTAGCATTGCATTGTGTGGGTAGGAATGGGTGAATTTTTCTTCCTGGTATTTGGCAGATTGGTGTGAAGTTTTGGGGGCTGGTGGTGTGAGAATTTTAGATGGCTGGTGTTGTGATAATTTTAGATGGCTGGTGCAGGGTTGGTATTTTTGCCAGTTGAAAGGGGTTTCTGCCGCCAGCCGGTTTTTACTGGTTTAAACCGGCAGAAATTGGCAAACTCTCGGGGAGGCCAAATTTGCCGTTATTTGTGGAAACTGAACTTTAGGCATTTTCCAATAGTTGTTACCAACATCATGCTGATAGGTACACTGTACCTATTTCTGGTATTCTGATCATCTTATTTAGCATTTTATATTTTCTAGTCTTAGTCTTAAGGCTTAGTGCAGCAAACGCAGATATGATCGCATGCTATCCACATTTTCTTCAGTTCAATTGTTAATAATCTATAATATCAGCCAAACTAAACGGGCTAATTCAGATGTCTGGTGACAGTCTAGATTTAATAAGACGGTTTTCCTGACTAGGAACTCAGCCGCTCAAGCTCAGTAAGAATCCAGCCCATGCGTTGGGGTCTCCGATGCAGTTCTCCATTGGAGGCAAGGCAAGTGCCTTTAAAGTGCATGACATATTATTGCAAAGACTGTTATTATTTTATGTGTCATATTTGGTGACAATTTTGAGTCTTCTTCAATGCCGAACAATGGTGAACATTAGAAAGGGTACAAGCTGAAGATCCCCAAGCCTCTCTGAGTGACTGGTGTACTGGATCCTTTATGGCGAAGGACATTATTTCAGCCTGAATACATGGAAACTGCATTATTAGCAGTACTTTTGAGCTTCTGTAAGCTATACTTATCAAGTGAAGATCAGCATTGACTGACCTGTTCTGGTTAAAACATTCACCTTTTTCAAACAAGTTGTCTCCTCGAGCTACTTTGTTGGTCTCTTCTGATAATAAGCTCTCAAACCTAGTGGATTGTACCCCCAGTGGTCGGTTATACCATACATTTATCTCTTGGCAGGTGCACACCCAGGATTATTGTTTTGGGGGCGGCAGGCTGATGGGGGGGGCGACATGTCACGCACAGGATTTCTTTTCCTGGTGAGGAGGCGGCAGTTTCGGAATGGGGACGGCTTGAATCACATATTGGGTGAATGCTTCAACGCAGGGGCGGCACGTTAGGGGCAGGGACGGCAAGGTGAAAGTAGAACTGGTACTAAAAGCCAGATCAGGCTCATTTCTGCCCTCCATGGGTGCCTGCGTCTGCCTCTTCCACTTGGGTGGGCTACTGTCTTCGAATAAAATGTCTGAAATAAATCATATAAAGTAAGATAAGGTTGAATGGACCAAACTGTTATTTAATAATATGTATATGATTTCTGGCGATTAGAGAACAAATCTTTTTATTGGCATACCTACATTTCTGATGTGGTATTTCACTTTGGCGTCATCTAAAATGTATGTACCAGTTCTTAACTAACAATAGAAGCAACGACACTTCATCCATGGTAAAAACCCTTCATATCAGAAAGGTGAGGTCACTTGGGGATTCAGGCGGTCCGTTTGGGGGCGGGGCAAACTGATCGGCGAAAAGCTGATCACTTGGCGCCGGGTGGCTTAGTGGCTTCGTTGCCAGTCTTTGGATCGGAAAGCATGGTTTAACGTGGGTTCAATCCCCTCCGCGGGAAAACGTCTTCCGTGTCCGATCTGACCCGGTGGAGAGGATCCTTAAACACCCACGCCGATACTTCCTGTAATTGGGCAAGTGTGCCTGTTGGGAGCGGACCTAAATAAATAAATAAAAAGTCGGTGAATAAAAATTGTCACACGGCCTGAATGGAAGCTAACTGCCTCTAACATTTCTTGCTGCCGGCCATGGGGGGGGCAAAAATACTATTTTCGACTTTATAGGGCTAGCCTCTTCCCTCCCCCCTGGATCTGTCAATGGATTGGTTCCAGCCATAAAAGACCATTTGGTATGAACAGATTATTGAAGTTGTGTGATCAAATGGAAGAAGAGGAAGCTGAAGGCTCCCAATACACAGTAATATACGTTTTCACCCCAGAAAAAGCCCTTACATTCAAATCTAACGCGAATATCAGTTAATGTTTAGTATTTTATAGTTTTTGCCACTTTTTGCCACCGGGTTTATACCAGCCGGCTTAAACCGGTTTAAACCAGTGGTTTAAACCACTTTCTGCCGGCTGCTGCCAACCCTGGTGCCACTGGTGGGACCAGGTGGGACCAGGTGGGACAAGTGCCACCAGCCGCTGGTGGGACTCGTCTGGCCTGCTGCCATACTTTGCAGGCTGGCCTATAACCATCATACAAGAACAGTACCTATAACCACCACACAAGAACAGATAGCACAAAATTATCTTTATTTTGGCCCTCATAAGTGGGAGAAATTTTGGTCAGCATTCCCAAGAATGACCCAGTTTGCGAAGCATGGCAGCAGGTCAGATGAGTCACTGCAGCCATCTAAAATTATCACTTAAATTTGCACCACCAGTCACTTAAAATTAGCACCAATCCCCAAATTACAGGGAGAAAAATGCACTCTTTCTTACCCACATGATGAAATGCTACCTCCCTTATTAGTTTGATAGTTTTCACAGGCTACTCCTGTGTCTTTATTACCATTTATTATTTATTTGTTTGATTTTCAGTGTTGCCTCTCTTGCACCAGTCTCACAAATTCGCACCAGGTCATGAAATTCACACCACTTGCTCCTGTCTCCAAGGGCACTCACATAGACTAGATCTTATCAGAAGAGCAATACTTTGCACACTGGAGAATAACTATGTTCCCAACAATGGGAACATTAAACCATATTTGGAAATGTTTGTTCCCAAGGTTGGAAACTGTTGGAACAATTTTTCCAGAAAACCCAACAGGAATCTAGAAACGATAAGGGGAAGCTTTCTACTGGGTTATTTTCTTTTCATATTAAAATTTGAGTGGGGTTCTACTTTGAATTAAGAAATCTGTCTTTGAATGTTACCTCAAATATTCATCTACACTGCATGATCCAGCCCCAACAGTAAAGAACAATGGAAAAAAATTTTGCAAACATTTTTTTAAAAGATTTGACGGAAAGCTTATTAAAATAATAAAGAAAAACAAAGTTGCAAAATTGTAGGCTGTAAAAATATTTCTACTGGTGTCACACAGTTGCTGCCCAGCATGTGGCACAGGGGCATAGGAACGGTTTGAAAAGTGGGGGGGGACCAACCTTAAAGAGGGCCCACCTCAAGGGGGCCCCAGCCCAAGGGGACCCATAATTAGGATTAATTTTGTATAGCTCGTTTGGTTTTAATAAGGCACGCATGCACAATAGGTTGTCAATACATGAAAAATTGAGAAATCAAAGTTTGCCCTATGATTTCGAGATTACCAATAAATCATAGTAAAAAGCCAAACAATGTTTTTTTGGCTTTTAACCCATCTCTTTTTCAAATAGTGAATACATTTTTTGGGCTCTTTTGAAGGATTTTCATCATTTATTATCGCGAACACATTTTTTTACATTTACAGATGTTTAGGCTCTTTTTATCATATTTACAAAACTAAAAACTGTTTAAAAAACTACAAACTTTGATACCAAATAGCCTTACTTCGCTATGCCTAATCAACTTTTATTTACTTATTTAATGTAAAAATGGGAACATTTATTTAGGCTATTACGTATTCCTTCTTTGCATCATGAGAAATTGATTTAGGTAAAGGCTGATCACACTAAATTCGCATTTACGGACCAAAGTTCGTATAGCTAAAGTACATATAAACTTCGTACGCATAAATTCGTAAGCAAATATATGTACGTAGAAAATAAAACTCGTATGCCAAAAGTACGTATGCAAAAATACGTAAGCAAGTGAACGTAGGGGCATAAAACTCGTAAGCCAAAAGTACGTAAGCAAAACTACACGTTCATGTCATGATACCTTAAAACTTCTTCCCGTACGATCACGACAGTTCTGACCTCCTCGTTAGAAATTTAACGAACTCTGAAATTACCATCGTTTTGATGGGTTATCCCGTGATAGTGTCGTATTTCGTTTACCAAATGAGCCCTTTGAAACATATTTTTTAGTTCAGATTCTGTTTTTCCTCTTTGGAAACAAATAAGCCTGTGATATTTAGATCCCGTTGGTATTAAAACTCGCAAATTTTCTCTGCCGAGAGAATTTGACAGGACTCGGGAAAGGCCAAACTCACGTAAGCTGTTGTTCTAGTGCGCCACCAATGTCATCGTACGATGTAGTAGAGATTGGCACTTGCAAGCTGGATTGGTCACCAAGGTCTGCATGGAATAGGAATGGAATGCAATGGGATAGGATTTTGCAGAAATGGAAAGAATGGGAAGAAATTTCCTAGGGCTCATTAGGAACATGGTGGAATGGAACGAAATTTCGGCCAGATTTCAAGGAAAATGATGGAATGAGACGGAATGGGACGGACTTCTCTGACATTTTAGGGATTGAATGGATTGGAACAGAAAAAAACTGGAGAGAAGGGGGTGGAGGCTGAAAAACGTCCCTTGCAGACCTCAGTTCCTCTATGCGTTAGTTTTTCTATGTGTCCTCTGCCGATAACCCTATACTCATATTCTTTTAAGAAAATCGGAGACAAGGGCGTAAGGCCTGTGCTGAAATGTCGTGGAATGCCCCCCCCTACGTACTTAAACTCGTACGAACTTTTTCTTTACGAAGTTCTTACATTACGAACATTTTAGCCCTTCGTACTTTAACCCGTACGAACTTTTTCCATACGAACTTTTTACATTACAAACATTTTACCCCTACGTACTTAAACCCTTGCCCCGGTGGCGGGTACGAGCCACCTTCGCCCTGGTGGGTGTCTAAAAAAGACCCCCCACGATCTCAAAAACAAAGAGCTAGAAAAAATCGAAAAACGGCAATTGAAAGATCTTCAAAAATTATATCGAAAATACTTAGATCATTTTTCTCGTCAGGTCAATATCAAGGTCACAAGAGGTCAAAATAGGTCAAAATCACTAATATGAGGTGTACTAAAGAAACCTCATATATCTCAGAAACTGTGATAGCTAGAAACATTTATTTAACACCATTCGAAAGCTCTTGAGCTGCTCTTTCATTGCAGTGGCAATGATTTTCGGGTCAGGTCAAAGCCTAGGGAGCTTCAGGTCACTGAATATTGGAAATGTTCTTGGGAATGTCCGTAGCCACCCACGCATAAAGGCGTTTCCTTTTTCGCTAATAACTTCCAAACCAAGCAAGATGCAGCAATAGCTGATGCACCATTACAATCCTCGCATCAATAAAAATCAGATGATATATAATATTACCATACCAGGTCAAATTTGACATTTGACCTGATCCGGGTCAACGGTCTGACCCAACTTGCCCTGGTATAGTCATGATGTATATCATTTGACTTGCAGTGACTATATAAATACTTTGGTGAAAAAATGAAAGTTATATCTTTGTTTACTAAAAATGTATACAGTAAAACACCAAAAAATGCTTATTTGACCCACCGTGACCTTTCAAAGGTCACAAGTCAAAATTTTGGGTATCAACTTTAGAAATGGGCTAAGAGCAAGTCTTAAACGATGTTGGAAGTTGATTCAATCCATACTTATTGAGAAAAAACTCATTTCGTTATTTTCCCCATGTATTTACAACGGGGAGGTCATGCTCTGCACATGACCTTAGGTCACCAATATAACAAATTCCGGAATATATGTTGTAGCTCCTGGTGAGCCCATTATGTGGTATGAGTTTCGAATTGATCAATTAACCCTCCTTTTAGTTATGCAGTTCTGAGAATTTTTTAGGTGAGGTCACTTCACCTGGCCTGGTGACCTGACCTGATATGACGTTGAGCTAAAATTTTCAGGAAAGATGTAAAAATGATGAAGGAACAGCTATACTAAGTTTGGCGGCGCTGCGGGCCGCCGTTTTTTGGTCACTTCGGAAAAACCCGAGGGGGTCTAAAAGTTCCCCACCCGGGCGAAGGTTAACCCGTGCAAACTTTTTCCATACGAACCTTTTCCATTACGATTATTAGACGCGTATTAGGTACGTATTTTATCTCTACGTACTTTAGCCATACGTACTTTTGCGTACGTACCTACTTTAGGCATAACTTCTTCCCGTTATGAACTTCTTCCTTGAGTACTTTGGCCCGCAACCCTAAATCTGTCTAGCTATGTTTTGATGCCTAAGATGCAGAGTTCCAGTATGACTGCAAGTGCAATGTACTTGATGGCCAGTTTTGTGATGCCGAGGAGGTGTGGGCATGGTATTATAGTGATTAGCAACCTGGCTCCACGCGGCCGACCCGGGTTTAAGGCCCGGTAGATTCCTTGTGCAAGGAGCAATTTGACTCCCAAGAAACCCCTCCAACGGGGAAAGAGTTGGCGATGCCATATAACCCTGGTAGTTGGTGCGTCAATAAGTCCCAACAGATATTGTTATTATGTCAAGCAGGGATGCGGAGCCGGAGCCGGAGCCGGTCGGAGCCGACCATTCTGCCCGGAGCCGGAACCGCCGAAACACTTTTGATCGGAGCCGGGCCGGAGCCGTCAGAAAGGGTCCGGCTCCGGCTCCCAAAGAGCTCTCAAATTACCAAAAGTCAAACGTGAAATGGTCACATTTTACCTCGTGAGATGTCGCATGGAAACACCCTTATTCACCTGAAATATTACATTTTCTCAATATGTTATGTATATCGAGATTAATGAAATATTCCAACTAGGGTGTTCCGTATACGGTCTCACTCTCTGGCAGGTAATGTCATTTAGGACATTTAGCATGGGTAGAAATTGGCAACAAATGAAAGCATTGGCGGACACTGGCGGATCCATGAGGGGGAGCAAAAAAAAGGCATTTGCCCCCCAAACTGCCCAATTTTTGGCGATTTTCTTAAAAAAACCATATGTTTTTCACGATTTATCCCATACCGTCGGCCTGCATCCGCCCCTGTTGACAGACGCAGGTGGGATGCCATTCCTGTCATGCCCCCCAAAGCCCTGGAAGGGGGACAGACTATCTTCTGGCCCCCCAAAGGCCGAAGAAATTGTTTGAAAAAGGTGTTTACACTAGGTCTGTCGAGCAATAAAATCTTTTCTCCCACCTCCCCCCCAGGAGAGCTATCATGTACTCGGAGAAGTAGTTTATACTAGGTCTGTCGAGAACCCAGGGCAAAAGGCGCAGAAAACAGCATCCCCGTCACTCGATGCGGCACTAGCCGACTTCAAAAACCTGGGTCGCCTAAAGAGAGCGACCGTATGCGACATCTTAGATAAATATCCAGCCATCATCCAGGCGACTAGCCTGGTAATGGCCGCGCTACCAGTTACTCAGGTGTCCGTGGAGAGGTTGTTCTCCGCGATGAAGCTACTGCTTACTGATCTCAGGTCCAGACTAAGATCAGACACATTGAAGGCAATGTTGCTGCCCCGCTCCAACCGCGATTGGGTGGTGTAGTGAGCGAACCAGCTGCTGGGCCCTGGGCAGTAGGGTGGTTGGTTCCGATTTTTCTCGAAAATGAATTATGCCATCAGCCTATCTGATGTGTTTTTTTATGTTGAACACTGTTAGCATAGGGTCGTTCAAAAAAAACTTTTTTCTTTTCAGACTCGAACCCACTTTTTGCCATTATATATTCAATACTGATTTCAATGAGCCACATTCCAAGCGTCTACGACAGCGGGAAAGATCGCCCCTCAAAACGGTTAAAGATTTCATGTTTCGGGCGCGATAGGCCGCCCGGCGTTGCAGTCTCCCCTTGTTAAATTGGTATATAAGGGGTACATAACCTACCCGTAAAGACAGCGTGGCATGTGCGTGCGTATAAGAGCGGTAGATGGGATTTAACATGCAGGCATTTACTTGTCAGATGTATTTGTAGCGCAATACAAATACATGGTATTCCACAAAAGACCTGACATTAAATGATTCAGCACCCTTGTACTCAAGATCCTGACAGAACATGAATGCCTTCCGGAGGCGAACCTTTGTCTAGTAACTATCGCTGGAGAACGTCGTAAGGCAGGTGCTTCTCCCTATTCTGCGAACTATTTAAGAGCTCTGGTACTGATAAAAGAAGATCCTGTTTCATATTTTTACCCTTTCGGTGGCTCACGAAATCTTCCACCAGCTTCACACCACGTTCTGTGGGACCGTTCACGACAGTAAGTTCTGGAATACCTTGAACCAGGGGAAGCTATACCAGCTTCTCAACGGAGCCATTTCTGGTCAGAATATTTCAGATTCAGGGAATCGAATACCAGCCAGCTGTCAGGAGTAACAAGCTGGCTGAGGCTTAGTACCGACCATTTACATAGCTCTTCATAGCCTCTATCGGAAACTTAAGCCTGCCCTAGTCAAATGTGAATCGTTTGCTGTTTTGGCCAATTGTTGTGCGACTGGCTCCTTACCTTCACGATGGTGGTTCTCACCAGCGCGACAGAATATAACTTTCTGTGCACAGATACCACAGCTGATGACAAATTGACTTCAGCACATTCAGGGCGATTTCTATATTAACTTAATGAAAGCACTGCATTGCATTTTATGGATAGCTTTGAGGCTCATAGAAGGCTCTAAAGCTGACTATCCGCGACGGAGGAACCCAAATGCATGGTTTAGAACCACTTATAAGGAAAGCCGCTAAATATTTCCGGAGTCTGAGTGGCCCAGTCGGTTAGTGCTTGCGCTCGGCTTGGCCAATGACATTCATTATATGCTGGGTGTCGTGGGTTTGAGCCCACCCAGAGGCAGAATCTGGCGCCCTGCTCTAGCCCTTCCCTCTCTCCTCTGATGCCATATGACCTGAGCAGTTGATGCGTTGTTAAACTCCAAAAATTATAATATTCTGTCTTTAAGTATCTTCTGGAATGATGAACGGAATCTGACACAGTAATAGCACGCACTTCATGCCATAAATGTCCTATATTCCATAAAATGGCTCGCTGGTGAGCTCCGGGTCTTCTAAACAGACATTTGTTGGAGACAACCTCTCCTGACAGCCACACGTAAACCAGCTTGCGCAATTCGAGATAATACTCCGGTATTGTGTAGAGGCGCTGAAGTCAATGTGCAAACGCAACTGTTATTTGTGACCAGAAAGTTATAATCTGCTAATACGGAGGAACCCAAATGCATGGTTTAGAACCACTTATAAGGAAAGCCGCTAAATATTTCGGAGTCTGAGTGGCCCAGTCGGTTAGCGCTTGCGCTCGGCTTGGCCAATGACATTCATTATATGCTGGGTGTCGTGGGTTTGAGCCCACCCAGAGGCAGAATCTGGCGCCTTGCTCTAGCCCACAATTCCCTCTCTCCTCTGATGCCATATGACCCGAGCAGTTGATGCGTTGTTAAACTCCAAAAATTATAATATTCTTTCTTTAAGTATCTTCTGGAATGATGAACGGAATCTGACACAGTAATAGCACGCACTTCATGCCATAAATGTCCTATATTCCATAAAATGGCTCGCTGGTGAGCTCCGGGTCTTCTAAACAGACATTTGTTGGAGACAACCTCTCCTGACAGCCACACGTAAACCAGCTTGCGCAATTCGAGATAATACTCCGGTATTGTGTAGAGGCGCTGAAGTCAATGTGCAAACGCAACTGTTATTTGTGACCAGAAAGTTATAATCTGCTTCGTAAATAAGAATCACAATGCTGAAGGTAAAAAGGCAGTGATACAGTACCTGGCCTAAACAGCAAAACCATCCACCTTTCAGTTAGGTAGGCTAAAGTTTCCGACAGAGGCTATGAAGAGCTCGGCTCGATACCAAGCCTCTCCCAATTTCTCATTCCTGAAAGCTGGATGGTATTCGAGCGCCTGAATCTGAAAGATTCTGACATGAAATGGCTCCGTTGAGAAGCTGGTGACTGATATAGCTTCCCCTGTTTCGAGGTATTCCAGAACTTACTGTCGTGAATGGTCCCACAGAACGTGGTGTGAAGCTGGTGGGGGATTTCGTGAGCCACCTAAAGGGTAAAAATATGAAACAGGATCTTCTTTTATCAGTACCAGAGCTCTTAAATAGTTTGCAGGAGAATAGGCAGAAGCATCTGCCTCACGACGTTCTCCAGCGATAGTTACTAGAGAAAGGTTCGCCTCCGGAAGGCATTCCTGTTCTGTCGGGATTTAGATCTAGGGTGCGGAATCGTTTAATTTCAGGTCTTTTGTGGAATAACATGTATTTGTATTGCGCTGCAAATACATCTGACAAGTAGATGCCTGCATGTTAAATCCCATCTACCGCTCTTATACGCACGCACATGCCAGGCTGTCTTTACTGGTAGGTTATGCACCCCTTTCATCCCAATTTAACAAGGGGAAACTGCAACGCCGGAGGGCCAATTGCGCCCGAAACATGAAATCTTTAACCGTTTTGAGGCGATCTTTCCCGCTGTCGTAGATGCTTGGAATGTGGCTCATTGAAATCAGAATTGAATATATAATGGGAAAAAGTGGGTTCGAATCTGAAAGTAAAAAAATATTTTTTTGAACGACCCTGCTGTTAGCTCATCGAAGTTTTTCTTTGCGGGCTGTCCAAGCTTTACTTGATCGTTGTATCTTTAATTTTCTATGTGGGTTTGCGGGCATGTCTGACCCATATTTCTGTTTGCCATAACTGTGCAGTGCAGTTTGCCATACGACTGCACTGCAGTGTAGGTTGGTCCAGTTTTGAGGTTCACTGGCCTTTGGCATCTGGTCAAGAGCGTTCGTTCATCCAGTCGCCATTTTTCATTCGTACAAATACATAGTCACTTTGTATCTGATGGACTTTCATGCCCT
This sequence comes from Lepas anatifera, assembly GCA_034440635.1. Lineage (NCBI taxonomy): Eukaryota > Metazoa > Arthropoda > Thecostraca > Lepadidae > Lepas > Lepas anatifera. The sequence goes on along the minus strand of JAOTON010001583.1, from coordinate 266,717 downwards.
TGAGAACGTTTCGATCACATTTTGGATATAGGAACATTGCCATTGCCGGAGCCGGAGCCGGTCGGAGCCGACTATTTTGCCCGGAGCCGGAGCCGGAGCCGTTAGGACACTTGAACCCGGAGCCGGAGCCGGAATCATAACCCCGGACCGGAGCCGGAGCCGTCCAAAATTGTCTCGGCTCCGCATCCCTGATGTCAAGGAGGTCCAGCTTTGATCCTGAGCACCAGTTCGATGTGCTATACCCTTTGGCAGATGAATCCATCCCTCCTCTCAGCATTACAGACTGAACTGGCTCCAGCTGTCACTCTCTCTCTCTCTCTCTCTCTCTCTCTCTCTCTCTCTCTCTCTCTCTCTCTCTCTCTCTCTCTCTCTCTCTCTCTCTCTCTCTCTCTCTCTCTCTCTCTCTCTCTCTCTCTCTCTCTCTCTCTCTCTCTCTCTCTCTCTCTCTCTCTCTCTCTCTCTCTCTCTCTCTCTCTCTCTCTCTCTCTCTCTCTCTCTCTCTCTCTCTCTCTCTCTCTCTCTCTCTCTCTCTCTCTCTCTCTCTCTCTCTCTCTCTCTCTCTCTCTCTCTCTCTCTCTCTCTCTCTCTCTCTCACTCTCTCACTCACTCACTCACTCACTCACTCACTCACTCACTCACTCACTCTCACTCTCTCTCTCACTCTCTCTCTCTCACTCTCTCACTCTCTCCTCACATTCTCTCTCTCTCACATTCTCTCTCTCTCTCACATTCTCTCTCTCTCTCCTCTCTCTCACATTCTCTTTCTCTCTCTCTCCTTTCTCTCTCGTGTGTGTGTGGGTGTTTATGTCTGTATCTCTATTTATCGGTCTCGGTCCTTCTGCATGGCTGTCTTTCTCTGCCTATGTCTGTCAGACTGAATGTTTTTATATTATTTTTGGGGCTTATCGACGCACCAACTGCCAGGGTCATATGGCGTCGCCAACTCTTTCCCTTTTGGAAGGATTTGTCGCTAGCCAGCTTGCTCCTTGTTCAGGGGAGCCGTTGGGCCTTAAACCTGGGTCGGCTGCGGGCCGGCCAGCTAGGCTGCCCACTCCACTACCGCGCCCTCTGCTTATATGTCTTTGGCTGTTGGTCTGTTTTTGTCTGTCTGTATCTATTTATTTCTGTCTGTCTGGTTATCTCTAAATTTATGTATAATCTGTCGAGCCATATCTGTCTGTCCCTGGCTGTCTGACAGTCTTTCTTTGTCTATCTATTTATATCTGTCGGTATCTGCCTTTGACTGCCTTTGTCCATCTGTATGTCTGTCTGGCTGGCTGACTGGCTGGCCCACACATAACCTTAGCAGCCAACAGGCTTAAAATTTCAATGTATGTTTGTATGTTTCTCTCTGCCTGTTTCTGCCTGCCTGCCTGCCCATTGCCCTAGCAGCCGGTGTACCCTAAAAGTGCAATGCCTATTTGGCCCGTCCGTCTCTCTTTGTCTACCTGTCTATGTCAGTGGCTGTCTGTACGTCCCACACATTGCGTTAGCAGCCGATGCACCCTAAAACTCTAGTGCCTCTTTGCCTGGCTGTCTCTGTCTGCCTCTGTCTAACTGAGGGTTGGGCACAATATTTGAGGGTATCTCCCCCGCCGTCAAATCGAAGGTGGCTCAGATCCCTTTTCATGCGCTTGTTAAAGTAGACATGTTGTCGAAATGGTTCAGTTTTCTTCCCAATGACAATATCTGTTAATTGCTAACACAAATTTTGTTTCAGTGAAGTGCTTTCAAGGAAACACCTGTCACGGAGGAGCAATCAGCGGATATGTCAGGGCGCCCTTGCATACTCCACCGCTGCATTGTTTCTCGCTGCTGACCGTCGCGACCTATCATGTGAAGAAGACCACTCCTCGCACTACTGCGTAACTCATAGCGCGTTCGTGGGGTCTGCGGTAGCAGCAACTCAGGTCCGTTGCTAGCGACTATGTGCGAAGTGACCTGGAATTCGTCGTGCGGGCATGGCTGCCCGTGGCATCCCCCTCCCACGTCGAGCTGGTTGAGATGGAGCTCCACGTTGCAGCCAGAGTGGTCACAGGTTTCATGCTGTCGGCCCCTGTGGCTCACACATGGTGGAAGCGGGTCTACCAACGGTCCACTCGCCGTCGCGCCCTGGCCACGTGCGTGATTTGCTGAGCAAAATTGCTCCCCGCAGAAGACCCGCTCCGAGTCACGGTGGACACGACAGCCCCGAGACACCTGTACTCTACCTCGGGGTGGTGGGGTTAGGCCAAGAGGTCCTGAGCAAGGCCGGCCTGGCTGATACCGCGGTGGAGAAGTTGTTGGGAGTCACTGCTCAGCTGCGGCTGACTCGGGAGTCCGTTCTCTTTGATCTGGATGAAGGACTGGGCGACCACCGCTTAGCTCCGTACTCAGTCCGATGCACGACCGCTGAACAACACTTGACTAACCTACTGATCCTCCGCCCGGGTAGATTCCAGTGTTGCGTGCACCAGCTGTGCTCCAGCACTCGGGCGGAGCTCATCACACTGCGAGCCGCACTAGCTGACTTCAATCGCCTAGGGTGAGAACCAGTCACGGCCCCGGTCATTGTCTGCAAGAACTCCCAAGCCGTCCTCTCCCTGCTCGCTTGGGGTGTCGTGGCACAGATGAAACCCCTGGGAGCGGCCATATGGGTGATTCCTCTCCGCTGCAGGTAGACAGGAAGTCTACCTGCAGCGGGTCCCGCTCATGGCGGCCTGCCTGGCAATGAGAGGGCGGACACAATGGTGAATAAGACCTCTGGCCTGCCCCAGAACACCGTCCAAATGCACGCCCGTACCGTGACAAAGGTCCTCGCGCGATCAGTCAACAAGGAGTGGAGGAAGGTTGTCCTCTTCAAAGAATCATGGGGGGGGTGGACTGCCGCCCCCCATACCCGGCGAGGTTTGCAATGCAGTCGCCGACGTGGACCGACTGAGAGCTGGCAACTGGAGCAAATCAGTCCGATACCTGCACCGGATCGGCAAGCATCCCTCGCGGGACTGTGCGCAATGCCTCGTTAAGTGGTACCAAACGGCGCTATACGCCGTCTGCAGGAAGGAGGCGGACACGCCTGTGTATGTGCTTGTTCGATGTCTGTCCCTCGCCGGCACCCGCCTGCATCTGGCAGGCCACAGTCATAAACATCGACTCCGAGCAGCTGTGGGGCGACGGCCTGGTGGCCGCCTTGGCCAGAGGCTACCTCAGTTTCAGGGAGCCTCTGGGCTATGGTCCTGCTTAGAGGACCCAGGGGACAACACAACACACAATAACCTGTCATGGGATGGCTTCGCGGAGGTGGAAGTTTCCCGTGGTGGATGAACGGCAATCGTGCTCCAGACGCGGGAAACCAGCGTCCTTGTTTGTCGGACTCTCTGTTCTAGTACCGATGCAGAACTCAGTACCTACAATCGCGCTGGAGCTAGTCGTTGGACTCCGCAAGCAACTGAATGATTGGTCAATGGTCACCCGCCTGAACTCGCAGGTTGCTCTTGTGGCACTGTACAGGAGTGTGTTATCCTTACGCTCTACCATGGGAGGGTGAACCTGGGACCTCTTATCCGGTCAAATGAGAGGCGTCTATACATATGCAGTGCTTGCAAGCGCTACAGTGGATGCCAGCGCAACGCGGGCTACCGCGGAATTAACTGGTGGACACACTGGTAAAAAAAACTTGGGCTCTACCACAAGATGACGACGGAGCCGACCCCAAGACCTTTTGCGAGAACAGTTCCAGGTCGGCGAAGCACTACTGGCCTAACGGCTTGCACTGAACTAGTATGCGGGACCACGCGCTGCCATCCGGCGTTCGGCACGATCGTGACGCCGCAGTCACGGTGCGCCAGTCTCAAGTGGGGTGCTGGGCAGGCTTGGAGCAGTACCTCAACCGGATGGGACACCGACCGACACCTACCTATTCTCACTGCTGCAGCAAGGCGTACTTCGTGGCCATCTGCCTGATGTGTGGGAAAGAAGTGGGCACTCAGACGCACGTGCTGCTGCGCTACCCATGCCTGTGCGGCACAATCCTTCTGGGGAAACATCTGCGGGTGCCTTGCTCAGTATGATGTCCTTTGGAACACATGAATCATCTGTGGCTCGTTATTAAATTACGAGTTTAATTTTAGTTAGTGATTTCTCAAAACAATCGTTTCGAATTGTTGTGTCGCGCAAATGAGCCTGTGATATGCTCGGTATAATTCAATTGATTGCACCACACTTCTACCCTGTGTTACGCTCTGCTTAAAGAAGCGCTTAGTGATCCGACTTTACTTTGCATGATAATTTTGCGTATCCCACCCAGTGTCCTAAAACCTGTGGTGCTGGGTGCAGAACGGCATCCATTCAAGCAGAATTTTCCACTCACTTTTATACAGTGTCCCAAAACCTGGGGTGCTGGGTGCAGAACGACACCCAGTCAAGCAGAATTTTCCACTCACTTTTATATATTTTTTGCTGAATTTTCCTCTCACTTCCAACCATACTTACTACTATTTAATTTTACTCTCAACAATACTCACTACAAAGGCCAGTTCCATTGCCTCCTCTACCAACGTCCACTGGAAAAAGAGAGCTGCAAAATCGACTAAAAGATGGGAGGGACTTAACGGCGGAAAAGACCTGCGGAAAAGCCCATACTCCGTAACCATAGCAGCTAGAGACTTACAGTTTTCTCCAAAAAATTTTAAAAAATCTAACTAAGAGGTTTTTTGAGTTTCATAACTTTCCTTACATTAACAACAACGCTATAACGTAAAACGTTACTTTTTGACCTGCGGAAAAGCCCATGCTCCGCAACCATAGTAGCTGGCGACTTGCCGTTTTCACTAATAGAATCAGCGTGGTCCAAAACGTGGTATTCTTGAGTTTCATGTTGATCCTACCTTAAATAATAACGTTATAACGTAAAACGTTACTTTTGGCCCTGCGGAAAAGCCCATGCTCCGCAACCATAGTAGCTGGCGACTCGCCGTTTTCACTAATAGAATCAGCGTGGTCCAAAACGTGGTATTCTTGTGTTTCATGTTGATCCTACCGTAAATAACAACGTTATAACGTAAAACGCTACTTTTGGCCCTGCGGAAAAGCCCATGCTCCGCAACCATAGTAGCTGGCGACTCGCCGTTTTCACTAATAGAATCAGCGTGGTCTAAAACGTGGTATTCGAGAGTTTCATGTTGATCCTGCCCTAAATAACAACGTTATAACGTAAAACGTTACTTTTGGCCCTGCGGAAAAGCCCATGCTCCGCAACCATAGTAGCTGGCGACTCGCCGTTTTCACTAATAGAATCAGCGTTGTCCAGCTAGTAACTGGAAATAATTGTTAAATATAACAATTATTGTTTTAAAAACTGTAACTGTAAAAACTGTAAGTTTTGAAACAAACAGTACAAAACAGTACTGGCTTCAGTAGTGAGTTGCCTCTCCGTAACTGGTCGATTCTCGATTAGAAGTGTTTTTTTAAGACCTGGCCAATCCAAGATTGACCATTCAAGCGTCAGACCCCTCCAAAAAGGGGATGGGGGACGTGCTCTTGCCCTTTTAACCTCTTCCGTTGTATGATCCGTCGGGTCCTCGATCGGTAAAACAGGTGCCGTTTTGTAATTCTAGAAGCTCAGGAAGATATCAACGACTACCCAAAAGTCTGTTCTGTAACTGCCATCTCGGTTTGTTCAGTGTTATTTCAACTTGCTCGGACATTCGTGAGGTGGTGATTACTAATGGACTAATCTTCGTCTGCTGCTTCCTCTTCAAGTCGGGCTGTAAATGGGTATGACATATATAAGTCATGTGCACTGTATTACCGTAAGCCATACCACTATGCAATATTGTATAGGCCACTGGTTTTAAAGACTGGTCCTTCGTACTTTGTATATGTACCGTAAAGGAAAGCGCGTGCTTGTTTGTCCACCATCGACGTCACCCAGCCTAGGAATGTGCCTTTAGACGTGGCGTCGACAGACCGAGGTCTTGATTATTTCTGTCATTCTCTGAATATTTTAAAAATTATCATAAGAGGATAGAGATAGACGTACTGCTGTCGGGATGTTTGCCAGAGACAGAACAATATGCGGGTGGTCTTCCTTCGGTGATCGACACTAACGTTTAATGCAATAGAATATACCTGATTAAGTCAATCACACCATGATACTGAGAACAGACGCAAGAAAGTGCAAAATTTCATTATGATAGAGCAGACTGTTATCTTCCAGACCGTGGTATGAACACAGCTCTTGTTTTCACCTCTCTCCTTCCCCTCCCCTCCCCCGTGCTGGTCGTCGTCTCGCGCGCGGCGCGCCGCCTCGGGTGTCCGAGCACCTCTGGCAGCCGCCAGGCTCAGTCTGGTCTCTGAGAGTTGAGCTGTGATGTGAATGCTGTATTTTCTATTAAGTGGGATATTTTAACTGTCGTACAAGACTTGGTGTGATGAATATCATAGACAGCATACAGCTTGAAAAATAAACTTATTTTGGTCAATGTTTTCATTTTAGTATTTGAACAAAACATGCAATTTAACTATGATGTTACAGTAAGCAGTACTCCATGCCCTTTTCCATACTCCGTACTCACATATTTCATTCCATAGCGGTGCCAGTGTCACTTAATGGAATGGCATGCCTCTTTTGCTTGATTTAGAATGGAAACGTTTTATTGTTGTGTCAAGTGCAGAACGTAATAAAAAGCCATAAAGCGGGGCTGCCGTGCTCAATGACTTGAAGTGTAAGCCAAAAGCAAAAAGCAAATCAAAACAAAATAACTACAAACGAAAACGCATGCTTGTTTTCTGGCACCGCCATCACCTGGTTGCAGAATCTGCGTTTAGACGGGTTAATGGCAGACCAAAGTGCTGACAGCGTCTCTGTCATCCTCTGAATTGGGAAATAATCGGACATTGGCATAGAGAAATTGAAACACGCATAGGCGGATCCAGGATTACCGATCGGAGGGGGCACCTTCCCGGGGGGCGCCATCCGGACTAGGGGGCGCGACTTATGACCGACAAAACCTATCGGTGGGCGCCGACTTTCGTATCCTGTGGGAGGGGGTGGGAAGCGACATTTTAGGGGGCGCCATCAATCTTTCAGGGGGTGCCGAGGGTCGATGGGGGGGCACGTGCCCCTTGCCCCCTGGATCCGCCTATGGAAACACGCGTGATAAACTGTGTCTACATGGCTTAGTGCAGCGACTATTGGCCGCTGTATTGACACACAAAGAGAGGAGGAAGTATTGCATTAACCCAGGTGAAATGCAGTTTGTTTTTCAGTTGCAAGTTTGAGACTAAAGTTCCAGAGGAGTCTTTGAAACACAAAGCCATTTGCAGTGGTAAAGGGGGCATTCCAGGACAGATCGACCAAGGCTTGACACCACCATATCTAGAAAAAAATCTGAAACTTTGTCTCCGGGGTAGTTTTGGGTCAGAAACACGCCTGTGAGAATCTTAGCCCCCTCCGACCAACGGTGACCGAGTTATAGCCCGAGGCATTTTCGGGAGGTCACCTTGTACTCATCTTTGATGCTTCATAACTCAACAACGCATTGCCCGATTAACAAGTTTTGTATATCATTGAACTCGTCTTGAACCATGCATTATTTTGAAGAAAAAATTTAAATTTTAAAAATTTTGACCTTTAATTCGTTTGACCTTTTCTTAGATGACCTAGCTTGACCTTTTCGACATTGAAATTGACCTTTTAGACACCTCAAAAATTTTGCTTCGTCAAATATCTTTCGATAGAAAAAAATGCGTTTTTGCTATAAGTTCCAAATTTTTAGCACCTAAGGTAGGTATGCAGACGGTTTTTGACCACTGCGGTAGTACAGCCTTATGTTTAACGCCGCAAACAAAGCGATTGCTTTTGTAATCGGTTACTTGCAATCATACGGCATTGTCTTTACGAAATTTTCATCGTAAAAGTGTCAAAATATATGAGAATTAACACGCGCCCACACAAGGGGGTGGGCAACCGGCCTCTTCAGGTTTCCACAGGTAGTAAAAAAAGACCTTCGCGCAGCGCCACCGTGCTTCATGTAGCTCTAACTCGAAATTTTTGCAGCTTCTGGCAAAATTTTATGTCTGGGTCATACTAGGTCAGACGGCCAACCCAGGTCAAGAGACCTAACCTCGAAAAAAGTTTGGGAGGTGCATCAATAATATCAAATCTAGCCTATCGTCGTTAGATTCACATTACATAGTAAGGTCGCCGAGCACGATAATTTTCGTAGCAGGATTTCTATGTCGATAACCGGGAGCAGGGTCAGGGTCATGATCTTTTCATTAGAAATGCATGGAGCAATTGGTAAATTTTGATAACTTGAGAGAATTGAGAATTGTCGAGAATTGCGATGGACGTTTTATTTTTACGTTGTCGTGTCTGACTTGCCTCTGCAGTTTGATTAATATTCTTTTTACCATACAGACCTAAGCCTGGCTCTAGGTCAAAGCATGTTAATTTTGACATTTGACTAGGCAATATTATAAGATACATAATCCGTTTGGGCTCAACAAGAGTGTTCCAATGGTGCTGAACGTTTCTTTCTACGGCTCACCTCTGTCACCTATTATGCCACAAAATTTAGGTTTCCACTTAGTTCCTGTAAAAAATACTGTGACCTCGAGCAAACTCAAAGGTGACACGACCAAACGATTGTATGTAACATATTCGGTAGTGGTTAAAACTGGCTGTTTAGTGGCATCACTCCCAGTGCACTGTGTCATTATTCATCTGGGATTCTGGGATCCGTGTCAGCTATGAAATGATCACCTTGTAAAAATATCATGAGGCAACCTGTTCAAGTGACCAAGTCGAATGCGTTACAATTTCAGGACATTTTTTCTCATATATGAGCAGATTCATGTTACTTTTTGGGAATGAACGCCTTTCAGACACGTTACATTGCATGAATCCTCTCAAACGTATGCTGTGCTGCACTGGGTCACCTTGTATCGACATTATTTTTCCATCTCCAGGAACGATGTAATTGTGTGAGTTAGTGGTGCCCATAGGATAAGTTATACTTGTTTCAATTATGGAGAAAGCCGCGACATCTTTGTAAATTTTCGTTTAAGGCTGAAAGGTCAATTATTAATAAGTTCATTTGCCCTCGTCTCCCTCGAAACAATGGATCCCTTTCTATCACTTTTAATGACTGCAATTTTTATTTTCATAAATATTGTCCAAGTTGATGCCAGTTCAGTTTTAGGAGTAGGTGTCTCACTAGAGTCATCAAGGGACTTTTTACGGAGACCCCGACCCCACCACTCAAACGAGCAACTCCCACGATGAAGTGTTAATCAATGAACCAAAGTTGAAAGTCCCACAAGGCATAACGACGACCGTCTACCTCAGGCCACCCCCTCACCAGTCAGTTGCCAGCTGGCCTTCAGTATTTACGGTACCTACCACCTCCCAGTTGACCTAAATTATGTTTTCAGAAGTTGCAAAATGTTGTGTTAGAGGTACATGGAGTACGGTGGCGCTGCACGAAGGTGTTTTTTACTACCTGTAGAGGCCTGAGGAGGCCGGTTTCCCACCCCCTCGGGTGGGCGCGTGTTAATTGTCATATATTTTGACACTTTCACGATGAAAATTTCGTAAAGACAATGCCATATGATTACCAGCAACCGATTACAAAAGCAATCGCTATGTTTGCGGCGTTAAACATAAGGCTGTACTGCCGCAGTGGTCAAAAACGATCTACATACCCACCTTCGGTGCTAAATATTTTGAATTTATAAAAATAACGCATTTTTTCTATCAAAAGATATTTGATGAAGCAAAATTTTTGAGGTGTCTAAAAGGTCAATTTCAATGTCGAAAAGGTCAAGCTAGGTCATCTAAGAAAAGGTCAAACGAATTAAGTCAAAATTTTTAAAATTTTAATTTTTTTCAAAATAATTTATGGTTCAAGACGAGTTCAATGATATACAAAACTTGTTAATCGGGCAATGCGTTGTTGAGTTATGAGGCATCAAAGATGAGTCTACAAGGTGACCTCCCGAAAATACCTCGGGCTATAACTCGGTCACCGTTGGTCGGAGGGGGCTAAGATTCTCACAGGCGTGTTTCTGGCCCAAAACTACCCCGGAGACAAAGTTTCAGATTTTTTCTAGACATGGTGGTGTCAAATTGAAATTTTTTGTCGTTTTGTCCTGGAATTCCCCCAAACATTATATTGGCCTAGAATCACTTGTATCGGCGACCCTAAGCTACCTTTATGTCAAATTGCATCCACTTCCATTCATTATGAGGACTTCAAACCATAGTGCAGGGGCGCAGCCAGAGCTTTCGTATGGGGGCACACCAACTTTGAGGGGCACCCCGGGGAAAAAGGGCACTTTTTAACGTAACCTAAAAAGCTTACTATATCTTTGTTTATATCATTTTTTGGGCATCTTTGGTTCAATAAAAAATGCAAATAAATCAATGACGGAGAAGGAAAACTCGATTAAAACTAAAAAAGGGGAAAAAATATCACCAAAATGCCATGTAAGTAGCCAAAACACTACTTTTTGGTAGATTTAAGGACAGCCAACTCATGGCAGTACTTAACATCAGAGAAATCAGCGGAGAATGTGATATCTGTTACAATGTGCAGGTTAAGGCAAAGTGGAGCCGAAAATTATTTTGTTATGCCCATTGGTTTTGTCGTGACGAGTGAGCCCTGGCTGAATGCGGATTAAGTTCCTTGCCTCCCACAATCACCGTGGGACGAGGAGTAGCATAGTGTCTTTGGAAGAACACATTTTTGCTGCCGGAAAAATTTGGGATATACCTTTGAACGCGTTTATTAAGTTCCATATTCTCAAGGCTCGGTCCCAATTAAGAGTAAATAAAAGGTGAACAGGCCGGTGGTTTGGATGGGGATGGTGTGACAGTGCTGAAAATTGTGAAAACTATTTCTTCATTCAAATTTATTAGTAGAAATCCTCGTTTAGGGGACTGTGCTCTGATCTCAGGGGCACATGCCTTTTTATCATCCCTTCCCAGAATCCACCAGTATAATAAATTTATATAACCAGGGGTGCCTAGGTATCACAAGCCGTTTTAGAGATTTCTCATTCCTCGTTAGCTCCGTTTTACAAGGGGAGTTTCCATTGTAATCTTATTCCCCATCTATTCAAGACCAGCTCTGGGGCCCCCAAGTGTGGATAAGAGGCCTCCAGAGCAGCTTCCCCCATCCCCCAGTTGTGCGTCCAGGGAATAGACTAGCTCATTGACCCCACCCCAAGATGATGGGAGTTGGCCTTGTGTTCTTATTATCTATCTATTCAAGACCACCTCAGGGGCCCCTGATGTAGATCAGGGTCACAGAGCAGCTCATGCTTCACCCAGGGACTAGACTAGCTCATTGGTCCCAGAGATGAGGTCATCAGACTAGCTCAATGGGCCACAGATAGGCTCAAAGGGCCTTAAACCAGTTCAAGAAGCCCCAGAACAGTTTAAGGCGCCAGAGCACTTCAGGGAACCTCAAGCCAACTTAAGGGGCTCTCACAAGCTCAGCACCCAGACCAGTTCAGGGTACCCTCAGAACCTAGATCCGCTCTTGGGCCCCAGATCAGCTCTTGGGGCCCAGGGGTCGAAAAACTGACCATTTTGACATTCTAAATGGTGACAGCCCAAGATAGACAAGGTGACAAAATTAGCTGATATGTTTGCTCCAGACGAATAACGGAACAAATAGCCAAAATTTGCACATGCAATTTAAACTCGCAATGTTTTTCAACAACTAAGATGGTCCAGGAGTATCCCTTGATATCTTAATAACTCAAAACGTGCCACATTTTACAGCCTGGGCTGGTGACACATTTATGGTTTGGCATTTTAATGGTGACAACCTGAACACTTTTTGGCCCCTGTTGGGGCCCCAGATCAGTTCAGGGGCCTCAAGTCAGGTCAGGGGGCAAGATCAAGTCAGGGGCACTAATTCAGCTCAGGAATCCCTCACCAGCTCGGGGCCCAAGCAGTTCAAAAGCCCCAGAGCTGCTCAGGGGACACCAGATCGGCCCATAGGGCACCAGGTCAGTCTAGGGGACAAACAATCAGATCAGTGGTCCCCGACCAGCTCGGGGCCCAGATCAGCTCGTGAATACCAGATAAAGTCAGGAGGCACTTAATCAGCTCAGGAGCCCCATACCATCTCAGGGGCCCTCACCACCCCTGTAGGCCCAGCTCAGCTCAGGGCCTGGGAGCTGCTCAGGAAATCACGTAATTAAACCAGGAGGCCCGGTTTAGCTTAAAGGGCACCATATTAGCCATGGGGCACCAGACTAGTTCAGAGGGAATAAGATGAGCTCAGGAGACACACTGATGACTCAGCAGGCACCAGATCGACTCAGGGGGCATTAGTTGAGTTCAGGAGGCAGTATACCTGCTCAGGGTGCACCAGATCGATCAGCACAGTGGGCATGTTCAAGTCAGAGGCACTAAATCAGCTCAGGGATCCCTCACCAGCTCGGGGCCCAATCAGTTCAAAAGCCCCAGAGCTGCTCAGGGGACGCCAGATGCTCATAGGGCACCAGATCAGCTCCGGGGCCAAACAATCAGATCAGTGGTCCCCGACCAGCTCGGGAATACCAGATAAGTCAAGCTCAGAGGCCCCATACCATCTCAGGGGCCCTCATCAGCCTCTGTGGGCTCAGCTCAGCTCAGGGCTTTAGAGCTGCTCATGAAATCACGTAAGGAGGCCCAGATCGGCTTAAATGGCGCCAGATTACTCAGGGGGCACCAGACTAGCTCAGAGGGCATCAGATGGGCTCAGGTGGCACCAGATCGATCCGCTCGGGGTCCAGATCAGCTCCCAGCCCCCCAGACTATGGCAGGAGCCTAAATCAGCTCAGGGAGCAACATAACAGGGGACACAAGGTGGTCTCAGGGCCCACCAAACCAGCTCAGGGGGGGGCAGACCATCTAAGGAGACATCAATAATCGGTTGAGGGGGCACCTAATCAGCTGAAGAGGCACCATATTGACTTAGAAGACAGAATCAACTTGGGGAGGCATGAGATCAGCTCGGGGGCCCGAATCAGCTCAAGGGGCACTAAATCAGCTATTAGGGCACCAAACAAGCTCGGAAGCATTAAACTAACTCCGAGGGCATTATATAGGTTCAGGAGGCACAATTATTTGCTCAGTGGAGCACTCGATTGACTCAGGGGTACCAGATCAGCTTAGAGGGCAAGTAATCAGCTCAAGGGGCCAAGACCAGCTTAGAGGCCACGAGATGAGCTCAAGGAGCACCAGATTGGCTTCACCCGTACGATTATTGGCGACGATGAAGCATTAGGTGGATACATACTAGGTGCCCATACTCTTCCCGGGTGCTTGGAAAGGCGACAGAATGCCCTAGCTGACCGAAAAAGGTATTAAGTTGTCCAACAATAGTTTCAATCGCTACATGCGGTCCAGTTACATCAAGGTTCAGCGGCGTAGGACACTAAATTTCGAGTGGCACGGCCCAAATTGGGTACACCACCTGGCAATCAAAAGGGCACCCCGGCAGTGATGGGGGCACGTGCCCCCCTGTGCCTTCCTGGCCGCACCCCTGGACAGTAGATCAACTCCGAGAGGCATTAAATAAGTTCAGGGGGCCCGGATCAGCTCAAGGGGTACTAAAACAGCTAAAAGGACACCAGGCAAGCTCGGAGACATCAGACTAACTCAGAGAGTATTTTATAGGCTCAGAAGGCACACTTATTTTCTCAGGAGGACACCAGATTGACTACGAGGGCACCAGATCAGCTCACAGGGCACATGATCAGCTCCAGGGGGCACCAGATCAGCTCACAGGGCACATGATCAGCTCCAGGGGGCACCAGATGAGCTCCGCCCGTACGATTATTGTCGACGATGAGGCATTTTCTGGAAACGGATTACGTGCCTATACTCTTCCCGGGTGCTTGGAAAGGCGACAGAATTCCCTAGCTTACCAAAAAGGCACTTAATTGTCAAACAATAGTTGAAATCGCTAAATGCAGTCTAGTTACATCTAGGTTCAATGGCGTAGGGCACTAAATTTGGAGCGGCACGGCCCAAACAGGGTACACCACCTGGCAATCAAAAGGGCACCCGGCACCGATGGGTGCACGTGCCCTGTGCCCCCCTGGACAGTAGATAAACGCCGGGAGGCATTAAATAAGTTCAGGGGGCCTGGATCAGCTCAAGGGGCACTAAAACAGCTAATAGGGCAGCAGGCAGGCTCGGAGGCATCAGAATAACTTAGAGAGCATTATATAGGTTCAGAAGGCACAATTATTTATTCAGGGGAGGGGGGCACCAGATTGACTACGAGGGCATCAGATCAGCTCAGAAGGCACATGATCACCTCCAGGGGGCACCAGATGAGCTCCACCCGTACGATTATTGGCGACGATGAGGCATTATCTGGAAACGGATTACGTGCGTATACTCTTCCCGGGTGCTTGGAAAGGCGACAGAATGCTCTAGCTGACTAAAAAGGCACTTAATTGTCAAACAATAGTTGAAATCACTAAATGCGGTCTAGTTCCATCTAGGTTCAACGGCGTAGGGCACTAAATTTCGAGCGGCACGGCTCAAAGGGGGTACACCACCCGGCAATCAAAAGGGCACCCCGACACCGATGGGGGGCACGTGCCCCCTGTGCCCCCCTGACTGCGCCCCTGCCATAGTGAGAAGCAAACGTGTTCCGAGACATTTAGCTCATTGAAATACCGTTTCGGATGAATTACTCGAAAGCCGTTGGAGATAAGTGGGTAGTGTAAATGAATGAAATGACTGCAATTAACTTTCCTATTCAGCCATGTCAATTGTGACCTTGTGAATGACATGTGCTCGGAACCGAGAAACTACAAATAAAATGTTTTCTACTAAAATTATATTTATATATATGAAACAACGAATTTTAATATCACGATATCCATCTCCAATTATTATTAGGGGAAGCAATGTTCTTTCATTATTTGAAATGAAATCGTCAAATCGGCGCATTAGATCGCGAGATATTAGGATTTAAATTAAATTGGCAAAAATGCAGTCCTCCGGCAAAATGGCAAAAACTAGGTCAGAATTTTACGTTTTTCACTGGAAACTATGCCTAAGCACAAGAAAATTGACCTAGCTGCCTCCAGGTGACTGTCTTTAAACTAAATGAAGCGTACCCTCTGACGTATCGAGCTTACAAGTCGGCCGTCAAATTTCAATCGCTTTTTTGCTTTTATTAGAAATACTGCGTTTTGGCGTAATAAATATTGGCGGACAATTTCTAATTTTTTCTTAGGTGATTCCTGTTGCTTATTCAAAAGGAGGCAAGTTTTAAGTTCGTCGCTTAAGAAATAAAAATGAAAAAATACAAAATTGAAAACATTTGTTCCAAAATTTCTCAAAAAACTATTTTGAGTTTAGATTTGGGGCCTTGGTTTAGGCGTCTAGCGTAAAAGCGCTATCACCCTTTAAAATTCCGGAGCCCTGGCATCAACTGTCAGAATCGCCAAGCGGCCAGAATAGAGCCTCTTGAGAAATCTCAATCTGCTTCGCTCCATGGATTTCGTCATGCGGCTCTGACCTTTAAAAAAACACAGATTAAATTGTCAGTAAGGCAAAAAGGACGATGGATATGCTCATACGATTTCTCCAGACCGGCCGAGCAGTGGGAAGTCTGAAAACAGACCCAATTCTAGCAGCATATTTCGGCAATGCTCGGTCCATTCTTGATTACGGTTGCGTCATTTGGGGAAAGGCTGCTCAAACTCATTTGGAAAGGTTAGACAGAATTCAGCACAAATTTATTCTGTGGCTAGCTGCCCACGTTCATACATCTCGGCCTTCCACCACGCTTTCTTATTACGACTTGTTAATTTTATTCGAAATTGCCAGCGTCTCGCAAAGAATGTGCCAATATAATTTATGCTTCGTAAAAAAATAATCGTGGGCAAAATATATTCCGCCTTCCTGCTCGAGAGAGTCCCCTTTCACGTTCCACAGCGTCGAACTAGGTGGGCACAGCGACAAATTTTTATGTCCCCTTTGGTCGAGTTGAAACTGTAACGCGAGGTGTTTTTATTCGTGTCTTACTCTCTTTTAATGATTTTGAGTCCAAGTGTTCTTATGCCAGATCTTAAAAGGGAATGTGGCACCTTGGTCGAATCCTGGAATTTATTATAATTAGGGAAAATGCACAATGAACGCAATATTTTGGTTTTTAAAATGCACCTCGAGGGAAAAAATAATTATCCGCCTGTGGATGATGTCATGATCTGGAAACCACTACCATATTCCATAGGCTTCAAGGGCTTCGATTGCCTAATACTCACCATAACGTCAGCATATGTCGTCACACCAACAGCCATTACAAGTGTGGCCTGCTACTTGAGGTACATGAGAGGTACATTTCAGGTAGTTTTTGGTTTTTTCTCTACGGAAATTTTGAGTTGCAAGACAATTAATATGTAGAGTACCAGGTTTTTCGGCGTGCTTTACAACTTGGATATATCACTTAAAATCACGCTATCAAGGTGTCACATTCCCTTTAAAGGAGCTGTGGTGAAGTTCGACAAGCAGCACCCATTTTTATTGTCGTGTGGCTCTTATTGTTTGGGTGGAAGCTTTTACCTTTTATCTTGTCTTTTCTCTTGTGGTTTTATCTACTAATCTTATATACCCACTTTTATTATTTTAGAGTCTTTATATCATGATCATGTTTTATCTATACGGAGGTTTTTAATGACATCAAAAGTTAGGACGAGCGAGCGCTTAGTTTTGTTTCCCCATGTCAGAATGTCATGGATATCATTTGTATCATTTCATTGTGAATATCATGTCTTTTTTTACTTATTTGACTTGAACTATAAGTGGGTTTTACCTGTTGCTCATTTACATAAGTAAATACAAACACAGATACAAATGCAGGAGTGTCCGAGATAAATTTCACCAATGTTGGACATGATTATCGACAGATCTAACCCTTTGCTTTTTCATCCAGGCCTGCCTCTTCCGTTCTGGACGCATATGAGCTGTACATTGTTTGACATGCATAATACGATTTGTGTTAACAGTGCAATAATAGTAGTGCTCAATACATCGGAAATGGTTTAACAATGATCTCGCACGTGTATAAAATAAATCATACATCACCAGTAACTAGCGTTTCTCCGGCCTGGACGAACACAGGAGGTATTCACTTACGCTGCAATACCTTAACACGACTATCCGAGAATGGTGTAGCAGGTATTTGTTATTACCGAACAGGGGCGCAAAACCTACAATGCTAAAGGCTCAGTATAAGGCGTTCTGCGCAATGCACCTTTGACCGCCTCTTAAGTATGTGGATAATTTTGTGGGAGGGGTGTTTAAGTAAATGTCGCAGAGCAAAGGGGGAAGCTTATTTCGAGGAATGGGTCGTGGAGTGTTGCAACACTTGCGAGGGTAGGGTGGCGGCTACGGCAGAGAGGCCGAGCCTGCTTGTTGGGGTATAGTTGGGGATTCAAAGGGTCCGCATACGGAAAAGATAAGACTCGCAAGCTTTCCGATACGACACCATCCGCCAGGTTATGGCCCTCACTCCAACGTGAAATTTTCCTACTATGCGAGTACTCAGCATTAAGATGTTGGCTGAATCATGTAGCTGAATCAAATTAATTCAATGCATATTGCATTTAAACACAACTTACACCGTAGGCCCTCCCTAAGCTTAGTAAAAACAAGATATGGTATAATATTTAATAGTATCTATCAGTTCCGTAAAAGACGTGCAACCGCCTTTGCTATTCTTGCTCTAACTATCTAAAGAAACTTTAATCAAAGATCGGCCACTGGTCTACCATGCTACATGAAGCATGCCTGGCTGCTCTTATTCCAGCTTAACACGGCCATGACCCCTGAGGAGAAATTAACAAAATCAGCGCAGCCAGGCATCATTCATATTGCTTTAAGTGCACGAATGTGTAAATATCCTTAAACGGGCGGGTGTTGCAAGTCAGCCGTTGGGAGCCTCAAGTCTGGTGATCGGTGATAGAGTCATCAGAGTTCCAAATGAGTCGCATGCTTAACATTCCCTTTGATTAGAGTTCACTAGATTGTTTGAATTGGTGTTTCCTCTTAATTTCAGCTGGCTTCCATTTGAGCACTACTAAGGGGTTATTTTAGTGCCCACCCCCAGCCCTGCTTCATAGATTCATTGATTCGCTAATGGCTTATACCTCCAGTAGACTGTTTTCCTGGTCAAGGCATGGTTCGCATTCCAGCACCGGCCTTCATCAGCTCGCCATCCCCTTCGTCAGCCAGGCCCTCGCGCAAAGGAAAATCCTGGATGCACGCCTGCAGACTGTCTGTCTGCTCTTGCTTGGTGAGCGGGTTAATCACATTATGCTGGGGGATAATGAAATGTCTGGAGAGCATGTAAATGCCTGGATATTATGACATCGTGGCACATCTGGATATCACATTGTCGGAGCTCTGCGGCCCCGCTTGCCGAATTTTGGCTGGATGGATGCGTGGAATCGTATCAAGAAAATCGGTGGCAAACGTGTTTTATGGTGTTTTCATATTTTCTCCTTTTTATTTAATCACTGGATAAAGCCCTGTCAGATTTTGTTCATTTACAGGACAAAAAATAGATAAGACATTTGAAAAACATTTTAACATCAAGAAATCTAAAGAATAAAAAACACGAAGCAAGTTATAGGTCTAAAAATAGTCTGTAATTTGGCCTCTCATTTCGACATATATGCCAATAAGTCATCAAATACAGCTTCCAACCTTAAACTATTGCCTGGAAATGAAAACACGTACCATTCCGTTTCAATTAAAGTGTACCAACACCAGTTTCATTAAGTATTTCATGAGATAATATGAAAAAATGATATTCCCGGCAATTTCACACGACAATCTTAAGGGTTTTTTGCTCGTAACTTCGTAGAGAGGTTTCGAAAATACAAATTTGAGAAAAAATATGCATTTGCAAGACGAGAATTTTCAGCCTGCATGCAAGACATTTGGACGTGTCGTTCGGGATATCAGCAAAAGAGCCATATCAACGGGCAGTCATTGTTTTTACCATGCGACTACAGTGCAAGTGCCTAGTGAGTTGTCTGCTCCGACACTGCATTTTTTCCCAGAGTTCTGCATCTGGCCAATGTTTTAGTCCTGACATGACCCTAAATGTTCGCTTGTTCAACCAATTTAAACTTAAAGCTTAGCTTTGAAATTTGGCACACATAGAGCCAATGAATGGGGGTAGCTATGGCAACGAGCTCCGTCTCCTTATTCACCCTAGAAACTGAGAAATCAGCAGGGTTATTTGTGACGACGATTGAGCAACTTCCCTCAGGCTGCCCGAGGGGAAGTGCGCGAACGGCCGGTAGAAGGTAGAGCTTGCAAGACGAGAGTAGCAGTGAAGAAGATTGAGAAGCTTAGCAGTGAAAAAGATTGTGAGACTTGTGCTTGAGATAGAACTCTGAAATTTTGTACCAACGGAGAAAAGCAATCGGGCCAGGGGTGAAGCCAGGATTCAATTTGATGTGGTCAATTTTTTGGTCACCCCATTAAGTCTATGGTGAAAAATAGAATGGACTCGTTTTCAGGAAATACTGGATAGATAAGGCTGAAAATTCTCAAACTGTCTATTCTTACCACGATCTTAACCATAAAGTTGAGTTTTTGAGCATCTGACCTCTCAAAGGTCATATCAGGTCACGGGAGCAGAGAGTGGTTGTTTTGCCAATAACTTCTGACTGAATTGAGATAAAGCTCCCATTTTGTTTGCATTGTGTTTATATTGTCACGGGGAGTCGATTGATATGCAGCATGAACATACCAGGTCACTCTGTGACCCTGACCTAGGCCGAGCTCAGGTCATTTTGACTATTGAAACCGTGACACGTTTATTCAGCAGCATCACATAATGACAGACACGGGTACTCTGCATAACGGTAATAGCGTAACAGTACTTGATGAAGGGACAGAGAGGAGGTGATGAAGTTATCCCGGGAGTCGTCCCACACATGAGGGAGAGAACGCTAGCGGTGCAGCTCACGAACCCCACCCCCCCCCCGAGACACCCGCGACGGAAGCATCGCGGCCGCGCAACGAATCACGGGCGGGAGCGCCACCCGGCCACGACAGCGGACGGAGCGAGAACGACGGAGGGGAGCCCGGTCAGGTCGAGGATAATATGACCTAGCAAGGTCATATTATGTATCATTCGATTCGCCGCGATGAGAGGAATCCAATGATGCATAAAGATTTGCTCTAGCTTTGGGCAGATCTAGAGGGGGAAACGTACACTGCTCTGTTGTAAGCCTATGGAGCCTTCTTTGACCTATGCTGACCTCAATATTGATCTGACGTAAAAATTCTACCTATAAATTCTCTTCGTCTTGGCAAGAGCTCTCGAACGCCGCCCGTAATTTTCCTTTAGCTTTCGTGGGAAACGAGATACGGAAGGGGGCGAAAAACGCCCCCCAGCGGGGCGCGTCATGCAAGGGACCCCAGCGGGGCGCGTGTTAAGTTAAGATAATTCATCATTATTCAGTGGCGGATCCAGGGGGGGCAAAAAGGCAATTGTCCCCCCAAACGGAAAAGCTCGGGGCAAAACTATGTTTTTGCCCCCCCCCCAAAGCGATCGACCTCCTTTTCCCCGACTCCTTTTTAGCTTGTAAGCAAGATTTTGGTGCTTCAACTCTCAACTTCAAACAGAATTATTGAAGTTCAGTGTAAATATTGGGGCTTGGATAGGAAAAAAAGTATCTCTTGAGTCCATATTTTTCACCCCGTGTGGTTTTTTTCGCTTTTCGTCTCCAGTTCCCAAAATCCTACCGAAAAGGCATATTGTAACGCAATTTTTCACTGCGCGACGTTTTTTTGCTTTTCGACTTTGGTTTGCCCCTCCCAAACCACCTGGCTAGATCCGCCACTGTCATTATTATCATATTAAGTTAAGATTATTTAGCCTGTAGTTATCTTAGTTATGACCCTAGGCGTTAGCCTGTTGACCAGCAAATTTCTTAGTGCTGACATGGCCCTAAATGTTTGCCTGTTTATATAAGTGTCTCCACCGGCAAAAAAGGGGGGTGGGGGGGGGCAGCCAAACTTCAACTTGATGCTGACAAAAATTTCAATATCAGGACCAAAAACTGTTCGAATTTGGGCTCCTTGTTGACTTCTGCAGCGGCTGGATATAGGAATGTCCAGTTTTCTCTCATTTTGACTGAGATCAGGAAATTTTTTGCCAAAAAGTGGGGGCCAGGCCCCCTGCCCCTCCGTTTCCGACGCGTATGCCTGTTTACCCCATTGAAACTTTAAACTTAGCTTTGAAATTTGACTCAAATGGAGTCAATAAACGGGGTAAACTAGGGAACGAACAGCTGGGGGCACACCACTTATGAGGGGCACCCCGGGAGAAAAATGGCACTTTTTAATGCAAGTACCCTAAAAAACTTGTCATGACATTCGCCTATGCAAGTGTTAAAAACAAAATCGGAAAATGTGTTAATGCTCCCCCTCCTGGCTCTGCCACTGCTGCAATGTAATGAGCATCGCAACCGACGCAACTACCATGCACGGCACTAAGCCCATCACCCGACGACAGCACTGGGGCAAAAAACTGCGTCTCCTTATTTACCCTTAAAATCTGAGAAATCCGTAGGGTTACTTCTGACGGAGATTGAGCAACTTCCTTCAGGCTAACCGTGGGAAAGTGCGCGAACGGCCGGTAGCAGGCAGGGGCGCAGCAAGAGCTTTGGTATGGGGGCACATCACTTTTGAGGGGCAGCCCGGGAGAAGAAATGTCACTTTTTAACGTACCCTAAAACATAGGCGGATCCAGGATTGCCGATCGGGGGGGGCACCTTCCCGGGGGCGCCATCCGGACCGGGGGGCGCCATCCGGACCAGGGGGCGCCACTTATGACCAGCAAAACCTATCAAGTGGGCGCCAAATCCTATCGGTGGGCGCAGGATTTCGTATCCTGGGGGGGGGTGGGAAGCGAAATTTCAGGGGGCGCCGTGACCATTTCAGGGGGCGCCGAGGGTCGATCGGGGAGGGGGCACGTGCCCCCTTGCCCCCCTGGACCCGCCTATGCCCTAAAAACTTATCATGTCATTCGCCTATACAAGTGTTGAAACCAAAATCGGAAATGTGTTAATGCTCCCCCTCCTGGCTCTGCCACTGCTGAAATGTAATGAACATCGCAGCCGACGCAACCCCCATGCACCGCACTAAGCAAATCGCACGATGACAACACTGCTGTACCGATAATTATATCACATTTCTTGACTACGCAAGATAAAAAACTAGATAAGAAAACTTAGATAGGTCCCCTTTCCTGCATCCGCCCCTGCTGCAACATGATGTTCATCGCATGCGAGCATGCGAGGCAATTCCTGTGCAGGACGGCCAGCCAGCCATGCCATCGCCGCCCTTGACCGCCGCCGTTACTCCTCCGCCCTTGACTTGCCCTCCGCCAGGCGTCGCCACCGGCCGATGTCAATTGCCCAACACCGCACTGAACCCTGTAAAAGACTCGTTTTATTCACCTCACCTCATCACTATTTTAGACATTTACTCCTGTTTCGGGTGCTTATTTCAAGGTTTGAAGTTTTATACCTCGGCCTGGGTTTATGACGTAGGAGCCGGGACTTTAACAGTATACTAAAAAAACCTTGGCTCTGAAGTAAACTTTACTGTGGAACTTTTGATCGTGGGGAAGAATTGATCGTGGGGAAAGATTGATCGTGGGGAAGAATTGAACGAGGGGAAGAACTGATCGTGGGGAAATATGATTTGTGGAACATCTGATATAGACCCGAATTTTTGTGTACACACAGTGTTTGCAGAGTATGGCGGCACTCTATCGCTTTGGTATGGCAGCAGAAGTTAGACGATTCGCGAGGTTGATTCGCACCAGCCATCTAAAATTTTCGCGCACTGCCAGCCACCTAAAATTCGCACCAATCCACAATATATCATAGAGAAGAACGCAACCATCCAGCGTGCAAAGTATGGCATTTTCGACGAGATCTCGTCAGTGCGAGTGCGCCTCGAGATAGGAGCGAGTGGTGCGAATTTGCCGGTCTGCAAAGTATGGCAGCAGGCCAGACGAGTCCCACCAGCCATCTAAAATTCTCGCACCACCAGCCTCCAAAAATTCGCACCAATCTAACACATACCAGTGAAAAAATGCACCCATTCCTACGTGTACAATGCAATGCTACCTCAATCATTAGTCAGTTAGTTAAGGACTTTTTATAAGGCCCCCTCCTGTGTCTTAATAACCATTCAGTCATTATTTGTTTAGTTTAAGTGTCACTAACCTCGAAAATTCGCACCAGGTTGATAAAGTTTGCACCACTTGGTGCTGTCTCCAAGGGCACTCGCACCCGCGAGATCTCGTAAAAATGCCATACTTTGCACACTGGCGAATTTGTGAGTCTGGTGTGAGGAATGTGACACTGTAAATCAACAAAATCATGTGGGACAAGGGAAAAACTGAGTTCGCCAACCATGGGTGTTTTTTTCCCTGGTATATTGTGGATTGGTGCAAATTTTTGGTGACTGGCAGTGCGAATTGGTGTGAGAATTCTATGTGGCGGTTGCGACTTGTCTAGCCTGCTGACATACTTTGCAGACTGGGCAATCATCCCTACCCACACTATGCAATGCTACCTCTCTTATTAGTCACTTAGTTTTATTAGGCCCCTTCCTTTGTCTTTGTAACCATTCATCCATTATTTGTTTGGTTTTCAGTCACCTCCCTCGCACCAGTCTTGCAAAATCGCACCAGGTTAATAAAATTTGCATCACCTCCTCCTGTCTCCAAGCCAGTCTGCAAAGTATGGCAGCAGGCCAGACGAGTCACACCAGCTATCTAAAATTCTTGCACCGCCAGCCACCAAGAATTCACACCAATCTGTCATATATCAGGGAGAAAAACACACTCATTCCTACCCACATGCTGCAATGCTACTTCTCTTATTAGTTAGTTAGTTGAGGACTTTTTATAAGGCCCCTCCTATGACTATAGCCATTTAACCATTATTTGTTTTGTTTTCAGTGTCACCTTCCTCACAATAGTCTCACAAATTCACACCAGGTTGATAAAATTTGCACCACTCTGTCCTGTCTCCAAGGGCACTCGCACCAAAGAGATCTCATCGAAAATGCCATACTTCACACTCTGGTCTCCAAGGGCACTCGCACCACGGAGATCTCGTCAAAAGTGCCATACTTTGCATACTGGATAAAAAACATGGAACTTCAAAACTTTATGCCAATGTGTGTAAGCTTCATGCAGGGCATATTTTCAGCTACTTACTGGTGTGAATATTGTCCAGCAGTGAACAGCCCAGTGTCCACCAGCGGTTTTGCCAAAACTTTAAAATATTAGGCTATTAGACTGTATCTGAATGCTCATCAGTGTCCTGCCATATCTTCCCTGTCTGGCTGTACCTTACAACCCACCAGTGCCCTGTCCTCCCAGAGCACACTATAGGGCAGAGAAGAACTCTGCCCTGTCTGTTCTTTCTGAATGCCCAGCAGTGCTCTGTCATTTCTTCTTATCTGTCCTGTCCAGAAGTATCTCACTGTGCACCAACATCATGCCCTCTCTTCCTCCTTCCTGTTTGGCATTATCTGACTGCCCTCCTTGCTTACCTGCCCTGTCCACATGTATCTAACTGCCCATCAGAGCCCTGCCCTGTCCTCCCATATTTAAATTCCCATAAGTACCCTGCCCTCCCTTCTTTTCCACCCTGTCTAACCTTATCTGACTGCCCACCAGTCTGCTTCTCTTTCTTCCTCTCTGCTCTCTCTGACAGTACCTGTCCACCAGTGCCCTGTCCTGTTGTATCTGACTGCCCATCAGCGCCCTACCCTCTTGCCTCTATCCTGTCTGGCTGTATCTTACTTCCCACAAGTTCTGTGCACTCTCTTCCTCTCTTCCCTGTCTTTCTGTATCTGATGACTCACCACTTTCTTCTACTCTGTCCTGTCCGGTGGTATTTGGCTACCCGCCAGTGCTCTGTGCACTCTTCTTCTACTTCCTGGCCAGCCATATATGACTGCCCACCAGTGCTCTGCCCTCTTCCTACTCTCCCATGTCCAACCCCATCTGACTACCCACCAGTGTTCTGCCCTCTCTTCTTGTTTGCCCTGCCTGGTTCATTTTGGGTAGCCACCACCATCAGTGCCAAGACCTCCTCTCCTGTCCGCATTTCCCGGCCCCGTCTGCTTGCTAACCAGAGCCCTGCTCCTTTTCTGTCATCTGGCCCTCTCTGAGTGTCCATCAGTACCCTACCATCTGCTCTTTTTTTTGCTTTTTTCTCGGGCCCATTAAATGCTTCCCAGAGCCCTGCCCTCTGCTATCTTTTGTCTTTACCAGCCCTATCTGAAAGTTCGCCAGTGTCCTGTATTCCCCTTTTTTCAGCCTGCCCAGTTCTACCTAATTTTGTACTACTACTCTTCTCCCTAATATTATCTGCCCTACCCAGTCCCTTTGATTGATAACCAGCGTTCTGTCATTGTTTCTCTTCTGCCATGTCCAGCTCCATCTATCTACCCACCAGCGCCTTGCCCTCCCTCCTTTTTCGCTGCCCTGTCCGGTTCTATCTGATAGCCCACCAACGCCGTATCCTTCCTTCTCTTCTGCCTTTTCTGGTGTAATATATCTGCCACCATCATCCGGCCCTCCCATTCTCTGGCATGCCAAGCTCCATCTGATTACCTCTCAGCGTGATGGCCTCCCTCCCTTGCCCGCACTATCCAGTTCTATTTAGCTGCGTATTAGTGCACTTCCCCTTCTTTTGTCCATCCTTCCCGACCTTATCTTTCTGCCTATCAGCGACCTGCTTTCCATTCTGTTCTACCTTGTTCGGCCTTATCTGACCACCCTTTAATGTTCTACCCTCCTCTGTTGTCTGTCTTTCCTGTCACTCATCTGTTTGCTCACATCACCCTGCTCCTCTTATGCTCACGCACATATTTTTTACCTTCTCTTCTGGTACACCCACCTAATTTCATCCTAACTCATGCCTAGCTATGGTCATGCGTGACGTGCCCTACTGAGGTGGGGCGGGGATGTATTTCGCCCCCTGCCAATCTCATTTCCTGGGTAAGCTATAACAAAATTACGGGCAGTGTTCAAAAGCTTCTGACAAGAAAAAATAGAAATTATACGTTAGGTTTTGGTCAGGTCCGCATTGGGGTCACCAGTTGTCAAAGAAGGTCTCGCGAGATTACAACAGAGTATTATATATTTCCTCTATATTTTTGTTTACTGATCGATGCTAGAGCAAACTTTTAAGCATCATTGGAGTCCTCTCATCATGGTAAACCGAGTGATGTATCATATGAGTATGCTAGGTCAGATCGCGGAAATTGCAATGACCTCAAGCCAGGCCATGGTCAAATGTTGACCTAGTATGGTCATATTACCCATCAATCGACTCTCAGTGATAAGACAAGCACAGTAATATTCAAATGGAAGCTCTATCTGCATTCAGTGCAAAGTAAGAAACGAATAGCAGCCTGCTCAGGTAACCTGAGATGACCTCTGGGAGGTCAGATGCTCAAGAACTCAACTTGACCACGAACAAACTAAGAAAACGTGGTATGAGGAATTGCATATTGGTCAATCTCATATATACTGAAAGGAGCTATTTCTTTTTCCCCATTCCCGTATAATAGCGTGACCAAAAATTGACTCTGTCCTAAGTCACCAAAACGAAAAATCCGAGATAACCGTGTTTTTTTAGGATCCAATGAATTCATCCTATTTTGAAAGTTTCAGTAAGATGCTTAATATTGATCGGGGATAAGTGTACTGTACGTTACGTTGTTTTGCGCCTCTTCAAATTTGCGCTATCCAGGGAAACCAGAAAGCAGGAGGGGAGGGTGGGATCGAGTTCTGAACCCTTTCCACTGGGGTGCGTGTTAATGTCTATACAGTGTGTTATGCCGCCCTTTTCTGTTCTGCCCATCCTGCAATTCTAGAACTTGCGCTGCACCTGTACCGTCTGTGTCAATCCTATCTACTTCATTTAAGTTTTTCGTCTGACCTGAGTTCCTAAAGAACCTGCAAACCATGCCCTGGGCTGAAAAAAAACGCCAAAGCGGGAACGCAAGGAATGCCAGGTGGCCTAAAACGCAGAAAAGGGCGGAGGGGTTTTATTCCAATAAACAACGATACCAACATAGAGGATGTTTTCCGCTGTTCATGTCCCACAGAGGCTTTCGTCTTAGAGCATCCCGTACACCAAACAAAAATGTGCCTTGGGGATTTTAAGAAACTGGAAATGTAGATTTGAATAGTCAGATTTCTGAAGCGTGGTGTTAATGTTTTTTTTTTAATCCATGCATAATGCAAGCAAGGTGCTCTCTTTAGGTGCCCTTTCGGTTACCGGGAAGTGGCCTTTTGATGGAGAGAAGTACCCGTTTCAGCCGAGTACCCACCAGGCCCAAATCCTAAAAAATATGCCCTGGTTTGCTATGTGGTGTACATCTCTGCGGTGTAGCTTCCTTCAAAGTTAAATTGTTTTAGATCCAAGCATATATTTGCCACAACGTTGTACACCATCAGTACAGGGTGGACGACAATAGCAGCATGCAGGCGATAACATTATGTTATTAAACATTATCATATTTAGTTAAATGAACCAAAGTTACTGTATTTGGGTATCCCAAGTGGTGTAACAGCTTCGTCAAATATGAAATGGTCTGATACACACCGGCTGCACTAGTTGTTCCGCGCCGGACGCACCAGCTACGCACCCACCAGCAGTCATCCGCATTTTGTTTTGGATCTAAAAACGCTTACCTGCACAATTTTTTTAGTAAAAATTTCAAATCCTACGTTTGAAAGAGCTGACAAATTGTGTACTTTTGAGCTTATATATTACATGAACCATGTTTGATCAGTCACTTGTCCCAGCCTTGTAACCCCAGTTCCGGTTTAAGTCCTTGCTGGGACAAGGCTGGGTTCTGGTGCTGGGACCATGGGACTGAAAAATCGGACTTCTGCATGAAAGGCTTGTCACTTACCTTTTTCCAGTACTTTCAATTTAACCCACTTCCTAAATTGAAATGATGTCAAGGAACAGTGGCAACAACGGCCTACAAAAGGTTGTTGATGTCCAGAGGGGAGTAGAAAAGATTGAGCAAAGAAGAGGGAGTCTTACCTAGGTTAGTTGAAATGAAAGTGCACAGGGGAAGCTGGTGTTATTCCTGGAAGGGGAGATATGAAATGCATTTTTTAGTTGGTTTCACAATGTAAGTTATTTCGCTAATTTTAGAGGATAGAATATGCTCATTTTTGTGTATGTATTAGTTAGGTACCTGGGCTAGTCAGGGGATTTTTAGAATTATTTTTGAGTTGTGAAAATTTTGAGGATGGGACAAAATATGAGGAAAAAGAGCACAAAAATGGCTTAATGTTTTGGAAAAGGGGACTGTCAATGCAGACAGATAGTAGTGGGTCACATTAAGTGACATAACTCCACACTAGTAGGTAGTGAATGACAGTGAGCAGTGTATCACATTTTGAGAATGAACAGGCATAGGGAATGTCTGCTTACTATGAATGGCAGAGTTTTGAGATTAACAGTTCACAGACGAGGGTGAAAAGCACAGGTCTTTATTAAGGACAGGAGACAGAAGAGCACAGGTTTAGCTAGCGGAGACCATAGCAAAGCACCAGACTTAAATAATGACGGAACGAGAGTATGAAAAGGCACCAAAAAGAGTAAAAGCGAAGGTCTAAGAAAATGATCCAAGGCAGGGCATTGCAAAAACCAGGGCACTTATGAAAGGGCACGCTGGAATGATATGGGATTAATAAAGGCAGCGCATCAAATACCTCAGGGATCTAAGCATAGCAGGTCACTGGCAGCAGCACGTCTAAACATATTAAAGGGAATGTGGCACCGTCACAACGTGATTTTAACTGAGATAGCCAAGTTGTAAAGCAATTCGGAAAACCCGGTACTCCATATTTAATTTGTCGTGGAACTCGATATTTCCGTAGAAAAAAGCTTAAACCTACCTGACACCAGCCCCCCATCAGCTCGTCGCCGGGCGGCCATTGTTGTGAG
Organism: Lepas anatifera; assembly: GCA_034440635.1. Taxonomy (NCBI): domain Eukaryota; kingdom Metazoa; phylum Arthropoda; class Thecostraca; family Lepadidae; genus Lepas; species Lepas anatifera. The sequence continues at coordinate 237,677 of JAOTON010001583.1, read as the reverse complement.
CTGCAGGTGTGACGAGATATGCTGACGTCACGATGAGCATCAGCCAGTCGAAGCCCTTGAAGCGCTTCAAGTATGTTAGTGGTTGCCAGATCGTGACATCATCCACAGGCTGATATTTATTTTTTTCTAGAGGAGTATTTTTAAAAACAAAATATAGAGCTTATTGTACATTTTTCAGAGACATCATGAGTGGTTTCATTATTTTTGGCTAAAAATACGCGTAATTTCACTAAATTCCAGGATTCGACCAAGGTGCCACATTCCCTTTAAGGGCACTTAGAACGAAAGGGCTCTGAGAAGGACACCTAGAACACCTAAAATGGCCACTTACAAGGGCACTGGCAATGGAACATTACGAATATAGAAGCCATCTTACTTTGTCAAAGGCTCTGCCTGACAGGAACTTGCTGTTACTGAGAATGTCATTTCTTCATTTGCTTTGTTTTCTGCAGGAAGGGCTGATTTTTCTTGTGAACACAGATGGGAGAACAAAGCAAAAGGCCTTGTGAATAGACAAGGAGGGCTGGTAAACAAAATTTGCACAAGTTACTATGTAACAAAATATCGACAGACACAACGCAGGCCTCCTAAGTTTAAATGTAGGTAAGGCTCCTTAAACGAATTTTTCGGCCACATTCGAAGGGCATGGAATTGGACATGCTTCTCTTATGAACACAGTCCACTAAAATAAAAATAAAATTACGAGGAAAATATATATCACTGGAATCAGCTGGTTTCACTTTCGCTGTTCCAGTTGACATTGTCAAAAATTCCTTATATTTGAAATTTCTCAGATGCACGGCGACGGCAAATATCGCAGGTCGCTTGCATAAAAGCGCAAACGATGGAAATGATCGTCATAAAACTTTGTCGTACTAATATTTAGACAGTATTCTTTTTCAGAACTAGTCAGTGAAATCAAGTGGGGCGAATCCAAGATTTTCGATCGGGGGTGGGGGCGGCAGGTGGTCGGAAGGAGGCGCCATCCGCATCAACGGGGCGCTAAATCCTATCACAGAGATCCGATAGTCGTATCCTGGGGGAAAAAATTTTTGGGGACGTCATCGACCTTTCAGGGGGCGCGGTGACCATTTCAGGGCAAGCCGGATGGTTGATCGGAGGGGGTAAGTTCCCCACTCCCCCATCCCCCATGGATTCGCCTATGATTCAATAAGAGTTTTCAAAGTCACTCCCTCATTTCCGCGCTTAATAAATATATGCATAGAAGTGAGAAATTTAAACTATCACCGAAGTGAGATGATTAATGATTCATCTGGCCCATAATGTAGTACCTGTGGTTTGGGAAAGCATCACTGAAGTTAAAAGCTTTGGATTCGTCACCAGACGGTCAGAAGTGGCAATATCTGGTTCTGTGATATCACAGAATCTGTACCTCCACCTTGGTCTATTTTAGCGCAAGAAACCCAGAACGCCCTCTACTCGGCCTCCGGACCTGCGGAGTCGTCCTCCGTGGTACCGCCAGTCGCGGTGTGTCGTAAAGGTGTGCTGTATATGTTGTCATGTTTTAAGTGTGTCCTTGTGCTTTCATGTCCTTATTTAGTGTTCCAAATAGATTTCTGTTCTTAAAACAATATGTTTTTAATTTCATGTTTTTCACTCGTGCATTTTCAGTTCGACTTGGGTCAACAGGTAACTCCCAAGAGAAAATATCGCTTTGACCTACACTTGTGTTTTACATCTCAAAGTCGAAACAGAACCAAAAACAGAAGCGGGACGAAAGAGAAGGAGAAGCAGTCCAAGGGAGCGGTCAAAACAAAGCTAAACAATACTAATCTTCTTTCTTCTGCACTTATTGTCTCTACTTTGTGCCAACACGTAAGGTGAGGAACCTGCTGCCCTTAATTAAACTCCAGCGGCTTCTCTGTGTTCCCTTTCCCACAGTAGTTTTCTTTCACGATTGCCGGTGTGGCCAAGCATTGTTTAATGAAACTGTGATTTTGCTGGTCTTTGAATGTGAAACAGTTTTGCCCTGTTTATTATGTTTTCTTTGTTGTTGTTTTTCTTTGTCTTGCTTTTCACAAACTTAACACCTTGTTTAGTTACCAAATTAAAGTTTAGTCCTGGGATGTCTGCAATCCTTTGGTGAAACAGTAACATGAGGTTGAAGACAAATCAAAATTAATTTGAAATCCGAACTTTTAAATAAACCATCAGGTCAAGCAGATGCTCGCTTAATATTGAAATAACCAGTCAGCCAATTATGTACAAATATTAGTTCCTTTGCTTGATTATAGTGCGCAGATTTGGTGATAAAGTGCCTTTGGAGCTTTATTGCATGCCATATCGGAATGAGAGCACAAACGAGAAGATATGAAGATCAGGATGAGAAACAATCACGAAAATTTTCTGAGTGGGGAATTTGTCATTCTCAAATGAAAGAATAATAATCCAAACCCTACCTATTAGCGTGTCACAATGGACTCCCTTGTTCTCGACAAACTCGACATTTACAATTTGGCCTAGAAAGCAGCGTTATTCATCCGTAATAGTAGCGAGTCATTTAACGCTGATAATCATTTCCAGCCTGTTGCTTATGGCCGAAGATTTCTATTAATGAATTGGGTATCATATGGTATCACCATGGAACATTTTCCATGGTATGACGCCCGTGTTTTTTGTCAATATTATTTCGATTGATACTAGTAAAAACTGGAAAATGGCACTGACCTGTTATAATTAGTTTTTTTCCCCGCTGAAACCCTGGTATTATCTGTTACAGGTTCTGACGGTAGATCGAATAACCAGTTGACCACATAAATGCATCAAAATTACGCAGATGTGTTAGGACTTCTCTACTTGGAAAAAAACCTAAAATGTTTTTTAAACTTTTACCCCCACTAGAAAAACGTCAAACGTTTCACGCTATTTGCTAGTGGATAAGTCCTAACATATCTAAGTAATCTCACGCGCCTCCACTAATGCCACTTCCGAAAAAAACATCAATCTGATACTACCTAATTGCTAAAGGAATGAGTCTTTGGGATCTTATCACGTTGCATTGTTGTATGAGCATGTTCCATCCTGTTCTCCCCGCATCACCGGGCAGGTGCGGAGTGGAACTGTGTCGGTTTTGCGTCACCCTGCGTGCTTGCCTCGGCAGATGGCAGCAGCGGGCTCGGCGCCGGCGGCTGAAGAAGAGCAGTATGACGAGGAGGACGACAGCAGCCAGCTGGCCGGCGGCAGCGGCAGGCGGCGGCTCTTCAGTAAGGAGCTGCGCTGCATGATGTACGGCTTCGGAGACGACCAGAACCCGTACACGGAGAGTGTCGATCTGCTGGAGGACTTGACCATTGAGTTCATCACCCAGATGACGCAGCGAGCGATGGAGGTGGGGCGCAACGGACGTGTGCAGGTGGAGGACATCATGTACCTGGTGCGGAAGGATCCCAGGAAGTATGCGCGCGTGCGAGCTCTGCTGTCAATGAACGAGGAGTTGAAGAAGGCACGAAAGGCTTTCGATGAGGTCAAGTACGCAGCTACGTGATGAGCGCTGGATTTTTGATATTGTGGAATTGGGAATTTGGAATTATTTGTGGTATTCCCTCAGTTAACATTATGGGATAAAGGGTGTGTGATGTATTCGTGATTGGATTTGGAGTGCGATGGGTGTTTTGTTACTGAATTGTGTTGTGTGATCTCCGGCAGAGCTGAATATTTCATAGCGATTGCATTGTGAGCTGTGGGCGAAATATTCCTGCAAATTCTGGTTTTGCACAAACATCTTGCGCTGCCTGAGGCTGTGAATAGGAACTCTGCTGATATATTTGCATCTACCCCTTCTGACCTCTTGTTTGGTCCATAGAAGAAGATAATTTGAGCAATGGGTTCAGTATATTGCTGGAAGACCGACTCACTGGCCAGACCTGCCTGGGATAGTTTGCATGCCTCTGTTGATTGCCTATGTAAAATGTGAATGATGGTTTTCATGTGTTTGAAGCACTCATCGTTCTTGAATGAGGGAGAGTATTGTATTGCGATCGATCGAATTGGAATTGGCAGGTGTGAACCGAAAAACCTTCCAATACAAGCAGGGAAGACACAAACTGAGATGAAATTGTTTGTTGTTTAAATCGAGAAAAAGTGAATTGTTCGGCCTCCGTACTGTACTTGTGCATACTTCTCAGACATTGTGTCATGCTGGCTTTACGCCATATTACACGTGGTACATGAACAATACGTTTTGTAGTATATTTTTAGATAAAGCGCATAAAGAATACAATGTTTTCTTGTGCTTATGAGCTATCGCTCAAATTCATATGTTCCTTCTTATCTGTGAAGAATGGAATCGACGCAAAAATACCTTTCGGCTTATACTTAGAATGCATTCCCACTTCTCAGCTAACTTAAAACAATTACAGCATACATATCGGCACATTTCTAGTGTGCTTTTAGTTACTATCACGGAAGCAAAGTTTTTCGTTAGGTTGCAAAAGATCCGAATGTTTTCCAAGTATAAAGATGTTGGCCGAGACGAGGACAGCGATTTGTGTTCAGCGCATGGTTTCTAAACATCCGCTCCATTTCCTGTTTCAGCTTACGGTAGCCCGCTTGTGGCTGGAACTACTACCTAGTCCTGTCCTTCACGATTCCCGTGAATAAGATGGGTGTGTACAATTCAAGCCGAAGTCAATACGATGGGTGTTTGTGGTGGGCCGAGTCCATCAATCTTCGTCGGGAGATTCCGGCAGGTAAGAATATCTGCGACCGATCTTTAGCCGTGCGGTGGTCTACGTCAGAACACTTTGTTAGACCTAAATCTAATGTGTTTGTTTTGTTATGCACTTAGCCTGACTTGGTTGCAAGCATTTCCAGTGTTCCAGTGAAATTTTCTTAGCGACTCCCACATCGTTATGTTCCATTCATCTCAGACCATGTATCGTACCATTGGGGCGCTGATGACTGCGACTCTGTTACAAGGGCGGCCGCAGACCAGAGTTTTGGATGGGGCAAACCCATGTCTGCCTCTCTTCCTGGGGGGGAGCGAATATTTTTTTGCTCTACAGACCTAGTGTAAACACCTTTTTTCAGTGCTCGACAGACCTAGTATAAGCTACCTCTCCAAGTACATAATCGCTCTTTGGGGGGGGGGGGGGGCATGGGAGCGAATATTGTTTTGCTCTACAGACCTAGTGTAAATACCTTTTTCGAAAAATTTCCGGCGTTTGGGGGCCAAAAGATAGTTTGGCCCCCTTCCAGCGCTTTGGGGGGACCATGGCCGGAATGCTCCTCCCCCTGCGTCCGCCAATGCTCTGTTACTGTGTCGGGTCTTCTCAATGGCCTCAGGTCAGGTTATTGCCAGGACCGCCCCGTACCGCCCATTAGTCAAAATAACGTTTAAGAAAAACAGCTTATTCAGCAAATATGACTTGCATAGAGTTGAGGACCTTGATATTATGCGTGCTGGAGACTTTTCCGAGACCTTAGCTAAAAAGATACGGTTTGGTACCTCTGGAAGACCAACTTATGAATGACTTATGCAGCTTGCGATGATTTTCTATATAGTTTTGGATTGGGGAAGGACAGACATCTCCGTGTTGCTCCATTGCGTCCTTGGTGTTCACCAGGAGTCGACGTATCGGCGTTCTGGCCGACCTCAGTAGGCCATGTACTGATCATGTTAATTTACGATTAGACTGTTTGTTATCACACACGCACATGTATATTCTCTTGGGCTCGATGACGGCATAGCAGTGAATCCTCATAATTTGCTTTAGCTTTGTCCTGAGCAACACTGCGCTGGGGCGGGACGGTGAAATGTGTATGGTCTGCTGTGTTTCACATTTTTTGGTCGTGTCCTAGGAGGATTTCATGTTTCCAGCTTCGGCCAACCTGTTTCAGCCTTGATTCACCATGGTGTTTGGGTGGGAAAAAAGCTCGAATTGCTCCTCTGCTAACCATTCTGCGAACGTCGCAATATGTTTAGGACTAAGGAAAGCGATATCGCGGCCTTCTCAATGGATTGTGAATGGCTGGGGCGTTCAACAACAATAACGGCGAAGACGGAACCTCCGTGCTGTTTTTATTTTTGGGGATCGGTTATGACCTTGCCTTACATCACAGCAGAATGGGTCACAATATACGTTACTAAGCATTGCACAAGGGAAGGGATCGACAATTGTCCATATTTTCCTTGTGGAAGTGATGGACGGCCCTTTAAGAAACGTGGTCTAGGTTTAAAGACGTCATGTTTTCGTTTTCCTCTTTATTGATGAATTATGAGTATTGCACATTACGGGGATGTGCGTCTGACAGCAGTAATCAATTACACTATCAGAATCCCATTGCTCCGTAAGAGCGCCAGGATCACTGAGTGGCGGCGGCACTTTGCCAGCCTAAATATTTATACTGCTGGTGTGAGTTAGGCTCCAATCAATCTCGACGTGGTTCAGGTGTTGGCCCGCACGAACGGTGCCTTCACCGGCGCCAGCGCGCTGCGCGGGGGACGCCAGCGCCCATTTGTCTGACGCCCTGTATCGGCAGCGTCGGCGGACCCCAACCCTCTCATCCCCTCCCCCTTTCGTCGCGAGTGGGACGGGCGTGCCTGCTCCCCAGCGGCCGCGGCGGGAGAGGAAGTGAGCAAGTGCTGTGCTCGGCGGCGGCGGAGGCGGCTCTGCTCGGTTGGTCACGTGGCCCGTCGCCGCCGCCGCCGCCCCCGCTGCACTGCGGCCCGCCCGGTCAGTCGGCGGCGGTGGCGGCGCGGGGGAGGCGCGCCGTCAGCTGACCGCCCGTCGGATCCGACGGCCGCCGCCCGGCCGCTCTCCTGCTGGTTCGTGATCTCGCGCGAGCGGTATTGATCGGGGGCGTGAAGGTCGACGACCTGCCACCACCCGCCGGCGAGCATGTGACCTGACCTGTGGCCGCCATGAGCTCGTCTCAGAGCACAGCAGAACCAGCCGACCTAGAGTCAGCCGCCTGTCTGCGCAGCTCCCAAACAGGTGAGTCATTCCGACTCCCCCTCACTCAGCAGTCAGCAGGGCCCTGTACAGCGCCCGACTCACACCGGGCGACTGACTAGACGACTGTTTATGTTGAAGACTCAATCGAGCGTCGAGATGTGGCGTAAGCTGTGCGGATCAACTGAGTTAGGAATTTGGCGTGAAGAATGTTCTCATAAATCTTCACTGTATTGGTGGTATTGAATTTCACTGTTTTCCGAGTTTACCACGGACAAATATTACAGTTCGGGGCACATGCATGTTCTGGACTGTCTATCCTGTTTTGCAGCTCTGTATTTTGAAACTCGCCAATTGTGTATAAATTACTTGACTGGAGATTGTGGCTCAGGATTTTTGGCTGGTTACAATGATGATACTATTGGAAATGCGCAGTTTCCATATCCTCCAGGTGCGTATTGAGGGCATGCGAGGGACAAGAAAGCGTGCCAATGATCTGTGAACGACTTTCACAAGCGCTGTAGCGCATGCATTTGATGGGAACAGAATCTCCAGTAGGTGGAGACCGGTGCAGACCACGGATCCACCTATAGGGGCAAGAAAATCCATGCATAGGTCACATCATTGATTGCGGATGGACAGATGAACGCTCTATTTACGTACCGACCGCGGAAGCGGACTTATCGACTCTTGTAACCGGAAGTCTGGAGAACTGGGCACATATAGCCAAAGAAGCCGACGTGCCCTAAAACACCAATCATCATCATGAAGTCCGGAGAATAGACTCCCGGCTCCATGAGTCCATTCCCGCGGTCTGTACGTAAATAGGGCACACTGCCTCGGTATCCGGGATATCTATCTAACGTATCTGCATCTATTCGTGAATTAAACCAGCATTCGTGAATTGACTTTGACAGGGGTCAAACAAGATCCCAATGTGTCAACTTAGTTGGAAACAAATTTAAGGGAGCCAATAAATGAAACAGATCGATCGGTATAGCTTATGTTCATGGGGATAGAGCGGAGCTGAACCGTTAACAATAGTATTATTTTTACAACCTCTGGACTTTCAGCTATTCTTCTGGTTTAACATATACCTGAATTTGTCAGAAATCCGGTTTAATTAGCATTGAAACAGTATCCGAAGCTGCTACATCAGTTTCTCCTGCAGCGCTGAAAGGTGGTCGCATGTCGTCGGGCACGTTATTGTATACACGGCTAAAATGTGTCTACCTCTGTCGAAACACCTTTTCCTCTGAAATCACGAGCTCAAGGTGAATTGATTTATGGTATTTAAATTATAACGTGAAGAGTTCTCATTATTCACGGTTGTGTTTGATGATGAGGAAGGTAAACTTTTACGGGCGAGTTAGTGGAGGCGGTAATTGACGGCCCGTGCACGACGGGTGCGTGCGAGCCGTATTCCTGCTCCGTGTGGAAGGGGTTGGGTTCAAAACCTGTGAACGTCAATCGCTCCACAGTGATATCCATTACCCCCTCCCTTCCCTGCTAAGGACGCTACTTCGCTCAGTCGGTTCACACACGGAGGTGGAACCCAGACGGGAATTAAGGCGGCATACTTTGGCTGAACGAAATAGTCCATGTAAAAACGTAGTCTTAAGCAACCCGCACATAATATGCTGCAGTTTCTTTTTTGTGCTACTGCATTGTGAGACAATTTTTCTGCAAATATCCCAGTCTTCGGGAATATTACAAATATCAACTGATCCATTGGAAATCCGGTATCGAAAATGTCTTCATTAAGGCAACAGCATACCCATATATATTAGTATTTACTTCTCGTGCTACGTTTTTCTAGGCAATGCCAACTGTTCTGAATCCTTCAGCACCTCGTGCCATATAATCTTGCAGCACCGGAGACATGGCCGGCCGTATTCATTAGAGCTGTCATCGCCTCAAGGCTTCGTGCCTCAATCACGGTCGGATGGATCCGGGCTTCAACCACGGGCTGAAGTCCAGGCTTGTCAGCGCTGGATGGTAGAACAGAATGAACTCGTGATGTCAAACGTGACTAGACAGGTGAGGCACCACCGTCGACTTAGCAGTAAATGGCGGAACCCAGGTCGCGATGTTGGAAATAGCTATGCGAGCCAGTGCACAGTCTGTATTGTGTCTGATCTGACCGATGCGCTGTTGATGAACTTCTAGTGTGTTCTCTTCACTGTCTTGAACACTTGGACAGGTGTGCCTTCACTGATGTTTTGAGCAGTGCCTGAAGTCAGTCCATGATGACTCTGGATCACGCGGCTGCCGCCGGTGCCTACTGTGCCGCTGTTTGAACTGGACATGGAAATTTTCCGCGAGGAATTCCAGCGCTGGGTGTTCCACTGGAGCCTTTCCAGAGAAGCCTGAATCTGGAGTTCGTTTTGAGAGAGAACCTACTTGTTTACCGTTAGCTTTGTCATAGTGCATATGAAGAGATACTTGTGGTCGTGCGCTCGCTCTCTCTCCAGATTAGACGAAGATATTCCCCGCCTGAGCCTTCCATCACGAAACAACGGTGTACCAGACAAGAGTGAAAGGGCGCTCGCCACCCACGTGCAGACCCGTTCTGGAGATGCCCGGTTTATGGTTCCATTCCGGTCCCGTTGCCTGAAGCTCAGTGAATACAGTGGATGAAGGATCTCCCGCTTTATACCCTCTTCCTGGGATAGTATAGATGCATGCATGTAGGCAGAGGCGTCGCCAGGGATTTTGCACGGGAGACGGGGTCGTCTCCGACGTGGCGATGACCGGGAGAGGTGAAGCCCGAGCTGAATAGCTGTGTCGTAGAGCGGATGCGGGGCAGCAAGCCGAGCGCTAAGTTTTTTTTAGAATTTGACGGCAGATGCTGGCAAATGGGGAGAAAACGGAAAACTTAGGTGGAACCCCAAATTTTTGGCGGTCGTCCCCCTTAGTTAAATATTGTTGGGACACTCGTCCCCCTGCCCCGCTTTTCACACCCATTCGTGCTGGCATGTTTGGATTTATATAGGAAGGAATTTGGCGGAAATCGAATGATTGTAATCTTGATCATGTTTCACCTGCTCCGTGGCGATGCCGCCATAGCAGACGAAAATTCATGAATGCAATGTTCACAACGTTCAGAAATGACACAAATTCGTGAAGTTTTTACGAATGCTAAAACTCGTTAGGAACAGTTTGGAACAAGACATGAACATTTTTTGGCGCGTGTGCCATCTGACCTGGAGGGCATTTTCTCCTCCATTGGTTTAATCATTCCAGGCTGTTGGCCGCGCCGTTTTTGCCGTGGGGTGGGGAGGGTAACGACGGGTGTCCCTGAGTCACCCGCGCGTCCCCGCGCCGCCTCGGTTCGCATTGCATGTGGCCGAGCCCCGCCGATGGGGGAGCGACCGCGCCGGACGCAGCGTCGACCCGACCGCGTGCCGCATGGCAGCGTACCGTCGGACGCCCGTCGACCTCCCGAAGCCGCAGCTGACAGTCACGTGATCGTGCGGTCAGAGGCCGTGACGAAGTGTTCAGTAGTCACGTGTTGCTGCATGACAAGCGAAGCTGGACTGAGTGGTGGGAATGAAGGTTCTGCAATGGGAGTATTTGCTCCTGAATCATGTACCAGATACGTACTCCTGCCTCATGAGCAGAGCTTTCAGTGAAATCTTGGTAAACCTAGTGCTCGTGAGCCAAAGACGTAGGAACGAAGGAACAGACGCGTCCCCTTGCCCCATCCAGCCGACTTGAAAGAAAAAACGGTATGTCTCCCAATAATTTGCCCTATTTCCCACTTCAGACATCACGAGGTCTCTGACCTTTTCTGTGCGATTGGCAATTTCCCGCTGTCAGAGCTAGGACAGGTTTTAGTTAAGGATTTTTTCTAGGGGATTTGTAGCCAAAAAGGGCAACGGGTGTCACTTGCTTCCTGCCTCTAAAAAAACGCCACCATGGGTTTGAAATAAATGGTTCATGGGGAGGCCTAAATGGTGGTTTACGTTAAAAAATCATTAGTAAATTGAACAAGCAGGCTTTCGTGGCGTTTTAGAGTGTGAAAATGACAGTGGCAAAGAAAGCTAGAGAGTTTTACCCAATGTATCCATTTATGCCTTAAAAACTGCTCCCAAATCCGAAATGTTTTCTTTTAATTTCAGCGTATCTACGAAAGACAAGTAGGTACGTTTATGTCCCGCTGATGTAAATATGGATTAATTGTTCCTGTCTAAACACGACCGCTACCATTTCTCCCCTCAGCTTTTTTAAGTGGCATCCCTTGAGATGGTTTGCCCACTTCTTTCCGAATCTCTGATCTCGCCCCTGGATCCACGACTCCTGAAAGTAAATTTTCCGAACCTAAAGTCACACATGAGACCGGGAATCGACAGCCTAACACTATCTTGGCTTATGACACATAGTGACCGGTCCAGGATTTTGCTAAATGAGGGGAGAGGGAGGCGAAGCCTAAGGGGTGGCTATATAGCAACTGAAGTGGCATTTTGGTATTATGAGGGGCGCTCTCACAATGGTGATATGGGTTTTTAAGGGGTGAATATCTCAAAAGTTTTATCGGAAAGTGATGATCTAATTATGCCAGGGGGCGCCCCTATAATCAACAGGGAGGCTGCCGCTGATAGGTAGGGGAGAGGGTGGTAAGACGGGCATGGTAGGTAAGACGGGCACAGGCTCTGTGGACCAGACCAGTTATGGTATAAATGTCTCATTACTTGCATTAATGCGTCTTGGAATGTCCTAGCATGAGCCAAAAACACAAAGTTCTAACCTTTATTGTTTTGTCAAAATTTTAGAAAAACGAAATTAGTGGTTCACCCTACCATTTGAGTGTAACATTCTGGCTGTGTCTGGTCCTATTTGGAAGGCCAAATATACAAAAGCTGTCTCGGCAGAGCGTTAAAATACATTACGTGATTAAAGTTTTATATTACCCCAGCACGGTGACCCCCAAGAATGAGATTTTCTAACATATTAACATGGGGCAAGACGGGCACGGAGTGAAATACTTTATCACACCATATAAATAATAATCTTTATCGCTGCGTTTTTGCATGGTTGAAAGGAATCAGTCTGAGAGTTTGCCGGAAACCGGCTGAGGAACTTTAATTATTGATTGTTAGATTCCAATGAAAAATTATGATTTGATGGAAATTCAGCAAAATAATTTTCTCTCGACTATTTAATCGAAATTGCAAAGTGCTTCAGAACTCATTTTTGCTCAACGTGGTAAGGTTTTGTCAAAAAGTTCTTGCATATGGTAAACTACTTTCATAAAACCCGTCTTACCCCACCTGCTGGGGTAAGACGGGTTTTTGCAGCATTCTACGGTAAACGTTACTGCTCCTAGGAATATGCACGGATCTTAGTATGTTTAAGCGCAGGGACAAATAAATGTTTACTGAAGCTTACAACAAAATTTCATCACTGTCAAATGAAAGGCTAGTGAGACACACAGTCTCAAACACAACTATGCCCGTCTTACCACCCTCTTCCCTACTGGAAGGGTGGGCTCAATGAAGCACGCGGGAAACCGGGCGCCTCTCCCTGGACAAACTTCTTAGGTCAACCGCATGGTGCGTATACCGCAAAGATAGGTCATTTTAAGACGTTAAACTGCTCATCTAGGGCGCCTTGGACGCCTGAGCGGATCTTAATGGGACTAGTGACTGCCTCTTCTTTGCTCCCCTTTGGATCCACCCCTGATAACACTCAGGTATGTACCTTCAGATGACCTTGTTAGCCTTAAGTTTGGGTTCCTGCATACGCGGATCCAACAGACAAGGAACCACATTTCCCCTCCACCATCGAGCTACCTGCCACCTGAAATGCCCCGCCCTCCCCCTGAAACGTCGCTCCCTAGCCCTTCCTGCTTGATGCGATTACCGGCGTCTCCACAATAAAATTTGCCGCTCCCCTGCAATGGGTTCCGACGCCCAAAAGAAGTGCCTCCTGTCCAAGTGCCTCCCCCGATCGGGAATCCTGGATCCGCCTATGTGCTCCTGTGCCAATACATGTGTGGTATCGATGTTGTTGAACGCAAGGCTGGATATCTCTTCTCGACCCGGGGGAGGGGTGGGGGGCGAGTTCTGAATGGCTTAACGCTGGCACGGCAATGCAAGCCCTATACAAAGTCTATGGGAGACCCAAAATCCAGTTGGAGGACCTGACCCCCAATCCCCCAAAATCTTCACTCATAGCTGGACGTATTTAATCTGGGGGTCTAGCTTGATTTATTTCGTGGAAAAAAACCTACTCTTCTGGCATGCGCATGCTATCAGCAGATTCCCAAGGCCGTTTCGCTCGTTATGCTGCCTACCAACCAAGTGTCGTGAGCACTGGGAAGGTCGTTGGTAGCGGCCAGTCTGAAGGGTTCGGCGGTGTTACTGCGGACCGTTGAAGCCGACTGACACGCGGTCGAACTTCTGACCGGACCGAGCACAGGGCGCGACCTCAGAGCCTGCGTCCAGCATCAGTTCTGGGTCCCGATAACCTCGGCCTCGACCTCTGTCGGCTCAGCGTCTGTGACGTCACAGCGGATCCGTCTCCCTCTGCCAAACGGCGCGATTGGCCGCCGCCGCCGCCCGTGCTGTGCCAGCTCCGTGCGGCCTCCCCTCCGCCGCCCACCTGTCCCCCCAGCCCCAGCCCCAAGCCGGCGGGGTGGTTGCGGTATCAGCTGATTGCTCGTGAATCACGGTGAGGTCGTGCAGCTCCGTGTATCGCAGTCTAGCGACGGTGGTTGTCGTGAGTCGAGGTGCCGCGGCCGTGAGCCGAGAGGCGGGTTCGTGACTGGTGGGACTGTGTTCGTGCTTGCTGACCCGAGAGATGAGAAGTCAAGAAGACTGGGAATGGCGGTGCTGCCGGGTGTCAGCTCCATGGGTTGGGGTGAAGCCCAAGGCTTGAAATCGCTTTGAGGAGATGGAGATGGAGCCTATTTTAGAAGTGCTTTGTTCAGGAATAGTGGGCATTGGTACGATAAAGTGTAGTTTTATGGCCGGGCCTAGAGCTAAGGGAAGAGGAGAGATGCGATCGCCCTCCGGGCTAATAACGAGGCACTTTCAGAACAATACGACCTCCTGTCCGAAGGAGGAGGCCTCTTGAGAAAGAGTGGCGCGTGACTAAACTACATCTCCATCCCTCACCAAACGGTAACAGGGTTCCCCGATCAATGCAGCCGGACAAAAGGACTCCTCCGCTTTTGCGTGCGGCAGTCGTGTAAGAGTTCCCGCTCTTTGATTGATATGAACTTTATTTATTTCTTCCTCTGAGACGAATGTGCACAACTATCTCATAGTTGTTCCCACCTGTATTTTTTCGAACACAACTTTTGTATTTTTATTCTGACAGTGAGAGGTGAACAAAGACTGGACGGTGAAATCATAGTAATTAGTGCAAAGTCTTGTTTACTTCCTGGAAAGCATCTGGATTCGAAACGTTCCTGTAACATCAAATTGGTAACTTGTGATTACGAACCACGACATGCATTTTTCGACGTACTATATTCATCTTCGCACCGGTACCTACGGCGGTATGCAGGGAGGTCTGGACTTTTTCGATTCTGTACTTTTCAGCTGCATTGCTGCGCATGTGTAGACGAAGTGGATGCATTTGAGAAACGTTATATTTTGTACTGTGTTGGAAAATTGTGATTGTACCACCAAATGTTACTTTAAGTGGTGCTGAACGCCGCTGCAGAATTTAAAGGATATTTTATCAGATGGCTTAAGAAACTTGCTTCCCTCCTATAACTACTTTGGTTCAGGAAGACGGCAGCTTAACCTTCCATTTTCAAATAGCTTACCCTTTCAGTCCGTAAATATGGGATAGGTTCCTCCTTATAGCGTTCTTCGGAACGTGGATGTGACTCACCGAAAAAAACTCCACATTCCCTTGACTTTTGCAGAACAGCCGTCCTTCTCGCCCTTGGATGACCATATATCAACGCTTAAAGCGATGTTGGATTGCCGCAGCAATCGGGACTTCTGCAAATCTAGTACTTATTTTCGTCTGCTTGAATTTATTTATTTGTGACGTTTTCCCCCTTGACCAGCATGTAAGAATGAACTGTGGTGCCATATGGTGACGGAACAGCACAAGTTTCAAAATAATTTCCTTCAACGGGCAAGATAAGGTGAAAATGTTCTGACGCTGGAATAAGAAAAACAAGTTGCCGATATTTTTGCACAGAAATTACACCCTTGCTTGGAAAAAGAAAAAGAGCCTTGCTTGTCTATCGTCAAACACAGTTTTTGTCCGCGATAAAACAAAGCTATAACAACGCGGAAAGCGGGCCCACGCCCATGTTTTCAGACCAAAACTTTTCAATACATCCCAGAGTCACGGCTCATTTTTCGTATCCGACCTTTCGTCGCCTGTCTTTTTGTGCACCTCGCACAGAGCGGCGGCGGCTGCAGCCGGCCAGGTCGGCGCGCTGACTGGCCGCCGGCTCAGCTGTTGGCTGGCGGCGCAGAGGCCGGTCGGACCGTGTGGGGTGCCGGATCGATGCTAGTGCTGGGGCGTCGCCTGCCGATCGTCCGCGACGCAAGCCGGCATCGCGCGCTGCCGCCGAGAGGACCAGCAGTGCGGTCTGAGTGAAGTGAGGCCCACACTGGCGGCCTGGGCCGGGTCGTCTCCGTGGTGAACCTGGCTGCTGAGGTCGGCCAGTGGTGCGGCTTTTGCGGCCGGCGAGGCGTTGAAAGCGGCCAGGCAGTGGCGGTGCC
Source organism: Lepas anatifera (assembly GCA_034440635.1). Classification (NCBI taxonomy): domain Eukaryota; kingdom Metazoa; phylum Arthropoda; class Thecostraca; family Lepadidae; genus Lepas; species Lepas anatifera. The sequence goes on along the minus strand of JAOTON010001583.1, from coordinate 222,064 downwards.
TGTTCCGGTGAGTGGTGGCGGCTGCTGAGCGGAGATGGGGCTGCTGGCGACAGGTCGCTGGCGTGGCCTTTGGAAGCGGCAGGGCTGAAGGGGAGTGGCGGCCCCAGCCGCCCTACTTTGCATGTACACACATGTGCTGAAATCTTTTGTTGCGGGTGCGTAATTAATTCCAATTGTATTTTGCGTGTGTATCTTGTGTCTTTTATGGTAAAATCATGGTGCCTGATATACCTTTTGCTTAAACAACATAATATTTTGATGCCTCTCTCCGGGGGATGGCTGACTTGGCCTCAAATTATCCCAACCCACCGATCCCTGGTTCAAGTCACGGCGGTACCTTCGAAGAAGTTTATCTGATCCCAACAGGGTGAGATTTGACAACGTCATTTAACCTTGGCAGCTGATGTGTCATTAAACCCCAACCATTATTCTATATTCCTCCCTCCGGTATGAACGTTATTAATTGGAAATATCTAGAAGAGACAGGAGCGGGTACAGGTGGAGTGGTACCTCTCAGAACTCCTCTCTCAAGGAACATAGCCTACTCAGGAGCCTCAGTGGATCTACCTATATTTTTCCTCCGTTTGGCTTCATCTCTTGGCGCCATTTGGTTCCGTTTCTATCCATTTGGTGGGCGCTTCATCGATTTTTGGGGCTATTATGTGCATAAATAGTTATTAATAGGTGTACGGACAGAGATATGTCGTCCCGAAACTCCCGACTTCTGATCACACAGACGACGCTCCGGTTCTCATCTGCATGTCCAGTATGCCATTGTTTTGGCTTTGGTCCTCGCTGTCACTCTGCGCTGAGCTGGAAACATCAATTCGTCTCTGGTCTGACGCCAGGATTGCGTGGTCTTATATCTGCGTTTATGTGGTCTGACATCTGCGTTGTCTTTGGTCTGACATCTGAGGTTTGTGTGGTTTGATATCTGCGTTGTCTTTGGTCTGGCATCTTGGGTTTTTGTGGTCTAATTTCAGAGCTCTGACTGGTTTCCTGTCATTTTAGGCAATATTACCCAGCGATTATATTATAAGATAAAAAATTAATAAGTTCCAGTGAACGAAGGCACATTGCTCCTCAGCGTATGTTCCAATTTGTCCTAAAGCCTGGCCATGCTGTAGAAGCGGGAATCCTGGCCCTTGTCATCTACCCAAAAATGTATGGACATTTCCGTTGGTGCGAAATGGCTTTTGTGTGTATGTGCCTCGGCGCTTATTACCCCCTCCCCCTTCCACAGCACGCATGTATGTTACTATGGAAGCCGACCGCGTCGAAGCACCGAAAGGACTATGTGATTCCAGGTGCTGACTAATTAGATCCGATTAATTAAGTGCCTCAATGACCGCACAGCACCCAATAGCGCACCTGGGCGCCGGCTGACTCGGTTCTCGGCGGAAGTGCTCGAACGTGCTGGCTGCTGCCCGGGTAAACCCTGCTTTGTTATTTCTGCGTCACTCGGTCTATGTAAGCTGAGGCCCTAGGTGGGATCACGGTAAATCGAGTTTAAACGGTCGCTGACGTCATCGGATGACACGCGTCATACACGTTGGAATAGGGATTTCACTTTTTCATCGGGAACGTTCCCGATTTCAGCCAAATTGGGAATTCATGGGAAAATGGTTTAGCCAGCCAGCGCCAAAGGCAACGATGACCCCAATTCCAGCGAGTTCTTGGTCCAGGAGAGAGATTTCTCTTGTCAGAGGTGGGTTGAAGATTGGCTGGCCTCCTCACTTTTTTGCCGGTTGTGGCGCTGTTCTTTGTCCGAGGTCATCATATGGCACACACCGGGTATGCACCGCAGACTGGCTATCGTCGGCACGAGCACTCTGCCAGGCGGAACCCCTACTTTCCGCCAGGGATGCATGTAGGATAGGGTCAGCGGCTGAAGTAGCTCCTCGTCAGCCATCAGCGATAGCACTTGAACCCTCTGCTGCCGTGGTGAGCAGGACCGAAGGTTGTGAACACAGGGTAATGGTTGGGCGGGTTTGGGTGGGCTGAAGGCCAGCTCAGGCAACACTATCGTGGGCTCAGGGCGGGCGACATGGTCGGGGTGCGCGGGCACTATGTATGTACAGTCCTCAGGTAATTGGGAATCTCGGATTGACAACTGAAACTTTCGCATCATCCTTTTAAGGATACGTCTGAATCGCTTAAACCCAGCATCCAATTTTCTGCATGAAGAATAGGGAGTTATTGTTCTTTGTTTTAATGAGATGTTCACGCGTCGAAACGCGTTCATCTGCTGTGTTTGTTTCACTGTGTAGATATTTTCCAATCACTGTATAGCAAACATGAGGTGTAGGTTTGGCTACTAAATAGTGCTACAAAGCTTGCCTGTCGAGGCAAGACCCGCCACTACTTTTACTTTTGTTGAACACTGTATGTACAATGTACATACATTAGATCCCCGCCACGGGAAAGCCAAAGAGAGCAACGGAGCCGGAGTTTCTACTGTCTGCATTCTGGGGATCACTCCGAAGCCATATTACTTTACATAGGGTTTGCCCTTTAGAGGGAATGTCGTTGCCAGCGGACGTCACATAGCGATATGACGGCGATATGCCTGCAATAACTGCGGTATAACCTTTATGGAGTTTGCATAGCTAACTTAGACACACACGTCGCTAGTTAATTGGAATCATATCTTTTTGAAAGGATTGATTCTGGGAAAAATTTAACGTGAAGTAAAGATGAAAAAGTTGAATCGCTCTAAGACATACTGTATCTATCAAATGAACGTTTGAACTTGATCAATTTTAACATGGGCCGTATGGATAAATGAAAATCTCATCGCCCCGTGCTCCGGCGTGGTGGATTAGGGCCGACTCCCAAGTGGGTTAGCATGCCTTTCTTGCTGTGACATTCCAGCAGCGACGCCGCTGACCTAGACGTAATGAGGTGGACAAGTTTTAGTGTTTTTCGGTTGGCTGAATATAGGACCGGTGGGGCCGGCTGGCTCCGCACTCACGTCGGAAAGTGGGGTTGACCCGGCCTTCTACAATCCCGTGTTCCCGCGATGAGCCCTTGAGAAAGGCCGGACTTGATCTGAACCATTTTAACCCATCGCTGCCTGGGTGGTGCGGTCGTACCCCCCTCGGTCTTTGGCGAATGGTTCTAAGGCGATTGAAATGGTCCGCGCGTCGCTTCTTTGCACGTCTCTTGGGTGACCAGTTTGACAACTTGAGACAAAAAATTGACAATAGGTCAGATCAGATTAACGAACTTAAACGTCATTGCTAAAGCCATGTAAGACGATTGTGTTCTTCTAAAATAAGGCTAACAAAATCAGAGCGTAACTCGGCTTCTAGAAGGGCTAGATCAAGTTTTAAACGTCATTCGAAAGCCCTTGAAACGACAAATTTTCATACAGTCATGCAATTTGAGGTCTGGTCAATACCAAGGTCACCAGAGTTCCCGAAAGGTCATGGTTTTCGACATTTCTTGTGTCTATTAATTTTGGTCAAAACAAGATACAGTCTTAAATTTGGTATAATAGTAATTAGCATGACCTTGAAAGGCCATTATTTGACCTTAAAAAGTAATGCTACAAATAATTTGAGTCCTTGAGTCAAAACGAACACATTGATGTTTTTCTATTATTCTAGGCCTCGTGGGTCCTCAATTATGAGGGATTTTCTTTCTTAAAATTTCAACCAGTTTTGACCCACTGACGTCATAGGTCAACGAATACATATGGTTTACACTCACTAAGATTTAGAGAGGCGGTGGTGTGTACGAAAACATCCCAAGTGGTGCCGGGTTCAACTATCGTTTTTTCAAGAGCACTTTATATCAATGAATTAAACGGCAAGTGAAGTCAACACAGGCAGACTCAGATTATCTTGCTGGTTGGGCTTTTTCAACTCTGGAGCTTACAATGGACTTTCATGAGGAGGGTTGTCAAACTTCCGTGTGGGCTGGATTCGAGCCCGTTATTTCTGCCTGAGCCATGACCATCGTGTCAGTCATGGCATTCGTAGAACCTGAGAACTAAATCGCATAGACTAGTGCCAATTTCGAGATGAGTGTCAGCCAAAGAAAGCAAGACTCGCAGCTCTTTTTGGGTTTTAACAAGTGAAGCTGAAGCGAATGACGCCGAAATGACGAAGTTTGCCCTGGTAGCCTGCAAACCGTGGCTGAAGCGACTTCACCAGATGCACTTTGCAGCTTGGGCTATAGAAGCCCATTGTTCGTTGAAGTAAGAGATTTGTTACGCGGCAAGGGCCGCCCGGACTGGGACGAACAATAACACATCATGCGCCATTGTTTGTCCCAGTCTCAAGGACAGTCGTCGGCGGATGGGCCGCTTCAGAGCGGAGTGATAACCAGTGTGCTGTACGTATGTGTGTGTGTGTGTGCAGTATACGTATGCATGTACATACATAAGTACAGCAAAGGTGTCAAAATGGTGAACGCTGCTGATTGGTGATCAGCGGAGTACGAAATTGCGAGAACGTGATGCTAGTTGCAATCAGAGGAGGGCGCCGCTACCAAATTTTGGAACCGCCACCACTGCTCCCGCTACATGGGATAGCTGAAACTGCTGCCGGTTCTAACGATATTTCTGAGAACGAAACCGCTACTCCGTTACTCCGTTGCTCTGTTATCGCTACTTTTTTTGCTGCTCAAAATTAGTTTTCTTTTTTAAATAAATTTCAAGAAAATACAATGCTCATCTTATTGCTCCGTAAAAATAAGCGGTTTCGTAAAGATATCAAAGACAATTATACCTCAAAATAATAATTTAATCTCCATTTCTTTTTCTGATCAGAACAACACGTTTTGCTCCGTCTCCATCTTATATTTGTTTGGGTGCAGAGTGGTAGTGAGTTTGAATTCTTTTGAGTCCGCTTCCTAACAGACGCTAGCGGACTTGTAGCGGACAGCTCGGATCTGTTTGCAATATAACCACATTTAAAAAATGTAGTGTGACATTAACTAGACACGTCCATCAGTGGCTCTCTCTTTTTGAGTGTTTCAAGACGCCGTATTTTGGTACTGAATCGTATTGTTTGCTAAGTTTTAATTACCTGACATTTTTAAGGCTGATGAGGAAAGAACGACGTGCTTGTCTTCCTTCTCTGGGATCTGCGATTTTCATGGCATCGCTTAGATATTCATCAATGTGACTGCAAGGTTTGCCCCTTATCCAAAATAATGGATTTAATGCCTGCATATCCGGAAGCTTGTAGATAAAATTGCCTCTGCTATAAATCTGTATCATATCATCCTTTCGGTCTTTCATCCATTTTATAGACATTTCGGGGACGAACGTTCCGAAGTGCCCATCTTCACTTTGGTGATAGGAATGATTTTTTTCTGTGGAATGAAATGCTAGAATCTCTAGTTTTCAGATGAGAACGGGTAAATATCCTTGTCCCGGAAGGAAAATTTACCGATGAGCTTTCATAATTTTTTCCTCACAAGTCTGATAAATGCAGCATATCACGGAGGTAAAGGATGGGACGCTGCAGCGACGATATGGTCTCCTCTGTGTCACTGACACCGGCCCGAGTCGCTGACGAGACCCTGAACAAAGCTGATTCCATTCCCCCTGTTCCTCCTGCTGAGGTGGCAATCAGCCTATCCATTGAACCCTGGCGCTGGTGCGTCGCAAGCTCCCACAATAGTCATTAAACGCGGCAGGCCGCGCGCTCCGCTGCTGGAGGAGAGCAGGAGCGGCGCGGCTTTTTCGCGGTCTTCTCTCCCGATTTAGCCCGAGGGGATATGGCGCTGCCGCAGATCCGTGGCTCACAGAGCCGCAGGGAAGGCTGCGTTAGCAGTTCTCGGTACAGGCTTCTGGCGCGTACGTGGCGGCTTTGGCGCCACGGGCGTCCATACATATGCCGGCTTAGAAGACATTGTATGTTTTGCGTCGTTCCGGGCAAGTCGGTCAATGTTCTTCCACAGCGTTTATCAGAGCCGACTTTGGAGACAGTTTGTAACTGTCGCATAAAGGTAGCTGCCAAGAATGTGTCGCAGCTGATAGAGCAGCGCGAGGAGAGTGACAGAAGCGTCGTCACGCCCCTGGCCCCACTGGCGCCCTGGGAGCTGTAGGCAACCTACCAACGCAGGCACATACTGGGTGGTGTCGCACACATGAGGCCGGCACGCCGCGTTAATCTAGGTAATGGGAACCGAGAGGAGATGCTGCTGCCCGAGAAATCCACCAAATTCAGCGGGACAGGCTTCCAAATGCGAAAATAGATGTCAAGCTCAATGAGCGAAACATGGGCTAGAAGCTGGAGTACGTAAGCAAGCATGGCCTTTACAATGGTGATCATTGCTTTGCCGATAATTTGCCTCGTAATAAAAACATAACCTAGGCTTTGGTGCCGTTGTGCTTAATTTTATTACTTGTCGTTTGCTGAGTGGTACTTTGATATTTGGGCAATTTTTGTTAATAAATTAACTTTGGATCATATCTTTTTCACGTTTTGTTGTAGCTTGGTCAACGGCTATTTTATAATCAGGTGGTCAGTCGTGGCATTTTAATTACAATGAGGCTCAAGTAATTCGCATCGATAACTCGTCAGAAAACCAGAAGCGAACAACTGTGACTTATACGGTGTACATGTTTGAGAACGCTTTTCACTATATTAGATGACATTTTCGCTGCACCAAAAATACCTGTTTTGGTCTCATTGTTTTCGCTTTCGGTTTCAAAGGCGACTGTACCGAGGGGGTTTCGAAAGCCCGTATGGCATATTGGGTCGGAGGCGTATTTGAGGTCCACTGGAGCATAGGAAGGAAACCATTACCCTTCTGGGATCAAAAGTCTAATTCAAAGTCGAACCGTCAATTCCCAATGGGCTTTGTTTAGATGAGAGTTGACTGGTGTTAGTTCGTGACACTTTTTCTCTAGTCATAAAGCTGAATTTGGGTAATGTGTGCTGCTCACGCTTGAAAAGGGACAGCTAATCGAATATGGACTTCGAATGGAATAAAAAAAACTGCATCGAATATATTCATACGTCATCAACTCCATCCATATTTTGTTGAATAGGGATCAGTATATTTCTGAAAGGCTCGAGTTCGAGTTACCTGCGTAGTTCTTATGCAATTTAATGCAGTTATAAATGAATTTTAACCCATAACCGCGTGGTGATCTGACAGTGGGGGATCAAGCCGGTCGGTTTGGCAGGGGCAAACCAAAGTTGAAAAGCAAAAAGCAAAAAAAAACAACGCAGTGAAAAATTTGTGTTACAATAATATGATTTGACCATAGAGATTACCTATTACTACTTTATTAGTAGTAATAGTCTATCTATATGGACTTGACGGTAGAATTTTGGATCTGTGAGGCGAAGAGCAAAAAAACCTCATAGGGGTGAAAAATATGGTCTCAAGATACTTTTTTCCTATCCAAGACCCAATATTTACACTGAACTTAACTGATTCTATTTGAAGTTGAGAGTTGAAGGGCCAAAATCTTGCTTATAAACTGAAAAGGAGTCGGGGCATAAAGGAGGTCGACCGCTTTGAGAGGAAAACATAGTGGGGGGAGCATTTCCCCGTTTGGGGGGCAAATGCCTTCCCCCTCCCCAGGGTCCACCACTGTGGTTCGATGGGACCCCACCCCCTTCAGTTTTTTTGCAAATAATTCTGATCCGATTTAAATGAGACACGTGTCGCTTTGCTGGCATGTAGGGTGATTAATTTGACAACTTATGATCGAAAATTGGTTTTCATATCAGGTCAGGTTAACGGGTATGACGACATTTTTATTTCCATGTAAGGCGATTCGGTTCTTCTGAAATGATGATAAAAAACAGGGTGTAACTCGGCTTCTGGAATACCTAGATCATGGTTCTAAACATCATTCGAAAGCTCTTTGAACAATAAGTGTGTATGCTGTCATTTATTGTGAACTGAGGTCAATACCAAGGTCACCAAAGGTTACCAAAAGTCTAGTTGTTTTAGTTTTCTGTGTTCATCACTTTTGAATGAAGCACGCTTCTGTTTTCAATTTGGTATCATATTGATGTGTATGACCCAAGGATCAAAATAATATGCAACATGAGCTTCAAAGGTCTAGATTTGACCATGACCTAAGGTCAATGTCTTAATATGACCTTACAAGGTCATGCCGCATATAATGAGAATCCTTGAGTCAAGACGAACACATTGATGTCGTTTTTTGCCTTTTAGAATTCATGGTCTCCAAGGTCAGATGGATTTTCCAGATAGGTCTAAATTTGACGCATTGTGGCCCACTGTGACGTCCCGGGTCAATGGATATGGTTCAAACTCTGCTCCAGAGTAGAAGACGGTAAGGCACTTCCAGTGCCCTTCAATTTTTTTACAGAATCAGCTCCGGTTCTTGAGATTGTTGGGGGTCCGATCGAACCTTCCAGGCGGCGCGGTGGTGTGTACGAAAAGAGTCCAGGCAGTGCCGGGTGCAAGTTAAGTTTGGTATATAGAGATTGTGCAGGTATCGTCTGTTATCATTTTGGATATTTTATTATTTTGTTTCTTGGCATGAACTTTAATTGCGTGTATTCTTTTACTCTCAAGCACCAGATGAATAAATAAATAAGCATATGCAATGCGTAAGTATTATGTGAGAATATGATCTTAAGCCATCATGAAGTCAGACCATGTGGTTACGAATTGGCTTAGCGCGGACAGACTAGGTATATGTACATCCGCGGTTTGCATTCGATTTGCCGTGATGAGAACGCTGCAGTGATGTGCTTATAAATAGGTGCTGTAAATCTGCTTAGGTTTACAGCTTGAAGGCGGGCAACTTTAGAGGCGGGCAAAGGTGCTTTGCACAGAGCGCCTTATAAAAAGCCCTTAACTAACTGCTTAGGTAAGATCCATTGTGGGAAAACACAATATCCTGTGGCAACCCGATGTAGCCTTTTTTACCTGTCCTGACCTCAGTTGTGACCTGACCAAAGACGGTTTTCATCATTTCGACCCGTCTCACGAAAGCTGTTGAATGGCTTTCATAATCTGCCTCTAGTTTCTCCATGAACCGGTGTTGGGAGGGATAAGGAGCGGATATACACCGGTGTTTTGGGTGGATAAATGGGTCCCAAGATCCCGTCAAACATCGTGTTCTATAATCCGGCCAAATTGGGATAGTTTGGAGTAGCACAAATTGTTCTCTCCCCCTCGTGGACCCACCAGTGACAGGGCATAGATATCGAAAGTGGATGGAAGTGGGGGTGTGTTTTGTTTCAGACCTCAAATATAATTTTTTCCTGTGAGCCAAATTTTGGAAACAGTTGATTGTTTTATCGAGGTCATAAGTCATAAGGCAAATGCATGACGGGGAGTCCAAATACACAGAGCGCTTGGCTTTAATTTGTGCAGTCACAGTTTCACTGACAACCTCTGACCCCCCTTCTTCTCGCTAACACATTTTTCCGGACGCGTCGATCTTAGTAGGTGGTTAAAAACATTCCCGATGACTGCAGTGTGAAATCGCGGGTCCAAGGGGCAAAGGGACCCATGATTCCCCAATCGACCCTTGGTGGCTCCCTGAAATGGTCGATGGCGACACCTGAAATGTCGCTTCCCCGAGGGTGCGAATATCGCCTCCCCCGCAATAGGATTTAGCTCCCACCTATGGGGCTTGTCGTCTAAAAGTAATGCTGCTTGGCCCGGATGGTGCTCCTACTACCCTCCTCCCCCTCACCCCGACAATATACCTACCTCCCTCCCCCGATCAGCAATCCCGGATCCGTCAATGACGAGTCGCGTCGTAGCAGGTAACCTAGTCAGGCACGGGTTAAAGAGGACATATGGCGACTGACCCGGCATTCCACGCACCAGCAACTGCGGGAAAATCCTCATTCAACCCGCTTGGCGGCGAGCGTCTACTTTCTTTTATGACCGCTCTTCCCGTCGTGGCCGTTTCACGGCGCGGGCGGTTTTGCGTGCCAGGGCGGTCGCGACTCCTGGAGCGGCTGCGGCGGCGGTAGCGCGCGTCAGCGCGGCTGGTGTCGGCGCTTCCACCGCGCCGCGACCCGCGAACGCGCCGTTAGACCTAATGGCCTCGCCGCGTCGTCTGCGTGTCGGCGGCGTCGACGCCGATGCCTTAACCGTTAGCGGATTGTGCCGACCTGGTTGTTTGGTCGGATTACGCCGCGCCGGCGTGCCTCCGATGCGGAGTTGTGAGCTACTTCTGTCGTCCACCTGTTTGAAATGTGTGGTGGCGAGTGAGTTGGCAATTTGATCAGGGACTAGTTTGGTTAGCCACTCTAACGCTACAAGATCGCCTGGTGTCACACAGCTGTGCTAGCCAATGGAGCTATGTGTCACAAGGCCATTTCAACGCTAGTCACAGCGTAGCGCAGCGCGGCTGACCGGACTGTACTCGGGTAATAATTCGGGCTTTGCAGCGAGGTTACTGAGAGGGGAGTAGTATCAGACTCTTCTAAGCTCGTATAAATTTGGCTTTCACGTGGGTGACGTTCACACTCAGTCTTCTCGTGAGTGATGCCATCGTCAGGTAGCGGGAGGGCCGCGTCTCACGGGCACGCGCGATTCGCTCAGTTCCGTGTGGCCGGGATTAATGCGATTTAATGCGATTCGACCCGGTTCTGCGTGATAGGGATTAATGCGATTCGACCCGGTTCCACGTGATCGGTATTAATGCAGTCGAAGGCGATTCGATACGATTCGTTTTGAAGCGTCGAGTCACTCCTCCTTAAGTTAGTTATTTTGACTTAAGGGTGTGCAACTGTAAGGTCATATAACGCCCAAAGGTAGAGAGGGATGATAATATGTCAAAGTCGGAATTTCGAACAAAGAACTTGGGAAAGCATTCAGTGGACAGTTTTAGGCCACTTGATACTTTGGACCGATTTATTCCTTCCAAAAACACCCTACCAAGCGAGAATTACAAAAACACTGTTTTCGCAGCATAATCCTTTATCGCCTGGTGAGTCCGACTGAGTTTCCTCTCTGTTTTTCGCAGATGAATTCAAGCGTATTTAAATAAGACGCGCGTCGCTTTCAACACTCTTAGAAGGATCAATTTCACGGCTTCAGGCCAAAATTTGACATCAGGTCAGGTCAGGTCATTGAGCTATGACGTCATTAAAAAACACATGTGAGGGAATTTTCTTCTGCTACAAGGAGGGGGAGGAAACCAGGGTGTATCTCGGTTTCTAGAAGAGCTATGCCAATGTTCTAGCCATCATTGGAAAACTCTTTAAAATGTAAATCGCCATGCTGCCATTTTTTAGGCCGGGTCAACAGCAAGGTCACCAGAGGTCATCAAAGGTCACACTTTTTTTAGTTTTTATTCTTCACCTTATGAGTAAGACAGGAGAAAAGCATTCACTTTGTATCATAGTTAGGATCATGGTCATGATTTGAACTATTTGGAAGGAGACATTGAAAGGTCATCATTTGACCTTGACCCTAAGTCAGCGTCAGGTCCAGATTACAATGTGGCCTTGCAAGGTCATGCAACATATCGTTCGAATGTTTGAACCAAGACGAACCTTTCGATGCTGTGAGCTTTGTTCTTGATTTATTTTCCCCACGATGGTCTAAATGTGTTACTGTTTAATTTGATTCATACTAACCCCCTATAACGTTATGGTTTATGGAGTTGTTTTAAACTCCACTCCAAGAAGAGAGAGGACAATTGCTTGCAAGGGTAGACATTTTTCTCCATTTACGTGGAACCGTATTTAGTTTTTTAGGTACTCAGCCTTTTTGAATCTATTAATTTTGCCGAAAGAAATTTTCTTCGCCAGAATGACTGAAACACACACTTTTCTAAGCATTGTTATGTTTAATGTCAAACTTAACTCAGTTGTTTGCTGTAGTCTCTCTCTAGCGTGAGCCTCTGGAGAGAGGACCTGAACAAGCTGTAGTAGACAGTCGTGGGCTCGGCCTTTTTGCCCAGGAAGGCCATCAGTGACTCGGCGAACTTCCTGGAAGTCTTTTCTCGCCTCCTGTTGTTGGAAAAAAACGATCTGGATCCGAGAAGTTCATCAACGCTGGGCAGGGTGGTGGAGCTCTCCGTCGCGAATTGTAGCTCATTCTTCTTTTTTGCTTCTCCTTCTCCTCCAGGTCCGGCTTGTGTATGTATGTACTCCTTCACCTGACCTGCGTCCGTGAAGCGTCAACTACCCGCTTCAGTTTGTCCAGCATGTGCAGCCTCTTCATCTCCTTTGCCTGGGTGACCAGCTGCCGCTCCTCGGCACCCATGACGGGCTTCTCTTTGGTGTGCTCCTGCCATGCCAGCTTCACTTACTTCTTTCTCCGCACCTAGTCTTTAAAAGACCTAAACTCGGAGACTTTGCCCTCCCGCAGCTCCCATGCTCTTGCAAGGATCATCGAGCGGCCAACTGCCGGTAGAGTCTGCACCTTCCTAAGCCTGTAATCCACTCTCCCACCATGTCACTCCATCACCAGGTTGTCCAGGTATAGACATTTCGCTCCATCGCCAGCATCTACTGGTTTGTCTTGGTTCAAGGATTCGAATGATACGCGGCATGACCTTGCAAGGCCACATTGTAATATTGATCTGACGCTGACCAAAAGTCAAGGTCAAGTATTGACCTTTCAAGGTCTTCTTCCAAATAGTTCAAATAATGACCATGATCTTATGGTACAAAATGTATGTTTTTTTCTCCTGTCCTACTCATAAGGTGAAGAATAAACACTAAAAAAGTGTGACCTTTGATGACCTCTAGTGACCTTTCTGTTGACTCGGCCTAAAAAATGACAGCATGGCGATTTACATTTTAAAGAGTTTTCCAATGGTGGCTAGAACATTGGCATAGCTCTTCTAGAAACCTAGTTACACCCTGGTTTCCTCCCCCTCCTTGTAGCAGAAGAAAATCCCTTACATGTGTTTTCAAATGACGTCATAGCTCAATGACCTGACCTGACCGGATGTCAAATTTTGGCCTAAAGCCGTGAAATTGATCATTCTAAGAGTGTTGGAAGCAACGCGCTTCTTATTTAAACACGATTGGATTAATTTGCAAAAAACAGAGAGAAAACTCAGTCGGACTCACCAGGCGATGAAGGATTATGCTGCGAAAACAGTGTTTTTTGTAATTCTTGCTTGGTAGGGTTTTTTGGAAGGAATAAATCGGTCTGAAGTGTCACGTGGGCTAAAACTGTCCACTGAATGCTTTCCCAAGTGCTTTGTTCGAAATTCCGACTTTGACATATTAGCATCCCCCTCTACCAACGGCCTCACTCGAACAGTGATTATTAAATATAGGTATTTTGAAACTGGACCGGAATCTTCTGTTATCTTTCTAATACATTGGAAGGTGTTGCAAAATTTGACTGAGAATAAACGTATTCAATTGCATTTCCTTGTCCATGTGACATATCTCAAAGGGGCGAAACTTGGTGAGACGTACTACCCGGATGAAATTCGGAAAACCATTATGCTATTTTTTCAGAGTATGGAAGCCCATTTGGACTTCTGTCCGAACCACGGCAAACGGACAGCTGTCCGTTTGGTAGGGCTTAAGTGGCTGCTCGTATTTTTTTGTAGAAAGAAAAGGGATGACTCGCTAGGCTAACTAAGAAAACTGGTTGGTTCGTCGCGGTATCAAAAACTTTTTAAATGGTTTCGCTGAAGATGTCTCTCTAACAGGCGGTCCCGTACAAACTGAGCACACATTTATATAATTTAAACCTATTTGTACACAGTTGTAATCGCTTGCAATCATCCTGGACCGAGTTGTCTGTGTAGTATTTATCGGAAAGATTCTTACTGTGTTCACAGAACAGGGGTCTAATGAATCGAATTTTGACGGATTATGGTGGGCAAGCTCCAAAATATTGTTTTGCTCAGGATATTGTCGAACAATTCGACGCAAGAGATACGAAATAACCTATCGAGGCCATGACCAGTTAGTAAATTAACCTATGATATTTTGTGAAAAACATTGATCAGAAAAAATAAATTACTTCCCAAAACATCCCGCGAGTTCTGAGGCAGTATTTAAGAGTAATTAATTCATAGACGAATTAAAAGAATGACGTTCAATATGTAACCAGCAGCTGGCTTTCGTTGAGTTTGTGAAGACCGTCTTCAGTTAAGTTCAGTCAACTTCGCTTAACTCGGCTAATTATGTTGGCCATGTGGTACTTGACGCATAAAATCCCAATTCTTTTTAATTTTTCATCATGTTTTTGTGGTCCTTTGGTCTGCACTGTACCTATTGGATTTGTCTACACTGTGCTGTATGTGGGTATCAGATTTGTTTGGGAGCGCCTTCTCTGTTGTGGAGTGACGTTTCCCTGGCTGTTTTGCAGGCGCTCCGGCTAGGCGCGTGCAGCGTCGGCAGCGGCGTGCTGAGGTTCGGCGCCGCATCGCGGACCTGGAGAAACAACAGTGAGTCTGTCCCACGTCTCAGCACTCACTGCCTGCCAGATCGAGTGGACGCCAGGCACAGTGATAGTGCCTGGTCCTGAACAAACCAGATTCTTAGGCTGGGTAGGGAGAATGACTCCGAGCTCCCAGATCAGTAGATCTTGCATCTGAACTTAAGGAAGTATATTAAGCGTCATTGCCTGCTCGTAAAAGTATACGTTTATATAAAATGGCCCGAAAAATAGTGTCAGGTATTTAAAGTATTCTAAACATTAAAACATCATTCAAAACTTGTGATACTTTGGTCCGGTCGTTGTTTAAACCGTGGGCCACTCCATTTTTTGTTCTCGTTGTTCCATTGGTCTTTAAGACCTTCTGCGTTGAAGATCTGATCGGAAATTTCCGCACGAGAGGAAAGTTCGTTGTGAAAACATTCGATAAGCTGTTGTTTACTTAAAGTGATTATGTTGTTGTGTGACCATGTTTCGAAGATATCTATACAAAGAATAAGGGGATACATGGCCCAGTGAGGCAAAGTATGGTATCGGTCGCGTAAGCCACAGGTCGCGGGTTCAAGTCCTGGGCGATTCCAATGTCCTGGCTAGCAAGGTGAAGTTCGCATCTTGGTATGGGCTAGTTCTCCAATGTGTCACCAACTAATTTTGTTAAAAATTGTAAATGATAGGGGAGAGGGTAGTAAGATGGGCATGATAGGTAAGACGGGCACAGGCTCTGTGGACCAGACCAGTTATGGTATAAATGTCCCATTACTTGCATTATTGCGTCTTGGAATGTTATATCATGAGCCAAAAACACGAAGTTGTTAAGATGTTCCCTGGCCTCTCCTGAATCGGAAATGTAAAAACACTGAAGATTATATATTCGGGCACAGCCCTTCATCAGAATAGTGGAGTAAATATCAATAATTCTCAGTCCTAGTATAGCCAGACCTCGAATTGAACTTCACACAAAAATGCCTTTTAGAATGAATCCTTAAAAATAAGATTGGATGTCGTGACAACAACCATATTGGTACCTCTAACCTAAAAGTAATGCCGACAATACGACAAACCTAGAGCAGTATTTGTGACAATCTTTTCTATTATTTCAGCCAAACACTAGCTTTTGATTAACAGTGAAAAACTCGCTGAAGTACCTTAATCGGTTATTTTAAATATTTCTGTTCTTATTTACTATTTTTCCGTCGACTGCAGCTAAAATGCTAACCAAAAACTACCTATTAAGCACTAGTAGACGTGATACTAGATCAGTGTAAAGACTGCATACTTTCCCTTTAAGATGATGCTATATTTTTACAATAAAAGCCTCCCTCGAATTATTTAGTTAAGATTGTACCTAGTGGTCAAGGTCAACTTTTTTGTAATTGATAAACCCATTTTCCACAGCCTGCTCCTCTGGCCCAACGTTAAGCGTCGAAAGAGTATACGTGTGGCTGTAAAAAAAACAAATCAAAACATTATAAATTTTACATTATACTTATTCAACAACCCTTGCCCTTAGTATGTGCCTCTTAAACAAATGCAACTTTTATAGCTAGTTAATGTGAACAATCATTGGTAAATACTTTCCTCAGCCGTACCTCTAGCCCAACGTTAAGTGTTGAATGGTTATACGTCTAGCTGCAGAAAAGTATTATCAATAATTAGTTGCATATTTCAAAAACCCTGAGTGACCTGTGCCTGAGTGACCTGTGCTGCATGTTTCTCGAGGAATATCAGAATATTAGAACCACTTGAGCTAAAAGTAGTTCATCGGGCACGTGATCATCCAGATAGAAAGATAGCCGAATCCATAATCATTCAGGATCGTCATCCCAGCCTTAACGTACAAGGTACGTCCTGGCCTATTATGCGGGTCTAGGATAGGCTATCACTTAACAGCAGTGGCTTAAGAGGTAAGGGAGGATCAGCGTAAGTATATGTGTTCTGGGGTAGGACTTCCTTACATTATTGATAGTGTTATTGATGCTAGACGTATATGCTTTTGACGTTTAACTTTGGGCCCGATTTACAGGCTGGGAAAAAGGGCTATGATGGTTGAATTAGTTTAGCTAGTCAGAAGTGATGGACTTAGGTCACAGGTAAGGCTCAGGTTTTTTTAGGTAATTTATCATTGATGGTGCTTTTCTGCAACCAGATGTATACTCTTTCAACGCTTAACGTTGGGCCAGAGGTACAGGCTGGGAAAAAGTGTTTATTAATGATTGATCAGATTAACTAGCTCAAAGAGATGTTTTGATTTTAGGGGTACGTACTGGGGTTGGGGTTTTTGAAATATGCAACCAATTATTGATAATACTTTTCTGCAGCTAGACGTATAACCATTCAACACTTAACGTTGGGCTAGAGGTACAGGCTGAGGAAAAGTATTTGCCGATGATTGTTCACATTAACTAGCTATAAAAGTTGCATTTGTTTAAGAGGTACATACTAAGGGCAAGGGTTGTTGAATAAGTATAATGTAAAATTTATAATGTTTTTTTTACAGCCACACGTATACTCTTTCGACGCTTAACGTTGGGCCAGAGGAGCAGGCTGTGGAAAATAGGTTTATCAATTACAAAAAAGTTGACCTTAACCACTAGGTACAATCTTAACAAAATAATTCGAGGAGGCTTTTATTGTAAAAATATAGCATCATCTTAAAGGGGAAAGTATGCAGTCTTTACACCGATCTAGTATCACGTCTACTAGTGTTTAATAGGTAGCTTTTGGTTAGCATTTTAGCTGCAGTCGACGGAAAAAATAGTAAATAAGAAGAACAGAAATATTTAAAATAACCGATTAAGGTACTTCAGCGAGTTTTTCACTGTTAATCAAAAGCTAGTGTTTGGCTGAAATAATAGAAAAGACTGTCACAAATACTGCTCTAGGTTTGTCGTATTGTGGGCATTACTTTTAGGTTAGAGGTACCAATATGGTTGTTGTCACGACATCCAATCTTATTTTTAATGATTCATTCTAAAAGACATTTTTGTGTGAAGCTCAATTCGAGGTCTGGCTATACTAGGACTGAGAATTATTGATATTTACTTCACGATTCTGATGAAGGGCTGTGCCCGAATATATAATCTTCAGTGTTTTTTACATTTCCGGATTCGAGGGAGAGGCCAGGGAACATCTTAACAACTCATCATCATGCTCCTCGCCGCAGCACTTCAAAACTTATCAAAAACACGAAGTTTTAACCTTTATTGTTTTGTCAAAATTTTAGAAAAACGAAATTAGTGGTTCACCCTACCATTGTTAGTAGTTTTAAGTGTAACATTCTGGCAGTGTCTGGTCCTATTTGGAAGGCCAAATATGCAAAACCTGTATCGGGAGAGCGTTAACATACATTACGTGATATAAGTTTTATATTACCCCAGCACGGTGACCCCCAAGAATGAGATTTTCTAACATATTAACATGGGGCAAGACGGGCACGGAGTGAAATACTACATCACCATACAAATTATAATCTTTATCGCTGCGTTTTTGCATGGTTGAAAGGAATCAGTCTGAGAGTCTGCTGCAGACCGGCTGAGGAACTTTTCATGATTGATTGTCAGGCTCCAATGAAAAATTATGATTTTATGGAAATTCAGCAAAATAATTTTCTCTCGACTATTTAATCGAAACAATGCATTGCAAAATGTTTCAGAACTCATTTTTGCTCAACGTGGTAAAGTTTTTGTCAAAAAGTTTTTGCATATGATAAACTAAACTACTAAACTACTTTCATAAAACCCGTTGTACCCTGCCTGTTGGGGTAAAACGGGCTTTTGCAGCATTCTACGGTAAACGTTACTGCTCCTAGGAATATGCACGAATCCTAGTATGTTTAAGCGCTGGGACAAATAAATGTTTACTGAAGCTTAAAATAAAGTTTCATCACTGTCAAATGAAAAGCGAGTGAGACACACAGTCTCAAACACAACTATACCCGTCTTACCACCCTCTCCCCTACAATGTGATGTAAATGTCGGGCGTCAGCCTTAGACAAATATCATGTCAAACTTTTATTTCAGAATCTAGCATGCTCTATTATGTTTATGGCATCATTTTAAAATATAATGTTATGCCTCATATTTGAGGGCACTTGCTTAAGATGACGTCATTCAATTCAGGGGCGTGTATTTTTCTCAATGATTTTGGAGGGCTCAATTCCAAAACAAGGTCCAGAATAAGCACATTGAAAGGTGACAGCGTAGTATAAAGTGTAATCTAATTAGCCTTTTTAGAGGTCTGTTGAACAGCGTAAAATAGATCCTTATAAGGACAATCACGATGATTTAAAGGATATATTAGCACTACTTTGACGTCTAATTAGGGCGTGCCCAGCCACCCTGCAGCCCTAATCAGATACAAATCCACATAGTGGCGGATCCAGGAATTGATTTAGGGGAGGGGCTAAAGCTTCTCCCACCACTGTCTCGTAACAACCTCCGGCTATGCATTTACTATTGACACTCTGACAGTTCTGGAGGGCTTGATCTCCCTTAGCCTTTCCTCTGTATCTGCCTCTGGTTGATGAGATTCTGCCTGGTTTGTCTTCGCCATCGATTGTGCACCCAACAGCGGGGCTGTCGGTCTGCGGTGCAGCGCTGTGGTCTGCACTTCTGTGGCCTGCGAAACAGCTGCGGCTGGGCTTTTGTCCTCTGCTGTTCCGTCGGTTCACAGTGGTGCTCACGTGGCACAGACGCCCAGACAAGCTCATAAAACCCAGGCAGACCGAGAGGCACAGCCCTACGAGGCACTGGCGGATCCGGGAGGGAGGCATTTGCCCCCAAGTTCTCCTATTTTCGCCGATTAACGAAAAAAATCTGGTTTTTGTACGATTTTGGACCTCTGCCCCCCTCCCCCACTAAACAATTGGCCTGAATCCGGCTGCTACGAGGGAACGAAAAATTGTATTGAGCTGTTGCAAAAATTGCTTGAGATTTCGAAACGCTCAACAGTTCCTATTAACGAAATACAAGTGTAACGGAGCCAACAACCTGGTTTATATGACAGCTGAATACGCCTGTATGGGAGTTTGGTGTATTTGTGCCGTATCCAATGGTAAGAGAACGCATATACTCGACAGGCAGACCGTACATAATGGTGCGCCCCCGACCGACGACGCGGAGAAACGCTGGCTCTACAGCCAAATAGACGCTCTCCAGCAGCGCATTCGGCGGCTCGAGGCCAGCCAGGTCAGTGGTTTTTGCAATGAGTCAGAAACTGACTGGGGACTGCTTCTAGAATCCGCAGGAATCCCTTAGAAGCCCCTGTTATGGACTACCAAATTACAAATAAGTCTTCATAGTTGCAAATGATAACATTCGTGAAATGTGTGGCCCACGGTCTAGCGTGTAGCCAGCCGTTCCTGGCTTAGCGTATCTACTTTGCAAAGGCGACGAGTTTCAGCAAAGCTAGGCGTCACTTTTTCCAGATACCGAATGTAATTAAAAAATCGGTACATAAATGCATGGCCACGAGTCTCCGCTACGTTTCCAGGGCCTCGATCTGTGCAGTGTCTTATTTCTCCTGTTCGGCCGGTTTCGCTGTGTGCAGGAGGCGAGCTCGGGTATTGACCCGAGCGGACCATGCTCGGAGGACTCGGCCTCACCTGCCAACACTGAGCTGGAACGTCTGCGCCGCCAAATGGATGCCATGGTAAGCGCTGGACATCTCTCTTTCTCTACCCCTTTGCCTGTTATGTCTTGCCACCCCTTCCCTCCCCTGCAATGTATATCTTCCCCTCTGTCTTGCACTCTGTATGTCTATCTCTCTCCTCTCGCTTTCCCTCTCACACACGCTCTTTCTCTCTGCGCACTTTATCTCCCTCTTCTTTTGTATACTTTCATTCTCCCTCCACCGCTCTCCCTCCCTCCAAAGAAGGGCCAACTATTTAAGATACCTTCGCTTGCGTCATACAAAATAAACATCTCAGGTTTTTGTAACAGTCAGACTTCGTAACCTTTCGGTGTACTTCAGAGTCAGCTCCGCCCCATTGCTGAGATGACAGATAGGTAACTACAACAATAAACACGCCTGAGAGGCCCGGCTGGGTTTTCTCCGGCTCCGCGTGCTCCAGCCCTTGTGGTGACACCGATGATGTGCGCTGTGGGCTTGCATCTGGCTCTGTTGACGACCCTCGCTGTTTAGTGGCAGCTGGTGTCTCATTAAACTTCAACAATGTTTTCCCTTGCCTAATTACAGGCATTACAGGCGTGGATTCTCTCTACCCGGCCAGATGAGACATGAAAGGTGGTTTGTTGCATCGGAATTGAACCCACGTTAAAGGAAATGTGGCATCTTTATAACATGATTTTAACGCAGATAGCCAAGTTGTAAAGCATGCCGAAAAACCCGGTAATCTATATATCATTTGTCTTGAATTTCAAAATTTATGTTGAGAAAAGCTAAAAACTACCTGAAATTTACCCTACATGTACCCTTAGCAGTAGGCCACAGTTGTCAGCTGTTGGTGTGACGGCATATGCTGACGTCACGGTGAGTATCATCCAATCGAAGCCCTTGAAGCCTATTGGGTATGGTAGTGGGGGCATTCCAGGACAAAACGACCAAAAATATTTCCATTTGACTCTACCATGTCTAGAAAAAACGAAAATTTGTCTCCGGGGTAGTTTTGGGCCAGACACACGCCTGTGAGAATCTGAGCCCCCTCCGACCAACGATGACCGAGTTATAGCCCGAGGCATTTTCGGGAGGTCACCTTGTAGACTCAGCTTTGATGCTTTATACCTCAAAAACGCATGGCCTGATCAACAAGTTCTGTATATCATTGAACTTGTGTTGAACCATACATTATGTTAAAGAAAAAAATTAAAATTAAAAAAGTTGACTTTTAATTTGTTTGACCTTTTCTTTTGTGACCTAGCGTGACCTGTTGGCAGTTGAAGGTGACCTTTTAGACTCCTCAAAAATTTTGATTCCTGAATTACCTTTCGATAAAATTTAAAAAAATGCGGTCTTGCTTTAAGTTCTAAATTTTTCGCACCTAAGGTAGGTATTCAGACGGTTTTGACCACTGCATTAGTACAGCCTTGTGTTTAACACCGCAAACAAAGCGATTGATTTTAGAATCGGTTGCATGCAATGATATTGCATTGTCTTTACGAAACTTTCGTCGTGCAAGTGTCAGAGTTTATGAGAATTAACACGCGCCCACACGAGGGACGGGCAACCGGCCTCCTCAGGTTGCCAAGGTAGTAAAAACACTATCGCGCAGCGCCACCGTACTTTATCTACCTCTAACTCGACATTTTTAAACTTCTGGCAAAATAATTTAGGGAAACTGGCAGGTGGTAGGTACCGTAAATACCGTAGGTCAGCTGGCAACTGACTGGTGAGAGGGTGACCTCACGTAGGCGGCCATCCTTATGCTTTGTGGGACTTTCAACTTTGGTTCCTTAATTAACCCTTCATTGTGGGAGTTGCTCGTTTGGGGGTGGGGTCGGGGTCTCTGGAAAAGTCCCTTAATGACTCCAGTGAGACTCCCACTCCTAAAACTTAACTGGCAACAATTTGGACAATGTTTATAATAAAGAAAGATAGCAGCCATTAAAAGTGATAGAAAAAGAGCAATTGTTTCGAGGGAGACGGGCAAAGGAACTTATTAGTAATGGGTCCTTTGCCCGTTTTAGTCTTCCACCCTTAAAAAATTATAAAGATATCGCAAATTTATCAATAATTGAAATAAGTATAACTTATCCGGTAAGCACCACTAACTCACACAATTACGTCGTTCACGGAGATGGAAAATAGTATCGATAAAAGGTGACCCAGTGAAGCACAGCATACGTTTGAAAGGATTATTATGATGTAAATTAAAAAAATTATAAAGATATCGCAAATTTATCAATAATTGAAATAAGTATAACTTATCCGGTAAGCACCACTAACTCACACAATTACGTCGTTCACGGAGATGGAAAACAGTATCGATAAAAGGTGACCCAGTGAAGCACAGCATACGTTTGAAAGGATTATTATGATGTAAAGAAAGGTGTCTGAAAGGCTTTCATTCCGGGGGTTAATTTGAATCTGCTCATATATACAAACAAATGGTGTTCTGAAATCATAACGCATTCGACTTGGTCACTTGAACAGGCTGCCTCACATGATATTTTTAAAAGGTGATTATTTTATAGCCGACACGGATCTCTGTTCAAATGCCACTTCAAAAAGCTTTTGATTTGTGTTTTTAATGATTTGGGGTGGGAAAATTTGAAACAACATCGAGAGCCACTACTTAAACATAAATAGAAAAATTTATCCTGTGTTTAGACCTCTCACAGGCCGGTTGAACTGCATGGAACCAAGGAGTGCTTGAAATGAAAAAGAGATCATTCAAAGGATGTTTTACCACTTTTACCACTGTTTCCACGTTTCATTGGAGGTGGTCGGGCACCCACAAATAGATGTAATTCTACACTCCTGGTGTATTGTATTATCATTGAAGAATAAGGGAATACACTGAGATGACTTCAACACTGACACTGACTTTGATCTGCACAAACACATTCATTCACCTGCAATGATGGCCTTCAGATTGCTCATTACTTAAGCCAAATAATTTATACCGGTGGGTATATATAATATTACCTTTGCATTGGACATTCAGCATGACTAAATTTTCGATCATTCACGCAGCACCCATAAAAGAAAGTCTACGTGCACAGCACGGGACTGTTTGGTTCAAACATAGGCATACGAAACCCGAACCTCTCTTCCTTTGTTTGTAGAGATTTCATGAACAGTGATGAATGTCTTATTTATCGCTGGTATGCTATGAAACTTTTGATTCATTTTTCCATAACCGCATTGGCGAACAGACTTTGAAGCTGTCTGGCAACATTGGCTATGTTTGATTGTGGAATGTGCAAGAACTTAATCGTGCTGAAAAATGTTTGCGTAAGAAAGGCATGCGTGCCTCTGACATCACGTATTTGATCTTTCATTGAACTTTTTAAATCATCGTGATGTTGCCGGTTTGGCCGTGAACTCGATATAATCGTTAGCGGCCTTGCTGTAAGACGTAGTGAAAACGTTTAATTCGCATAATTTAATTTTGCCTTGATACAACTTTTGCACTGGAATTAAACCTTTGCATTGCTTTAAAATCGAGTGCATGGCGGCACAATTTGATGAAGCCAATATTTTTATTGCGCTGCACAGCTCTCCGTCAGGAGATGTACATTCTTCAGTCATTTCTCTCGCTTTCATGCTCCAGGCATAAGTTCTGAAAAGAACACAAGCCATGGCAGTACTGTGTTTGGAGCCATCTGATATCACACAGGCTCCGTGGCCTAATTGTTGGTTATCTCTGCTGTTCAGTAAACCATGCAGAATGAACAGTGCACTGGGAGCGACGGCGCTAAATAGCCCTTTTGATCTCTACCGACAATGTTACATACAATCGTTTGGTTGGGTCACCTTTGAGGTCGCTCGAGGTCAAAGTATTCCTTACAAGTACACAGTGGAAGCCTAAATTTTTGGCATAATAGCTGACAGAGTAGTGCCGTAGAAACATTTTCAGCAGCATTGGAATGCTCTTGTCGACTTGACAGACGGTAGTCACACAAGAAAAGGTCAAACGAACTGAAAGTCAAAAGTTTTAAAATTTTTGATTTTTTTCAAAATAATGTATGATTCAAGACAAGTTCAATGATATACCAAACTTGTTGATCCGGTATTGCATTTTTGAGTTATGAAGCATCAAAGATAAGTCTGCAAGGTGACCTCCCGAAAATGTCTCGGGCTATAACTCGGTCACCGTTGGTCGGAGGAGGCTAAGATTCTCACAGGCGTGTTTCTGGCCTAAAAATACCCCAGAGACAAAGTTTCAGATTCTTTCTAGACATGGTGGTGTCAGGCCTTGGTCGACCTATCCTGGAATGCCCCAGTGGTTGCCAGATCATGACATCGTCCACAGGCAGATATTTATTTATTTCCTTAGAGGGAACATTTTAAAAATAAAAATATTGAGCTTATTGTGCATTTTGCAGAGAAGTCATGGACGCTTCCATGATTTTGGGCTAAAATATCCCTAATTACACTAAGTTTCAGGATTCGACCAAGGGTGCCACATTCCCTTTAACCTATGACATAGACAGGCAATAAAGCCACTAGGCTATTCTAGGCACTCAACACCTTTTCGCCTCGTAGGGTCAGGACGGTTTTGGGCCCAACATGCCACTTTATTTCGCTTGCGATGTCCGATTATCATTTTCTGGGTCCCTTTGTTTTATTTAATTAAATTAAACTTAAACTTAGATTAAACTAAACAATCGCATTAGATTAAACTAGTTAATGTCATTAAATCGCGAAAAATGAAACATCCAATTATAAAAGAAGTCAGTTGATAAACCTTCTTTGGTCGGAAATAACTTTTGTTCATATTATTTGATAAAATTCATATTGCTGCAGAGAGTCTTTACGAATTTTGTTTGCTTCTGTATGTAAGACAAAACTCCTGAACTTTGTACCACACCTACCTTCTGGTGAGGGCAGGGCATTATCCCGCGCCCTGGAAATGTTTAACCTGCAATTTCCCTTCCACACCTGAGGACGAAACCTGGTGCAGGACATTGCTTGCCCGGTGGAAGCCGTTCTTAACCTTAAAATAGCGCCCTCTGGGCGGTTGGCAGGGCAGTATATCTGGCATGTGTAACCATGGTGCTACTATTGAAGTTCCGGTCTTGGGCCAGAGGCTATTTCCGGGGGACGCTGGTTGCGGCAGTGCCAGAACCTCTGCTACCCCGGTGATGCTAAGATAAAATAAATTGAAATATAATGTTTGTAAAAATTTGGTCTAGAGGTGTGCTTGTAGCAGGCCAGATACCTCTGAAGGCGCCTGTCGGTTGGGATGATCCAGTACTCGATTGGGGTCGAACAGTGTTACCCGTTCCTTCGTGTCGAGTCGTCTGTTCCGAAAATCAGGCGTCTCGGCGGAGTCACAGTATGCTGCCCAGTCAGAGATGGGGAAGGGTTCTATACGCCATACTGTACTCCCGGCGGGTCGGCTCGCTATTGCTGCTGATACGCGCGATAGGCCCCCAAGAGCATCAAATACCCCGTCTATCGCTTGTACAGCTCGATCTGTCCGCCGAGTAGGTGCTCTCCGAGGACTTGCCGTCGCTGACCATCCTCAGTGAGGTATCGCGATAGACGCGTCCGATCTTTCCACTCCCTCTAGCTGTACTATTTTCTCGGTGGTAATTATGATTTATCCCTCCCGCTGCCGTCGTTCGGCATTCATCTAACGATTCCGCCGGCCCGTTAGATTATCAGCCGCATTACAGGCCAATATTTTCCGCTGAGTGTGGTCGAAGCTGCTTTGAAGCGTTCTTAAAGAATATGTGTGGGTTTTGTTATCCGCTGATATGTATTTTGTCCGCACTTTTTCGATTGAAGCGTCTTAACCGGCCATGAGTAATGTCTCTACAAACGCTTCTCTCGCTCTATGACTTGGCGAATGCCGGTCCGTCACTACCGTCTCCTAAACCTGCGCATGCGCGACCCCTGTGGTTAACGCCCGACGACGGTAACATGGCGCGCCGAAACATCTGGTGAACACTACATGGCTCGCATTTGCTCTGATTAAACATCTAGAAATGTGTTGATTTTCTTTTGAATCAGAATGACACAAATATAATGGAGGTAGTGCCGGGGATCTGTCGGAATGTTCATTATAAAAATTTCCTAGTTTCGAGGTAAGGTAAGGAGCACTGTAGGAGAGGTGCAAGGATTAAAGTGCAGAAGGAAAAATCCTCTAAAATATTTGATAACTGGTTTGGGAGTGATTTCACCTCAGTTGGGTATGGCAGGCGCTTGTCAGTAAATGTTTTCGACATGCTTACAGCTATGCAGTGGCTACAGGATGTGGAAATGTTTCATTTCGAATGGAATACGCCCACCAAGAATTAGACATGATCTTTGATCTCTATTTTCGATTGCATATTTTTGTTTCCATAATTGGCGCTCAGCAGCCAATTGGCGCTGTTGGCACACTTCCCCTGAGTCATCGCTGTGAGCCGCGCATTGTGCAAGGATCGATGGCCATTTGGGAAGAGGGCAGTGCCACGGATTAGCATGGCAACCTCCCTTGAGACCTGTCGGCGCTAGAGCATGCAATGCAATCGGTACACATCTGCTTACTGCATGAATTCAGAATGAACTTCGATCTGTACATTACAATCGAGATTTTTCTCTCACATTCTTTAGGTTGGGTTGATGTTTCTGGTGACTGTTCTCAATAGTTTTGGGTTAGCGCTGAACAAGGGCACGCCTGTCTTCAGTGCTCCGGTGAATTGCTTGTTATCATTTGGCCGGATGTGAGGGCCGCTAGGAAGGTTGAGAGGGATGTACACTTTCGCCCGCGGTGTGTCCCAGTCGACTCAGAAGTCGTCACCTTTCCCTGGTACCAGATGACCTGCCTGGGCTGACCTCCGCTGATCTCGTGAGGTAATGGTCTTCAGGCGGGGGCGAAGCAGGAAAGGTGGGTTGCGTCATCTCGCTGCCCGTCCAAGTCTGTGTGCTGTTTGTTCAGCCGTCCCTGCTGTCCCGTTTGGTGCAGCCGGTATCCGTCAGTGCTATATATGACCCACTTCAAGTGGTTCCTTGTCAGATCACAAATATGCGAATTGGACGGAGAAAGAAGAGAGGTGGGCATCGGAACCGGCGGTCCATCCTCGATTCTACCATTTACGCCTTGAATGCGTCTTTACTTACGAACTGTCTGTTGATTTAACTTGTCCCATGGATTTCATCCCGTATTTTCGGGAATAATGCAGATAAACTATGACCCTATGACCCCCTCTGCGCGAACTAGAGTTTCACCGCCTCAAAAGGTTTTAGAAACGAGGCCATAGTTGGTTTACCTTATTGTTGTGTCTACAGTTTAAACTTTTGTGTGTAGCTGGGATGTAGAGGTGGTCGGGAATATCCGTCGGGACTTTCCAGCAGGGGCTAAGGCAAATATGCTATATCTGGTTTTGCATGTCGTAAGGATGTCTTTTAATGTATTTTGATGTGGAGGCGGTGTGTGACTGTACTCTGTGAAATAGCTCAGCCGGAGCCTGCTGGTAGCTCACACTGACCAAGAAACGTCTGGATGTCCCAGTGCCAGTACCGATTCGCCTGGTTGAACACGGAGTACACAGACTGATATGGGCGTGCCATGCCCTCAGAGGATGGACGCTGTTTGATATGGCCCGGCGGCAGAAATGTAGCGAGAAATAGGCTCCGTTCGTTTTTTTAAGATTATTTAGGATTGGTTGCATTTTCCTTCCAGTTTGAAATGTCATTTGACGAGAAGACCATAAACAGTATCCATAGGCGTAGGAACAGGGATAGGGCAGGAGACCATACCCTTCCCCCAATATTCAAGATCTTAACCATTGACTCTGTGGCGTTGATTGGAAAAAAACGACTGGAGATACACCTTGTTCTCCCCCCCATGTTCTGGACGCTCCATGGCCTATGACATTATAAACCTACGTGTAAATTTTGTGTAAGAAATCGTAAATGGTCCAACAACTATCACCAGCAGGCGCCAATATCTTACGGCGTCTTGTTTACTCTGGACTATTTTCCAGTTCTTTTCCCTGTGGACCAACTACTGTCGTTTGGCCTTTTACCTCTCCACGCTCTCGGCGGTGGGAAGTGCGCGCTCTTGGGCGCGGACGCAACTAACTAGGCCTAACACGAGAATTAAACACGAGATATATGCTGAGCTGGAAAAAGAGTTACAGATATCTGGAACAGTTGTGAAGGAAACTGCCTCTCGCGGTGTTCCGGCTCATGCTTCAAAATAGCCCAGCCTGTGTGCTGGCTGTTTCTGAATGAAATTATTACGGAATCGACGTAGAATCGGCGCCAGGTAATGAATTCCGGTACTTTTGAAGGAGTGATAAAAACTGCTCAAATTGGTAGGTGTTTTTCTGAATTAAAAACTTAACGTTTTGCGCGCTTGGTATTTTGTTCTCCTATGACCTGGAAACTGTACTCATATTGTTTAAAGGGAATGTGGCACCTTCACAACGTGATTTTAACTGAGATAGCCAAGTTGTAAAGCAGGTCGGAAAACCCGGAACTCCATATTTCATTTGTCTTGGAACTCGATATTTCCGTAGAAAAAAAGCTAAAACCTACCTGACCCCAGCCCCCTCAGCCCCCGTCGCCGGCGGCCATTGTTGTGAGCTACTAGTGTGACGACATATGCTGACGTCACGATGAGCATCAGCCAATCGAAGCCCTTGAAGCGTTTCAAGTATGGTAGTGGTTGCCAGATCGTGACATCATCCACAGTCTGATATTTATTTATTTTTCTAGAGGAGTATTTTAAAAAACCAAATATTGAGCTTATTGTACATTTTTTCAGAGAAATCATGAGTGGTTTCATTATTTTTTACTAAAAGTACGCCTAATTACACTAAATTCCAGGATTCGACCAAGGTGCCACATTCCCTTTAACGATTCTGAAAATTATGGACACCAATGGTGATGATGATGATGATGATGATGATGATGATGATGATGATGATGATGATGATGATGATTATTATTATTATTATTATTATTATTATTATTATTATTATGAACTATTATTGTTGTTATTATTGTTATTTTTATTGTTACTATTATCCTTAAAAATCCAAGATGGTGGGAAGCTGAGTGGCTTTGATATTTTATGACTTGTCTCTAAGCTTACGGCAATGGATCGCACCACATGGTTTCGTGCTTTCTTTTGCATTGGTTAACGCAAATAGGCTTCAAAACACTTCTGATCCATTAATTAAAGTAAGAGACAACTCGCCAATCACTGACCAAAACAATGCTATATGAAGGTAAGTGATATCGACGCCAGACACCACTGTTCACGCACTTGCATCATGTCGAAGCGTTAAGTCTGATAAGTTGTGCGTGCCCTCCGCAGTCTTCGTCGTCATCCTCGTCGGAGGATGAGGCGCAGCTGGCTGCAGGAGCCGACGGGGAGGGGCCGGAGCAGGCGCCGCCGCCGCCTCAGTTCCGGTCTCACCTGGCCGGCATGGACCCCTCCGACTGGGCTGAGAACCCGCTCTGGCACAGCGGTCCCCCATCCATCGGCGCCACCGACATCGGACCCATGTCCCTGCCGGCCAACTTCGAGGCGCAGGTCTGTGCGGCCTTATGCGCGCTACTTCCCTGGAATGTTTCGAAGATTCGGATTATGTTGGACGATAAGTTCGGTTTTTTTCTCAAGTGCAGTGTCTTTGTTTGCCTCAGCAAGCCTTGGTGCCTTTCCGTAGCAAGCCTTTGGATAGAAGTGGGACAGGTGAACAGTTTTTGTCTCTTTTGTTCACGATATCAACAAGAATGGGATGCAGATAAAAGGCATTCAACTTTGCCATCGTTCTTAATTTTTTCTTGTTTAGTAACAATCGAAATCTGTGATAGTACTTGGAAAACTACCTTTGGGTATATTTTATGTGGTTACTGAAATTTGTCTTGATTTTTCGGCAAGGTGTTCTTGAAATTTCCCTCACGTGGTTTTTAGACATCTTAGAAGTGAGCCGCCGATTGGATAAATTGTGTAAAAGAAATAAGTGAATAATGTCTTGACTCGGGCTTTCCAAGTCAAAGTTGTATTTCGAAATCTTTGCACTTGGTTGTGTTATTGTGCCAGTCTACTTCCATTGAAGAGCTTTGGTGATGACGTCATAATAATAGACTGTCATGGTTCATGGTCATCTCATGCATTTTATGTCATGGCGTAGCACCAGACCCTCTCTAATTGGTATAACTGAATCCTTCACCAGGTCGTGGGTAGATTCCCTGTGATTTTGTTCTTTATTCCAGGCAGCGCCGCGCGCTGCTGCCGCCGCTGCCGCCGCTGCTGCTGCTGCGGCTGCAGGACGCGGGGAGCCGCCGGAGCTGGCGGTGTCGCTGCTGAGGCTGCTGCGCTGCGAGGACGCCAGTCTGGCCACGGGCACCCTGCTGGCGCTCTGTGCCAGTCCGGAGAGCTGCGCGGCTCTGCGTCAGGGCGGTGGACTGCCGCTGCTGGTGCAGCTCATACACACGCCGCAGGGCAGCCCGCCGGCCGGCTCCCGACCCCGACCCAACGCACAGGCGAGTCCGGGCCCGACCTAACCCATAGGCGAGTCCGAGCCTGGCCTAAACCACAGGCGAGTCCGAGCCCCACCTAAACCACAGCCGAGTCCGACCCTAACCTACTGCACAGGTAAGTCAGACCCCGACCCAACGCACAGGCGAGTAGGGCTCGGACTTCAGTGTAAGTCAGGGTATAGGCCGTGTCGTTATTTTCGCCGACAGACGTGGACTTGTCGGCCTGGACTGGCGGGAGACAGATGTGGACTTGTCAGGCCAGACCGGCGGGAAACAGTCGTGGACTTGTCGGACCGGACCGGCGGGAGACAGCTGCCGGAGCCGCGGTAACCACTATTTTCGCGGTGCAGGTGCGGTGCTCGGCGGCGCGCGCCCTGCACAGCCTGGTGCAGGGCCAGCCGGACGACAGGAGGGCGCGCAGGGAGGCGCGCGTGCTGCGCCTGCTGGAGCAGCTGCGCGAGTTCACCGAGTCGCTGTGGCAACGCATCGACGAGCAGGGCCACGGCATGATCCTGGAAGGTGGGTGCGACCAGGGCCTGGTGGCCCATAAACGCCGCCGACTGGTCTGGAAGGGAAATTAAAGAAATTATTATGATAGCGAGGGGTTTAAAAACAACTTTGAGGTGGTTACAGGCTATGTTGCTTTTTTTACATGGCATGCCATATTTGGGATGCATGTTACGAAACCTGTAGAATTATATCATACATTTAGGTAAATTACAGTACACATCAGTTTCATTTGTCCCAGATTTATCTTGAAATCAGGGAGACTTAAATTTTGAATCAGGGTAGGGAGGCGCCCTAAATTATGAGGTTCGACAAAGAGTATTTCTCTCTTGCCTGTGTGGACCGTCGCCACTGTTCCAAAATATATTGAATTTGAAGTTAATCGGCAGCGTTTACAAAGACAATCAATGTGCCTAAACTTTGCCCCGACCCCCTCGGTAATCAGCAGTTTAGAGCCCGCTCCTCTCCCCTCCTACGTTAAAAATTACGTGGCGACGCCTTAGGCCTTAGGCCTTCCGTTGTCTGGGTTGGGAGGATGAGCCAGTCGCCACTGGTCTTACGGGTGTGACGCGGGGTGAAGTATTGCTCGCTTTCTACATAAATGCTGGTGATATAAAGAAATGAAAAATGTTCTCATTTTATCAGCAAAACAAATTTACCTTTGCAATATCTGAGCACATGTCCTCGGCTCGTTTTTGTGTGTGGAACCTCCTGTCAGTTGACCTTTGGCGGAGGCTGGAGCGCCTTCTAGGACCCTATGCAACACTTGCTTAGGTCCCATGTTCAGAGTGCAGGCGGCGTATGCACATACATACATGTCGCGTCTCCGTGGTCCCGTACGCACCACCCTGTCAGATCCTGAAAGTGCTTACAATAGCTTCCGGAAGCCCAAGGCTCAAGTTAAAAATCCGACTCTCTGTAAGGAGTCAGACATGACCTTCCAGTCCCCACGCCTGCCGTTAGTAATCGTGTCACGAACACCCCGCCGCGTCTGACACGTGTGCCGGCGGCGGCGGCAGACTCGACGGACCAGCACCCGGTGCCGACGGTGGTGGCGCTGATGAAGCTCTCCTTCGACGAAGAGCACCGCGCCGCCATGTGTCAGCTGGGCGGTCTGTACGCGGTGGCGGAGCTGCTGCAGGTGGACCACGAGGCGCACGGCTCCGCCACCGCCCACCTCAGCTGCAACAGCACGCGCAGGTAGTCAAGCACGCGCGGATCCAGGACTTCTGTCAGTGGGGGGGGGGTCGCCCACTAACCGCGCATTTGCGCGTTGTCAGCCTGGCTGGCTCAGGGAAGGGGAGTGGGCGCCTTCGCCCCCCCTGGATCCGCGCCTGGTACAGGTAGTGGAACATGCGCATGTGTGCCGCTACCGACAAAAAGTGAGGGGTTCAGCTAATTTTCAACTTTCTGTTGACACAAACTTTCCCTCAAGAAACGAAAACTCGTCTAATTCAGGCTTCCTGTTGCGTCCCCCCACATACTGGTAACGGATGTTTCAGATTTTACCGATGTGGGTGGAATCGGGATTTTTCTGTGAAAAGAGGAGAGTTAGGCCCCTGTAACTCCCCCTTACGAGGCGTATGCACGTAGGAGTTGCGTTGATCAGCGATGCAAGACTGAGGCCAGCATTGGTCTCCTAACACAGAAACAAGTTCGGATTTTTTTGCGAGTTCTCGCTCTGACTACCGTTCTCCCTTTGGAAAACTTCCGAAATATAATCGTCAAAAGTGACAAGGTTGTAGTCAGTAATTATTCGAGGGGGGCTATAGCAGGGGCCACCCAGGTTATATGCGGAAGGCCCGTATAGCTCTGCATACAAAGGTGCCAACAAAGGTGCCAAGGCCAACGCGTTTCTTTTTCGACCCCACAGATCCCAGTTACTTGTTTGAGAACTCAGTTGAGTTACAGCGGGCATGTGTGAATCAGCACTGACCCAGTTGTAACTTGAGCCTGGGGCCAAGTTAAAACTGGGTCCAATTGTCACACTGTCCTGGGCTGGCACACTGGTCACCAGGTGACGCTGTGGGGCTGCAGCGTGATATGATGATGGCTTGGTGTGATGACTTGTGACTGCCGCATGATGGGATGAGTCGGCGGGGGGGGCTCAAAGGTTTTCTTACTAAACGGCTGGCATTTTCGACTAGTCCATAGGAAACACATGTAAAAAGCTTAAAATCTAGAGCCGCGGGAGAGTATCTTAAACCACGCGCAGGTTCACAAAAAGCAATTCAAATGGACACCAGAACATTTTTATTTTCATTTCCGGGGTCAAAACCGCCAGCTGTGACATTAATCAGCGAGCTAGACGGCGAAAACCGGTCCCATGTTTTGGTTTCATTTTAAGGCGTGGGTTCGAATCCTAGGAGCGACCAAACTTTTCATAGATTCCGAATGTGCAAACACAATGTATTCGCTTGAAGTTCATGCAACTTTGCGCCCTTCATGCTTTTGGCTCTAAGGGATGCTTTTGCTTAGTGCAGAGGCGGATCCAGGAGTAAATTAGTCATGTTCCAGGGGCGGATCCAAGGGAATGGTAGGTGATGGGGGCGACCGCGTACCATTAGTCTGGTCTTGAGCACGGTAAAAAGCCCTCCGCAGGGCATAGGCGGATCCAGGGGGACAAGGGGGCACGTGCCCCCATCGACCCTTGGCGCCCCCTGAAATGGTTACAGTGCCCTACCCCTGAGAGGTCGATGGCGCCCCCTGAAATGTCGCTTCCTATCCCCCCAGGATGCGAAAATCGGCGCCTACCGATAGGATTTTGCGCCCACATGATAGGTTTTACCGTTCAAAAGTGGCGCCCCCGGACCGGATGGCACCCCCTCCCCGATTGGCAATTCTGGATCCGCCTATGAAGCAGGGGCTCCCTTTATGTTCAGTGGGCGTTCCTTAGGTAAATTCAAGGAGCCCAAACGCCACGGATATTAGTCTCGGGGTCCCAATAGCTGGCCTGGAGTCCCCCAAAAGTATCAAACTTTATTTAATAAGTACGTTTAAATACACACCACCCAGATTATTTATTCAGTTTTAACGCTCCATTTATGGAAAATGAGGACCACGAGCGGGAGCTCCTACGATTGAAACCCGAGCCTCTTTTTAAGAAAATTCTGGACCCGCCCCTGCCATGGTCCCCAAAGTGGCTGAACTGTATCCACTTTCAGCCGATTGTCATCGAAACGACACCATGTTCGCAATGTTTCCTGAGATTACCTTCCCCAAACGTATGGCCTAGATCCACCCCCTGTCGTAATAAAAAGGGACAATAAATCAACCTTCGGCGTCCTCTCAAATGTTTATGGTGGTGCTCTGTAGGATCGATGGTGCCCCCTGAAATGTCACCTCACCCCCCCGATGCAAAAATCGGCGCACCGCTATAGAATTTGACAACCACATGATAGGTTTTGTCGGCCAAAAGTGCCGCCCTCTTGATTCGGATGGCTCCTCCCCGTAAGGTGCCCCTCCGATCTGCGACCCTGGATCCGCTTATGCTCGCTACGTAGTCGTATTTACCGGTCGCGTACTCTACTGGCCGACATTGCGCCTCTGCTCAATACCGACATGACAAAACTACACGAAAAATAATTCGAATAGCATATGTGCTCCTTTGTAAACACTTAAAATTGAGGGAATGGAACTCAAAAATACTGATAACAATCAAATCTTCAATCGTACCCAGGCACTGCTTCTCCTTCCTGTTTTGGGTGCAAACAAATACCACAGTCACCAGCTGCAGCCGTTTGTGTTTACTTTATATTAATGTAATAAACTAGTATTATTTCTGGCATATTCCTATAAAACTAAAACTGGTACTAAACTATGATTCTGATCACTTTGGGTACAAAACTCTGAAGTACCCGTTATTCAACCGCCCTGGGATTAGTGATGTCTGCATGATTTGATCTGTGGTTGTGGTGTGATCTGACACTGCGTGACTGCCGTTCGGTATGGTGCTGCGTGACTGCCGCGCAGTATGACACTGCGTGACTGCCGCGCGGTATGGTGCTGTGTGACTGCCGCGCAGTATGACGCTGCGTGACGCCGCGTATGGTCTGCGTGACTGCCGCGCAGCATGACGCTGCGTGACTGCCGCGTGGTATGATGTATGGTTGCGGTGTGATGTGCCTGCCGCCCGCTGTGACGTTGCGCGGCTGCTGCCGACGGCAGGTTCGCTGGAATGACGCTGACCAACCTGACGTTCGGCGACGGCACCAACAAGGCGCTGCTGTGCGGCCTGCGCAGCTTCATGCGCGCTCTGGTGGCGCAGCTCCACTCTCCTAACGAGGACCTCACACAGGTGAGCAGCTGCTCCAGCTGCTGAGCAGCTGCTGAGAGTGGCCCGCTCTCCTCATCAGCCGACCGGCCCTGTAGCAGTTTGTGCAGTGAACATTTCTGGTGAGCCTGCCAGCGAGAAATTATGGGCATGATGGGGTCGGATCCGGGCCCACTTGCGAATCAACGTACTCTCACCCATGGGTGGAGATGGGGGTGGGGGAGTCACCACGCCTCCAACCTCACGGGATTTAGAATACCCGGTAAGCTGTGCGTGGAGTTTGCTGTTCCGTTTCAGTTTGATCCACCCAGGATCCTCCTCCTGGATGGAGACGAGATATCCGGCATTGCTTCCACCTCTCTTACCCAAAACATAATTCTCAACGTTTATTCTAAACATCCCCATCGGTCGTCCGTATTTAGCCGTGTGCTGCCCCCGCCGTTGTGAGCCGGAGCCCGGTAACGCCGCCGTCTGTCATAGGTGACCGCCAGTGTTCTGCGGAACCTCTCCTGGCGCGCAGACGCCGCCAGCAAGCGCACGCTGCGCGAGGTGGGCGCCGTCACTGCGCTGATGCAGGCCGCCATAGCGGCTCAGCGCGAGTCCACCCTCCGCTCCGTGCTCTCCGCCCTCTGGAACCTCACCGCACACTGCGGCATGAACAAGGTGTGTGAGTCAGGGAGCAAGCTCGGTGTGCAGAAATTTGGATGAATGAGGCCTTTCTGGCCCTTTTTCGGATACGGATGTTATGGACAGCCCTAGCCAATATTGTGCGGAATGGAAAAAGCACTTGCGAGTTATATATCTTCAGCCGTGGTTCTGTTGTAGAAATCCTGCGCGTTGTCTGCAATGCCTCTTCTGAAGCCGAGAGTTTAAGTGAAGGGTCTGCCACATACTGTAAGTTGTTTACTACCTCAATCGTGTATAGCGAAGTATGTATATTTTGAAACAGACAAAGATGAATTTTCCATAAAACTGATGATCTAAAGCTATAATGAAAACATAATCCTGAAGTATTATTAGGTAACCTTTAGTTGTGTTGTTTAGGCGGATATCTGCGCTTTGGATGGCGCACTGGCGTTTTTGGTGAAGACGTTGACGTACGAGTCCCCTTCCAAGACTACGGCTATCGTTGAGAACGGGGGAGGCATTCTCAGGAACATCTCCAGCCACATTGCCAGCAGAGAAGACTACAGGTATGCGCTGGTTCAACACTACTAGTTTTGTTTACAAAGCTGAGATAGAAATTATATTCTCCTTTGTTTCTCGCTGGGTAGTTTTCTTTATGCGATACCATCAGCTCGAGCGAAAAATTGTGGTACATAGGCCGTGATAGGCATAATCTAGCACCATTATCGAATCGTAGAGTAATTTCTCCAATGTCTATTCTTGTTTCTGACTACGTATCAGTAGGAATGAGGCAAAACTGGATGAAGTATTAGTTACCATGGGGCATACCATTTCCAACGCCCCATATTATGGATTCCCACTACGACATGCTGGACCTGCTATGCTGTATGGAAATTCACATGCTCCCTCATACTCTGGTTCACAGGAAGGTCTTGCGCGAGCACAACTGCCTGGAGACCCTGCTTCAGCAGCTGAGGTCCTCGAGTCTGACGATTGTCAGCAACGCCTGCGGCACGCTCTGGAACCTTTCGGCGCGCTGCACGGAGGACCAGCGCACACTCTGGGAGCTGGGCGCCGTGTCCATGCTGCGCTCACTGATTCACAGCCGCCACCAGATGATCGCCATGGGCAGCAGCGCCGCCCTCAAGAACCTGCTGTCGGCGCGGCCGGAGGGCGTGCCGCCGCCGGTCACGCATCCGCCGGGCATGCCCGGACTACCGGCACGCCGCCTCAAGGCGCTGCGAGAGGATCTGGACGGAAGGCTGACGGAGACGTGTGACAACCTGGACGCAGCCAGCGCCGGCCGGCCGGAGGCGCGCTTCCTGGCGGCGGGCCCCGAGGCGGAGGCCACCGGCAGGGTGCCCCGCTCCGACAGCAGGGACTCGGTGCGCAGCACGCTCTCCGATCCAGGGTTCGGGCGTCGGCTGGGCCGCGGCAGGGGCGAGGGCGACGCTCAGCTGGCGGCGGCTGTAGCGCAGGTGGCGCAGCACGCGGGGGTGTCGGAGGTGGAGCTGCGCAGACTGCTGCTGAGGCCGCGAGCCGCCGGCTGGACCGGCTCCCTGCCGCGAGTCTGCGACCTGCCGGAGCAGCCGGAGCTGCCCAGGGATGCCGATGATGGCGATGGAGCCGCTGTCCGGGCAGAGAATGGTGCCGCCGATTTACGCGGGAATGGAGCTGATGGTGACGATGGGGATGGAAATCATGATGATTCCGCCGAGGGGCAGAAACGGGCCGACGCCGGCACTACCGACGAGTTCAACTCGGAGAGACCTGCGACTCCTGCGTGCATCCAAGACAGCGAGACCAGCGCTATGGCCACGTGTGTGGCGGTGCTGAGTAGCCCCGGCCACTGCCGAGACACGTCTCCCAACCTTGTGTCCGACGTCCAAGAGACGCCCCCGGTCAGTATCGACCTCGACACTATACAGTGCGACGTCGCTAGTGAAGTCCGGCAGCCGGTCGTTGCCGCCAGCCCAGGCAAGTCCACCCCTGCCCCCTTCGACGGACACGCGCCAAACGCCACCGCCGCCACGCCGGAGTCGCCGGAGTCGCCCAGTAAGCTGCCGTCGTGTTTGCGGCAGCTCCGACGGGTGATTCCCGGCCAGAAGCTGCCCACCGGTCTGCGCACGCCTCGGCGATCGGCGTCCGCCGCTGCCCACCCAGACCGGCCACCTGCCTCTCCGCAGCTGATCCGCAGGAACCACAGCGAGGTGGCCAGGCCGACCAGCTCGGGGTTGGACTCCCCCTCAGCATAACAGCGACCGCAGCCAGTCGCCAAGAAAAATCCCCGTGCCGACTGGCCAGCAGGAAAGGCCGGGAGCGAGGCAGCTACGCAAGAGCTCGGATCAGCCGCCAGGGGCGCCACTTCCGCAACGGAAGCTGCTGCCCGTACAGCGGTCCCCGAGCCTGACCCAGAGCGCGCTGGAAACGTCGCGATCCCCCGATAAAATCCAGAGCTTCCAAAGAGTGTCACGGTCAGTGAGCGAGAGGCGCAACTCGTCGGGCCGGATGGGAGCCTCTCAGAGGTCGCCCAGTCAGCCGCCGCCCTCACCCGGGCCGCAGAGGTCGCCCAGCCACGGTGGGGCTTTACCGGGCGTGCGGAAATCACCCAGTCACTGCCAGACTCCATCGAGGACGCAGCGCAGCAAAACGGGGCCGGTGGTGCCGGACTCGTCATCAGAAGAGGACGGTAAGTCCCTTTCGATGCACAAACACGGTAGAGCGAGTCATAACAAAAACAATGCATACCAAATCCAAGACATCCCAAGCCTCAGGCCACACTGAGCCTATCAGTTTCAATACCTGAATGTGTTTACCGGAGTCCAGTCCAGACCCAGCAGCCCATTATGGTGGTCAAATCTTTGGAATCCGAATCCGAGTCCAAATCCATAGTTTGCCTATCTCCTTATCGCTGCACTCCCATCAGCTCGAGACCGTGGATCGACCTGGGCATCCACTCCGTTAGGTACTTAAAACGCTATCTCCTGTGGCGTACAAATCTACCACACCGGGTGGCTTTTATTTGAGCGGAAGAATATTGCGTGTATTTAATATATGAACTGTAAAAAATAGTGGTTATATCGTTAATCAAATCTCCTGTCTGTGTAATCTGTGTAATCCTAGGCTTGTTTTGAAATTTGTGTCGTCTTTTGTCGGGCAAGGGAAGTGCTTCGAAGTTCGGTTTGTTGGCGTGTATTTGTGTCATCTTGAAAGGAGTGGAGGGCTACTTGAAATCCATGAATCTGCTGTCTCTTTAGCATACGACCAATGGAACATTGCTATTCTCATCAGAAATGGCTACCTCCTCAGTTTCCCTGAATGAGGCACAGTGAATGCAAATTTCTCAGCGCCATCTTATAACAGCGCGTTGCTCTGTGCCCGTTGAACGCTTCTCCGCGTCGCCGGCAGATGGCGATGTCATCGGTCCGGCGCGGTCGCCGCAGCATCCAGATCCCAGCGCCGCGCGTCGCGAGGCGGTGTCCGGTCTGCCGCTCCCGTAAGTGTAAAGGCGAGATCCAGCTATACTAACCGTCCTCTTCATGGAGCTGTTTGCTTTTTTGTTGCCGCCAAGGAGTAACACATTGAATAGAATACTATCAAAGAGGAGCCGTGGCCACCCAACACCAGGTTTCGGGAACGTATTGAGTAAACAGCATACAACCCCTTGAGTGAATTACGACCACTGAATACGGATCGTGTCGGTGGACTAACTTTGAATGTCACATGAAATAGTAGCTGCTCGTCTGGACTAGCACCATGTCAGAGATGGATTGAGAAGTATCGATCTCGGAGAGAGGCCTCGGACCGGGCTCTGAGTTCATGGGTGGTAGCCTGCAGCATCTGGCTAGAGGCTGGCTGGCTAGAAGCTACCATCCCTGTTCGTCGACATTATCCCTTTTTTCCCGCTTCCTTTCCTTTTGCGCACTTTCTGTCATCCTTAATTTCTTATATTTATTTTCTCTCTTGTTTTCTCTTTACATTCTTCTACCTCTCTGCTAATCTTTCCCGTTTTTTTCTTTTTTATCCTCTTCAAATCTCCTCCACCACGGCATTTACCTCAGAGACTGAAGCGCTAGCTAACAGACGGGGATTACCACTAGACTGCCCTTCGAGACATCGACCGGAGCATAAGCCCTACTTCACCTGCTTTGATACGCCCGTAAATGGACTCACTCCCTTATTTGAATTGCTAAAATCGCCTGTGAAGTCTAAGGCCTGATCTAGCCTCACGTTAATGGGTTTCAGCCTTGGTAATTATTAATTTTCAGGATTTGACGATGCATTAGTATATATGTCGTACCTGATCCCCAATTCTCATTCTGTTGAAGGGGAGTTTATGTGTGGCCAGCATGGGATTCGAACCCAGTGCCTCTAGTCCAGGAGTCCAACGTCCCGCCACTGGACAACACGATCTCCCTCGAAGCCTTGGCAATTTTAACCGATTACCAGGTCTATATTTCTGTCTGACATTACTATAACCATTGCAGTGGAGGCTGTGGTTTTTATGATCAGGTTCTATAGACTATATGTTTGTCATGAAGTAGACCGAATGCGTACGTGCTGAATAAGACAAAGGTTCCCAGTCCTTGCACACTTCGGCATACAAGACACATGACCTGGCTACGCAGATTCCCCAGTGGTATATGAATTTACGAGGAATACATAAGCAATATTTTGTGCCCATGGCAACGTTGAGAGGGGTCTGATGACACACTGACTGGTGAGGTAAGACGGCGCTGCCAACTCCCGCTCTGTTGGGAGGGATTTCAGCGACGGCCTCTGTGGGACATTGTCCGAAAATTTTAAGGTCTGGGTGGAACTTGGCATCTATCCTGCGGAGCTTCTATTTCCTTAGAGACAAGTATCTGAAGCGTTTTTACTCTTCGGTAAGTAATGAGGTTGGAAGATGCCTACCTTTGTACCGGATGTATAATTTAAATTGTTTTACCTCGTAATCGCAACAACTCGAGTTTTGCGCTTTGCATGAGCACACATGCATACCAGTAATTGATAATCTAATTGTCCTATCTTACATTTTTCTCGGTTTAAAGCAGAACATAAATGGGGTTATTTTACTATTTCAAATCATTAAGGAATTCCTTTTCATCTGGCAGCACATGCCACGTGACAAATATGGACTAGTGACATCGCCTTTGCAACATTACATGCCACAAAACAACGCAAGCAGCCTGATTCATTATTACGCGCGACGCCTTGGCCAACCCAGGGTAGTAAGACAGGAGACGATACATTTTGTTTTTAGTGATTGGAGGTGGGAAACGGAGTGTGGTTTTAGGATTTCCAGACCTATTTTGTCCATAATTATTCCTTGTTTGAATTTTGATGAAATGAGCCATTCCGTTTAACGCCACATAGGATACTCCAAGCCGGATAACAACCCACAGCCTCTTGCTCAATAGTCTGCCAGAAGGGTTCGCAGGCCTCACGGCACAATTAATTTCTTCTGAGCCGTCCGAGGGCGTTATCCCATCCTTCACATTATTTTTCCTATTTTGTGAAAGCAAATAACATCTTTGTGTTGGTTCCTTTGTTTGATTAGTTATATCAGTGTTATAACCCCCGATGAAAACAAAGACCAAGAGAACACTTGTACATACTGATCATACCACATAAACAAACCAATTCTTGTTTTGAAACGTTGGCGAAAAACAACACGTCAGAAATATGTAGGTATGTTCTGCTCAGTCAATGCTAATAATCTGTAGTCTCATAATGTTTTAGCTAAGGACTGCACCTGAGCCGTCTTAGCTTAGAATCAGTATCCCAATCTCACAGGCCTTTGATACGCCAGCGGAATATTTACACTGCCCAAAATGGTGGCATACCCTACCGTTGGGAAACCACTCTGGTCTAACATACTCCCATTCGAACGATGTTCCGTCAAAGTAGGCCGCTCCTGGCTGAGTTGAAGGTTTAAGGTCCGGCACATTCAGAGGCCGAGCGCTGCAGTGAGTGTGCTGGGTGGAGGCGGGCCGGAGGGCTATTGTTTGCGCGCTGGCATCGGCCGCCGGGACGCCGCGGACACAGCTGTGGGGTCAGCGCAGCTGGGAGCCACCTCCACAGATGTGCGCCGCCGCCAGTGTTGGGACTCGGGCTCACGGGCGACACCTGTGGTCACCGTCGGA
Source organism: Lepas anatifera (assembly GCA_034440635.1). Lineage (NCBI taxonomy): Eukaryota > Metazoa > Arthropoda > Thecostraca > Lepadidae > Lepas > Lepas anatifera. The sequence continues at coordinate 180,073 of JAOTON010001583.1, read as the reverse complement.
CCCAGCCCCGCGCGCACCACCCCCGGTAAAACAGGCGTGTTTACCGCGCGCAGGGGCTGCTGAGGGGCTGCTTGTTGAATATGGCTGATAACGTTAGTGGAAAGGCAGCGTATGTGGCCCTGGCTGGTTCTCAGGTGCCGGGTACCTACCTCTGTCCGAACTAAGGTTCTGACTGATACCCGGCCTGGTGCACTCAGTGCAGGTGTGGCCCGTTTACTGTGCTTTGTCAGTATATTGATCGAGAAAGATCTTTGCTTGAGTTTTATTCTGAATCAGAACTGAAGGCTCCCAGCATTGTCGGAAGGAACAGAGAGGATTTCAGTCACTAAGCCAACACATTCATATCACATTCCTACATCACATTATCACACTCCTGCATATATATCTGCGGGCTTGCTGCTTTACAAGGGTCTGGACTGGAACCCATGGTGGCAAGTGGGAGACTTCTCCCCCGATCGACCTTGGGCGCCCCCTAAACTGCTCAGGGTCCCTCCCTTTCAGGGGGTGCCGTGGCTGTGCCGTATGAATGTAATTTTGCGACGAATGCAAATTTGTGACCGTGGCGTGCAGAAACGAATATAATTTTTCCAGAGGGGCAACCCATAAGGTATAAAACGTATATTGACGTTAAAAGGAATGGGCCACTGTGTCGGAATTCTTAAGAGAACTATTTGTTTTTACAAAATATGTAAGGAAATCAGAAACTCACGTTTTGTTTTCACTTCCAATCGCTTAAAACAAAAATGTCGCCTCTTTTCTTGCTACTCTGAGATGACCTAAGCATTGCGTGTAATTACGAATCTGGATGCTGCCGACGGCTTACAGCATGTAATGTTGCGCAAACGATGCCATTTTTTATATTTATCACATGACATGCGCCGCTCGCCAAAAGGGGTTCCTTCTTGGTCCTGAAACGAAATATAGAGAGCTTTGGGTGAAATAGGTTGTGCCAGTAATGGTTTCTGGCTGGCGTCCGGGGGTTTGGGAGGGCAGCCAAAGTCAACAAAAAAGTCGCGCAGTGAAAATCACAATATGCCTTCGGTAGGATTTAGGAACGGAGATGAAAAGTAAAACAACAAAAAAAAAACACGGGGAAAAAGGACTCAAGAACGTTATCCTATCCAAGCCCCAATATTTATACAACTTCACAATTCTGTTGAAGTAGAGTGAAGCACCAAATCCTACAACTAAAAGTCGAAAAGGAGGCGACGCTTGGCAAAAACAGATTTGCCCCGAGCTTCCGTTTGGGGGCAATTGCCTTTTGCCCCCTGGATCCGCCACTGGTGTCTGGATACTACAAAACTGTTATCTCAGTTTAAAACCCATTATAAAAGTGGGACACCCCCTTTACTGGCTATATTGATATCGTCTTTGCGAACTTTATTGTGACGTCGATCCTGAAACTGAGCTTGCAAAAAACTGGGACAAAACTAAAAAAAACAGGAGTTTGCTTATTGCAATTGAATGGCAGCGTCAGTGGAGGGTGCCGGGGAACAGGGTGTATCTCCCCGGGTCGTCTTCTAAAATACATTTTTTTATAAATTTTGTCCAAATCGTTGCAAGTTTCATTTTTGGAGTCAGGGTCCCACTAAAGTCATCAATGGACTTGTAACGGAGACCCCAGCCCCACCATCCCAATGAGCAACTCCCACAATGAAGGATCAATTTGGGAGCCAAAGTTTAACGCCCACAGAGCACAGGGATGGCCGCCCCGCTCAGGTCTCCCCTCACCAGGCAATACAGAGGCGTCCTACGTCGGGTAAATGGTGAGTGCCGGAGCGTCTCAGGGGAACCAATATTTTACAGGCATTTACAGGCTCATATCCCGCAACGCTCATGTTAAGACACTCACCCGTTCACTTAGGATGAAACTATCAATGCCCGATATGGGCGCCCAACGCGGGTAGAGGGATGCCTCAATGGACCTAGGGGGGGAGTGACCACCTCCTCCACCCCTCCCTTTGACCCGTCCGTGGCCGGAACATGACGGATGGTATAGTAGATATAAGGTTGGCGGTCATTCATGTAAAGGCTTGCTGGCGGTAACCAGCTGCTGAATGACGAATACACATGTGAACGACAGTCCCTTATGATTATCGATGTCCTCCGATATCTCGGGGCTGCCATTTGGGAGAACGCTGGTGAGTATAGGGCTGACGCTGACTGTTGTGTTTGATGAACATCTTCAACTTCACTGGCGGTGTGTGGCCTAGCACTGGTGACCCGCAGTTAATAGGCAGCTACCTTTACGGCTTTGTAACCTCAGGCTGCTGAACATACTGGTAGCATCGCCTCTTGATGAACCTGACACCCTGACTGGTGACGCGCGGGCCAGTGTGAGTGAAGCTCGGCACTCAGCGGGCCTATCTCCGGAACTGCGTAAGCTGGCCTCTTGTCCGTTGCAAGCGTGCCGTGCCTGGTGCGTTGGTGCGACTGGTCAGTTCGTCCCCACACCTGACCGTGTTTCTGGCAACCCGCAGGCGGTCCGGCCCGGGACAGCCTCCGGCGTCGCCGCGGGCCGAACGGCGCTCCGGTGGCTTGCAAGCTGCCACCAAACCCAACGGTGCTGCTAGCGTGAGTAGAATTATTTCTTGCGCCAATGCGGGCTTAAAGCTACTTTATTATCCAAGAAAGCACTGCTTGCAGGAAGTGTGAGTGCAGTTACTCGTATTTATGCAATTGCATGCCCGGTTTGGCTCGCTTTGTAGCTGATAGTTGAAAAGATGAGGGTGCTGCTGTCATTTTTTAAGTTCATTGTCACATCACCATGCCCGTTGCGCAAGATCTCTTCCATATGCCTAAAATCCAGCACTATTCCCGGGGCACATATGCTAAAAGCTGATCAACGTCTTTAACCTCCTATGGCTTCTTTGGGGCCGAACCAAGGTCCTCTGGGGCTATGGGTGAAATGACTTGTTCGCTAACAGTTTTTGTCTCCGTTAGTAAAAAGAGCTAGGGGGCTTAGTGCTTCATTTACATTGTTGAGAGTTTTCTTGGTGATAACTAGATAAAACCTTATTGGTATGACAGCTGAAGTACATTTCGCTTAGTCATCCTTAGTAATAAGATCGCTACCGTGAAGGTGCACTTTTAATTGAGTCATTCCGTTTTTGTTCCTCGCCTCAAACACTTGTCGACATTTTGATGTCATCAGCTGGAGGAAATGAAGAGCAGTGAAGCGTACGCATTTATATCTTTTGATAACCTCCCGATGCCTTTGTTGTCCGCCATTTGAAATAGTATGCGGAAGAGGTGTTGATAGATTAGCACCATTATAGTTTCTTCCTGTTCTTGGCTTTTGATGCAAGTTTGAGCGTGGTCGCCAGCCAAAAAAAGTGTTGTGTGTGTGTGTGGGGGAGGGGGGAGGAGAGGGTGGGTCAGGAAGCTCACGTCTCACTGGCCTGAAAGTTGCCGCTCTAACACAAAACTGTGTTTGTTCTCCATTGCTTATTTACCGTTGGCCAAATTTCTGAATGAAATAACCTTTTTCGACTCTGTCAATTGTAAAAACAAAAAGGAAAGCGGCTGTAGTTTGGCAATCCTGTTGAATGGTCGACAAGCACACCACAGCAGACCTGTGGGAAATGTAGCCGTCTGTGTGGACTGCTGGTACCGGGCTGAACTGAGAGGCGAGGTCCGGATCGTGCCGCAGGAATTCTTCATTGTCGCTGGGGAAAGCGAATGCTTGTGAATTGTGTCAGCGTGATTTTTTGCTGTGTTGCGAACTGCTTTTCACTCACATGTATGTGAAAAGCAACATTAACGAGTACACTAGAGCGTCGTGCATTCCCACACGGTCTTTGCAAAGGTGTTCATACGCCAGCGTAATTCAGGTCAACAGCACTGCCATGATATACTGCCTTCGACTAAGGCCTTCAGTGACTCGATGTGCCGCACGATTTGATTTACCGTCCGAAATACCTCCCTCTGAATACAGACGAGTCATGTCAGGTGATTCTGTCCACAATTCGTAGCCTGGACAGTGATGGAAGTGTCTGACCTGCGTTCGCGTGCGCACGCTCCACCGCCGCCGGGACTGGCGGCCGCTACAATCGCGGCGCAACTCTGGGTACGATAGGGTGCCAAACTGTGTGGGAACCGGAGTCACTACATAGAGAGTTGCAGCCGCCGCCACGTGGGAGCGATCCCACCGGGAGCCCACACCAACTCCCGTGCGCCTCTGCTGTCGCGGCTGGTGTCGCATTCGTTAAGGATGGCGCGAACGGTGGCGCGCCTCCGCCGCCGCTGGCGTCACGCGCTGTGACGCTGGCGCTGTGTCGTGACGGAGGCTGACGCGGGTGGACAGTGACCTGCCGACCGGGCGTGGCCCTGCCCAGCCGGCGGCAGAGGCGGCACGGTCGTCAATGGCGCGGTGTTAGCAGGGTGCGACCCTTTGCTGGTGCGTTGCAATGCTTGGAAACGTGTGACCGAATAGCAAGGGTACGCAACTTGCCTGCGTTCCTGCCGCTGTAGCTCTGGCCGTTTCTTCTGGCATCTGTGATGGGTGGTATTACCAGATTTCTGTTATAAAATGTTCTTGCTGAAGATTTGCTCTTTTGTCTTTGAAAGAATTGCTATCATTCCCGGAACCTTTGCACGAAGCGTGCTGGTTCTAACTTTGATCCGGCGCTCTGCGATATAGATATCTCCCTTCCTCTGTTTTATAAGCCTGCAGGGGTGGCTTCTGCTCTGTGGCCTCGGGTCCCCCCGCGCCGTCCCCTGGCGTCGCTCTTGGGGCTCTTTATCGATCGAGCGGCGCCGGCGCGCCGTTAGAGGGACCCTGGCTCACCCTTACTCAACGCTCCGGCGCAGCCGTCGACGCCAGGCCTCCCCGGGGATACATCAGCGTTCCCGGCCATTTAGCTCTGCATCAACTCCGTGTGCGGCGTCGTACCTCCCTATGCATCGGGCCCGGCTTCTTCGAGACCTCATAACCATCGCTTGTTGACCCGTGTCGCTTGCACTACTCTGTCTCTCTCTCTCTCTAGATGTGTGCGTGATGGTGCTGCTGGTGTTTCATCCGAGGAAATCAAACTCGCTGAAGATACCAGTTTTGTGAGCGTCTCCGGGTGATAGTGCTCTGTGCTGACGTTGAACGGACGACTCCCTGAGGCTGTTTCACCCATGGGAGCGCTGGCCCGGCCTATGGCGCCGGACCACCATTCACAAGTCGGGCGTGGGGCGGACGTCGTGACCGCCCAACTTGACTGCGGCCTGCTGGTCTGGAATGCTGGTTGCCGTGCTGGTTTCGGGGCCGGTTTCGCGGCCACTGCAGCGTCGTCGGCGATCGATGGTGCGTCGGCGACGATGACGACGCACGAGAGGGCCGTGCCACAGTCGTCACCGGCGCTGTGAGCCGGACACCAGCAGGCAGGCGGCTGGCCAGCCCGGGGTGGACCCCCACTGGATGCTGCGGACGCTGGTGGGGCAGCTGTCACACGTCACACGGTTTTGTTTTGTGATTGCGCTCAGCTGGTGGGTCGAAAAACGCCTGAGGGTGACAAGTCTGCCGATAGTGACAGTGGGTGTGAAAAAGTGAGAGACACGTTCAGCGTCCACTGAGAAGCCCACCCCACAAGGACCCTGCAGCCTCCGAAGCAATCCAATTATTCGTGATCGATCCGATGAGTCAGCCGGAGACAAAGGTACGTTGCGAGCTTCTCGAGTCTCTGGTATTGCGTTTGTCGGACTCCGTTACAAAAAATCGTGGCAGCAGGTTTCTCTATTTTATTACAGAGTGCGATGCTCAATCACCAGAATTGTGTGCGACTCAGCCTGCACATGACTCATTGTTATTCCCTTGTATTTTTAATATCTACCTCTCAAGTGTCTCTCCCCGCCTTTCTGTCTTATTTTCCTGCAGTCTGGCACCGCCTTGTTTCTAGGTGGATATCATTGCACCCATGTCGATAAGGAAGGATGGCTGTTTAGTGTGCTTAGCACCTGACATCGAGCAAGGTTGCGGCAAGAATAACACTTGTGATTTGTTATCACGCAATATCTGGTTACTTTTATCGTAAATCACAAGGGCTGACGGTGTCAATGACTGGTCTGACAGAGAGCAATTTAAATCGTAGGTATACTGACAATCAGTACGGGACAAAAATTGGGAGGCAATTTTGAGAAGAAATAAAAACTACATTTTAATTAGACACTTCACATTCGAACTCGGCAGTGATTTTGAGCCCAGTCACGGGACACCAAATAATGTACGGCTGCAATTATTGCTAACGTGGGTACGGTTGAAGAATCGATCATCCAATCCCACGTTCCCGGCGAAATATCTCGTAGCGCTCGCAAAGTCCAGTGCAGGCCCAGTCGGACCCCGAAAGTCCCCTTGGGAAACCGCATCGGGGTGATCAGAGTGATCCTTTCTTTCTGACTTGTTTCTAATGTTGTGCCTCGAGCCGTCTCCAAACCAGGTGTAGGCGACAAATAAGCTCTCTATGGCCCCTTACACGCTATCAAGCGGGCAGATCGCTTCCTTTCTTCACTTCACGGGTAAGATAAGTCTAAAATGATTGAACTGATGGTAGCATCTGAAAAGCGCTTGGACAGAAGATGTCTCACATGATGTCATTGTTTTAACCCGCCCCACCGGGGTCCGGCGCCACCCGCCCGGGGGCATCGATGGCCCCCTCTAACTCCGAAAATATGGGCGTTAGCGAAATCTGCAAAGTGCACTAGAAAGCTCGCGTGAATTCAGTAAGAAATACCATGTTTTAGTGCTCAGGTCAATGGTTTGACCTCAGAGGTCAAATTAGGTCAAGATCGGCTATTTTCACTCAAATATGCAATGATTAAGCAAACTGGTCATAACTCTTATGTCATTAGAGCTATGAGGCCTGGTAAAGTTCATTTGATAAGAAATTGCCAGTACTTTTTCCGCTATGTGGAACGTAAAGACCTCCCGCCAGTGGTTTGACCTCCAGAGGTCACCTCGTGACCTAATATGACCTGAGGTCACGAAAGGTCACAAAGTGACTTGCCGTATATCAAATGAAAGCCAGTGACAAGACAAACACGATGGTGTTTGTTTCACCGCTCTAGCTTAATTAGGTTAAAGTTATTGTCAAAATACTGTTTTTGATCTTGGTGACCTTGGATGACCTTGGAAAAGTCAAAGGGTAAATATGACCCCTGGGATCCTTGAAAGGGTGTCCAAAAACGCTGTTCTGAGCAGTCTGAGTATTTGCAATCATTTTGTGGCTTTTATATCATGAAACAGGTTTTCCCCATGCTTTTCCAATGGGAGAGGTCGCCTCGTGACCGACCTCAGGACGAAATCGAAAAATCCCGGATATACACCTGCAGACCCTGGAGGAGTCATGAAGTGTAGGAAGTTTCAAATCGATCGACTTTGAAATGTAGCTCTTACAGAGCTCTAAAGTTGAAGTGAGGTGACCTTGGTTGACCTCGTCTGGTGACCTGACCTTGGGTGACCCGGGGTAAAAATTTCAGGAATGATGGGAAAATGATGCAGTGAGAGGTAGAGCCCTCAACCGCGGTGCTGCGCCTCGTCGTTTTCCGCTATCCCGGAAAAACCTTAGGGGGCATCGATGGCCCCGGTGGGGCGAGGGTTAAGTGTGCGCAAAAATAAGAATAGGGAAACGAATGTCACATGACCATCGCTGAGATGCTCTCTGAAATGATGAGTTAAAATCCGGACTGGAACTGGTCACGAAGTACTAGGGATATTATCGCCAGGTTTTCGAACATCCAAGTGCTGTGTGTTTTCTATTTGGGCAACAACGGCTGCACATGTCATATTAGGTACGGGGGGGGTGGCGGCCGTTAGGATTAAACTGCCTTTAGTCACGCTTGGGCTGATCCTGCACCACGTCGTCATCACGCTGCGTAGAATAGGGCTGTTGTGTGAAAAACTGTGTGACTTGGGAACTCAGTGAGGGATACAGCGATAACCGAAAGTTTTTTTGTCACACGAGGTCAAACAGCCATCGCCTCGTGCGCTATCTAAGTATTGGGCAAAAGTAATAAGATCCCAATAGATTGGCTCATATGTTACGCTGACATCGATGAGGATGACTGGCATTGTTTGGATGTTATGTCATTCATTACTGATGACAAATTTTGGGCACCCCAAAACCGAATATCAAACCGATACCGATTCGCATAATAGCCAAGATTAACAAAACTATCCCATCAGATGACGAATCATGTGTTCGAAAAAAACCGCTGACCGTGCAAATAGCCAATGCAAGGCAAAAACGCTTATTGTTATACCAATAATTGATCGTAGGTGATGCAGTTGTGTCTGTGGGCTCTAAAAGATAGCATGGTTTAATCTTCATACCGTAATTAAGGTATGTTAAAAGCGCAGCGCTCGATAAAAGCGCAGCACCAGTGTTGTGCCAAAATGAGTTCAATTCTATCATTTCTCGATCTGAATCTGCATTTTTCGGTAGTCAATGTTTTTTTGCCAGATGAAGTATCCCTAATCTCTAATATCCCTGCAATATCGATGGACCTAGTGTTTCATTAACATGAGGCTCGGGGCCGTCAATATATGGCATTACGGGTTCAACTACAAGGAGCGCCCTCCCGAGCTCAATTTTGGGTGGCTTCCGTCGTAGGGTATGTAAATTAAAAGTTTCGTTGGAAAGTAATGGATCTAGGATTTTACCAGACGGGCACTACTCTATGGAGAAAATGTCTTACTCTCTGCCTGGATTTTGAACTCTAGCCTGTGTGTTCTTCCTTCCCTGATGATTCATTATGAATTGCATTTTAAGCTGTAAAATTCTCCATGTATCGGGGCCAATTTTTCGCTCCTAAGCTAGTTGTAACACATGATTGTACCGGTTTGACCAGTCCGCTGTGAGTGAAATTCAGTGTTTTATCGAATGGTTGTTCGGGCTTGGTCTCCGACCGAGTGGGCTTTCGGTCCACCTCCGCTGCATTGGAGGGTGTTGAAGACCCCCCCCCCACCCCACATTGATCTCGGCTCCTGTGTGAGATTACGAAGTAAATGCGGACGATGGTAGATAGCCCTCGATAAATGACTGCGACGCTTGGTCGGCCGCTTTTTTACTCGAGTTAGCATATTGAGGTCATTACAGGTGAAGTAAGTCGGTCGGTTAAAGACAGCTGTGATAGTTACGACCAAGTTAAGTAGAGCCATTGTGTATGCATCACTAGACTACTCTCGCTATGGCGAATCGAATGTTGTATACATAACAAAGCTAGGTCGAATTGTAAAAATGACCTGATCCGATAGACCCGATGTAAAAATGACCAGCTAGATAGTGGTCAGGTCAAGGCCACTATCTAGCAGTGTATGCTCATGATGCATAGCAATGGACTGGAAATGATAGTACGAACACAATGATATTAAAATAATAGTTTATCATAATGTCTTGCTAAGTTATTAAGCTGAGTTGGGAAACCTGCCCAAGTAGCTCCTGACGGTCTCTCAGAAGTGACGGGTCGGAACTTACAGTTGTATCTCGGGTGTTGCCTAAGATACCACGTTTGAGAGAGAAATAGTCATTCTAAGCCGTATCTGCAGAAATAGAAGGGTCCACTTTTCGGTCATATTTTATTTTCCCCATGCTTTTCCAATGCAGAGGTCATGTAACTGATATTTAAACCCAGGTCATCGATATAAAAACCCTTTACAAAAATATTTGGTACTCGGTGGGCCTATTATATTATACAAATATTACATCAGTAGATTAAACCGCCTCTCACTGGTGCCACTTGAAACTTTTTGAGATGAGGTCACTTGACCTGGCCTGTTCACATAACTTAAGCTGACCCAGACCTGAAATCTCTGGAAAAGCTGCAAGTACAATCAAGTATTTATAATGCATGCCATGTTCGGTGGCCCGTTCTGCCGTTTTTTTTGCATCGGAAAGTCTTGGGGTATTTAAACACCCCCTCCCCATTGGTGTGAGAGTTAACCGCCCATGGGGCCATGATCCCAAGGTTTTCGGGATAGCAGAAAAGAAGGCGCGCACCCGGTTGAGGTACCCCACTGCATCATTTCCCATCATCCGAAATTTTTACCCGGGTCACCCAAGGTCAGGTCACCAGACGAGGTCAACCAAGGTCACCCACTTCAACTTTAGAGCTCTGTAAGAGCTACATTTCAAAGTCGATATATTGAAACTTCCACACTTCATAACCCTCCAGGGTCTAAAGGCTATATCCGATTTGATTTCGTGCCCTGAGGTCAGGTCACGAGGCGACCTCTCCCATTGGAAAAGCATGGGGAAAAGCTGTTTCATGATATAAAAGCCACAAAATGATTCAATTACCAGACTGCCAGAACAGCGTTTTGGACACCTTTCACGGATCCCAGGGGTCATATTTTCCCTTGACTTTTCAAGGTCTTCGAAGGTCACCAGAGGTCAAAACAGTATTTTGACAATACTTGACCTAATTAAGCTAGAGCGTGAAACAAACACCATCGTGTTTGTCTTGTCACTGGCTTTCATTTGATATACGGCAAGGTTACTTTTGACCTTCGTGACCTCAGGTCATATTAGGTAGGTGACCTCTGGAGGTCAAACACTGGCGGGAGGTCTTTACGTTCCACATAGCCGAAAAGTACGGCAATTTCTATCAAATGTACTTACCAGGCCCAATAGCTCTAATGACATAAGAGTTATGCCCAGTTTGCTTAATCATTGCATATTTGAGTGAAAAAGCCATCTGACCTAATTGACCTGGAGGTCAAACCATTGACCTGAGCACTAAAACATGAAGTAACTTACTAAATTCACGCGAGCTTTCATTGCACTTGCAGATTTGCGCTAAGTCCATATTTTCGGAGTAGAGGGGGCCATCGATGGCCCCCGTGGGGAAGGTGGCGCGGACCGGTGGGGCGGGTTAAGGGAGTGCTGCCCTCCCAATAGGATAGCGTCCACGAAATTCAAGGGGATGGTCAAGATGTCGGCGAAGGTGGGTACCAGTGCAATCAGTCATATGTGAAATTTACCCACGCTGGGAGTCAAATCCATGGGGGTTGTCGTTGAGTAGTTCTTCAAGACACCATTCGGATTATTGAAGAACTACTCAACGACTCGGTATGTCCCAGTTAAATAGGATCTACTGCAACATACCGCTGAGGTTTTCTGTAATATAAATGGCTAGCTAAGCTTGTCGAATTGCCTTATCTTCTTCCGTCTGTTTACGCGAAACGCACCTGTTCTAATTATGCGAACAGGCTCGAAAGAAAGTACTAGCTGATCCTCCAATCTTGTGATATACCTGCTGTATTATTCAGAGGATTTAATCCAATAAACTACATTACGGCGCGTTCTCGGGACCAGCACCGCAGGAGAAATTAAACACGCAGCAGGAGGGAAACTACCAAACAATAATACGGTTGAAAGTTACTCGAACTATGTCTGCAGTTGTTTATACAGGCGTGACTCGCTTATACTGTAAACTCAGTTGGCTTCATTATCAGTCCTATCGATGTTTTTTCTTAAAGTTATCAAAGCTTAACAGTCCTTATGCTGATCAGCGACGGTATGGGTGCGTCCACACAGCAGCTGACCGTGCCTCCCTCGGCAGGAGAGTCGGGTGGGCCGGCCCTCCGGCTCGCGGCTGCCCCGGCCCGGCTCCGGCCTGCCTCGGCCGCAGCGGCTCGGCTCAGCGTCCACGGACGGGGGCGCCAACGGCAAACAGACCGCCGCTCAGCAGAGCTGGAGCGTCCAGCAACACCACAGGTAACGCACGCCATCGCCCAGTGACACCAGAGGTAACATACGATACCGCCCAGTAACACCAGAGGTAACACACGACATCGCTCAGTAACACCAGAGGTAACACACGAAACCGCCCAGAGGTAAAACACGGCACCGCCCAGGAACACCACAGGTAACACACGACACCGCCCAGCGACACCACAGGTAACATACAATACCGCCCAGTGACACCAGAGCTAACGCTACACCGCGCAGTAACACCGGAGATAAAGCACGACACCGCCCGGCGACACCACAGGTAACATACAATACCGCCCAGGAACACCAGAGGTAGCACCACAAGCACCGTCGAGCAACACCCGAGGTAACATGTGGCACCGTTCAGCAACACCATAGGTATTACACAGCACCGTCCAGTGGATCAAACTCGGGAAGTGCCACTCAAGCTGTTATAGCGGGCAATTCACGTAGGTGCGAAGCGGAAGAGTCTGAACAGTGTGCTGTATGTACACCATATCCCGTCAGGAGGCAATTGTGCAAAATGTTTGTCCGCTGGCATAGGGCATTTCGTCAGGTAGTCTGTGAGGAGATGTGAGGAGAGCTTATCTATGAGTATCTGGTATCCGTGATGACTACGTAAATTGAATTTGAGCACTGTTCAATAGGCATATCTTACAGTCTTGTAAAATTTGTACTCTATTGAATAGCCTTCTTGAAAATAGTCATTTCAACCTTTGATTTGCTTTTCACATGTACGAGCCAAGTAAAGTACTCACGCATTTCTGCACGTTTGTTGCGTGTTGTCTAAAGAGGTACGTGTGATTGATAGACATTCGCAACTCTTAGCATTTCCGGGAAGTCTTTGGGATTATTTCCCTTACATGAACAGTCTAATCTGTGAGCCCCAGACGCAGAGTCGGCCTCGTCGACGTCCCTTCACGCTGACCTCCATCTTCCGGTCAGGCGGCTGGGGCGGCAGGCGGCCGACGCCGACGACTTGGCTGTTGAAGACCTGGAGGCAGAGGGAGCCGGCCCCCAGCGGGGTGAAGCCGTCTCGGTGTCGGCGAAGGCCGGCCGAGTTGCCGAAGCTGGAGCGGGTGCCGACCAGAGCTCAGGTGAGTGGAAGCTGCAGCTCAGGCCAGAGCTGCGCAGGACTGTCCTCACGGGTAGGAGAGAGCAGAGGGAGGGGGAGGATCCGACTGCGTCGCAGATCGCTAAGCCTTCAGGTTAAGAGTAGACTTATAAACTTGCTCTGTCTTCATACGTATTTTCAAGTTCTTATTGATAGTTCTTGCCCGTGACGAGTAGACGGTAGCTGGCTAATCCATATCTGTCAAAATTACAAGAGGATTATTGAACAAAGGCGTCAATATAAATATTTTGGTAATATTTCAAGGGCAGCACTGAGGAACATCATTATGCTAATGGAATAGTGTTGACAGCTGACGCTGAGATGCAGGCTCGTTGAACGGTGTCCGCCGTCGCGGCAGGTGGGGCACCCCGGACCGGCTGGGCCGCCCGGCTGTGTGCATCCGTGGACCGGGGCCTGTCACCCAGCAGCTCGCCCAGCTCCTTCAGCGGCCGCTCGGCAGAGGCGGCCTCCACCGACGACGAGGGAGACCGGCTGGTCGAGAGCTGCATCCGCGCCGCGCTGCCCAAGAGCCGCTCCGAGACCAGCTGTCTGGGCCGCCAACGAGCGCGGAGGACCCGGCGCGACCCGCCCAAAGAAGACGTCTCCTCCGACACTGAGGGCGAGGCCTCGGCGGGCTCGGATGAGGCGCCGCCTCCGCTGCCGGCAGCCGTGGTGACGCCGCCTCCGCCGCTGGCTGCAGTGCTTCCAGCGGCTGGCGACTCGGCGGCGGCGGCGCGATCACCGGTCAGACCACACCCAGAGCGGTCCCCGGCCCGACCAGAGCCTGCCGACACCATGTCGTCATCACAGCGCGTGGCCAGCGGCGCGTCGGCGGTGGCGGCCGCGCTGGAAGTGTCCCGGGCGGCGATGGCGAACAGCGCCGATCTGACCTCCAGTGTGGAACTACTGGAAGGGGTGGGTCCGCCCTCGATGATGGACAGTGGTGCTTCCATGAACGGCTTTCTGTCGCATAGCTCTCACGGCTCCCATGGAGGCCACAGTAACGGCAGATCGCCTCTGTTGCCGCGGCGGCCCTCCAACGGTCGATTTGTCCCGGAGATGATGCGGCGCGTGCTGGCGCCGCACGGCAGCGGCAGCATGCAGGAATCAGTCGAAGGCCTGAGCAGTATGAGCAGCTGCCAGTCCAACCTGGACCTGGTGAAGCCGCCCTCCTTCATGGAAGAGATGGACCTGGAGAATAGTATGATTAGCTTGGAAAGCCTACGCTCAGAAACGGTGGACTCCCGCCTGCTGGGCGACAATCTGCCGTTGCTGGACCCTCCGACGCTGTTCCACCAGGTGGCAGAACCTGCCGAACGGCGCCAGAACACACTGCGCCCGCGGCTCGACTCTGAGTCGGTCGGCAGCGACACGGAGATGTGCGGCCATGAGGAGCTGCCGCTCGACCCGCCCGAGCTGCCGCTGGACCCGCGGTCGGCCGAGCCGTCGCCGCTGACCCGCCGCCGCACGCCGCGGGACCGCCGGCGTGCCAGTCCGCAGCGGTACCGCACCTTCACCGCGCGCAGCCAGCCTACCACCTCGGACGACGCCAGCAGCGCGGCGGAGACGGCCACCCTGACGCCAGCCGGCGACACCGACTCCGGCCTGACCGAGACCGAGAGTGTTACCCTGCGGGCGTCGGCGGCGGCGCCGGCGCGGCCCCGCGGCAGGGCGCGCGACGACCGACAGCGCTACCGCACACAAACGGTGGAAGTTGGCGCGGAGAGCGGACTGCAGGCGCCCAGCGCCGACCCGCCGTCGTCGGCGGCGTTGTCTCACGAGGAGCTGCGACAGCTGGCGGCGGAGGCGCTGCAGCGGCCGCAGTCTCATCTGCCGACGCCCGGCCGCATCGGTCTCCGCCAGCTGGCTGCCGAGGCTCAGAAGGCCATCGCGTGTTTGCGCACGGCCGGTCGCGGCGCCGACGGTAGCGTGCTGCCTCTGCCGGAGTTCCCGGCGGTGCCGGCACCGCTGTTCTCTCGGCTGCCAATGCGCCAGCCAGCTGCTGTACCGGCGACCGTCAGAACGGCAGTCCCTCAGCCCGAGCCGGAGCCAGAACTTCAAACGGACTCGGAGTCGGAGTCAGAGTCGGAGCCGGAGCCAGAGCCAGAGCCGGAGCAGAGAGGTACACCTGGCCGGTCGCGGCCGAGGATTGTCAAACCGGGCGAGGAGACGCAGCCTGAGCCGGCCGAGCCAGAGACTGAGCCGAGAGGCATTCGTGGTCGACGCAAGCCGCTCTACTCTGCAGTACGGGCGACCGACACCGGCCTGAAGAAGAGGTCAGCTCCGGCTGGGCGTGTTCCGACGCCGAAAAAAGCGCCGGTGAAGCCGGTACCAGCCGCCTCTCGGCCCAGTTCGACCAGTGTGGCGCCGGCCTCGCGCCCCGTGCGAGGCACCAAGACCACACAGCTGAGGCAGGTCATCAGTGGTGGCGGTGGCGCGGCATTACCGCGCGGCTCGCGCTCAGCCACCCCCAGTCCAGCCAGCAGCGCCACCTCCAGTCCACAGCTGGCGCTCCGGCGATTCGGCAGCGCCGGCAAGGCGGGGAGTAGTGGCGCGGGAGCTTCCACGGCCGTCCAGCTCGCCGGCGGCGAACGCCATGCCGGCTCGGGCGGCGGCGGGCCGCGGAGGTCGCAGGCCCGTCTCGGTACCTGTGGCCGCTCAGTCTCTGAAACTGCAGCAGCGGCCGGCCTGGGTGGGCGCCTCGCGGCCGCCGCGGCCGGCGGGCTCGGCCGCAGTTCGAGCAGTGGCCACCGCCCCGGCTGCTGTGGCAGAGACTGTGGAGCCTGAGCAGAAGCCTCCACCGCCGCCGCCGCTGGTGAAGCAGGGCACGTTCACGCTGGACGAACCGTCTCAACAGCTGGCCAACGCTGACGAGGAGCAGCAGGGGTCAGAACCCAGCGGTGCGCCTGAGCGGAGCGGCCGGACAGAGCAGAGCGGCCGGGCAGAGCGGAACGGCAGGGTAGAGCGGGGCAGCGGCGGAGGTCAGAGTACACGTGTGACGCCATCCTCGCTCAGCCGGCCCCCTGCCGGCGGTTCTCGGCTGCCGCCCAAATCCCAGAGCGCGCAGCCAATGACGGCGCCGCGCTCCCGGATTCCCAAGTCGCCCAGCTGCGAGAGCTCGCTGTCTCTACGAACCCGATGTTCCAGCCAGTCGCCAGGGGACGCCGCCAGCGGCCGGCCTCCCCGCGCCGCGGCCGCGCGCTCCGTCCCAGTGCCAGTAACTCCAGTCTTGGCGGGCGCGCAGCGGCGGCGGCGGCCAGAGGCGGCGCCGAGCGCAGCGCCAGCAACTCGAGCGTCAGCTCAGCCGGCTCGCCCGGCGGACACCCGCAGATCGGCACCGGCAAAATGGCCGCTCTGTGGAAGCGCATCGAGGAGAGTCGTGCCAAACAGGAGGTGGCCGGCGGTGGCAGTGGGGGAGGCGGTGCCGACCGCAGGGTGTGGATCCGGCCCGGCCAGCAGGGCAGGGACGCCAACGCTAACCGTCCGGCGGAGACGCATCCTGGCCGGCGGTCGCTGACAGAGGGCGCTTCGCCGGCCGCGCGCATGGTGCTGACACAGCAGGGCTGGCGGCGGCTGGGCCCTTCCCCTGCCCAGTCGCCCACAGAGCCGCGCCCTAACGCCACCGCCGTCATCCCGCCCTTCAACTATAGTCCCCCCGGCGCCGCCAGCGCCGCCGCCGACAGCGCCGAGAAGCGCAAACGCAAGTCGGCCGCCCTGTCCGCCACGTAAGGTGCCGAATTATGAACTCTGATGTACGCGGTGTGGCCGTGCTGCCTCTTCTATGTGATTTCGGTGCTGTAGTGCACCCTATGCAGCCGCTAGTTGCTCTACTCTGGCGCTAACTAGATTATCTTGGTCAATCGAAGGTCTGGTACTTTTGCATCGGTGTTGAGTCGTGTTTACCCAGGCAGCGGTGCGGCCGTTTCGCAGTAATGCCTCTCAGTTCGTTTGATGCTCGCTGTGCCCTGTCCTACCAGCTCCAATTTCGAGCTGGCTATTGGAGGAGCACATATAGTGTGATGGTTCATGAGATATGCAACGGAACAGCTTTGTTTTTATTGATTTTTTTTCGCAGGCGCTCGTGTACTCGATTTCCTGAATGTAGTGAGACCTAATATACAACTCCTTTACTTATCAGAGACTGTCTCATCGTGCAGCCTGGTCAGAACCGTACCGAATAATGGGGGAGGCGGGTTGGGAACCGTACCAGCTAAGGAACTGAGGTAACTAAGGATTTTGCCAGTATAGAAACAAGTCACACAGTTTCTTCACCGTAATCGTAGATAGTGTCAATCTCGCTGTAGACTTATCGGGATATTTGACGACCATCCTACAATTTTTTTGTTAAAAACCCACACAGGTGCAAATGCTTTGTATTTCGACATTAGAGAAACCACATCACAGCATTTGATGCGAAATAGTAGGTCCCCTTCGGCTAGGCCGCTTCAAACAATGCCACGGCTAGACCGTGCCACACAGCTCCCTCCACTCCATCCTGATCGCTCCGGACCTGCACTATGGGAGCTGGCTTCCACTCATCATTCTGATCAATGCCAACTTCCCCAGCCCAAAATGATCGACGTCCATTGCATAAGCTCAAACAGACGCAAGGAACATAATCAGACGCGGAAGTTCATTCTAGGCATAAGCTCATAATTCACCTAATATACTTCTAGCGAATCGCGACCAAATGCACCGCCATACAAAAGACAAACTGCAGTTTTCTGGTCAACAAAGATGATGGCATCCCACAAAACTCTGAGAGGACTTCAAAGGTATCCGGTTTTATGTTTACTTTTCCACAGAAGAGGCCACGGCTTTTAAATATTCAGTTCTTGGACCAAACGGAACCACACATAGCAGCTGCTCCAGGTAGAAAAGTACCAGAAAGTTGAGGCCATAAAACGAACAGTCTCCGCAAAGCCGACCCAACTCACTCACGCATGCCCAGGTGAAGTATGTACACCTACGGCCAGGCCGTCTCACAAGGGTAGAAATTCACAAGTGGCCTAGTCACACGAGGCTATGCCCATATAAGGAACGCCTAGGCGGGGCACGCGACCAGGTCAACGTGCATCTGACTGAAAACTATACCCCGGGTAGCTGCTTTCAGCACCGACGAACTCACGACAACCTCCAGCATGCCAGCGAGAAATCGTGCGACAAGAATAAATTACAACACAAATCCATCACACCCACTAGAATGATAGCAAATACTCTGCCCGTCTCTTTTCACAGCCTGTATGCTTTCAGAAGTTATCTCATCTGGCAAATCAAATTCGCCGCCGGTTCGCGTTTAAGTGCACGCGTGTTCGATAAAGTTTTCGTGCTACGCACATTTGATCCCCACGAACGATTTCCTAAGTCAGGTTCTATATTCATTATCCATGTCAGTCCCTTAAAGGGCACAATGCACATGATTTAAGCTCTCCTTGCATATCATAATTACTGATCTTGCATAAACACAGTAAATGAATAACTTCTAAAGGATCGCTCATAGGTAACAAAATACAAAAAAAAACAAATAACACTACCTCCCGTTAGGGCCAAACCACTGGCCAGAGCAGACAGAAATAAATAGACACCAAGACAGCAGTTACTGGTAATAAAAGGACAATGGTAGACAACTTACCGGCAGTGACGTTCGTCCTATCCCAGCAGCCTTTCCGCCGCTCCCAATACCAACCCTCCTTTGTCACAAAGTACAAAAATGCCAGCTCAACAAGCCGACAGCCAAGCTCCAACCCGTTTCCGTTGCCTCGATCCTGGTCAGGTACAGTATACACGTATAAAACATCACTCACTTGCCATAGGTTGTACGCGTTCTTTGTCAGAGTAAAACTCCCCCGCCGCGGGACGTTTTACGTTTCGGCGTGCATCGATTGTGTGAAGCTCTGCTCAACGCCCTGGGCTCGCAGACAGTGGTGCAGATTAGACAGCAGTGCCAGCAGCGGCGCCGCTCGCCTCCCCTCAGGTACCATGCTCACGTGGCCGGTGTAATGACGCCCAGCAGATGTCGCTTGAATTAGGGCCACAACACCGCAGTGTGTCCTACTGCCGCCAACGTTGCACCTTGGACGAAATCCCCCTCCTTGACGAATGACACTTCCTGCCACGCCCGTATCTGCACGGTTTGGCCAGCTCTGGGCTCCTGGTCCCGGACACGCAGGGGCGGGTGCTGTCTCCGCTCGCTGTTCTCAGGGCGGCGGGCGGCCACCACGACCCCGGGCCGCCATGCAGGCCACCACGTTCTTGCGCAGGTTGTCGAACATGGCGGAGAGGCCGTCGAAGGCGGTGCCGCCGATCAGCTGTCTGAGGTGGTTCTGCGAGCTGGTCAGCTGAGCTGCACGGTCCGGCGACGGCGCCGAGTGTGGCGAGCAGCGCACCTCCGGCGGCGTTCCCGCGCTGTGCACGGGCAGAGGCGCTGCCGCCGCTGCTGCCGCCGCAGACGGAGGGTAGCCGGGCTGCTCCGACGGCGACTGTGGCTGCACCATCACCCAGCCGGGCGGGGTCTCCGCCGTCAGCCCGTGCACGGCGGCATCGCCTACAGGCAGCGGCGCGGCGTGCCGATGGCGCTGCTGCTGCGGCAGACTACCGCCGTCCCTCTGCTCACGCTCGCTCGAAACTGCACCAGACAGATCCTGAATAAACGCATCTTCCTGGCCATAGGCAGCGTCACCATAGCAACGCACCTCATACAGCGGCGCACCCCCGGGCACGTGATGCATTGCTGCCTGCTCCGCCAGCGGTTCACCCGTGTGCTGATGCAGATGGGTGGACTCGCCTCCATGGTGGTGCATCACATGGGCCGATTCGTCCGCGTGCTGATGCATCTCATGGGCGGGCTCGTCCATGTCCTGGTGGATCCGTTGGGCAGACTCGCCTGTGTGTTGATGTACCAGATGGGCGAACTCGCCCATGCGATGGTGCATCAAATGGGTGGAATCGCCTGTGTCCTGATGCATCACATGCGTGGATTCGTCCGCGCGCTGGTGCATCATATGGGTGGACTCGCCCGGGTGATGGCGCATCACATGGGTGGATTCGCCCGTGTGATGGTGCATCAAATGGGTGGACTCGCTCGTGTGCTGGTGCATCATATGGGTGGACTCTCCTGTGTGATGTTGCACCACATGGGTGGATTCGCCCATGTGCTCGTGCACCCGTTGGGCGGACTCGCTCGTGTGCTGATGCATCGCATGGGCGGACTCGTTCGTGTGCTGGTGCATATGGGTGGATTCGCCCGTGTGCTGGTGTATCAGCTGGGTGGCGGAGGGCGGCGGTCCGGCGGCGGGCTGGAGTCGGACAGGCCGCAGCTCGGCCAGCCGGGGCGGCTCCGGCCCCGCCGGACGGTGGACCAGCACCGAGTGGCGCCGCCACCCGGCAGCGTCCACCAGGGGGCGCCGGTGCTGTCCGGGCACCACCGCTCTGAAGGCGGTCAGCCGCGGCGTCGGATCTCCGGCCGGAAGCAGGGCCGACAGAGAGCGCGGCTCACCCGCGGCGGGCAGACCGATGACAGGAGACTGCCGAGACACGTGCTCCGCTGCCGACCTGTCCTCCAGCCGTTCTGAGGTCGCCTGTAGGTGCAGCTCACTCACTCCCACAGTCTCCGAGGTCCCGTCCAGCACTGGCGGCTCTCTTGGGACGTTCTCTCTCAATATCCCACCAAGTTCATCTGCTCCCCACCCGTCATCTGTTCCACCCGACCTGAAGAGCTCATCAGTTTCGCCGGCGCTCTGGGCCACGCCTTCGCCGCTGGACTGCACGGCGCCACCACTTACAGCCGCCGCTTCAGCCACCACAGCCGACGACTGCGAGCTCGCCCCCGCCTCCAACATCCCGGCCGTCTCGTTCGCAGTCGCCCTGTCATCGCTCACTCCTGAGACACCGTCCGTCTCCGCCGCAGCTGCCGGCTGCTCTGGCTCGGCCCGAGGACTCGGCTGCGGCGGCGGGCCGCGCTGCTCGCCGCTGGCGACGGCGCGCCGGGCCTGGGCGCGCGCCTCCTCCCGACTGAGGCCGTGCGCGGCGGCCATGTGACGGGACAGGGTGTCCAGGCGGCGGCTGGTGACCCGACACATGGGACAGCAGAACTCCTTCTCCTCTGCCGGCAGATGGCACGTCATGGCATACCACACCCCGGCACATGGGACAGCAGAACTCCTTCTCCTCTGCCGGCAGAGTGCACGTCATGGCATACCACACCCCGGCACATGGGACAGCAGAACTCCTTCTCCTCTGTCGACAGATGGCACGTCATGGCACACCACACCCCGGCAGATGGGACGTCTAGATGGTTACCCACGGCAGATGGGACCTCAGGGTGGGTACCCCCGGCAGATGGGACCTCAGGGTGGGTACACCACAATCCGGTAGATAAGACGTCAGGGTGGACACACCCCGGCATATGGAACGTCAGGGTGGGCACACCACGGCAGATGAGACCTCAGGGGCGGTACTCCCAGCAGATGGGACTTCAGGGTGGGTACATACCGCCCACGCTGGCCAGCTGAACATACAGCAACGGCTTGAGACTTCGTAGCAGCGTCATGAATCAACAGAGCATCAGCTGCGCTAACCTCAAGTCACCACAACACGATTGCACACTGTGATGCATACGAGGGGGCGATTTTGCACACTGTGATGCATCTATCGCCGCAATTGCGTACACTGGCAGGGTGTATGAACAGGAGAGCCAGGCGATGGCCATGAACAGACAGAGGCCCGATGGCGGCAGCACTCACCGCTGTGGATGCGCTGGTGTCGGTGCAGGTCAGAGCGGCGGGAGAACTGCTTGTTACAGGTGAGGCAGGCGTGTCGCTGGCCCGGCTGCGGAAGACCGTGACACTCCCGCAGGTGTTGCGTCAGCGTAGCCGCACTGCGGAACACGCGCCGCGCCGGACACACCGGGCACTGCCGCTCCGCACCGCCTGGGGACAGGAGAGGGAGTCAGACACACCGGGCACTGGCGTTCGGCACCGCCTGGGGACGGGGGAACTGTCAGACACACCGGGTACTGCCGCTCGGCACCGCCTGGGGCAGTAGAGGAGTCAGACACACGGACACGGTCGCTCGGCACCGCCTGGGGACGGGGGAACTGTCAGACACACCGGGCACTGCCGCTCGGCACCGCCTGGGGACAGGGGGGGAGTTAGACACACGGGACACGGTCGCTCGGCACCGCCTGGGGACAGTAGAGGGAGTCAGACACAACGGGCATTGCCGCTCGGCACCGCCTAGGGACGGGGGAACTGTCAGACACACCGGGCACTGCCACTCGGCACCCCGCGCCGACACAACGGGTACCCACTCGGCACGGGGGAAGGGGCCCCGACACATCGGAAACTGTCGCTAGGCACCACCGTGGAATTAAATACATTATACTGTGCAGGCATACATTCTACATTTTACTGCATTTTCTTAAGCATATGTGAATTGTTCCGTCAATAGAAAAACAGAGTTATTAGCACCTGTTACCAATTTCAGAATTTTGGAAATTGTTGAGCGGAAAGTCAGATGGCCAAAAACGCGAGTCCACATCCGAACCTGGATCCGAAATTGCCACAATGTCCAGGCCCATCCGATGAAATCAACCGACAATGCAGGGATCCATTAAGATGTCCGATAATTCGCTCTCTCTGTCGTCCGAGAGCCAGAGACAGTGAAAAGATGGGAAGTGCAAAGGTAGAGACTACCCAGCTCGGGAGAAACAAACAGCCCGAACATAGCGAGAGAATGGTGAGAGAGTGCTAAGACCTCATCACAAATACTTAATTCCCAGCCGTGGGGTATATGACTAGTTGACCCACCCGTATGGCTCTTCTCGTGCTTCTTGAGGTTTCCCTGGTCGGAGAAGGCGCGCTGGCAGACCTTGCAGGCGAACGGCCGCTCGCCGGTGTGGGTGCGCATGTGCCGCTGGTGGTTGTAGGGGCAGGTGAACTTGGCCGAGCAGACTGAACACTCCAGGCCGCTTCCTGTACGGCAGACAGGCACTCGCTTCATGTGCGTCCACACGGGAGAGGCTTCATGCACTGAAGGTAAGATTCGGACATTGAGATGAAGAGGGCAGACAGACAGGGTCCATTGCAGGGACCACCGACAGCATCCGCACATGTCCGCGCCAGGGCTTGGGCGGGCAACGCAACTGGCTCAGGGGCCGTCGAGCCCCAGGGTGAGATAGCTACCAGTAAGGGGCCTCCAAACCCCAGGGTGATATAGCTACCAGTAAGGTACCGTCAAGCCCCAGGGTGAGATAGCTACCGGTAAGGGGCCTCCGAACCCCCGGTTGAGATAGCTACCAGTCAGGGACCGGCGAACCCAAAAGTGAGATAGCCACCAGTAAGGGGCCACCGAGCCCCAGGGTGAGATAGCTACCAGTAAGGGGCCCCAAACCCCAGGGATATAGCTACCAGTAAGGTACCGTCAAGCCCCAAGGTGAGATAGCTACCAGTAAGGGGCCTCCAAGCCCCAGGGTGAGATAGCTACCAGTCAGGGACCGGCGAACCCAAAAGTGAGATAGCCACCAGTAAGGGGCCGCCCTGCCCCAGAGTGGGATCACCACCAGTCAGGAGCCGCTGAGGCCCAGGGCAGGATAGCCACCGGTTATTCTGGTTAGGTTGGTGCGCCTACCTTGGCTGTGGGTCGCCATGTGCCGGTCCAGCGTGGACTTTTGCAGAAACTTGGCTGGACAGACGGTGCAGCAGTAAGAAGCCGGAGTCCCTGGCGGTCAGCATTCAGAATTGACACCACATACTGAGATATAGGGAGGCATTCATGGAAGACATTCAAATGAGCGTTGGGTACTCATATGATACAAAAATATGTGCTTTCAATTTATTATGGTCGTAAAGCTTCACCATGTGATTTCATGTCATTATTTCAAGTTTGCCACAGTACAATGATGTTATCTTTACGACTTAATTTTGGCCTGACAAGATCAACGGTAGAAAGCTAGAATAGTCGAGGGACATAACTCAGATTTCATAACGGGGCACTAGTGAGGTATCCACCGAGAGGCAACTCCGAATGAATACATCAGCTGGTTCCACTTACACCCAGAAAATTAAACACCGAATGAGACTGGTGAAAAAGTTAGTCTACAGGTCAAGCGTGCTTACTTCCCATAACAAAAGTTGAGGAGGATTCCCGTAATGATGAGAAGTCATGCACCCACATCTTAGTCTGAAGATCACTAAAGTCCCACCATGACGGCGTTACTGTTGCCAGACCACTCACCCTTGTGTCTCGCCATGTGATAGTTAAAATGCTGTCGCGTATTGCCCTTCCAGGAGCAGAGTTTACAACGGAACCGAAACTTGCCGATCCGGCACGATATGTGGTACTTCCAGTGGGAGAAGGTGCCGAACCGTTTGTGGCACACCAAACACTGGTACTCGGGTTTGGAGCCCTCCTCTGCCGGGCGTGAGACAGGAGTGAAACAAAATTTCTGGGAAGATAGCACATATACGGTGCCCGCATGAGGTTAGAGACACCGTGAAATTAGACAACGACTGATTTTGAAAACATCACTTTTATCTATAATCAAACAAAATTAGTTTAGACGATGACTGATATTTATATTTGGGAAAACATCGCTTTTATCAATAATAAAAAGAAAACAAACACGCGGCAGGAAAATAAGTTACGAAGTCAGATACGCAAGCGCTGGAGGGCGTTAAAATACCCACACAATTACGACGCCAGCAGTACCTGACCGATCAAAACCATCGAAATTTAAAGCAGACAGACACTTAAAAATTGATGGGAAATTACTTCGAAAACAAGAATAACCACCATTGCACCAGGGTGGAGTAATTACTGACCTTTCTCGACCTTTTTAGCCACCATGGCGGCCGTAATCTTCTTGCTGGACTTTCCCGAGCGGGAGGAGCGGTCTTTCTTGGACGGATGGCCGCCTTCTTTCGTCACGTCCTTAGCTGCATCATTACAAAGGTCCACCTCAGTCGGCAGAGCGTTTCTCGACACGTTTGTTTTCGATTCAACACTCAATTCAACGTCGACAGCCTGCTCTACGGAAGCGTCAACGGCCGTTTTGTCGCATGTGTCCTGAGCTGGTTTTTCGACTGAGCTTCTCTTTGTTTCAGCGACCGTTTCCAGTATCCTTTCATTCCTGACGCCGGCTCTCATATCAGGGCGGTGCTTTGAACTGACAGAAACAGGCCCTTCAGCAGATGCTCCAATTTGTTCTGTCACTTCCGGCATTCTTGAAGGGCAGCTAACATTTTTCGATCCTTCTTCGTTCTTAGAAATAGCGAAAAAATTGGATAAGCCGCCTAATTGAGCCGTACTAGCAACCGAGGTGTCTGCGTCCTCTTTTCGCTGCTGCAGAGCTGAGCCGGCCTCTGTCTCTCCACACTGGGCGGCAGGCCGACACCCCACTGACCGAACCCCGTCCCTGGTTCCTCCGCTGTGCCCCCGGACCCTCGCAGTGCCGCCGCGGCAGATCCCGCCGTCCCCTCTCGGTGCATCTGAGCCAGAATACGCGCTTTCTTGGTGCGCGGTAGATGAGGCGGCGATGAGACCGCCGGCACTCCCTCGCTGCCCCCAGGTGCAGGCTCTGCCGCTGATCTGGACTGCCCCTCAGCTGCGACTACCGCTGACGACCCAGAGCCGTGCTGGAGCGACTGGGACGCTGCACTGACGCGCAGCTCGTACTCCCGCTGAGCGCGCAGCGTCTCCGGCGCGTGGCCAGGCCCGGTGCTGAGCTGAACTGGCTGACCGGACCCGGGAACCCGGCCGATGATGACTTCCTGGCTACGCCCGGGTCGTCCGGGTCAGCATCCTCAAGCGGCAGACTGCCGAGCTGACGACGTGCCGAGTACTTCAGACGCTTGCCAAGCGGCGCGTGCGGCATCAGATGGCGCTCTCCGGCCGGCGCTGGACGGACGGGCGCGGCGCGCGCATCACCGGTGGCCGCACCTTGCTCGGCGCTGGTTCGTTTGACAGCCAGAGCGTTATCTTCGCCTGCACACTCTCGCTTGTTGCGGCGCTGCGGGTGGGCAGTCGGGGTGTTCAACGGGACATCACCCGAGTGCACAGCGGTCGGAGACGTGCCAAAGCTGACACCTGGTTGGGTGTACGTGCAGGAGCTCGCGGCAGCTAACGGTATGCCAGCGGGTGGACGCGAACAGTCGACCCCAGCAGGGTTCACTTTATCTCGCCGGAACACTGTGGGGACCACAGACCCTCTTATTGGTGTAGACGATGCCCACGTGACACGTTCTGCGTGCTCCATGGAGACCACAGGCCCTTTTGTGGCTGCCGGAGGCGCCCACGTGACACGTTCTGCGTGCTCCGTGGAGACCACAAGCCCTTTTGCCGCTGCCGGAGGCGCCCACGTGACACGTTCTGTGTTACTGTCAGCCCCAGAAGCAGCTGGGCACGGGCGTCGAGTCAATTCTGCCTCTTCTGTAGCAGCTCGTCTGTCCTCTCTTTCCAACACGTCTGGAGAGGAGTGGGCAATTCCAGCAGACTGCCGCCACACCCCGGCCACTCCGGAAACGGTCGTGTCCCGCGTGGAATGCCTGCCCTGCTGAGACACGGATACTGCTTCCCGTACCAGCACTTCCCGTCTTCGTTGGGGCAAGGACGACTCGGCCGGCGAGGGGTCACGTCCGGACGCGGAGCTCTGAGGCAGGCTCTCTGCACTGGCCATCAGAGAGTGACCGGACTGTTGTCGACCTGCTGACGTGTCATTTCCCGCCGCACGGACAAGAGACAGCGGGATCATTAAGGGAGGTCCTGGACCGCGCCGCGAGTTCCCCGACGGAGTATAATGCTCAGGACGATGCGCCGCCTGTTGTGGGAGAAGCACCACCCGCGGCAGCGCCAGCCTAACTGTGGAACGTCCGGACACACTCTGGCTGCCGGCAGCTGCACCAACAACGCTGCATTTGGCGCCGAGGGAGGGTGCGCTCCCGTCGCAGCGGCTGGGTCCGGCCCCGGTGCTGGACCAGGCCTGACTGGAGACACAGTGCGCTGTCTCTGGAGCGGCCGTGGCCAGTACAACCACGGTCGGGTTGCTGACAGAAATGACAGAGGTGTGGGAGACCACGCTGGTTGTTGGCAGACGATTGTGCCTGTGCAGGGACATCCATAATGGCTTGCCTTCCATCTCTACGGGCGTTCGCTCGGTTTGTCGAATCTGACCAGCCACGGCCACCGTATTTGCCGTACCAGTGTTGTCCCGCGGGACATGCCTGTGGCGCTCCTGGCTGACTGGGCGAGAGCCCCTAGTACTGCTAGTTGAGACAACACTCGCAGCACCGGCTCCACCACCAGCAGCGTCGGGAGTCCTGCGCCGGGGACCTGGCCGACTCCTCCGCCCCGCCCTTGTGCCAACGACGTCTCCGCTGCACTGCCTCCTCGTCCTCACCAGGGTCACCTCGCCTTCTGGCGCGGATGGTACACCCTCCGTAGAGCCGTGATGTCCACTCGCCGCCCCCGCCGGAGGCTCCGAGGTCTGGGGATGTCCAGCCCCCACAGAACGGACCACCAGGCTGGACTCACCAGCGGCGCCTGACAAAAGAAACGCATAGTTTACACCTCAAATTTTCGATGCACAAATTATATCACTTCCTGTGCGACGTTTTTTTCTGCAAGCCTCTTTAGATGGCACACGAAACAGCGTTTCAGTGGTGGATTTTTTATACACTGACCTCAATACTGTAAATTCATGACATACCAGGATATCTTCACTGCACTGTGCTTACGCTTGCAGGAGGAGCATCCATCCTCCTCGGAGAGCAGGCACTCACGGCACTTTCTGTGGCCGCAGGCGTCGGTTACCAGCCGGTTACCAGCACCGCCCAGCGCGCGTAGACACTGCGGGCAGCCGGAGGACACTGCCGGACACGCAGTAATGGTCACTGTCGGGGCTTAACGATGCACCAACTGTCTCACTAAGCGCCGATAATATCAGACATACAGTCTTGGACACTGCTGGGGCTTAACTACAGCTATCAACTGCTAACCAACTGCTCCACCCAGCGCCGATACTGTCAGACATACAGTCATGGACACTGCTGGGGATTAACAACGCAGCAACTGTCTCACTAAGCGCCGATACTGTCAGACACACAGTCATGGACACTGCTAGGGCTTAACTACAGCTAGCAACTGCTAACCAACTGCTCCACCCAGTACCGATACTGTCAGACATTCAGTCATGGACACTGCTGGGGCTTAACGACGCACCAATTGTCTCACCAAGCGCCGATACTGTCAGACATACAGTCATGGTCACTGCTGGGGCTTAACGACGCATCAACTACCCGAACAAGTGAGCAGCATATTTGACACTAGTGTATCTGTTAATGAATATTCCGAAAAATTTAACCATAACGGAAAACACCCATTGACAATTGCATATGATAAAAATTGCTTCTAAAACAAATACAAAATAAAATTACAATTATTTGCGGATTTCGATTAGATAAACATACGATCCTGCCTGATAAAGAGGTGGAAAGGGAAGGTAAATATAAAAGAGGGGGATATATAAAAAACAGGTAACATAAACAGGGAAATATATGGTAAAGGTTATTAGCAACGTCAGCTACCAAGAAAGGGAACAATTCATGTAACAGTATGATAATCATTTATACAATACAAGGTAAACATAAATAAATCAATGACATTTCACAAGTTACAATGATGGAATAGTAAATTTAGTTTGCAGTTAACTTGTGAAATGCCATCCATTTATTTATGTTTACCTTGTATTGTATAATTGTTACAATGATGGAATAGTAAATTTAGTTTGCAGTTAACTTGTGAAATGTTATCCATTTATTTGTGTTTACCTTGCATTGTATAATTGTTTATCCTACTGTTACATGAAATGTTCCCTTTCTTGGTAGCTGACGTTGCTAATAACCTTTACCAAATAATTCCCTGTTTCTGTTACCTGTTACCTGTTTTTATATACCCCCCCTTTATACTTACCTTCCCTTTCCAATTACTTATCACGCAGGATCATATGTTTATCTAATCATGTGTTTTCCTTCGTGCCATGTCTTTTTAGTTTCACTCATCGTCATACCTTTTTATATCAGCATTCATGACCTGTACCTACTCGCTGACGAAGATATATAAAATATATCGAAAGCGCTCCGAAAACGATTTTTACCTAGTGGAGTAAGTCCCTCATTTATACTAAACTGAAGATAGGTAGTCAAGGCCACTGGAAAATCATATAAGTATCCTAAAGCAGTGATATTTCAAATTCACCTGAGTCAAAAAGTTTAATTTCCTCTACATTCATCGCACATACTTAGAGCACGACACAGGAATCCTTAGCAGACAGATGCGAAAATCCTACCGTTTTGAGACATCCTGGCATGCCCTCAAGGCTTGGATCTTGGCATGACTTCAGGGCTTGGCTGGCATCTTCAGGGCTTGGTTGGCATCTTCTGGTAAGTCAAATACTGTTTTTGTTGATTCATGGCTGATATTTTAGAACAAAGACAGCTCTCATCCCACTGCAAAACACAATTGTAAGAAATTTTTGGTACAACACAAAAGCCAGGACAGGCACACATACCCACATCTCAACAAAACATGTTTTATCGATTGCATTAGACATGAGAACATCAAAACCATAAAACGCTACGTAATCAAAGAAAAACATTGAATTAAGATGAAAGTACTGCAAAATTAAAACACATAAACAAAGAAGTCAAAATAATGAAAATGGAGCAGCAAGAAAAGATATGCGCCAAAATCATCAGAATCAATCCCGTGGCATGCTCTACAGGAACATATGTACTCGGTTTCTTGGGATCCAAACACTTATTCGGAAATAGAGTTCACAAAACGCACGCAACTTAAATGTCAGCACAACTTAATATGGCTAGGAATTTATAAATCTTCGGATAGAGCACTTTAAAATGGTTGACAAGTACTCTTACTGCCTGAAAACCGCTAGTGGCCGGTCTGACCTCCCGGCATTTTAGTTGGATGAGCACATCACAGATAAGCTGTACACATTTATGAATGTTCTCGAAATTTTGAGGCCAAGGTCATTTAAGGTCAATGACCCCTGACATAACAATATGATATATCCCAAATAATGTACAATAGAACTGGAAACATGGCAACCTTTGGGCGGGAAATGAGGGTTTGAACTTGAAAAAGACATTTGACCTTGACCTTGAGTAGTCTTAACTATGAAGTCATAGCATAAAATACCTACGTCATGCTGAATAATGCTCTCTTACCGAAATATTGGTGTCAATGACCTTCACCTGTGACCTTTGACCATGACCTCAATGTGGGTTGACTTGACATATAACCTGATTATATGGCATTATGACGTCAACACTCGGTCCACAGTGCAGGTGCACTGGTACTACCGCGCAATTGCAACGGTCTCAAAATAAAGGTCTGACTTTGAAAGGCTATAAAGAAAAATATTGACCGATTTAGAAATTCATTCACCAATCGAGGCGCTCATAAAATCTCAAATGTGACCACATAGTGCTTTCCTGCAGCGAACGATTCTCCGACCACCTAGGAAAAACAGGTTGGGAGCACTTTACGACCCCCCCCACCCCACTGCGCGTGTTAAACCAGGCTAGTCTAAAAAGCTAAGACCAGGTAGAAGGAATTTCTTCACTTTCCTACCCTATTATCATTCCAGTTATGATAATCCACTTTTCCAGATTTGAAGTAAACATCTTTATTCCTAAATTATGTAACTTTCAAACCTTGCACTCACTTACTTTATGATCTTATAATGCATAGCCCTGCAAAAATTTGTATATGAGTTCTAACTGAAACTCAGTGGCAGTGCAGTACCAATCCCTGGACATAACAATACTATGCCCCTGAATTCATCCATGATCAGGGCACTCCCAAGGTATGTGACAGGTCCAGGGTGCATAGGCTTATCTGTGGGCATGTGCCTATCACAATCGAGCCCTTGCAACCGCTTGAAAACTTCATTGGTACCGCTCTGAAACGGATCGCTTTCCATCCACCTCCCCCAGAATGTGAGCATATAGGCACCACAGTAATAAGATTGGCTACCCCTAACCGGGTGCTCCCCCAAATATTGGAAACCCTGGATCCACCCATGTTGGGGGAGTGCAGTTCAGGGGGGCACTGGATTAGTTTGGAAGAAAGTGGGATGAAAGTGAGTCACCTGGCCTCTGGTACTCCCCTGAATCCGCCCATGGTCCATGGACAGCTCCTCCCCTGCCACGCTGCTTTTGAAGCCATTCACGTTTATTCCAAAAGACAATACGCAAGATGCTCACACAGGAGGCATACACAGGTCAGCAGGGCCAGCTGGGGGAGGCTCAAAGGGGGAGAGGATTTAATGCCACATTCAGGGCGCTTAATTGGTCACAGTTAATGGCGGAACGGAGCGCCCCCGACAAGGGCGCGAAAAAAGGTGGGGAGGGGGACCGAACGGTGGCGAGGTAAGACCACCGGGCGCAGTGGAGGCCACACTGACTCGGGGAAAAACACCAAAAATGAAAGACTCTTGATTGTAACGCACAAAAAACGAAAATGAGAACGTTGTGAAAACAAGCACTGTAACTTACCCTTAAACTATATTTTCTACTGAGCAATCTAAACTGGAAACAGAATGTGGTTTCCAAATTGTCAATATCTATGATGTCTACAAATAGTCCTTTAGGGAATTCTGATAAAGTGGTTCACTACCTCTAAACTAAGCCAGAGAATTTGCAGCAAAAGGGTACCTAATCATTCTGTAAAAGAAAATGTATCAATAAGAATGGGAAAAAACATTCTCAGTGCTTGGCAAACTAGTACTCCCATGCACACAATATATATATTTGCTCATAACACTTGACCTAAAACTAAAGGTACCACCACCACCCCCCCCCCACCCACACACATTTCAGTATCAAGTTCCTGGCTCAGTTAGACTATAAAAATTGGACAAAATTCCATGCACTGCCTCCACAATGAGAAGTGTAACTGCAGTTTAGTTTCACACTTTAAGCACCAAACACCGTTTGGGACTGCAGAGATCGAGTTCAGGACCTCCAAAGGCTCGACGGGTCAGTGGCCTCCAGTGATACCGAGAAAGCTGAAGCCCTGTCTGCTTTCTTCAGTAGTGTTTTCACTGTGGAGCAAGCTGGTATAGAGCTTCCACATGTCCATCCTGGGGATAATGTACAAACTGTGGAAGATGTTGACCTCACGCCGGCCAAGGTTAAATCCAAACTCCTTGCACTGAAACTGTCTTCTTCGCCTGGACCTGATAGCATACCACCTCGGGCACTGAAAGAGGCAGCTAGATCACTGAGCTTTCCCCTGTGTTCCATCTACAAGAAATATCTCGCGGCTGGTAGGCTACCAGGTGACTGGAAGGTTGCTGAAGTAGTACCGATTTATAAGAAGGGTGACCGAAGCAGTCCGTCGAATTATAGACCGGTGAGCCTCACATCGATCCCTTCGAAAGTGATGGAATCCCTCGTCCGAGATGTGCTTCTTGCCGATATGGTGGAATCTGGCCAGATGAGCAATGCTCAGCATGGTTTCGTTCCTCGTAGGTCTTGTGCAACCCAGCTACTAAGCTGCTTGGAGAGCTGGACCAGAGTGATTGAAGATGGTCTCCCAGTCGACATTGCCTATTTGGACTTTGACAAGGCCTTTGATTCCGTTCCGCACAAGCGACTTATCTTGAAATTGAGCAGCATGGGGGTAGGAGGCAGCATCCTCCGCTGGATCCAGGCCTTTCTTACTGGCAGGAAGCAAAGAGTTAGAGTGGATAGCGCACTTTCTGACTGGTCACCAGTAACAAATGGCATCCCACTGGGATCGGTCCTGGGCCCGACGTTATTTGTACTCTTCATTAAAGACCTGCCTGATGAACTTGGAAGCAATATTCGCCTTTCTGCTGATGATGCAAAAGTGTTCAGGGAGGTGGGCAGTCAAGCTGATGCTAGAGCTCTACAGGAAGATCTACACATGCTTGAGTACTGGTCTGAGAGGTGGCTCTTACCGTTCAACATCTCCAAATGCAGTCTGCTCTACCTTGGGCACAACAACCAGCATCAAGTCTACGAGATGGGCGGAAATCAGCTGGCCCAGGTGACCATCGGAAAGGATCTAAGTGTTTTTGTAGACGACCAGCCGAAGTACCGCAGACATGCTGCCGCAGCTGTTTCAAAAGCCAACCAGATCCTTGGAGCAATTCGAAGGACCTTTGTTCATGTGGACCAGCATGTGCTGCCTCTCTTGTACAAGGCCTTAGTGCGACCCCACCTGGAGTACGCCAATGTGGTTTGGGGCCCGTTTAACAAGGCGGACCAGCTTTTGGTAGAGAGAGTCCAACGCCGTGCCACCAAGCTGGTCCCCTCCTTGCGAGACCTGGACTACGAGCTTTGACTTCGTACCCTCAAGCTGCCATCGCTTTGGTATAGGCGCAAGAAAGGTGACATGATCGTTATCTACAAGATCATGCAGGGCCAGCTTGGAGTGGGTAAGGATGAATTCTTACTGGACCCGCCAGTCGGTACCACACGTGGACACAGGTTCAAGGTTGGGAAACCGCAAGCAGTATCCAGGGCACAGAGGAACCACTTTGGGGTGCGCACTGTAAGAGATTGGAACGGTCTCCCGGACTGGGTCGTCGAATCCCAATCCATAAACTGCTTCAAGAATAACATAGATCGTCACTGGGCTGATCTGATGTATTCATTCGCGACTTAGTCTAGAAACATTACCTGTACTAAGCTCGATGAGAACGGGTAAACCAGGCACCTGGCGTGCCTCAGAAAGTCCCGTACACCTAAGGTGACCTAAGGTGACTATGAACTGCAGAGGGAAACATAGTGCAACACAGCTGTCTTGGTTAAGATGCTCCTTAACTTGAAAAGGAACTTAAAGACGTGGTGTTTGGGGGGGGATAAAAGGTATGGGGGAGAAGCACTGAACTTCCACACTGCTGACCCAGGTTCAAACCCCTGGCAACACCACAATTAGATCAATAGAACCAGAGCAGTCAGTGAGTCTAAAGCCACAGAGTTGTTTTAACTCCAAAACCAAAGCATAAATACAAGAAAAAGTACAGAGTGTAGGGCTAGGCCCAAAAACCACTTTTCGTGTGCAAGCTGTTGAACGCATTCTCCTTGAGTTAAAATAGCATGCAAAATTTGGATTCGATCCTTGAGGTTTGGTCCCCCCGCCCCCAAAACTGGGAAAATCGAAAATCGTTGAATTGGCTCGAAAATGGGTTCATTCGAAAGCTTATGACAGAGAAAACATATTTCCCCAACAAATTGATGTAAAACCACTCTTCATCGTTTTAGAGAATAAGAAGTTCCGAATGGGTATCACTGGCCAGAGGCGGATCTAATAAACTTTTTGGGGGTAACATGAGCAAAATGGAAAACAGTGTCTTTTCAAGAAAAAGACCACAATCCAAAGCAGTAGAGTTTTATCACTTTAAGGGATGACTGGATTGGTTTTCCTTGCATCCGCTACTGATATGGACATGACAAATTATAAATGTACTTCGCCGATTTCGGGAAACAAAGCCATTTGCGGCACACTACGGATATAAGTGCATGGTACCATTGTGACCGTTGGAATGAATATTCCATGTTTCGTTCCATTACAGAGTTGTCGTGTCATGAGTAATTTACATTTAATGTTGAAGCGGTCTTCCTGAACAAATTGTACGATGCCTTCAGCATACTCGAAAAAAGATACAATGATGAAGAAGAGACAAGTCAGCAACGGAAAAACATGCAGGCCGACCCGAAGTACTCCTTTACACCGTGGACCGTTAGAAGAAATAACCATGTTTTTGTTCCTTACAGAATTATCGTGTCAGGAGTAATTAAGGTGTCCCAAAATACCACTTCTCGTCTGTGCAAGCTTGCCAGTGACACCGCATTCTCCTTTGAGTTAATAATGAGCATGCAAAATTTGAATCGATGCTTGAGGTTTGGTCTCCCCGCCCCCTTTAACTATGAAAAGGAAAACCGTTGTATTGGCTGAAAATGGTTTATAGAAAGCTATGACAGAAAAACCTATTTCCCTCATTCAAATGATGAAAGCACCACTCGATGCTTTAGGAGCAAGAATTTCGAATGCAGATCACGCCAGAGGCGGATCTATAAACTTTTGGGGGTATCGCGGAAATGTGGGAAAATTATTGTTTTTGAGAAAATGGACCAGAATCATCACAGTCTGTACAATTAACCGCTTCAAGGGCATAGCAGATTTCTTTTCCCTGGGACTGTAATGGCAGGAAAGGGGCGTTCATGCACAAATATGATTGTTTCATTTTTTCGCAACCGATTGGTGCAGTCAGAACGACACACCATATCATCAAGCCAATGGCTTTAATGTTTTATTCGAAGCCCATGAATGGGAAAGGAAACTTTCTCAGACAAAATTTTAACCTCCCAGTTCTATATTAATATTTTACACGTCACGCCATCCAGCCTTTTCGAGATTCGGCGCAGACGTGTGCGCAGGCTACCAGTTCCGAGCCCTCATGTCACCTTCACGGGCAACGCGGTGTAGTCCATATGTATTTCACCGATCGTTCCGCGCTGTCGTTGGACTGCTAGATTTTCCAGAAAGCGTCATACAATGAAGTGTATCACTCGCCGATCGGGTGGTAAGCACTGGTTGCGACGTTCATCCACCTGAATGCCAGCCAGAGTGCGGTCGCACGAAGTCACAGAGCCTCAGCTATATGCCCGACAACATCGGCTTTCCCGTGCCAATGTTCCGGCTATGGACTGTCAGGCAGCCACCTGCATTTCATCTGTGACACACCCCACCAAACAACCAGAGGACGGCGTTTCCCCGTGAGATACCGGGTACGCAATAGAGCACGTGTGGCTTCGCAGCACTGTAGCTGCCCGAAAGGTCATCATGTCCTGGAAAGCCGAGGTCAAGCCGTGGAGTTCCCACAGTCAGTAGGGCCGCAAGAAGTAGGTCAAAAGAGGGCATTACTCTCAATCTGCTACGAAGGTGCTCGGCGGGGGCCAGGAGAGCTTCTGAAGAGTATCGCCAAAAAACAACAACAAAGAACAGCGGAGCGAAAATATTTATCTAATTAGGATTAGGCACCGTTGATTCATGAAAAGAAGTCCCTGCGAAGAGATTGTTCTAGACCTCAGATCATTGCAGGTTCCTAAGAACTTCACGTACCACGAAAATAATAACCACCCAGAGTGGCAGAAAGAAAGAGCTGGCCGAAAGAAGTGTTCTCGATTCAGATTTCAGTATTACTCAACCACACCCTAGCGTAGCAGACACATTTTACAGCCTAAACAGTATTGCAGGGCACCAACGGTGACTTATATCGCCACCCTAAAGCGATCATCAGCATAGTCCACAGGCTCTTACGAGGGCCGGACCTTGGAGGATCTACGCTGGTCGGTAGCCGATTGGCAGGCAGCAAGGGATTACCAACAAAGTCATCCATCGTTCAATGATGCCGACACTCAGAGGTCAGCCGCATGTTTTCCGTCGCGACTTCCCTTCTCATCATGATCTTTCTCGAGTATGCAAGGCATCTACAATCTCAGGTACTGTTTTAACATTAAACAAATAGTCAGACACGACAACTAAAGGCGAAAACAGGATGTTCATTCTAACGGTCGCAATGGTACCATGCACTATATCCGTAGTGATGCACAAATGGCTTTGTTCCGAAATCAGGCAAGACAATATATAATTGCATGTCCTACCAGTGGCGGATGCAAGGAAAACCAATCAGCCATCCCTTAAGGATAAACTCACCGCTGGCCAATGAGGTCATTTCTGAAAACAAGACAGTTTCCCATTTGCCATGTAACCCAAAAAGTTTATTAGATCCGCCTCCCAGGATACCACAATTGGAACATCAGCTCCAAAACGTGAAAGTGGTTTACATCAATGTAAGGAATATGTTTTCCTCTGTCATAAGCTAAGAACCCATTTCGAGCCGATTCAACGATTTTTATTCACCAGTTTGGGGGGGGACCAAACCTCAAGGATCGAATCCAAATTTGCATGCTCATTATTAACTCAAAGGAGAATGCGGTGTCAACCGCAAGCTGCACAGAGAAAAAGTGGTATTTGGGACACCCAGTGTAGGGCATTAATATAAAATTTCATAGCTAGTAGTAGCTATGTACCTAGCCTTACCAACACAGATTTAGGTTCCATGGCCGAATTGTTATCTGAACCAGACTGTCAATCAGGTTAGACCAAAAAGTGATTAGGTCCATCCAACACTATTTCCCCAGCACTTTGGCTATAGTTCTGGGGAAATAGCATTTCATAGACTTGATGACTGGACAATGTATTATCACTGACAGTCCAATCTGTATCAACTTTTGGGCATGGAGACTAAGCTGCACTGTTCCCATCATCCTGTGGCTATAGGAGCACTGCAAAATCCTGTTCCCATAAACATAAGCCCCATCAGAGAAGATCAAGATCACGATGATGGGAGGAGATACCTTACCTTACCTCACATACAGCTGTTGGAAATTTTGGAGGCCAAGTAGGACCAGTTGAGGCCGACCGTGGCCAGTCAAGGAGCTGCTGATAGCGCGGATGCTGATCCAGCTGCGACGTTGAATGCTGCCGCCCGTATCTCCATATACACAATCATTATTAAGGAAACCAGCAACGGAGAACCGGTCCGGGGAGGCAAAGCGTTCGATGGAGAGGGATGACACGAGGAAGGCGACTACGCTGTCTCTGGAGGGAGGCCTCTTCTAGGGATGGGGTGAAGTCATGATACTCTTCCTAACCACGCGCCGATTTCTTCAGTTATGACTTTCCGGTACGGCGTCGTTCGGCAATGACTGCCCTGCTGTCAGTATCAGGAAATCCCAACATCAAGTTGCCATATTGGACTATCCTGAAGGAGTAGATCTAACATGAGCATTGATGCAGTACGATTAAGATGTGAAATATGGAAACTAGTCTCGCATCAAAGTGCTGCGTATAGATTCATCTAACAGTGTTGCATAGAGCGTGGTGTGAAATTGCTGAAGAGCACTGGTATTCATTGCTGTATTCATTGCACTGGTATTCATGCAGACTGACTCCGCCTTCTAAAGCCACATCTGCGGATCCACATATTACAATTGTTTCTATCGTAAGCATGCGATTATTGGAACAGAGGTGAACTTATCACGATTTCACATAAACTGCAGGGATTATCAAGTCCACAATTTCATCATCGATTAATATTTTGAATCATGTAAAGTTGCCAGATGAGAACTCATTAGACTTTAGGTGTCCAGATTTAGGGCGGCAGAATAGGATGTGACTGGTGACTTAGCGGTCGTGGTGTTCCGTGCGTCGCAGCGGCGTGGCGTCCTTGCTGGCAGCGAGGGGGGCCGTGCAGGCAGTGGCGGATCTAGCCGGTTGGTTTGGGAGGGGCAAACCAAAGTCAAAAGTCGAAAAGCAAAAAAAACAAAAAAAGTCACGCCGTGAAAGCTCCACTACAAGATCACTTGCCGGTCCGGTAGAATTTTTTAAGGTAAAAAGCAAAAAAACTTCACAGGATGAAAAATATGGGCTCAAGATACTTTTTCCAGTCCAAGGCGCAATATTTACACTGAACTTAACTGGTTCTGCTTGAAGTTGAGAATTGATGCACCAAAATCTTGCTTATAAACTAAAAAGGAGTCGGGGAAAAAGGAGGTTGATTACTTTGGGGGGGGGTAAAAACATAGTTTTGCCCAGAGCTTTTCCGTTTGGGGGCGGGGCAAATGCCTTTTTGCCCCCATTGGATCCGCCACCGCGTCCAAGGACCCGCCAGTCCCTTGTGCGGCCCCCCGCTGGCGGTGGGGGCGTTCGCGGCTTGCAGGGGCATCACAGCTGGCGGGTTGTGGTTCTCCTGCTGGCCAGCCGGCCGCTTGGGGGCGACAGGTACCGAGCCTGTGGTTTTCACTTGGCAGAGTGTGATATGGGTTGGGCGTGGAGTGAAGGTTCTGACATGTTCTCGAGCTGCTTCTCCTTGCCTGGTTCTATTATCGTCACAGTGAAGTGTTTCGACACTCTGATCTCATATATATATATATATATATATATATATATATATATATATTTTTAGGGTACCATTGACTCGTAGTGATTTCTTGATAGGCAGGGTGGGTGCAATTTATGGACCAGCAGCAGTAATGTCGATAATTGTCGATGTTATCCATACAATGACCCGTCGGCGATCGACGTCCTCGACTGAACCTAGTGTCATGATGCCAAGCAGCGTTTTTTATAGGTTTTTGATGGAGGACAGGAGCGGCTATTAGGGGATGCCATAGGAATATCATGTTTCTCGCCTTTTTAACAGGTTTTATGTATGTGCATATGCGTGTGTGTGGAAATACACATGTTTGACTCTGAAAAAGTGTGTGGGGACGGCTCCTTACCTTACCTTACCTTACCTTACCTTAATGGTTTAGGAAACCCTTAGGCCTCTCACGAGGCCTCTGATGTTCCTGCCTCGACGAGCTCGGGTGCAACAGAGTACGAATATGCCTAGTAAGGAGTTGAATACATGTTTCTTTCCTAATACTTGTCTAGGTTAGCTTTAAATATGTTTGTGTTTTCAGACTTGACAACCCAGCTAGGAAGAGAGTTCCAATTGTTTATACTCCTGATGGTCAGATGGTTTCTTCTTTCTCTCGAGACGGCTTCTGGCTTGAATATCTTCAGCTCATGTCCTCTGGTAGTTCTGTCAGATGCCATCCGGAGGAATTCATCCCTGCATAACCCAATACGTCCGGTGATGAGGTTGTACATACAGATCATATCTCCTCTCTTCCTTCGGTATTCAAGAGAGGGCAGCTTCAGATGTCTCAACCTCTCTTCATATGTTTTGTGTCTTATACTTTGGATTAGACAGGTTGCTCGGCGCTGTGTTTGTTCGAGCAATATCTGGTCAGTCCTGTAGAAAGGTCCCCAAATTTGGTTTCCATATTCCAAAAGCAGCCTGACTAGGCTCTTGTACAATACGGGCAGAGTCTCACTGTCTAGGTTGGCAAAAGCCCTCCTTATTACTCCCAAGATCTGGTTGGCATTACGGCTGGCACTGGCTGCCTGAGTGTGAAACTTCAAACCTTGGTCTATGATGATGCCCAGGTCCTTTTCCTCTGTAAATGTACTGAGAGTTGTCCCAGCCACGGAGTAATTTCTTTCTAGGTTATGTGGTCCAAGGTGCAGAACACAGAACTTACTGTTATTAAATGGCAATTGCCACCTCTTGGACAACTCCTCCAGTGCCAAGAGATCCGCTCCAAGTGCTAAGTGGTCACTGTCATCACTCACCTTGCTGAAAAACTTTGAATCATCAGAAAATAGTTTGATGCTCCTCTTGACAGTAGATGATAGGTCATTTATGTACAAGATGAAGAGTGTGGGCCCTAATTCAGAACCCTGAGGTATCCTGCTGATGACTGGTTGCCACTCAGACCTAGCACCTGCGACCCTCACACACTGTCTTCTTCCCGAAAGGAAACTCCAGATCCACTGCAGAAGCTTTCCTCGGATACCGTATGCATGGAGTTTCACCAGAAGCTGTTCATGAGGGACAGAGTCGAATGCCTTTTTGTAGTCCAGATATACCACATTGGCTGGGTGTTTGTTTTCAATGAAGGCTGTCTATTCTTCCATTGCTGACAACAGTTGGGTGATGCAGGATCTCTTGGGGAGGAATCCATGCTGAGCTTGCGAGAGCTGGCTCCTGGGCTCACTTTATCCTCTCATCTCTGTCCCTGCATTTTCAGGTGACACTTCCGGCACTTTTAATGGTCAATTTTTCACACTCTGCAAGTACCTGTGTCTGTTCTGATGTGCTGAATGTAGTTGTTGCTGAATACATGTGTCATGGTTTCAATACATAAATGTGTGATGACTTCAAGAACCACCCAGCTGGTGTTGTATATGTTCTGCCTCACCTGAATGTTGATGTGGGGCTCTCACTCATTTCAGTCCATACATGTATTCACAGCGACAAAGGTAAAATGAATCACACACAATGTGAACAGGTGACAAGTAAAATGCTAGCAAGGTATGAGATTTCAATTTGTGGTCCCATGTGTGGAGTTGATTGCAATGTGTGTGCAATAAACATGTACGGTACCAAGTGGCCTTGCTGGCTCCATTCTCTGACGAGCTCAAAGTTGCAGGAGTCTTCATTTGGTCTTTCTCAGTCAGTGAGACTGAGTAAGAAACACGGGCAGTCATATTGGAGGACAGAAATAGGAGAATCACTGTTAAGGCGCCAAGGCGCCCTTGTAGGCAGAAGCAGGTATAATAATAAGGAGTTTGCACGTTGATTGCTTGTCTAAAATAACTGTAGTACAATAATTAGCAGCAGTCAGTCCAGAATAGCATTTCCTTCCCTCCAAACCTCTTTTTTCTGTCTTCCAGGTGGTCAAGGAAACAGTATCTTACCCCTTGTGTCTTACCCTCCTTCTTTCATTCTTCCACGGTGGAGTATGAAAAGAAAAATAATAAAACACACACACCTAAAAGAAAGAAAAACCAAAAGAACCACTGAATGCCAGTTTTGTGTTCCAAATAAGGCCCCAAAATACTTTAAGCCCTTCAACTTGGTTGGTTGAATAAGCTTTGTGCAATTTAATTAGTTGTTGAGGATGTAAAAATATTTCATATCCTACAATAAAAACCTAATTTTTTTGTTTTAATGTCGAAAAATTATATGTAAAAAATTTTAAGGGATTTAATTCCTGCTAAAAACCTTTAATCTGTGTTGAAAGCTGAAGGGTTTTTACTATATATACCGTCGACCAAGTACCGACTCACCCCCTCCCTCCCCCTCCTCGTTCTTTGCTTTGCTTGCTTGCTTGCTTGCTGCTCGCGCTTAGCCTTACACCACCACATGTACAGTAAAATAAATAAGGTTTTTATTACACTCTGATTCGGTGGCACGTTCCTTCATTCATGCATTTAGGTTTTATCAAAGCAATAGAGACGGTTTTATTAATTCTCACTGGCTTACCATGCCATGTTGTAGCTCATGGGAAGTGGATTGGATGATAATAATTTTAGCTGGTGTACCTATCTGTCTGCCACACCTGCCTGTGTCATGTGTATTGTATGTACCTATGCATATTGCATGTATGTGTTATAAATACACTTTGTATTTCAACTGGTCAACTAACTATGCTTGTAAACTGCTGACAGATGCCCAAGCCTTCTTCATGACTTGATAATTAATAATGGCATCAACACCAACAACCCCCAGTGGACCACACATGCAACTTCAAAATCTCACTCAACTAAGCAGTTGGACAGATGACTTGCCTGTGTGCAACAATTCAGGTATGATGTTCTTTTATGTCTTTACTCAGTATTGATGTTCTTACAGTCATGATTAGTACCTAGATAGAATGTGGGAGAATTGATGGTATATTGGAGTCTTGATTTTAATTGAGCATCTGGAGCTGGGTACTTATTACTATAATTCCCATAATTTTTTACATGAAAGGGAATGTGTCACCTTAGCGTGATGCCAAAGTGTGGCGGTTTTAAGGACAGTCTATATAGAACATTATGGATTTGGTCTTACTTTTGAGGAAAAATGGCTATATTTTGTTTTATTTCACTTCTTCTGTTCATATTTAAAGTCCAAATTGGGGTGCTGTCAAATGAGAGTATTAGCTAGCTATGGCATGTCAGATCAAACCTGTTTTAGTTGTGTCAACAATGAACATGAATGCCTACAAATGAAATGTTTGTAATTAAAGGAGGTTACCTTTAGGAAAAAAGAAACATTTTCAATCTGTGCTGCTTTTCTTGGTCTCTTGCAACATATTCCACATTTCAAACTTGTCAATAAAGCAACTTATGCATACTTGAGTTCAATGGTACCAAAGCCATGTTTATTATGTTGGCTTTAAAGATGTCTGTGCAGCACACCTAGAAAAAACTTGAGTATGACATTACTCTCCTGACACATTATCAGCATGACATCACATTTGGGGAGGCCAGGGTTGTAGGGGCTGAATTTTTACCTTTTTTCCTCTGCAAAATTTAAGTCCAGGGATAAATGCAACATGGATCAAGTGGTTTCTTGGCAGGCTCTATCACATGCTTATCTAAGTTGAAGTCCCTTTACTGAAGGTGCCATATTCCCTTTAACATGGCTTGAAATGATTTTAATTGGATCAAGTTGAATAAACATTAGATAGAATAGTTGTCTCTTCTGTCATGGCAAAAGATCACCAATAATTATTTAATGTCAGCTCAAATTTGTCTGAAGTTAAGTTGGTTGGCAAAGCCTAATAGCTATATTATTTTTGATTGGAAATAGTATATAAACCACCAGGTAGGTAAATATGGATATTTTAGGGTGTTGGGTGCTCCTAGTGGTGCTAGTTGTGTCTGTCGATTTTCCCCATTGTTCAAAAAGGATCATGTGGAGCACTTCCATTTACATAGTGGAGGAAATTGTATGTTCATTCTGATGTTGGGTGTTTAATGTAAATACCTCCACAAACTCTCACTGTGCTGATTGCAGGAAATATTTTAAAGATATGCATACAAATTTTGGGACCATGGCAAATCAAGAACCAATTGTCATGGTATGTTGTTTGCCATGCATATATGGCTGGAAATTTTTGTGTATATTTTGTTTGGGGGGTACTTAAATAACTCATCTATAACAATTATCGTAGTCGTTATCGACGTTAAAATCTCCCCAATCTTCGCTCATTGATTACTGATCATCGAATTCACTATCTGAATCACCATTTTCGGCAGGTCGACAACGTTAACTTCTTACATCTTTTTAAACCTTTCCTCTCGAAGGGAGACATGCTCAACACACACTGAAACTGTCTATTGTACGGGAATAAGACACATTTAAAACGAGTGCTGAAGATGAAAATCTACTGTACGAGCGTTCTTTCGTTATCGCATAAATGGATTCAGGGCGGGCAAGGAGGAGGGGAATTGCCCCCCCCCATCGAACCTTGGTATTCCGAAACAGCGGCATTATGAAATGTTGCTAAGCTTTCACGCCCCCTTCTGACAAGGTGCCCTCTCCCCCCACCCCTCCACCTCTGATCGGAAGTCCTGG
This sequence comes from Lepas anatifera, assembly GCA_034440635.1. Lineage (NCBI taxonomy): Eukaryota > Metazoa > Arthropoda > Thecostraca > Lepadidae > Lepas > Lepas anatifera. The sequence goes on along the minus strand of JAOTON010001583.1, from coordinate 136,194 downwards.
GTTCGCACACGCATTGCCCTCAAGCTATTGTCGCAAGAGGGGTATGAACTTGTGTTGTAATTTCTTATTTTCGCTCGCATTTATAACGTGTGATGGTGGTGTATCTAAGACAATGGTACTTTATTTGCGTTGCTGGAGGGCATAACCACGACCATTAGTTTCGGTTTTCACACATACATCGGATTTGAAACATTCACGATTGGCCCATATGGCAACTCGTACCTGCTCCAGTGTGAAGTATTAGAGGACAGCAAAGAGTTAACCCGCGCCCCACCGGGGGTCCAGCGCCACCTTCGCCCCACCGGGGGCCATCGATGGCCCCCTCTAACTCAGAAAATATGGGCGTTAGCGCAAATCTGCAAAGTGCATTAGAAAGCTCGCGTGAATTCAGTAAGAAATTACTTCGCATGTTTTAGTGCTCAGGTCAATGGTTTGACCTCCAGAGATCAAATTAGGTCAAGATCGGCTATTTTCACTCAAATATGCAATGCTTAAGCAAACTGGGCATAACTCTCATGCCATTAGAGTTATTGAAGTCTGGTAAAGTACATTTGATAGGAAATTGTCAGTCCTTTTTCCGCTATGTGAAACGTAAAGACCTCCCGCCATTGGTTTGACCTCCAGAGGTCACCTCGTGACCTAAGATGACCTGAGGTCACGAAAGGTCAGAAAATGACCTTGCCGTATATCAAATGAAAGCCAGTGACAAGACAAACACGATGGTGTTTGTTTCAGCGCTCTAGCTTAATTAGGTCAAAAGTTATTGTCAAAATACTGTTTTTGACCCCTGGTGACCTTGGATGACCTTGGAGAGGTCAAAGGGAAAATACGGCCCCTGGAATCCGTGAAAGGGTGTCCAAGAACGCTTTTCTGATCAAACTGAGTATTTTCAATCGCTTTTGTGACTTTTAGATCATAAGACAGCTTTTCCCCATGCTTTTTCAATGGGAGAGGTCACCTCGTGACCTGACCTCAGGGCACGAAATCGAAAAATCCCGGATATACACCTTGTAGACCCTAGAGGGGTCATAAAGTGTAGGAAGTTTCAAATTGATCGAATTGGAAATGTAGCTCTTACAGATCTCTAAAGTTGAAGTGAGGTGACCTTGGTTGACCTCGTCTGGTGACCTGACCTGAGGTGACCCGGGGTAAAAAATTTCAGGGATGGTGGGAAAATGATGCAGTGAGAGGTAGAGCCCTCAACCGCGGTGCTGCGCCTCTTCGTTTTTCTGCTATCCCGGAAAAACCTTAGGGGGCCATCGATGGCCCCCCGGTGGGGCGAGGGTTAATACCTAGAAAGAACCGAGTGAGGATAGCCTTGATAATTATTTTGGGTGTTTTGGCTAGCTTTTTCCTGCTAAGCCCATCCCTAAACGACATACTGTATACAACAGATCGCCCAAATATACCTATTCGTACGTGGTGAGATATAAGGGGATGGGGACGAATGTCTTCCCACCCTAGATGCACATGTTTACCTAGCTTGCGTATAGTTCCTATGTCTGTCCTGTATGTATGGTTGCTATATGGAAATAGTACAACTGCTAACTGCTTTTGGCAGAGATGAGAACAAATTATGTTTCTTCAACGCTGGTGGGGAAAAATTTCCGAAATGCTCATAATTAATATCTAAGGTACTCGATCGTGATAACATGCTGCATTGAAGGCCCAGTTGACACCTTAACGAGTACCAGTCCTAGTTTTAGGTAGGTATATAACTAGAACAGGGCTGAATAATTTGATTAGATCCAATCATCTAGTCCACAGATTTTTCCCAACTATTTTGGCAAGATGAAGCTTCTTCTGGCCTCCGCTTTAGGTACACCACTAAGTAATACCGACATTTTATAGAAAACATCGTTAAAATTGGTTAATAACCTTACCTAACATAAATCAAATGTATCGTGTGCTCTCAATTAACGGGAGATACGCGAAAAAATTATTATTGTGGTTTCTTGCTATCTGAAAAATCCTGATTACGAAACTGTCAATTATTTTTCTATCTTCGGCAAAGTTTTGGGAGGCCACTCACTTATTATCGAAATAGGTTAACAGTTCCGATAAAACGCTGAAACCTTCACCCATCACTTACTTTTCAAAAACTATTTAAAGTTGAAAAGTGATGTTTTTAGTGAGAAAAATGTCTGTTCTCCTATATTTGTATTTGAATTAGTTTTACAAAGCCTTTAAAAAAATACAAAATGAATTAGTTTGCCCTAGAAACAGAAAAAAACATAATCACTCAATTCTTCAGCCGTTTCGTACCTCGGGTCTTGAGTCGTTTTCTGCTTTAGCCCCAGAATGACGAAACTTTTGCGTCAGAAAGGTCACGTGACCCCCCTATGAGGTGGCTGTACGTTCTGATCGGTCAATTGTGATTTCTTAAAAGTCCTATATTTTTGTTTTAATATTATTTTTGGCTGTAGCTTTTTTAAAATAACTTTGTATTTAATATTTTTAAACTTTCAAGTCACTGCTTAGGAAAAATGGGACCGTTTTTTTAGAGAATTTGATAGCCTTAGCCGGGGGTACGTCCTTTAAATCAATAAGAGGTGTACCGGTAAAGTCGTCTAGAAATGTTAACTTTGAGAGCAATTTTAAGGTATTTGCAGGCCGAATTCGCAAAAATGAGAATAGGACTTCTGAAACAACTTTTTGTGACCTTTTGATCTAGCCAATAAAATTGTTTTCGCGTATCTCTCTTTAAACTCTTAATGATATGCATTGACATTATCGCTGTATCGGTTTCACCAATTTTATTATCGAGCTGTCGTTATTGAAGTCGCCGTTCCCGGGACAATTTATCGAGTTATCTTTATCGAAGTTACCGCCCCCGTGGGAAGGTTATTGAGTTATCTTTATCGAAGTCAGTATTAATTTTTTTGTCAACCACTGTATTCTGTTTTCACATTATTCTGTCACTTGTTTTCATTTACAGGTTTACACATGTTTTATTTTCACAAGGGCAAATGGCTGTACATCAGTTAACCTTTGGAAAATTGCGTGACATTTTTTTTGCACAGACACTTTCGTGTCATTGTTTTGGAACACAAACTTCACTGCCCCCCCCTCTGCCAGATCCGACTAAGTTATCAGGTTTTGGCCATCAGATGATCTATTTTTAGTGTGTATCCTTGTATTTACTCATCGGCGGTCTGGTCTTGCCGTTGTTGACGCGACCCCTGCGGTATGCCTAGCTTGGTTTTGTGATGCTGCCAAAGGCGCTCGCCAGGGCCCTCAACGTGAGTCTGCCCAAGGTATGATGTGTGCGGTGAGATACCAACAGCAGGCGCAAATATCCTAGACACCCGCTGGAGTAGACCGGCTCCAATGAAGGGAGGGCACTGGAGGGTGTCTACAGCACACACAGGAAGAACCATATAAACGTGAACCTCTGCTTTCTCACAGGTGTCGGCTACGAGACCAACACCGCCTACCGTCGCGATGGATACCGCACCCAGGAGCACTCTCAGGAGGACTACAGCTACCACTTCGAGCTGGACTCGGACCTCTGCCTCTACGGTGTCTTCGACGGCCACGACGGGTATCGGGCCGCCCACTTCGCACACCAACGTATGCCAGGTACCGGGCTGACACACGTCTGCACTTCAGCCTTCCGTTTTCATTGCAGGTCGGACATGCAAACCCAGTATTAGAGGGATTGTGGCACCCTCGTAATCAGATTTGAACTGAGAGAGACATGCGATAGAGCATACTGAGAAACCACTTGATCGGTATATCATTTGTCCCAGAACTTACCGTTCGCGGATAAAAAATGTACAAGTTCACCGCCTATTAACCCCCCCTCTGGCGGCCACGTGGTAAGAGATCTTGGGAACGCGACCTGTTGTTCAAGACCTGCTGCGTGCACAATTTTGTTTTGCTAGGACCTCTATCACTGCACTTCGTTCTAAACGTATCTTTGGTACTGACGACTTTGAATAGTATTAATTACTTGAATGAAACGTAAGATGTGTGTAAATAAAAAAGCAGAAGTTTATAAGTCATTTTAATTCCGAGCAACAGCCTCTTTAGCTAAAAAACTTCATTTTATTCACATTCGTTTGTTGTGCAAATCAGAGTTGTGGTCGGGTATTGAGCGGGTATTGGTGGAATTGAAGTCGGGTGTTGAGCGGGTGTTGGTGGAGTTGTGTTCGTGTGGTGAGCGGGTGTTGGTGGGATATGGTCTGGTGTTGGTGGAGTTGTGGTCGGGTATTTAGCGGGTGTTGGTGGAGTTATGGTCGGGTGGCGAGTGGGTGTTGTTGTGGAGTTGTGGTCGGGTGGTGAGCGGGCGTTGGTGGAGTTGTGGTCGGATGTTGGTGGAGTTGTGGTCGGATGGTGAGCGGGTGTTGGTGGAGTTGTGATCGGGTGTTGAGCGGGTAATGGTGGAGTTTGTGGTCGGGTGTTAAGCGGGTATTGGAGAGTTGTGGTCGGGTGATGATGGGTGTTGGTGGAGTTTTGATCGGGTGGTGAGCGGGTGTTGTTGGAGTTGTGATCGGTATTGGTGGAGTTTGTGGTTAGGTGTTGAGTGGGTGTTGGTGGAGTTTGTGGTCGGGTGGTGAGCGGGTGTTGGTGTAGTGGGGTTTGGGTGGTGAGCGGTTGTTGGAGGAGTTTGTGGTTGGGTGGTGAGTGGGTGTTGGTGGAGTTGGGTTTGGGTGGTGAGCGGGTGTTGGTGGAGTTGGGTTTGGGTGGTGAGTGGGTGTTGGTGGAGTTTGTGGTCGGGTGTTGAGCGGGTGTTGGGGGAGTTGTGGTCGGGTGGTGAGCGGGTGTTGGTGTTAGAGCTGACTGTTGAGCTGATTGGCGCGGTGTGCGGCAGCGGAGCTCAGCTTCGGACAGCTGACGCGGCGTGGCACCACCGACGAGAGTGTGCGCGCCGCCCTACAGCAGGCCTTCCTGGCCGTCGAGAAGGGCTTCTTCGAAGTGATTGACGAGGCGCTGGCGCAGCGAGCCATGCTGGTCTCTGAGATACCGCCGGTTAGTGGCCGCCGGCCTCTCGGCGTGTTGTAGCGAGTGCAGCAGATGACCGAGTTTACGACAGCTGGGAATGAAGCCAGGAGTGTTGCATGCCTCGAGGTTTGATACCTGTGTTTGAATATGGAGGTTGCGAAATTTTCTGAACGGGTAATTCCAGCGTGCGATTCCAGATGCTGATATGATTGCTCACTTTCCTTGTGCCAAAAACACTTACGAACTGAGCACCTCTTTGTAATGTAATATTTTGGGGGGGTTAACAACGCACCAACTGCTCTGGTCATATGGCGTCGCCGACTGTCACCGTGCCGGGAGAGAGTTCATGGATGGCCGGCAAGAGACTCGAATCGGCCATTTCCAGTACAAGAGTCCATTGCATCGCTCATCGTTTCTTGTGCTAGTTCCAACTTTGCAGTGTATTTGGGATATCCCGATGCTGGCAGCATATTCAGAGTCACTGCCTAAGCATAAATCATTTTCTAGACGTTCAAATCCTTTCACATGTCGATTCTGAGGTGTTCATATTTGACACCCTCCCACTACAGATGTAAAAGCGGCACAATCCCCTTTCCTACAGAGACAAATATTGATGACGCCTGGAGTATTTTGGGCGGTAACCAGTCCACAACAATTAACCGGGAGGCCCGAGGCACTCGACAGGACGTGGCTCGGCCTCTGCGGGTCTCTGGCTCACCCCTCTGCTCCGCTCGCCGCAGGGTCTGACGGAGTTCGAAGCGAACCGGGACCACGCGGGCGCGATGCAACAGCTGACGCAGCTGAACCAGCGCATCAGCGGCGGCACCACCGCAGTCGTCGTCGTCGTCCACAAGCGCAGACTCTACGTCGCCAACGTCGGCGACTCGCGCGCACTCCTCTGCAAGACGGATGAGAACGGTATTCTGAAGGTAGGCTGGTTGCGGAGCCCGATAACTTATAGCCGGAGGGGGCCGCCGTCCGGTTCGGGTCCTTTTATGGATTTTCTGCCGCGTTCTTGCGCCGTAGTGTGATTCATGCGATGTTTAAGTTATGGTATCGTTCTGTGTGTGCAGAGCCGCACGTTTCAGACGTCCACCCAGGGGCAGGATTTGGCACCCTGACCCAGCTCAGGTAACCCCCCCAAAAAAGTACTATATGAAGCGGTGGACGACTTGATGTGCTGTGTGATGGGAGCTGCGTTGTGTGACGTGACGGTTGCTGTGGTGTGACGTGACGTTCTTTGATGGGTGCGTAAGACGGCCTGTGCGCAGTCTGCGGGGTTCTCGTGGACGACGGCCGGTGCGCAGGTGCTGCGGTGTGACGTGGGTCGACGGCCTGTGCGGCAGGTGCTGCGGTGGACGGTGCTGGGTGTGTGACGTGACGGCCTGTGCGGCAGGTGCTGCAGCTGACGACGGACCACACCCTGTCCAACGAGGACGAGCTGCTGCGGCTGCAACAGCTGGGTCTGGACGTCGCTCCCTTCAGACGCGGTAAGGCAGCGGCCTGGGCGCTGCTCAGCCTGCTCCTTCTGCCAGATGCTGATGACCTCCGGTTGATCAGGTATCTAGTTTTCAGCGATGTCATCGGAGAGGCTGACTGGCGGCGGAGAATCGAAGCGTATCGACGCTCACATATGTTTTCCAAAAAGTTCCGCAGGTGCGCTGTTTGGGTGGCTGATCCACGCAGGCACCTTGCAGTGTCGCCGTTTTAAACGATGGAAACCGTACAAATGTTGGTGTTCGACGTTGTTCGGTTCTCATAGTGTGTGAACGCAATAACTTTCCAGAGCTGTGGGGCTGACGTTCGGTTGTAGCCGTTCAATGGGCAGGCCGTAGAGTGTCACCGTGTTTCTATGCTGACACTGCCACTGCTCTTTAAACTTGTCTCTATCCTATGTGACTGGACAGTGTATTCACCCACTCACCCCACGCGCCCACCGCCGCGTCAGCCGTGTGTGTGCGCGGCGGCAGGTGAGAAGCTCTCTGGACAGGAGGTGACGCGCTGTCTGGGTAACTACCGTCTGAAGGCCGGCTACCGCGAGGACGAGCGGCTATGCGGCAGCCGCGCCGAACCCGCCACCGCCGAGCCGGACTTCGTCTCTGTGCAGCTGGACGACTCCTGCAGGTCAGTCAAACGTACTGAACTGGCCGGCGGGTCGGACTTTGTCTCTGTGCAGCTGGTCGACTCCTGCAGGTCAGTCTCGGACCCACTAAAGTGGGCGGTGGGTCGGACTTTGTCTCTTTGCAGCTGGACGACTCCTGTAGGTCAGTCTCGGACGCACTAAAGTGGGCGGTGGTTCGGACTTTGTCTCTGTGCAGCTGGACGACACCTGCAGGTCAGTCTCGGACCCACTGAAATGGCCGGGGGGCCGGACTTCATCTCCGTACAGCTGGACGACTCGTGCAGGTCGGTCTCGTATGGACATGCACTGACGGTGATATGGGTGTGGCGGTGTACACACGCACTGACCTACAGCTGGCAGTGAACTGGGCGGTGAGCCGGATTGCGATTACCTGCTGAATCGTTTGGCTTGTTTTGGTGCTCGATTAATGTTTTGTAACAACAATGTGAGATTCCCATGATACTGGTGTCGGGTAGCCCATGTTGATGGTTGAGGGCCGCCCATAAATGACGTAACGCAAAGGGGATGTGGGGTGAGCCACAGTGTTATCAAACGTTACACGTGGGCTTTTGAAAAAAGTTAGCGGGTGTAAAAATAACGAAATGTGTTACGGAATTTGTGGACGACCCCTTATGACTAGGATGTTGCCTCCCCCATCTCCCCGCATCAGGCGTCGGAAACGCTTGCCGGGCGGCCCTCGGGGACAGTCCAGCCCGAGTCTGTATTCTGATTTCGAAGACGGGACTTAAATGAGTACCCGGGCCCCGTCCAGGCCTTGGCTGTGCACAATTCTCACGTTTCTGGGTGGCCACTTGGCGGCGAGGATGCACATGTGTGTGCGTCTGCGGCGACTCTGATTGTTCCAGTTTGACCAATGCAACGGATAAATCGTAAAATATATGGTTTAGGTTATCTTGCTCCAACAAAATTTGCTTGTGAAAAAGTATGTGACGAATAAGCAGCCACTCCGCATGTATTGCCGCTGGTTCGGAATCCCTGTCGGACACCGAGCTCCTCTGTGATATGGGCAACATATAGTTTGATCCCCCCGTGTAACCGGTGGCGTTTGTGGCGCAGGTTCCTGCTGCTGCTGTCCCGGGGGCTGTACAGGGCACTGGAGGAGGTCCGCGACCAGCGACAAGTCAACAAAGAGGTGGCCCAGCTGGTGGTGGAGGAGGTCAGTCTTCGCTTTGTACCCTTTACGGCCTCTCATTGGTCCAAAGTGGGCTCCGGTGTGGACGGGTGGTACTGATCATCCGAAGTAAAGTTTGATATTTGATACGACTAATTTAGACATTCATGTTGATATCGTAGTGTGACTGGTCCACAACGAAATCTTACGTGTTTAATAATGCAGAAAAGTTTATCAGAACTTATGGTCGGATGCCCTTGTGCCCTTTAGACCAAGTTTGAATCAAATTAAGGTGAGATTGACGCCCAACTTAAATAGTAATGGTTGGAGCAATACTGATATATTCGACACGTGGAAATGAATTGGAATGTGGTTGCAATATCAATTTAGAACTTTCTTCCCCGAATATCCTAGAGTGGGTTACACTCAAGCTCTCCTTCGCCAAAGCAAAACTTTTCCCTAAACGAAATAACATTGAGACCTTGGGTGACGGAATTTTAAGCGGCAACGTAAAATCATACCACTCATACAGATAAACACTCAGCAGTTCTTTCCAAGTGTGTTGTTTCAACTATGACCACGCTTCACTCATTCTCCCTCTTCCGTTGCAGTTCGCCAAGTCGACCACTCTGGAGGGCGTGGCACAGACGGTGGTGCACAGGGTGGCGCGCCAGCACCAGGACTGCTTCATCAACTCCGGCAACAAGCGCTGCCAGCGCCGCGAGGACATGACCCTGCTGGTGCGCAACTTCAGCTACCCGCTGCGCTCCACAGGGAGCAGCACCATCACCAACACCGACACGTTCGCCACCACTGCCACCGGACAGCCGTCCACCCAGACCAGCAGCAGCACGGCCTCCTCGGAGCCAGTGACCAATCCCTACCCACTGTCCTTGGACGCCGACCAGCGCGTCAAGCCCTACGTCTCCTTCGACGGCTACCGCGACTGCCTGCAGCAGGCACGCGAGAAGGGCGAATTCACGGACGATACCTGGTGGAAACGACTGTTGAACATGTGATCAGCTCAGACTGTGAGTGCAGCTGTGATAATTGGAACGGATTTTTACCTCGGGTGGACCGATACGCCTCGTTGAACTTGTGTGGATCCAGTAAGTCGTTGTGGAGGACTGTTTTTTAAGTGCCCGTGCATTTGCGCGCCCGACATGGAGTGTGCGGGGTGGTGAAAGTGTTGGTCTGATCTGTGTGACTGTTTTGGTTTTTATGTGTGCTCTTTTGACGTATGCCTCTGGACGTGCTCTGACTTTGGCGTTGCTGATCGTTTCGCCTCCATGGCAGTACTTCTACCATGCTGCCGTTTTACGGAACTGAAATGAGTTATTATATTTTATGTGGTGGGAACGCTCCCGACACTTTTTACTTTTTCATTCATTTCATATGCCATTTTCGGCGCCCAGGAACCGCTCAAATACGGTGCTGACTAAACTGACGTCACTTTCCTTTATTATGAGACAGATGTTCGCTTGAGCGTATATTGATAACTATCGGTGACACATTAGCCATAGTCATCGCAATTGTATTGACATCGCTGTTGTTTCGATGGTAATATACACTCCAAGTCATTGCCATTCTACGTCTGCAACGTATTTTGTAAACATAATTATAGTTGGCGTATACTGCAACTGTCTATAACTATCAACACGATGATTACGCGGATCCCCGTAGGTGCCCGTCACAACCGTCCGATCAGTTCCTTCTAGTGAAATACAGTCAGGAGCTCGGCTATTTTAGTTCGCTACTTGCGAACTCTCCCAACAGTAGCGAGTAGCGGGAGATTCAGAAGCCGATGACATACGTTTCTGTAACCAAAAAGTAGTGGAGCAGCGAATTCACAAAAATACCGCAACCCCATGCCCCACCCCCTCCCCAAATAGGCGATGGAGATTGATAATATCGTCCCCATCAGAAAAATAAAAACATACTGAACAAATGGTTTTATCGTGTGAGTTTGTTTGTATACCTTGCAATAAAACGGTTCATTTTACATTAAATATACAAATAAGCAGTAGTTTTCCTCAAAATTTATTTAAAAAGAGCAATAAACATTGTTGGGGAAGCGCTTTGGTAACACACAGTAATAAAGTAGCAATAGCGGAGTGGTCGGGTGTCGGTTTTGTGATTTCGAAAAAGTAGAGCTAGTGGTTTCAGCTAGCCAAGGCAGCGGAAGTAGCGATAGTGGTCTCAATAATTTGGAAGCGGTGCCCGGTTCTGGTAAAATAGCACACTCCGGCTGCCACCCGTGGACCATGACCGAATGGAAAGTCGAAACTGAGCCATGATGATGCGCTGCACAATCTAATGCTACGAAGATTGACCGATGGCTTTAAATAACATGCACGGTGCTGCTGCCGTGTGGGCAGCCTGGTTATAACGATATATTAACGTAAAGAGGCCGCGTTGGGAGCGAGTTAAGACAGTCCGAGGCTAATTAGCAGCTACGGTGATGTGTGTACTACAAGCGTGAACGAGAACACTTGCTCTATTCCCTGGCATTGTGGAGGTAAACAAACCGACAGCAAGCTAACCGACACTCAGTGGTTAAATCGGGCCTTCTTATGTTGTGCGCAAGATTAAAAATTGTGCGCGAGATCCTGAGAAGACCTTATACTGCAATGTGATGAACAGGAGTCGTCCTCAAAGGGCAGATAGCACGTTCAGAGGGCTGATGACTCCACAGCGACCTCGCAAACGTCCGCAACCCAGTCAACCTTCTACTGACGCGGACGAGACGCAGCGCACGGCTATTCGAATTCATGGAAAGGTGTTTGAACTGATGAATCCCGGGTCAGCTAGGCAAATCGTACCGCGCGTGTCCCAGAATTGTGATCAATGTTCGTTATTCATGAAGAGGAGGGCCAGTTAACGCCCTGTATATAAACGGAAGGTCGAGAAAACGTAGGCTACGAGGCATGCATGCCTAGACTGTACAAATAGCATGCCCGCTCACAGGTACTTACCATCCATCACATTGGCGGATCCAGGAGCAACTTTTGGAGGGGGCCAAACCAACGTTTTTGTGGTGCTAAGTCGAAAAAAATCGCGAAAACAGTATATATATATATATCTATATATATAATAAAAAAAAAAAATATATATATATATATATATATATATAAAAATTTTGTCCTTTTGGGGGGGGCGGCCAAAAGATACCATTTTAGGTTTTGGTGGGGGCCACGGTCCCTTTGCCCTCCCTCTTGGACCCGCCAGTGATTCATCATCATTATCACCGAGGTACAGAAGGTCCCGATGGTGATGATTTGGGTTGAGACTCGAAAACATAATATTCCGGACGGTTCAGCGTGGTCTGTGGGAAATATTTTACTTGTAGGAACATTTGTGGTAACATTTACTTGTCTTGTAGGCCGATCATAATAATATGATCGGCCTTGGAGCGTTCAACGCAACGGTTGAAATTAAATAATGTGGGGAGGTTTGCTTCGTTCTGAGGCACGCTAATAAGTGGCCTCGTGTTATAGCGTGACTTAGCACAATCCAATATAAATAACTCAGACGCATTTAAAGCCAGCGTCGCGGAGTCCATTAAGAGCACCAAATCGACTCTGGATGAAACATTTCGAAAACTATTACTTTGAAACGGAATTTTGGGCTGAGAAGAACTATGTTCCAGTGATAACCTGGAATGTAGGTCGACCTTGAGCTCGGAGACCTTTGTCCGGGGCCTCTCGGTAGCAACACAGCAGACTCCAGTACCTGGGCTTCGTTTCACTCCTTTATAAAATAACAGGATATAACCACTCCCGTAATCTTGAGTTGCGAATCTGCTGGAGGAAATATCATGCTTAGTCCAAAAATGAAAATCAGGGGTATTTTTAGTTAGAAATCACGGTCAACAACCAATTTTACGCATTGTTCGAGGCAGGGGTGTGGATTTCCGAAAATCAGTAGGGGTGCCCAGGGGCGTAGCCAGGATTTCGCTCAGATAGGGGCAGTGCCCCGAAAAGGGCCCCTGCGACAGCGCCAAAAGGGTCCTGATGGGTAAAAGGGCCCTACTTGTTACAAGATAGAGTGCTGAAGAGGGCTTAAGAGGGCCCTGTCTGGAATAAAATGTCAAATTTGGCCACAGCATAGTGCGGGCTAGCCGTGCTTCGCGCGGCTCGTATCCTCAGGGGGGCCCTTCGGGCCCCTCAGGGAGGGGCGGCTGTCCCTGTCGCCCCCCCTTGGCTACGCTCCTGGGGGTGCCCAACTTTGAAAGAATACCAATAACTATCAGACAAAAACAGATAGCATGATATTATATTTGTGTTGACCCTCTCATAGGTCTCCTGAAGCGAATAAAACCAGTTGCAAGTCCTAAAAATAATCAAATTTAAAGGAATTCTTAACAATAACGCAACGTTTCATTGGGGTTGCCTGGGCACCCTCAAAGAGATATAAATCCACACCCCTGGTTCAAGACATACAGCCCAAGTTCCGAACAGTGCAACGTCATTAGAGGCCATCCATAACTTACGTAACGAAAAGGGAATGGAGGAGCCAGCCATAGCGTTGTCAAGCGTTACGCATGGGTGTTGAAAAGGGTTACCTGAGGGAGGGGCCCAAAATGTCAAAATACGCGTTACGTGAATAATGGGTGGCACCTCGCAAAAGCCTTACTCAGACATGTATTCGAACAACCCTGTGCCGGGGAAGGGTTGAAATCCGTATATGCGCATGTTTACATAGAATATTCATTGGCGGACGCAGGGAGGGAGGCATTCCGGCGATGCCCCTTCCCCCAAAGCGCTGGAAGGGGCCAAGCCATCTTTTGGCCCCCCAAAGGCCGGATAAATTTTTTGAAAAAAGGTGTTTATACTAGGTCTGCAGAGCAAAAATTCTCCACTCCCACCTCCCAGGACAGCGATAATACACTTGGAGAGGTACGTATTTACCTTATACTGGGTCTGTCCAGCACCCAAATTGCACGTCTCAACCCTCCCTCAGGAAAAGAGGCAGACCTGGGTTTGCCCCCCCCCTCCCGAAAAAACTCGAGTCTGCGTCCGCCCCTGAGAATATTGAAATATTAGCAATGCTTAATACTTTACCTACATTTGAAATCCCAACGCGACCTTCTCTTGCAGCCAAACTGCAACAAGTAAGAAGTATGAAGCATTAACACGCGCCCCGCTGGGGTCCCTGGCATAACGCGCCCCGCTGGGGGCGTTTCGCCCCCTCCGTATCTCATTCCCCACGAAAGGTAAAGGAAAATTACGGGCGGCGTTCGAAAGCTCTTGACAAGACGAAAATATTTTATACGAAGAATTTTTATGTCAGGTCAATATTGAGGTCAGCATAGGTCAAAGAAGGCTCCATAGGCTTACAAGAGGGCAGTGTATTTCCCTCTCTAGATCTGCCCTCAGGGGAGCTAGAGCGAATCTTTATGCATCATTGGCAAGGCCCTAGTCAGACCCCACATTGAATACGCAAACTATACGGGGCCCCTTCAACAAGGCCGATCAGTTGCTGGTCGAAAGGGCAACGAAGAGCCACAAAACTGTTCCGCAACTGCGAAACCTTGACTACCCAGAAAGGCTGAGAAGACTCAAACTTCCATCACTGCTGTACAGAAAGCGAAGGGGGACATGATCTAATGCACAAGCTGATGCACGGAAATCTCGGAATACGTAAGGAAGAGTTATTTCAAGATCAACCAGTCGCAACCACGAGAGGACACCGCTTCAAGGTCGCCAAGCCTCGGGCTGTCTCCAGAATCCGGAGGAACCACTTCGCTGTCCGTGCTGTCACGGACTGGAACAGCCTTCCTGCTTGGGTAGTAGAGGCACCGAGCACCAATGTCTTCAAGACTTATATTGATAATCATTGGGTGGGGTTTTGTACGAGACCCCCGACTAGAACCCTGGATTGTTGTTAAATCGAGTTCGACGCGGCCAGGTAAGACAGGCACCTGTGAGTGCCTTCCAAAGACCCGCATGACTTTATCTTATCTTATCTTATCTTATCTATTGGATTCCTCTCATCGCGGCAAATCGAATGATGCATAATATGACCTTGGTAGGTCAAATAGTCAAAATGACCTGACCTCGACCTAGGTCAGGGTCACAGAGTGACCTGGTATGGTCATGTTGCATATCAATTGACTCCCCGTGACAATATAAGCACAATGGAAGCAAAATGGGAGCTTTATCTCAATTCAGTGAGAAGTTATTGACAAAACAATCAGTCTCTGCTCCCGTGACCTGATATGACCTTTGAGAGGTCAGATGCTAAAAAAATCAACTTAATGGTCAAGATCGTAGTAAGAATGGACAGTTTGAGGATTTTCAGCTTTATCTATCCAGTATTTACTGAAAACGAGCCCATTAGATTTTTCACCATAGACTTATAATGGGGTGACCAAAAATTGACCCCACCTTAGGTCAACCATATCAAAATTCCGAGATAGCAGATTTGTAGACCCCAATGACCTTATCATATTGTGGAAGTTTCAAACTGATAGGTTTGCTAATGTTGCCTAAGCGCTGCTTCAAACTCGGAATTTTAGGTTTTGAGGTCGGGTCACTTGACCCTGAATAGCTCCTTGACCTGACATGACCTTAAATCAAAAATTTGGTTAGATGTGTAAAATTGATCAGGGATAAGGTACTGTAAGTTCCGTTGTTCTGCGTCGCTTCGTTTTTGAGCTATCTGGGGAAAACCAGGAGGGGGTGGGCGAATTTCGCCCCCCCAGCGGGGCGCGTGTTAACACAGAGGTCTTTGTTTAATCATCAGTTTTACTTTAACCATCTGTATTGTTAACTACACGTGAGAAATCACCCAAAAGCTTTAACCCTCGCCCCGATGGGGGGTGTTTGAGCCCCTCTTCGGGTTTTTCTGGCGGCACGAATAGACGGCGGCTCGAAGCGCCGCCGTGCTTAAAAAACTAACCTTGATCAATGCCGCAACTTTCCCCGAAATCTTAAGGTTGGGTCATCTCAGGTCAGGTCACCAGTGCAGATCAAGTGACCTCACCTCCCAAAATGTTTAGGTGGTATAAGTAAGAAATGGGTGAATCTATCGGATTGAAACTTACACCACATAACCCTCGCTTTGACGGGGGTCTGAGCCACCTTCGCCTTGACGGGTGGTTGGTACCCGCCCCCCCCTAAGATCTCGAGAACCGCGCTAGGTAGTGAAAAACGGTAAACGGCGTTGGATAGCCCATCCACTTCTCCAACGAAAATATTTGGACCATTTTTTGTCAGGTCACATTTAAGGTCACTAGAGGTCAAAACATGCCGTCATAGGAATAACATGTAAATGCAGTTTTTCGGCAGTTATATAACATGACCTTGCTGGGCCAAATCAAGAATTTGACCTGACCTGAGGTCAGGTCAGGTCAAATTGGAAAAAATGCATATCATTAGAACTGCGCTGACGAGGCACATATAATGCACTTAAAATAAACGCTCTATCTCGACTTATTACTAAGTTATTAAGTTAAAAGCATTTTCCCATGTATTTCCAATGGAGAGGTCATGGCTCGTACCTGACCTTAGGTCATCGATATCAAAAATACCGGACACATATGTTAGAGAACTCGGTGGGGTCATTATGTGATATGAGTTTCAATTAGATAAGTTTACCCTGTTCCGACTTTGCTATATTAAACTTTTTTGAAGTCAGGTCACTTGACCTGTACTGGTGACCTGACCTGAGATGACCTAACCTTAAAATTTTAACAAAAGTTGTAAAAATGATGAGGGAAAAGGTATGCCAAGTAGGGTGGCGCTACGCGCCGTCGTTTTTATGCTATCCCCGAAAAACCGAGGGGGCGGGTACCCGCCCCCCCCCGTCAATGCGCGTGATAATGGGCCTACTGAGTGCTACAACATGTATTCCGGAATTTTTCATATCCGGACCATGGCCTCTCCACTGGAAACACATGGGAAAACAGAAATTGAGCTGTATTTGTGCAGATATAGCTGGGAATATCTCCATATTCTCCAAATCGTAGTATCCTAGACCCCTTTCCAGGTTCATGTTGCAATGTTTGACCTGTGACCTCTGAGAGGTCATCTGGGGCTATTTAAGCAGTTCAGACTTAGGTCAATACTTTTGCATGAAATGATTGAACAGCTTTTATTTTTTATAATTGCGTTCAGATTGCTATTGCGAGTCGATTGACATGCATATTGACTACGCTAGGTTGAAAAGTGACTTTGAGCTGACCTGAGGTCAGGTCATTTCTGTTTTTGACCTAGTATGGTCATATTATAAATCATTCAATTCACCGTGATGAGAGAGCGCGAATGATGCCCAAAACATCATTCTAACTCAACTCTGTCAGACGCTAGAGCCCAAAAACTCTACTCAAAATCCACTTTCTTTGACCTGTCATGACCTCAATATTGTCCTGAGCCAAATAGTGACTGATATAGTATCGTCATAAATTTGTATGAACTATTCACCAGCGTCCACATTTTTTTCGCTATCCCGCATAGGGGCTGAGTTCGAGGGGGTGTTCAAAAACCCCCACAAGAGCGAAGGTGGCTCGAGGCCCACCGGGGCGCGGGTCAAAACATAAATGGCTGGTCTGTTTCATTGACCTAACTACCATGAGATTATTCTCTGGTGTGGTAAATCTTTAATATTCAATTAATTTTCCACTACATGTACGACATACGTCGTATCTTCCATTGCAGGGGAAACCACACAGAACTATCCGCCTGTTTTATGGCGATTGGACGGAAAACCTTCAAAAGCGGCAACACTTTGGAGTCCTGGTGCACTAGTTGTGTTTGGCTCAGGTCAGGTGCTGCCATCATTACTCTCTGCTTTTAGAGAGCTAAATGTCTAGGCCTTTTAATGACGCTAGCTCTGAAGATAAATCGTCAGGTACTCACAGTAAATTAAGCGGCTATACTGCCCCTGCAGTATCCAGGTATGTCTTGGAGCTTCTACTTCCAACGACTTTCAGTGTCTACTACCAGTGGCTTTTTGTTTGCTTACGAAACAATCCGTCCTTAATTTCATTCATTTGACCGATACGAAAGCACAGTGGTATTCTTCAAATATTGCACGTCTAAATGAAACCCGGGTGACGGCAAAAAAACTAAGATCCATTCTGGGTCACTCGGAAGTTTTCCAACCCAATCCGAACGAATACGTGTCCAGAAATCACACTAATCCGCTTAAAGGGAATGTGGCACCTTTATAACGTGATTTTAACTGAGATAGCCGAGTTGTAAAGCATGCTGGAAAACCCGGTACTCAATTTATCATTTGTTTTGAAACTCAAATTTTCTCTGGAGAAAAGCTAAAAACCTACCTGAAATATACCCCAACCTACCCAGCCAGGCGGCCACAGTTGTCAGCGGTCGGTGTGACGACAGCGCTGACGTCACGGTGAGTAATCGGCCAACTGAAGCCCTTGAAGCCTTTTGAATATGGTAGTAGTTGCCAGATCATGATGTCATCCACAGACAGAGGTTTATTTTTTACGCTAGACGAACATTTTTTAAAATAAAAATATTGAGTTCATTGTACATTTTTAGAGAAATCATGGTAGTTTTCATGATTTTCGGCTAAAATACCCCTAATTACACTAAATTCCTGGATTCGACCAAGGTGCCACATTCCCTTTAAAGGGAATGTGGCACCGAGTTCCAAGACAAATGATATATAGAGTAACGGGTTTTTCGACTTGCTTTACAACTTTGCTATCTCAGTTAAATTCACATTATAAAGGTGGCACATTCCCTTTAAGATACAAATCCAAATACATATTCAAATAAGAAATTTCCTAAATTACCTGGCCAATCCTTTCCAATTTTCCCGCAGTTCGGGGATCGGTTAGGATTCGGACAGGGAATATCCAATTCGTGACACGCTATTTTACATTGGTGCATGTAAGATGGTCTGCAAGTGCACCAACCGCAGTCATACGCATACAATTCGCGTATGTAACAAAATTTAGGAGCTGAAACTAGCATTCGTCTCTTAGCTCCACAGTAAGAATGGGACAGCTCTGAAATGACCATATCGCTGACTTCCCTCACAGGCACACAGCCCTTTGCCATAAACAATGATCAATGAATTTGCCTAGGGCTGCATCTTGTCCATGTGTTCGTCGAAATTGATCCAGGCGATTGTGGAGCCATTTTTCACGACAGCTCGCGCCGGTTTTGTCTCGTCTTTGATAGCGTCCCCTATTGGAGGCAGATCTGGAACAGAAAACGGACATATGTTGTACATAGATGAGCTGCAATAGCAATGGAAAACAAATTCAGGGTAGGAAAACATCGCTTTTAGTCTACTGCTTAGGGTCTATTGATGTATGTCATATTACGCATGAGCACTTACACATACCTCAGGCACCCACACAAAGTGGCTTTTCAGGTATGAGGTTATACAATTGACTGGTAAATTATGTCGCCAAACTCCGCCCCTGGTTGGATTCGAACCGGGATCTCCCGATCAGATGCCGCGCGTTCTAACCACCGAGCCAGCAAGGTCACAACATGACACAGGCACATGCACTAGTCTCCAGCGACTCCGGAATTTTATTTAGTTTCCAGGCGATCAGCCGGTATCTAAGCTGCTGCCACGACAAACGCACTGCGTAATCCCGTTCGCGCAGTGGTTGCACACTTCTTCGGGATGGGCTCAACATGCCTTTTCCGTCTTCGGAAGAAGACAAGTTTGAGCCCACTGATAGGCAGACTGGCGCGTGGGCCAGCTTCGCCAGATCGTGTCTAGCCTACTCCAGCGTCGCACGCCCCAAGTAAAACAAATGCAAACTCACTATTGATGTCTGTCCGTGACCCAAAGGCACTTCGACGAGCGGACGGTACGAAGGCAGCCTCGGACACGGAGTTCTTCTTCTGCTGCACCCTCTGGCGAAGCCTCTGCAGAAACGTCAAATGACCTGCGGGGCGGGCCAAACGGTGAGACATCACATTTCCCTCAGTTGAGATTTGTTTTATGACCTTGTATCCATGTTTTGCTCGTATTTTTTGTAATATAATTATACGGTTAGTGGCATCTTTCAAGGACTTGTATAGATGGATCTTTAACATGGGAAATATAGCCTACACCACATTTGAAGAAAAAAAGATTTAGTATGGTTCAAAAATAGTTTTACCAGATCCCGTACGGATGCAGATTAGGGAGGGGGAGGGACCCGAAGGGAGGTCGCTCTCTGCTCCTGGCCCGAAATGGCGGTGCCCATGTGCTGAAAGCGCAATGGTAACGATTTGTGTCTTCATCGAAAAGCCCTACGCAATTATAGAGGAAAGGGCGGTCACTGAATGATCGAATGAACAACATGCTAGCCTATTCAGATAGGTATCCGCAAACAGTGGCGGATCTAGCCGGTAGGTTTGAGGGGAGCAGACCAAATAAAGCAAAAAAACCGTCACGGGGTGAAAGGTTTGGCCATAATTTAACTAGACGATAGGCTGGGGGGTAAACCCGAGAAGGAAAACAAAAAAACCGTCACGGAATTAAAATATGAAGCCACAAGATGCTTTATTTTGATAACCAAGGATCATTCACTCAAAACGATTTTATAATCAAGAGGGCCAAGGTCAAATGTTTACACTGAAGTTGACTGGTTCTGTTGGAAGTTGACTGGTCCAGTTGAAGCACCAAAACCTTGCTTATACCTACACTAAACAGGAGCTGGGGCAGAAAGGAGGTCGACAGCATGGGATGGGGATGCAAAAACAGAGTTTTGCGCCGAACTTTTCCGTTTGGGGCAAACGCCTTCTTTGTCCCCCCTAGATCCGCCACTGTCCACAAAGTCCGAGAAAAGACGTTGCTATAAAAAATTGTAGAAAAAAGTTGGACAATTTAGTTAAGAAGAAAACAGGCTCCCCTGTTCCTGGAAAGCAGCATGACTGGTGAAAAAGGCACCGTAATGTTGCCGGAATCCAAATCCTTTCCTGATCCTGTGGGTTTTTTTATGTTTTTTTCTGCACTTCTGTCCCATGCCTCACAATAATCCAATATTCTAATTATCTCGCAGATTTTCTTTCTCTCTCGTTTCTTTTCGCCGAGCTTCTTTCACTGATTGAAGACAAACTGGGTCGCAAGATATTACTCGAGCATATTTGAGCGCCCCAGGTGAATACGGCGGTAATTATGCAGATTAGAATCCGGCCGAGGTTCTTCATCGCATTGATTTTCCATATATCGCATTTTATGGCCACATCGAATTGACCGTAAAATGGTAAAAGACATAAGCGCCATGGCCCAGCCCCGGACAGCAATTTAACGCCGTTAAATTTCAAGACAATCCTTCAGAGGCCTGGTTAGTCTGATTGGCTTATATTTCATTGGATTCGTACCAAACCAATGATACAGCTTGCCTCATATCTTCAGTACGCACCTGCCATGGACAGATTCCAAGGAAAGATGAACAGTTATACTCTTATCGTTCTGCGTTTTCAATGTCAAGCAACTTCCTTGAAAAAATACTGACATAGAGAAGTGTCCATTAGTCTCCTACCAAGGGAGTGATAAGGATCGAAACCAAATTACTTGGACAATTTCTCTTCCGTGCACCCATATTGCACGATCTCGATAAGGGTTTAGAGCGGGCTAAAATGAATTACAACTGAACAAAGTCAACTCTTTTATAATGTCTTGCAATCTCATCAAGCCCGTGTAACAACTTCCAAACACATCGAACTTGAAAATACAGCTTCTCTTCTAAGCGATTACTTAAATGCTTTGTAAGATGGTACCAGACCCAATTTACCAGTGTTTCACATATAAAAATCCTAATCTAATAACACATACAGAAATAAAATTCACGCACAGAAGTTCGGTCTGGTAAAATGTCAGGATTTGGCAAGCTTAAAATGTCGTTAGTAAAAGCGACATCTTTACATTTTAGCTAGTTTTTTTGGCTAAGCGACTTTTGCATCACTGACAGAACAAATAGAAAAGGATGTATGGATGCTACGAGATAGAGATGAAAAACGGTCAACTCAGTGGGCTACGCAGCAGTGAGCCTGGATCACGAGATCTCCCCATGCGCGGGTCCTTTATCCTGTGACATTTATGAGCATAAAGTGTTTAGTTCTGAGAATGTCGAGGATTGGTCTAATCATATCAGTATCCTGGCGAATCAGTCCACTCAACGCCAGTGCTTGTAGTCGTAAGCCAAAGTACCTGTGCTTTCGATTTCGTAATCAGGGGCAAGGCAACAGCAGGCGGCGGACTGAAGGAGGTTACGAGGTAACATCCGTACCGAGGTTGGAGCCAACTTCAGCCGGCAGCTCTCCTCCCAGCGCCTCCCGCAGCTTCTCGTCGACGTCGGAGTGACGCCGCAGAGCCGACACCGTGCGCGACAGTCCCAGGCCCTGGTGGCGGATACCGTGCTCCACCAGGTCGGCACCCAGCAGCTCCTCGTGCGGCGACATCCGGATCGGCTTCACCTTGTTGATGAGGAAGAGCAGGATGAATGTGGTGGTGGCGGACCAGGCGATGATGACGACGCACGTGAGAAACTGCACCCCCAGCAGGTGCCACCCGCCTCCTGGCCGGCATAAAGCGCGCAGTTAGACGGGGAGGGCATGTACCAGCATCAGAAGAACCGATACGAGATGAAATATATTCTGATCAGGGTATTCGATTTACGAACGTTCTTCTTTACTACATGCTATAACATACGTCAAATCATCTGAAATTTATCGGCACAAGCAGAAGCCTACATTACAGTCCTTCTTATCTTGTGGGAGGTTAGTAATCGACCCTCAGCCGTCCAAGTCCTACCTTTGAAGAGGCCAGCTCGGCCGTTGGTGATGTTATCCAGGGTGTCGGCATCCACGAAGAGCCCAATGGCGATGATCCCCCAGAAGCCCCCGATGCCGTGGACGGCCACGGCACCCACCGGATCGTCGATGTGGGCGCGATCGAAGAGCGGCATGGTGACCACCGCCAGAATGCCCCCAATGAAGCCGACGATGACCGCCTCCCAGGAGCGGTACAGGGCGCAGCCGGCTGTGGGCAGCGACGTGTACTTCACTCACCCACCAATGAGACATCGAGACGCTACAGGGAACAAACTGTCCGACGAGAACAGTTTGAAAATGGTTAACCCTATTTCCGGCAGGGGGCTAATATTGCCCCCTTCAGGTTTTTCGAGAATATCTCCAAAACGGCTTGCGATAGAGCTTTGAAACTTCCTCACTTTTCCTAAAACTAGCACAGGCAGGTATCCTGAAAATTTTCAAGATTATATATTTACCAGGGGCGGAGCTATGGCTGGGTTTTTTTGGGAGGTTCTATCCACAAACCAAGTATTATCGTATGCGGTGGGTTCTTTGTAATAGGAAGCCGTCTCTGCTGATCCTGATACCAGTTATATGGTTTTATTATATCATTTGTTATGTGAGATAATAGTGCATTCACAATTGTCACTATTTGTATTCATCAGGGGCGGTTACAGCAGTTCAAAATGGGAGGAATGTCATCAAGAAGGACTAAACGTTAGTAAGTGAGAAGACGACTGCTTACAGCCGTGCCAGGGCGAATACAATTGGGTAAATGAAAATTCAAAATAGTTATGACCCAATTTTAGATTATCAGAGGCATATTCAGTCACTATAATGTAGAGTAAATCACAAATATAAAAGCATATGTTTGTTCACTTAGAGCTTTGTGCAAGACTAGCATGCTCTGTATGTATTCAGTTTCAGGAACGACTAAGGAAGTATTTCGCCCATAGACAGATCACGGAGACAACAGCATACGGAACGTGTTATCAATGGCGGAAAAGTGTCAGTATTTGAGGGGGTAACATTACATTTTCAAAATATATATTCCCAGCCAGTATCACCGCCGCGACTCAATATCGTCGTATATTGAAAATGTGTTTCCAATCACCCCCACCCCCCCCACGACGAGAGTCCTTGATCCGTCTATGTCACCTCCTTTCCCAGAGCTGCCATGGGAGGGTAAAAATTATCAGAAATAAATTTCAACTAGTCGAGGGACTAATATACTCATGCATACCACTCGCATATTGTTGGTATGTATTTTACCCCACTATTTTACCTTACAGCATCCGCCCCTGATGAGTTTTTCGTTTTTTTCATTTATTTATGTGTCAAAGATGCCAAGCAGTATATGACGGCTTCTAATCCGCGAAACAAAAACTTTTTAGGTTGTATATATTTCCCCTCATAGCCCTGGTCCTGGAACTGCCATTGAATTTCGAATTTTTGCGTAACTCGAGTATATGACAATTTTGAGTCAATTATTTGTAAATCTGAACTAGTTTTGTGAAAATCGTACAACAGAGACAAGGGTTATGGAAAATCTAAAAATACACAAACATTGTACATTTTGCACGACCTTCCAAGGTCATTCAAGGTCATTGACCTGTAAGGTCACAATATAGTATACTTCTTATAATGTACACTTTGACTAACACTAAAGCCACTGTTTGGCGGGAAATGAGGATTGACCTTTGCAAATGACCTTTGACCTTGACCTTGGTATTGGGGTAGCTTATCGATGACGTCATAGCATAACGTACGTCAGACCTGGTAACGTCATTTGACCGGAAGCACTGTGGTCAGTGACCTTGAAAGTGCAGATATGTCCTTGACCTCTGACCTTTGACCTTGACCTTAACCTTCATGTGAGGTGACCTTGACATGTAATCCCGGTTATATGGTGGTATTTGTATTATTATGTTTATTGTGTTATTTTGTATTATTATTTGTAAATCTGAACTAGTTTTGTGAAAATCGTACAACACAGACAAGGGTTATGGAAAATCTAAAAAATACACAAAAATTGTACATTTTGCACGACCTTCCAAGGTCATTCAAGGTCATTGACCTGTAAGGTCACAATATAGTATACTTCTTATAATGTACACTTTGACTAACACTAAAGCCACTGTTTGGCGGGAAATGAGGATTGACCTTTGCAAATGACCTTTGACCTTGTCCTTTGACCTTGACCTTGGTATTGGGTACCTTATCGATGACGTCATAGCATAACGTACGTCAGACCTGGTAACGTCATTTGACCGGAAGCACTGTGGTCAGTGACCTTGAAAGTGCAGATATGACCTTAACCTCTGACCTTTGACCTTGACCTTAACCTTCATGTGAGGTGACCTTGACATGTAATCCCGGTTATATGGTGTTATGACTTCACCACTCGGTCTCCAATGCAAGCTAACTGGTCCGACCGCGCGATTACGGCGATCTCAAAATGCAGGTCGGACTTTAAAAGCCTATAAGTCAAAAAATTTTCGACCGATTTTCAAAAAACTTCACCAATCGACGTGCTATTAAATTCTGTTTAATGTGGCAAAGTATCGTGTTTCGGCTACGAGCGGTTCTCCGGCCACCTCGGAAAAACCGGTGGAGGGTCTCCGAGGCCCCCTCTCCAGTGCGCGTGTTAATACCCCAGCACAAACAAGCTTCACACAGGAGATGACCCATATATGTGACACCAGGCCTTAAAAGAGCCAACATTTCCCTCGACTTATGCGCCGCTGTAGCCGGACCTCCTCCTCAGAACACACTAAAAAAAGCAGCAACAGCTTGTTCCTGTCGCCTGCTTATCACAAGCACATTCCTGCTAAGGAACCCGGGCAGGAGCACGTGGCCTCACCTGTGACGGCCACCAGGCCTCCGAGCACGCTGTTGATGAGCTCGCCCACCAGCAGCGTCTTGGTCCTGATGAGGCTGTAGAACATGCCGACCAGGCCGGCGCCCAGCGAGGCGTTAATGGTGGTGACAGCCGATCGGGCAGCGTACTTCCACTTGTGGCCGCGGACTCCGAACGTGCTGAGGGGGGAGGGATGTGATGTTTCCAAGCACAGGTGGGCTTCTGCGTTTGGGAGATATATTTGAGACATCAGTGTATGGTATATATATATATATATATATATATATATATATATAAGGAATGCTTGTTAATGTGCTCTCTCTCTCTCTCTCTCTCTCTCTCTCTCCCTCACCTGCCACAGTTGAAACCGAGCCAACCCCACCACAGCATGAACATGCCGAGCATGGCGTTGGTGGGGCTTCCCATCGGGAAAGGGTCCAGACCGTGGTCATACCGTCCCAGTCGCGGGCCAACCATGATGCACGCCACCAAGCCTGCAGAACAGCCACGTGTTACCGCGTCAGCAGCGAAGTGCTCGTCAACAGCTGGCTAAACGACAGGTCGTAATTTTGCTATTGCGACTTGAACATCGAGAAAAGCTCTTAACATGTCTACCCGTTGATTTTGTCGTTTTTTATATCAGATGATTTTCAAAGGTGTTTAAATGTTATTGAATAACGTAAAGTATTTCGTTAAAATCCTAATTATCTGCATTCGAGTCCGATTTCCTCACAATTATGCATTTGCTACGGCTGAAAGCAGACTGCACGGAAAGACCAAGAACTGTAAGATTATCTGGGATGAAAAAGAACACAGGCAACCGACTCACTCTAACACTAACGCAATTAAATAATGGGTCCAACGGCAGGCCAGCTAGAGGTTCTGCTCTTCCGCAGATGACACAGATACCACGGTCTCAGGGACTATCCGCCTGAAACATAGTTAACCAGGAGGGCACCACCCAGTCTGGCGAAGTCAAGCTACTTTGGGGCTTTACAACACACCGACTGCTGAGGTTATGAGGTGTCTCCAACATTCACTCTGCAGGAAGGGAATTAAGGGGATCATATATACGTATGTCTGCATAACTGCAGAATATCCACCCGGAGATTTTAACCCGAGTCAGCCCCGTGCAAACCGAGTGTTCTTCCCTACACCACCGCATCCGCAGTCTGGAAATGTGAATTGAAATATCCACTTGAAACACCACCCGAGCGTGAGATGTTGATAACGCTACCCACCTGAAACGGCGCATGGGCCTGAGGCATCGATACTGCCCACCTGATACGCCGCCGACTAGGTGGACGCCACCTGAGTCAGTGACGTCACTGAAACCACTCACCTGATACGCCGCCGACTAGGTGGACGCCACCTGAGTCAGTGACGTCACTGAAACCACTCACCTGATACACCGCCGACTAGGTGGACGCCACCTGAGTCAGTGACGTCACTGAAACCACTCACCTGATACGCCGCCGACTAGGTGGACGCCACCTGAGTCAGTGACGTCACAGAAACCACTCACCTGATACACCGCCGACTAGGTGGACGCCACCTGAGTCAGTGACGTCACTGAAACCACTCACCTGATACGCCGCCGACTAGGTGGACGCCACCTGAGTCAGTGACGTCACAGAAACCACTCACCTGATACACCGCCGACTAGGTGGACGCCACCTGAGTCAGTGACGTCACTGAAACCACTCACCTGATACACCGCCGACTAGGTGGACGCCACCTGAGTCAGTGACGTCACTGAAACCGCTCACCTGATACGCCGCCGACTAGGTGGACGCCTCCTGAGCCGGCGATGTCGATGGCCCCCAGCTTGTACAGGAAGCCGTGCTCGCCCCACAGCCAGCCAGCAGGTACGCAGTACACGATTGTATTGATGAAGGAGAAGATGCAGTAGGCGCCGAAATTGAACCTGCCGGATGCGTCAACCGACTGCCAGCTACTTTTTGCGCATCTTCTTGTCTCCAATCGGGTCTCAGCACCTTAGTTTTACCTGGCCGGTCTCTGACGCCGTCTCAGTCACAAGGAATAAACTTGACGGTGTCAATCCCATCAGTCCCACCTCTTCCCAAAATACAGCTTCTCTGCATTTATAGCACTTTAAGATTTCGTGAATAGCGAAATTATTGTAGTCACTTCGTTGAAGTTGATGACCACATGCTCTTGCATTTTGCAATTGTTCTTCGGAAATTGCTGTTCCAGACGCACGTCGCCTTTCTGACCTCATTTCTCAAGAGAATCAATCCATCCCTTGAAGAACATAATAGTTGACATCAGACCAACGTTTGGGCTGGTGACCTTGTGGCGGCTTTTAAACTGAAATTCCTGGACAGGTACCAGCATTAAAAGTAGAACAGCACATACCCTCAGTTCTTTATTTTTCACGTACCCAAACATTCGACACCTCACAACTTGCTTCAGCTAAATTTAGTTAAATATTCAACAAATTCAAAAATATTCACGATTTCTAAAAGTTCGGCTGAATATAAATGGCTAAAGTGAATTCATGTAGGTACTCAAGCTAAATTAAATCTAAATTGTTGATGTCACTACTTCATGCAAATAACATTCGCTCTTTCGAGTTTCGATTCACAGGAGTAAAATCCTAGTTGGGCTACATTTGCACACGTATACCTAGTCGATACAGAAGAGATCGCACTTAAATATCGGTAGGTTATTCGATACACTGGTTATCAGGGACGTAGGAACCGGGGGAGCGCCCCCAACTTTCATGATTCTTAACCATTAACCCTATGGCGTTGACTGGAAAGAAATGACTTGAAAATTCCCGCTGCCCCCTCCCCCAACTTTGAACATAGTTCCAACGCTCCTGCTGGTTATTATTGGAAGTGATTTGAGGCTGGTGACAAGTAACTGACAAATTTCGTGATGCATTCATTGTCTTCTAATGCTGGTCGATGTTTTCACTTAAGGTGACAGATAACACTTTATTCAAAACCTTTGCCTCTCTGTTGGTTAACCGCCTTTGTGATCCGGCACGATGAGGTGATGGAAGCTAAAGTTCAACTCGTGGCGTAAACCAGGCTCCGCGGAATGATGTATTGCTGTGACCGCTAAAAGACTCTTGGGAGACCCATCAACCCTCAAGGGTTTAAGCATTTTCATGGCATATCCTCGATATCAGTGATTCGACATTTCGCCACCCTCGAGAGTTCAAGTCGCCGTGTTTGCTGATAAATTATTTTACAAATACACACAGCCATTCTTCTACGAATAAAAAAACAAATAAGGGGAAATATACAACACCACTATTCACTTCCAAAAAACAAACCATACCCCCAAAAATCAGGTACAGCGGTTCCTCCTCTGAAGACACAGCGAAAAAAACTTTCCAAAAGAAACAAGCCTCGAATCAAAACAAGGTCACCAATTTTGATTGTCTTTAATTTTGGTACATCAATTTAATTGACCAAATCTACAATCAATTAATCAATTTAATTGATTAAATCCGGAGTTGCTTTTACTAAGCGAAAAACAATGGAGGGCGAGAAGGGCTGTATTAGGCTCTGCAGTATACAAACAGAAACGGCGACAGGTGCAATCGACTCGACAAGCTCTTTTGCACTGCCGGTATCTTGCTTTCCGCCCGGGTCCACCCGCTCGTGCTGCTGGAACGACAAGCGGCGACCAGATAGCAATACCAAATACACCCCTGGCCGCTTCATCACCGTAAGTGACCAGCGTCACGAATGGGCCGTAGCGAAGCGTTATATCTTCACAGGAAGGCTTAGTGATAAGTCAGACTTCGGGAAAAAGGTACTCCATTACTTAATACAGATCACATTGTCACGTAATCCGGGCATTTGTCTGTCAAACCTAGTTACCTCTCCCCTCTCATTCATTCATTCATTCATTCATTTACTAATCCATTCTTTTATTCATATATAATGCATACATACTACATACATACATGCATGCATACATGCATACATACAAACATAACGGGTGATAACTAAGGAATTGGACATAGTTCAAACAGCTGCCATCCTTCCAAATATTCGAGAAATTTAAAGGAACTTGGCATAAGGTATGTTTCTATTATTGGACTTGTTAATGAAAGTTTTTAGAGATGTACCTAAAACATTTTTATGCTTGTGACCAAAATGTGGCAAACAAACAAACATGCTGTTTGCGAAATCATACATAAATATCTCAACCAAAACCCTGATGTCCCACGGAGTGCGATCTTGCGACGGTTTCTAGATGTTGGTCTCTCTAGGTCGGCTGTTTATAATATTCTGAAGAATTTTGCAGGCAAGAGGACACGTAAAGAACCTACCCACCTAATATTCTAATATAATATTATAAAAATATTTTGGAGGCCTGCCGGGACGGATATTAAGTCCCGCCCCGGTGGGCCTCCGAGCCACCTTCGCCCTGGTGGGTGGGGTTTTCAAATACCCCCCCTCAAACTCGGCTCCTATACGGAATAGCGAATAAAACGCAAATTCTGTTGGATAGCTCATACAAATTGATGACGAAACTGCATCATTTTTTGCCTCAGGTCAATATTGAGATCATGATAGATCAAATAAGGTTGCATGTTAGGGTAGTGTTTTTGGGCTCTAGCGTCTGACAGAGTTGAGTTAGAACCATTTTTAGGCACCATCCGATTCCTCTTGACACGGAAAATCGAATGATGTATAATTGGACTATACTTGGTCAAAACACAAAAATGACCAGACCTTAGGTCAGGTCAAGGTCACTTTTCAACCTAGCATAGCCAATATGCATATCAATCGACTCACAATAGCAACCCAAACGTAACAGTATCACAATATAAACCGTATCACCATCTCCTGAAAAGTTATTGACCCAGGTCTTAAAACTGCTCAATTAGCCCCAGATAGCTCTCAGAGGTCACAGGTCAAAAATTGCAACATGCCAGAGGTCATAGGTAAAAAAATTGCAACATGAACCTGGAAAGGGCCCAGGATAATACAATTCAAAGAATACGAAGGCATTACCAGCTGTATCTACACAAATACAGCCCATTTCCTGTTTTCCCCATGTATTTCCAATGGAGAGGTCATGATCCGTACCTGACCCTAGGTCATCGATACTAAAAATCCCGGAGTATATGTTGCAACACTCGGTGGGCCCATTATTTGATAAAAATTTCAATTTTATAGATTCACTCATTTCTTACTTACGCCATCTTAACCAATTTTGGAGGTGAGGTCACATGACCTGACCTGAGATGACCCAACAATAAAATTTCCGGAGAAGTTGCGGAATCAAGGATGATAAGGTGTGCCAAGTACGGTGGCGCTTCGCGCCACTTTTTTCGTGCCGCCGGAAAAACCCGAGGGGGTGTTGAAGTACTCCCCCACCGGGGCGATGGTTAAGACACCGTTTTCGGATTCTAAGCGAAACTAGGCTCACGTGCGGCCAGAAGCGTAGACGTCGAAAGCGAGGGGGACATGAGGACGCGTACTCAAAGTTTGGAACTAGAGGTTACGCCCCAAATTTTGAGATTGAGCCTAGGCTTTTTGCATTACCTCCACTTTTCCCGAGTGCAGGGGCGTAGCCGGGATTTCGCTCAGGGGGAAGGGCGGCGGCCAAAAAGGGCCCCTGAAATTCCGCCAAAAGGGCCCCAAAAATGTCGGCAAGCAAGCAAAAAAAGAAGAAAAAACGTTTACCGCGGTTTTGGCGTCAATTGATCTAAAGAATGTCGCTTTAAACCAGAGCGACCCTAAGATATCGCCATGACAAGTAATTTGTGTGCCTACCAAATTACTTCAGAGCCAATCGTGCTCGAAAAGTGAAAATGGCCGGGTGTATTTCTTCCTCTTCGGAAGAAACTTCTTTCAAAGATAGATAGATTTCGGGGTATTCCACTGAGGAGCATAATTATGCATCGAAAATTTGGTCATTAATCTATCTCCTCAAATCCGGATCGATAATAAAGCAAAAGAACAAAAATCATTCTGAAATTTGGTGAAATCTGAAATTCCAGGCCTCAGCTTACATCGTGATCAAAAGCTTCTCCAATCAATAAATTTCATGAAGATTCTGAGGAAGGGCTGTGTCCGAATACAATTGCACCGTTTTTTTGCTATTTTATGCATCCAGGATTCGAGGATGCAAGCCAATTAATAACTTAAGTTCGATGCCTGGCGCCTGCCACATATGGTGATTATGCAAATGAAGCGTTTTACGTACAGCGGCAGCCCATCGTTCGAAGCCCTCGGTCACGGCACTTTTCCCCTGGCCTTAGCGACCTGGACCTCAGTTGAAAGGCCCTCAGGCATCCGCAGATATCTTACAGCCTTGTGTTTGACCTGTATGGAGCGGTAGTACACCATGGCAGCCCCCAGATCAGTCACTACACTGAATTCTGCTGGAACCAGTCGGAGGCTGGTTGGTGCCACATTAACGATGCCTGTGTCAAGGAAGTACCGGCTGAGGAAGTGAAGAAGGCAACAGCGTACGTGCTTTGTCCGCCAGAAATGCTGTTTAGTTCTTGTTAGAGTGGTTTTCTTTCAATTTTTCAATGACAGAATGTGGCGTTAAATAACTTAAAATTTCGCAATAAAATGATAAGACTAAGGTATGACATAATATAGGTTGGTAATAAACAATTTTTCTAGGAGCTTCTTTCACCTTCAAAGCGGTTCCCTTCGAACGAAAAAAACACTTAAAATGGTATTTAGTGGCGGACAAAGGGAGCTCAGCCGACCATTACGGGCCCAGCTGGTCAGAGAGAGCTCTGCTGGTTCTAGAGAGCCTAATGGTCACAAAGTGTTCTGCTGGTATCTGCGGGCCTTCTGTAACTAGTTACAGAGAACCATGCTAGATGCAGAGGGCCACCAGGACGCTTCGAATCTATTTACGAAGTGTCCAGCTGACTGAAAAGGGCCCTCCCATTGATAACGGGGTATACAATCAATTTTGGGTCCAACTGGTCTCAAAGTGTCCTATAGTGACATATGCTTCTTTTGATAGTCCCAGTAGGCCCTGCGGGCTACAAAGGGAGGTGAGTTATAACCACGGTGGTCGGTGGGCCTCCGAGCCACCTTCGTCCTGGTGGGGGGTTTCAAATCCCCCTTCGAACATGGATCCTAAGCACGATAGCGAAAAAAGCGATCGCAGGTGGATGGCCCATAAAAATCCATGACGAAACTGCATTGGTCACTTTTTTGGGTCAGGTCAATATTGAAGTCCCCACAGGTCAAGAAGGTGGCATGTTAGGGAAGAGTTTCTGGGTTCTGGTGTCTGATAGAGTTCAGTTATAATCATTTTTAAGCACCATTTCGATTATGCACCTCGTTACCGCCAGTCGAATGATGTATAATACAACCATACTAGATCAAAACATAAAAATGACCCGACCTAAGGTCAGCTCAAGGTCGCCATCTAACCTAGCATTGTCAATATTCACACTTTAACCAAAACAGCAGATGTTGAAAGGTGAATACCTCTCAATCGCTGTTATACAATAGTCAATATGCATATCATTTGCTTCAAAATAACAATCCAACGTAATGGCATCACAATATTAGCTTTATCCGAATGTCCTGCACAGTTATTGACCCAAGTCTGAAACCCTGTTTAAGTGGCCCCAGATGACCTCTCATAGATCACAGATCCAAACTTGCAACATGAGCCAATTAAATGGCCTAGGATACAATGATTTGAAGAATACGAAGGTATTCCAAGCGGTATCTACAGAAAGAGCAATTTGTCGGCCAGTTTGTTTTTTCCATGCATGTTAAGTGGAGAGGTCATGATCCGTGCCTGACCCTATGTCATCTATATGAAAATTCCCGGAATATATTTTGCAAACATCGATGAGTTCACTATGTGGATATGTTTCGATTGGATAGATTCACCCTTTTCTTCCCTATGCTACCTTAAGCATTTTTAGAGGTAAGGTCAACTGACCTGTACTGGCGAACTGACCTGAGATGACCCAACCTTAAAATTTTGGGGAACGTTGCGGAATGTATGGCAGCGCTTCCCGCCGCCGTTTATTCGTGCCACCGGAAAAACCCGAAGGGGTGTTCAAACACCCCCACTGGGGCGATAGTTCAAAGGAGGTACCAGCTGGTTCTGCTGGTTGTGGACAGCCCTTTGGGTTACAATGGACCATACTGGCTGTAGGCTAGATGGGTTATAGAGGCATAATAACCACAAAACATCTTGCGGATCACAAATTGTCTGCTGTTTTAAATAAGTCTACCAGCTACACAGGTCCTCGGTGGATTTAGAGGGTCAAACGGGCCCTCGGCATCGTCTATAGAAGGCCCAGCTGACTAGAGAGGCCCTTCTGACGATATAGAGCCATACGGAGAACAGTGGATCCCACTGGTTCAAAGGCTCCACTGTTAACGAGGGTCTTGATAGTTGGAGTGGGTCCTACAGTCTAAAAACGTCCCTGCTTGCCACATGGATTCCTATTTAAAGAGGGCCCAGCTGTTCAGACAGCCATGGACAGCTGCTTAGGGTCAACTATAGCGCTGCTGGCTATCGCTGACCCTGCAAGTCGCAGTGGGCCCTGGTGCCTAATGTACCCTGCTGACCATGGTGGCTTTGTCGGTTTAAGAGGACTCAGCTGACCAGAGCGGGTCCTACTGTCGACGAGGAGCCTCTTTCAGAGGTTTCTGATGGTAAAAAGATTCCCACTTATCACAGAATGGAGAACTAGAGAGAGCTTGAGAGTGCCCTATCTAAAATGAAGTTCCAAGACGGGATACAGAGAATAGTGCAGCTGGGCAGTGCGTCCTCCAGGGGGCTGCTGCCCCAACATCCTCTCTTTGGCTATGTCTCTGTAGGATCTCCAGCTGACCAGAGAGGTCCCTGATGACGATAGAGAGTCTTGTGGAGAACAGTCGGTCCTGCTAGTTCCAAAGCCTTTGTAGGGTCCTGATAGTCAGAATGGGCGCTGTGGGACCAGTGACCACAATGCCAGTGGTCAGAGTGGTTCCTGCTAGCCACAATGGCCTTCTCGTTTAAAAAGGGCCCAGCAGGTCCGACAGGGCCCTGACGGTTTTAGCTGGCCCTGGGACTCACAGTGGGCCCCGCGGAAAAAAAACCCTGCTGGCCAAAGTGGCTTTATCGTTAAAGAGGGCCCACCTGACCAGACAGGGCCCAAATGTCGACACAGGACCCTGGGACCCCGTAGTTCAGAGGATCCTCTTTTTAAAAGAGTTTCGATGGTTCAAAGGGCTTTTCTTGTCACAGAATGTAGTGCTGTGGAGTGCTTGAGATGGCCCCGTCTGACATGAAGTTCCACGGCAGGTCAGAGTACGATTGGGTAGGGGCAGCGCGTCCTTGAGGGGCCCTCAGGGGGGCCACCGTCCCAATCACCTCTCCTTGGCTACGCCTCTGGAGGGGCCCTGCTAGTTATAGAGATCCCTATGGAAAATAGTCGGCCATACTAGTTCAAAGGTTTTGCTAGATAAATAGGGTCCTCACAGTCAGAGTAGGCCTTGTGGGCTAAAACGATCCCTGCAAGTCACAGTGGCCTCCTTACTTAAAGAGGGCCCAGCTGGTCCGACAGGGCCCTGAAGGTTTTAGCTGACCCTGCGACTCGCAGTGGGCCCCGTGGCCCAAAAACCCTGCTGGCCATAGCGGTATTATCGGTTGAAGGTGGTCTGGCTGACCAGAGAAAGTCCTACTGTCAACGAGTGCCTTGGATGGGAGGGGGGGCTGATAGTGGTTTAGGGGACCCTGTGGTAAAAAGTCATACTTGTCGCAGAAATGGAGTACTGGAGAGGACTTAAGAGGGCCCTGTTGGGCATGTAATTCCACGGCAGGTCACAGAGTATAATGCGGGCGGGCCGCGCTTCGCGCTATCCTCGAAGGGCCCTCCGGGCCCTCAAGGGGGTCGCCACACCAGCCGCTTCTACTTGGTTACTCCTATGTAGAGGGCCCAGCTGACCAGAGGGCCCTGCGGAGATTAGACGGTTACACTAGCTCAAAAGCTTCTCTAGTTAAACATGGCACTGACTGTCAGACTGGGCCCTGTGGGCTAAAATGGTCCCTACTAGCCACACAGCCTTCTCACCGAAAGAGGACCCAGCTGGTCAGACAGGTCCCTGGCAGCTATAGACCGAGATCTGACAGCCTGCGAGTCGCATTGGGCCCTTTTTCCCAAATAGTCCCGCTAGCTATCTTGGCTTTATCGATTAACAGGGTCTATCTGACCAAAATGGGCCCTACTTTGGATAAGGGGGCCCTGACCACCAGTGGTTCAAAGGGTACCTTTTTACTGACGGTTTTGATGTGTAAAAACAGCTCTAATTGTCACAGAATAGAGTGCTGCAGATGGCTTAAGAGGGCCCTGTCTGGTATGAAGTCCCACATTTCGCCCCAGAGCATAGTGCGAGCGGGCCGCGCTTCGCGCGGCCGGTATCCTCAGGGGGCCCTCCGGGCCCTCAGGGGGGGGGCGGCCGCCCTAGCCGCCCCCCCTTGGCTACGCCCCTGCCCGAGTGGGCTTACGTAAATGTTCCTAATTCTGGTGTCGGTTTGCTGGCCCGCTGCAGCTCTCTGCAATAGTTACCAAGTTCGGGTTTCGCCTCTCACTCTGCCAACTCCAGCTCTGAGTCTGCCCTCCCTGTAAAAATACTCGGCGACACACCTGGAGCTATCATTTTTTAAAGTTCCTTATATCTTTGAAGTCCAGTAAACCGATGAAATTAGATTCTGGTAATAGCTCAAGAAGAGAGTAAGCAGTCAGTTTCACCTGGCACCAGAGCAACTCAGTTTAACTGCCAATGCACGTTCACCGCTCGCTGCAGTGCAAAAATTACCGGTACTTCGCCGGAAAACACCCAAACACAGTCATCCTTCACCCTTGTCCAGAGAAGGCTGTTACACCAGCAACACGATGTGTGCCCCTGAAACTGAAATGTGAAATCACCGGTTCCAACCAAAGCCAGTCGGGCGTCTATTTAAACCATTCATTTGTTCGATGGACCCCAAAGCTTCTGATGGTTGGTAACCTAGGCCACTTCCATGAAGCTCAACAATATCGGATGACGCATCGCAGTGATTTACATCTAACATGGCGTGCGGCGGAATGGGGGAGAAGAGTCTGTGACTCCCTGTAATAGCAGTAACTCGCGCCCCGCTGGGGTCCCTGGCATGGCGCCCCCCGCTGGAAGAGGGCATTTTGCCTCCCCCAGTCCGTATCTTTCTCATTTCCTGGAAAAGCTAAATAAAAATTACGAACGGCACTCAAAAGCTCTTGACGGACGAGAGACAATATAAGAACTATATTTATGTCAGATCAATATTGAGGTCACCAGAGGTCAAGGAAGGTTCCTAAGCTTACAAAGGGGCACTGTGGATTTTCCCTTATAGGTCTTTACTGAGCTCAGCTAGAGCAAATATGTTGGGATCATTGGAGTCCTCTCGTGGTGGTGAATCGAATAATGTATAATATGATGATGAAATGGTGAAAATGACCTGACTCAAGCTACTTCATTGTCACACCAGGACCTGGTATAGTCATGTTTCATATCAATCGACTCCCCCGGAACAAGATAAACACAATTGAAATAAAAATGAAAACTCTATCTAAATGCAGTACGAATTTATTGACAAAATAATCAGTGTAGGTATGTTCATGCGACCTCACATGACCTTTGAAAGATCAAATGCTCAAAAACTCAGCTATTTGATCAGGATGATGCTAAATATACATGATATAAAAACGTTTAAGTTGATCTATCCAATGTTTACTGAACAGAGCGTTTTCTATTTTTTACTATATAAATATAATGTGGCGAACAAAAACTGACCACACCCTAGGTCAACAACAACAAAATTTCCAGATAGCAGATTTTTAGACCCTAATAACATCACCATATTTTGAATTTTTGGAACTGATCTAATCGGTTGGCAAATGTTCCTTTGGCGCCACTTCAAACTCGTCATTTGGGGTTTTGAGGTCGGGTCGCTTGACCTTGAATAGCTCCTACTTGACATGACCTGACCTAAACAAATGTGGTAAGGTGCGTGAAGTAGATCAGGAATAAGTTACTGTAAGTTGCATTGTTCTCCATCTCTTCCTTTTTGCGTTATCTGGAGAAACCAGGAGCGAGGAGGGGCCAATTTCGCCCTCCAGGGGGGTGTATGTCAATCCTCGCCCCAGTAGGGGTGTTTGAACACCCCCTCGGCGGGTTTTTACGGCGGGACTAAAAACGGGAAGCGCCGCCGTACTTGGAATGCATTATCCTTGATTAATTCCGCAACTTTCGCCAAAATTTTAAGGTTGCGTCACCTCAGGTCAGGTCACCAATGCAGGTCAAGTGACCTCACCTCCGAAAATGTTTAAGGCGGCATAAGTAAGAAAGGGACGAATCTATCGGATTAAAACTTACACCACACAACGGTCCCACCAAGTGCTACAAAAAAGTTCTGGGATTTTTCATATCGATGACCTAGGGTCCGGTACGGATCATGACCTCTCCCTTAGAAATACATGGGAAAACAGGAAATTGACTGTATTTGTGTAGATACAGCTGAGAATACCTTCGTTTTCTCCAAACCGTAGTATCCTGGGCCCCTTATCACGTTTATGTTGTAATTTTTTTAACTGTGACCACTGAGAGGTCATCTAGGGCTACTTAAGCAGTTTTCAGATCAGTCGATTGGTATGCATATTGACTATGCTAGATTAAAAAGTGACCTTGACCTGACCTGAGGTCAGGTCATTTTTGTGTTTTAACCTAGCATAGTCATATTATACATCATTCGATTCGCCGTGACGAGAGGAAGCGAATGGTGCCTAACAAATGGTTCTAACTCCACTCTATCAGACGCTAAAGCCCAAAAACACTACCCTAACGTTGTTTTAACCCACCCCCTTCCCCACCAGGGCGAAGGTGGCTCGGAGGCCCACCGGAGCGGGGGTTAAATGAGGTAAATAGAAGGGGCACACAACTGGAGATTGAGCCCTACATTCGCCGTTACATGTCTTAAGTTGGCAATTTGTCAGCTAAAAGTCGTAAAACGAATGTTTAAGTTACGAGCTTGGAAGCTTTGGAAACCACAGAAATGAAGCTAATAACGAAAGTTGGACAGAAGGCCTCAATCAGCTCCAGCAGCTTAGTCGGGAACACATTAATATAACGGACTCATCTTATGAGTGTGTGTTTGTTTTCCACTACTCTCAACACCACACACCATTCTAACCCCTAAGCAATTTATCTAACCACAAAGACTGTCTCTTCAACCTATCCCATCCCTTAGTCCGATGGCGTGCACTGCTAGACAGCCATCGACCTCCTAACCACTACATAATACATGTCACACGTACTTAAATCCGTCACGCTTCGCTCGGAACCTACGCCCTAATCGGCCGCCGCGCCAGTGCCGCGGCGGTCAGATGGTGACCTCCATGACCTCTGTGCCTTGCGGGCACGCGGTGACCGATCACGGCCGCTGATTGGTGGAGGCGCGTTCATGTGCTTTACAAGACATTCAGCGGAAACGTTTCGCTGGAAATGGTGTCACTGTAAAGCAAGCGGAAACGTTTCGCTGGAAATGGTGTCACTGTAAAGCATGCATGGATACATTTACTTCGAATGTCTGTTTCGGAAATTGTAAGCCATAACTCTGCTTTATCAGTTGGATTATTTGCTGTATTACTTAAAGTTGTTTTTCGGCTTGGGCAAGATAGGGTACCTTCTCCCTGAAATTATAAGTGTCAACATGCGTTTCTATTTGTTGTGGAGAAACAAAGCCTGTCTCGTCGGTAACCAAATGTGAGAGCACTGGCGGCGGAACTGGGGCAAGAAAGGGTCCCCTCCTTAAGGGAGAAACTTTAACGCCAACCCCATGGCGTTAACTGGAAAGAAATGGGTTGAAAACCCCATGGTGTCCCCCTTAAATTCGGACATGCCACTGTCACTTCGTTGGGAATCCCTTGAGACAAGAAGGAAAATAAACAAAATTGTATTTTTAATAATATTATAACATTATATATAATATTTTTAATAATATTCGTGAAATTACCTCCAAAGCTACATTTAAAAACAAAATAAAACACTTTTTGGGACTCCCTCTCCCCACTTTATTACTCTTTAGGCCAAAAGAGAGAAAATTATATATTGACAGGACTGAGACTTGGCACAAGCAAATTAAATTCACCCCAATTTGAAGTTCAAGCGATCAACTCTACCCACTGTGCTTGCGGCGAAACAAAAGAGGACACACCACACTTTAGGCTCCATTGTCAATTATTCAATCATGCAAGAGTAACAATGTTGCAGGAAATTCTTTCGATAACCAACATTGACCTTGTCAACATGGATAAGCAATCAAAACTGGACATTCTACTGCATGGCTCTTCATTAAACAAATCAAACTAAAAAAGTGGCCTCAACTGTCTTTAAATTTATCCGTAACACAAAATGATTTGCATAGCTGCGCCTGGGCCGGACCGAGGTGGCGGTGAGTGGGCGGCACACCCAATCATTTGGTCCCTGAGCGGCGGCACTGGGTGATTCCCTCTGTGGTGGTGCGGTGTGTTGGGGACCAGCCGTGCGAGCGGCGCCTCGCATAAGCATTCGCGCTTTTGCGCCAATCGCAAACAATGTATTATTTTTGTTGTGTCGCTTTATGAAAATACATGTCTGTCTGTCTGTCTGTCACTGGGTGAGAGGGCCGGTCCTAAAGAGCGCTACCGAAGTGGCCCTAAAATGCATGCCTAATACGAGGGTGCGTGGTGTTTGCTCCGTGTTGAAGGGAAAAAAAAAAACAAAACCTCAGTCGGAACCCAAGACTATGTCAGTGTTTAAGTGCGTTCAACCCTCCTGAGGCTATATCGGGAAAACCAGACCTACATCACCAGATCCGAAAACTTTGGGTGGGTATCACCCTGGTTCAGCAATAGGGTACGTGCCCCCTTTTTGTCGTAAGTTCTTACCACTACAACTAGAAAGAGCAGAACGTCAGTTCTGTCGGTGGGACGCAAGCCAGCAGTACAATAAAATGCGAAGAGTGGAGACTTCAGAAGTAGTAGCTGATTTCCAGTCCATGACAAACAACTAATTGCTTGGAACTAGAGCGTGGCATGACCAAAAAGATCCAGTACAGACCATGCACAAAGTTTGCCCAACAATTTCCGTCCGGTCCGTTTGCTCACCATTATTACCAATTTGAATCCAATGCAGACCTAAAAATGTTCCTAAATTGACAAACATGGAAAAAGAACCAATATAAAAATGCAAGACCATCCCAATCCTCTCGCTCATCAATTCCGATCCACTGACTATCCTGGCTTCATTAAGAAAATATAATCCTTTACTGGCTCTAATTTGCTTTCAATCAACCTTCCCTCATGGCTTCCGCAAATTCTGGGTCGAAGCATTACGACAACCCTACTCATATTTATACCATGGTTTACGATGACCTCATGGGAAAATCCTGTCCGATTGATATTGCCTATCTAAGTTGGGTCATTTGGGTGTCCCAATAATGTTTAAAAAGGATGCATACTCTGGTGATCTTAGTATACAACACATACAATTTATAACCCGATGTCAGGTTTGCTAAAATATTGCAACTTTAAAATAACGGACCTGAGAACCCTTTTAAAATATTATTTCTCAACTTTGCAGACACGTTCTGTGAAAATTTCATCCCAACATAAGCAATACACAGCGTAATGTTTCTAGCTCATATTCTGCGCAGATAACACCACTTATCATTCCGGAGAAGGCAAGAGAATAAGCGATCTTTGGACGTCCCAATGTGAGTAGTTCCTGTACGTAAGCTGGACTTTTTTAAAGTGTTTCTACAAGTTAAGCCGGAAACCATAGTCACATTTCTCACAGTCATAGGGACTTCATCAGCTGGACGCCAAATCTCATCGCGCTAATACTAGCATCTTGGGGGAGGTGGGCGGGTAGGTGGGAAACGACGTTTCAAGGAGCGCCATCGACCTTTCAAGAGGGTTACCGTTTCAAGCCGGTTACCATTTCAGGAGGCGCCAAGGGTCCATCGGGAGGGGGAAATTTCCTCCCCTTGTCTCCAGAATCCGCCTATGATTCACCGTGCAAGAGGAATGCTGGTTTCCTCTAAACATGGATCCCAATCCCCAAAGATTACAGATGTTGAGACATTCGAAAAAGAGGCACGGCATTCTAGCCGAAACGAGACGAGCCGTCATTATTGAGTGTCATTGATGGCGCATATATATAAAGCCTTCTAAACTGGCCACAAAGCATACTTCTGTGCCGGTTACCATCAGTTTTGCAGGCTCATTTTACAAGCGTAAGGACAGTAAGCATGACCTCACATGATATCCATATGATATAAAATACCTACTATTGGGCTGCAATACAGTCCGATGCAACATAAATCATGAAAATTTATTATCCCGAACTTGTTTAACACGCTGGGGTCCCTAGCATGGCGCACCCCCGCTTGGGGTCTTTTTCGCCTCCCTCCGTATCTCATTTCCCAGGAAAGCTAAAGAAAAATTACGGACAGCGTTTGAGAGCTCTTGACGAAACAAAGAGAAATCAAAGAAACGTTTTTATGTCAGGTCAATATTGAGATCAACATTGGTCAAAGAAAGTTACATAGGCTTACAACAGGGCAGTGTACATTTCCACCTCTAGATATTTACTCAGCGAAGCTAGAGAGAAATATTTATGCATAATTGGATTCCTCTCATCGTGGCGAATCGAATGATGTATAATATGACCTTTCCAGGCCAAATTGTGAAAATGACCTGACCTTGAGCTAGGTCAGGGTCACAGGGTGACCTAGTATGATCATGCTGCATATCAATCGACTCCCCGCGACAATATAGGCACAATGCGAGGAAAATAAGACCTTCGTCTCAATTCAGTGATAAGTTATTGGCAAAACAATCACTGTATCCTGCTTTGACCTGACATGACCTTTGAGAGGTCAGATGGTCAAACACTTAACTTAATGGTCAAGATAGTGGTAAGAATACACGGTTTGAGGATTTTCAGCTTCATATATGTCATCTATGTCATTTACTAAAAATGAGCCCTTTCTATTTTGTGCCATAGACTTATAATGAGGTGACCTAAAAATTCCAAATTCGGAGATGGTAGATTTGTAGACCCTAATGACCTCACTATATTGTGAACGTTTCAAACTGATCGGTTGGCAGACGTTCCTTAGGCGCCGCTTCAAACCCGTGGTGTTAGGTTTTGAGGTCGGGCCACTTAACCTTGGATAGCTCCTTGACCTGACATGACCTGACCTAAACAAAATTGGTCAGATGCGTAAAGTTGATCAGGGAT
Source organism: Lepas anatifera (assembly GCA_034440635.1). Lineage (NCBI taxonomy): Eukaryota > Metazoa > Arthropoda > Thecostraca > Lepadidae > Lepas > Lepas anatifera. Next base: position 94,118 of record JAOTON010001583.1, on the reverse strand, counting down.
AAGCTACTGTAAGTTTCGTTGCTCTGCGCTTCTTCATTTTTGCGTTACCTGAGGAAAACCAGGAGGGAGAGGCGAATTTCGCGCCCCAGCGGGGCGCGTGTTAATACACCATACCCCACTGCTCGATTAGATACGGTACCTTTCCGCGATGGCGCCGGATACGATTGTAGTGGCTGTTGTAGCAAACGACAGTTGGAAGATATAGGTCGCGAACAGCGGTCCCATGTCCTGAAAGTCGGAGAAAGCTGCCAGTCAGAGGAATAGAGACGGAGTGTCCAACTGAAACAAATCGCCAACGCAGCAGATTATTTGTAAAACACACGCGTGCAATATGGATTAAAGTTAGTGAAATGATAAGTTTTGGGCGCCACGAAACACAGGCGAATTACAGGCACTTGGGTTGAAGGGAACATTTTTGGCGTTACTCGGTCTAAGCTAAGGCTCATTTTCATGTAACGATCAAAGAGTTTTGAGGTTCGGAAAGCAAACAGTTGGAATCACCATTTCTGTCTTACATACTTGAAAGACGGAATGGCTTGACATGAATTACGAGGGGGCTGGAGCTGACAGTGGTCAGCGACGGAGACTGCAGACCATGCGTATTTGGGATTTTGTTCGCACATCAGCTATTTCATTACAGGTCCGAAGATTTGGGTATGGGGGAGCTTCACCCAGCAGTGCCATATAGTCGGTTTGGAGCTTTCGAGAGCTATACAACTTTCTTTTCAGCCATAGTGCCTACCCAACGGGATGGTGCAAAGACTAACATGAAATTTCCACTCGGAAACAAAATTGGAATGTAAAATGTATACAAGGAAACAGTTTGAACTTGAAAAAAATCTAGCCAACGGATCAATGTCTACAACGCGCTTACTATGCATCATCCCCGAAGAAGAATTTATATGAATCTCGAATGCTTCGAACGACGGGTGGCCAAATAAAAGTCCATATACGAATTATGCCCGGTTAACACGCGCATTGACGGGGGGCGGGTACCCGCCCCCTCGGGTTTTCCGGAGATAGCAGAAAAACGGCGGCGCGTAGCGCCGACGTAATTGGCATGCCTTTCCCTCATCATTTTTACAACTTCTGTGAAAATTTTATGGTAAGGTCATCTCAGGTCAGGTCACCAGTACAGGTCAAGTGACCTGACCTCAAAAAAAGTTCAAGACAGTATAAGTCGGAGCAGGGTGAACTTATCCGATTGAAACTCATATCACATAATGGGCCCACCGAGTTATCTAAAATATGTTCCGGTATTTTTGATATCGATGACCTAAGGTCAGGTAAGTGGCATGACCTCTCCATTGGAAATACATAGGAAACATGGTTTTTACTGAATTACTCGGTAACGGATGGTGATAGAGCGTTTATTTTAGCTGCATTATACTTGCCTTGGCTTTGCGGTTCTAATGATATGCATTTTATATAATTTGACTCTGACCTGACCTCAGGTCAGGTCAAATCCTTGATTTGACCTAGTAAGGTCAAATTATATATCATTCGATTCGGCTTGCTGCAAGTATTCATATAGTTCAAGTCATTTTGCTCTTTATTTACTTGTTCAGATGTAATGGCCGAAAAACTTAATTTACATGTTATCCCTGACAGCATGTTTTGACCTCTCGTGACCTTAAATGTGACCTGACAAAAAAATGGTACAAATATTTTCGATGGAGAAGTGGATGGGCTACCCAACACCGTTTACTGTTTTTCGCTACCTACCGTGGTTCTCGAGATCTTAGGGGGGGCGGGTACCCGCCCCCTCGTCAAAGCGAAGGTGGCTCAGACCCCCGTCAATGCGCGTGTTAAAAAGCGCAGACCGTGAAACACGGACCATGTCCAAGTGGGTTCACCTGGGGTCAAAACTCAGAAGTGCAAACCAACCAATCCCACATCCCTACCAGCTCGTACCGTGAGAGTAATGATTTCAAGCACCTCAACTACAGATTTAAATTTGATACATTTTCCCACACTTACATTTTCTGGTGCGGTCACGGGAAAATCCCCTACCGCGAAGAAAATATTGGAGTACGCTGTGCCAAAGCTCAGGCCATAGCCGAACACCCAGTAGGAGAGGCCACCCAGAATCACGTCGACAGCGTTCTTCACCATGATGTTCACCTCGTTCTTGAGTGAGACACACCCCGATTCCAACAAACCGAACCCTGCGAAAACAAGGACGCCAGCGATATGAGACTTCAAAGCAATCAGGCATCCGGCCGAGGGGGAGACACAAGACACCTCAAATTTGATATTCCCATGCAGGATCTTTGTAAATTTAGGTCAATTTCTTTTGTCAAGAACAGACCAAAACACTAAACTAAGAAATAGGACTGCGCTTAGACCATTTGATGAACCTAGATGCACCATCTAGGCCCATCAATTATCAAATTTTAAATCAAGTCAATCATTGTTGGATATTGCGCACGGTAGTTTTAAACAGTGATAAAATATGTTCCCAAATGCCCAAAAACGGACAGGATAAGTAATCTATATAATTTATTAAAGACCAAAAGACATTTCTCCCATTTTAAATATATCCACGTAATTGTGGGGACACTGCACAGACGCCAATCCACACCAAACGCACTACTCACTGGTTTTGTTCTGGTTCTGAGCCGAAGCTTGCTGGCTCAAGTGTACCGGGCTTAAATTCTATATCTGACACCCTGAATAAGACATAGTCTGGTATATATAACCTCTCCAACAGGTTGCAATCGACGACGGCAGATGACCTCAGCAGGTCATCAATCATAACGCCAGCAAACAACCGTGTAGGGACTGCAGGGCCCAAGCTGTGCCTATTGCAAGGGACCCGCTAGGACATCAACCAGGGACCCTTGCCTCAGTGCGGGGTGCTCTAAGCCAGCTGTGCCGTATTGCTTAGTCATGCGTTTGATGTCCCCAAATTACGCCGATAGACATCGAACCTCTCTGGAAGTTGTACTCTACCTCAATTGTGCTCCCAACAACGCCAATCTCAAGATGGATAATTGTCTTTTCGTCTGTCTGCTGCTTTATCCATCCGCTCCCAGTTTCTCGTAGCGGTCAAGGTAAAAGAAGCGCCGGCGGTGCAAGTAGGGTAGTAACTGTCCGACAATGGCTGCTGACCAGGGGTGTGGATTTATATCTCTTTATGGGGTGCTCAATGAAATATTGAGTAAGTGTTAAAAATTCATTTACATTTCATTGTTTATCATTTTCAGGACTTTCAATTGATTTTATTTGCTTCAGCAGGCTTGTGTGAGGGCCAAAATAAAGAAAATACCATGCTATATGTTTTCGCGTGATGGTTATTGGTATCCTGCCAAATTGGGGCACCCCCAATGATTTTCGAAAATTCACACCCCTACTGCTGATGGCCTTTTATTTTATTATTTTATTTCACATTCCAGGGCAATTCCATCAAACGATGGCTATTCTTTACCCCGGGTCAAGTTAAATCAAACCAAAATGGTTGAAACAAACCAGACACTACTAGACGTTCACCCTTGCATGCACACACTTGTCCAGACTGTTGGTTAAGCACCATCAGGCCAACTTTGGTAAACGTGGTGTTTTGCAGGACATTAGCAAAGTAGACACACTGGGACTAGGGAAGGAAAAATATAAATAAGCGAAAACATTTAATTCCAGCGGCGGCATAAGGCTCAGTTTTGAGTGGGGTGGGGGTAGCAAGGACAAACTCGGCTGGGATAAAAACATGCAATATACATGAACACATTTCACAACTCAGTTTTTACCTATCTCTGCTTTTTTCCAGAAACATTTCTCAATTGCTGTTAAAACATGACTGGTAACATGCTTCTCGGTATGACTTAGATCAATTATATTTGGATAATATCACGGAAAGTCGACCAATATAACCTGGAAATAACATTTTAAAACGCACATTTGGATGCTACTATGCACAGAGGGTTGCCCTGGGCGTTGTATCACGATGCGCTAATACAACTTCGTGACACTGATTTTAGTTGAATTAAGTTCGAGCGAGCGGTAGTTCTCTGCCAACCCAAGTGAACAGATTCAATTTTAGGGAGCAGCACTTTTCACAAATTGTAAAAAGTAAGTTGCTCTTAGAATATCCCTGGCACCGGTTAAGTTGGCAATGGGGGCGCGGTAGTGGAGTGGTCAGCATAGCTGGCTGCCACGCAGCCGACCCGGGTTCAAGGCCCGGCGGCTTCCCTGAACAAGGAGCAAGCTGATCCCGGAGAAACTCTTCCAACAGGGGAAGAGTTGGCGACGGCACATAACCCTCGCAGTTGGTGCGTCGATAAGCCCCAAAAAATTAGCATTAAGTTGGCAATGCCAACATAACAGCAGCACCGGTTACCGGGACGCCACTCGTGAGATTGGATGTGTGGGACGTAACTTCTCAAATGCGAATGCTAATTATTGGAAAAATATATGTAAGACGAAATTTATATTATATAAAAGCCATTTGTGAGAATGGGAACGAGGCATCAAACTTCTAATATCCCTTGTGGAAATGGATATGTGGCACGAAACCTCGAATATGCGAAAGCCACATGTGAAAATGGATATGTGGGACAAAACCTCTTACATCTGAGGACCATTTGCGGGAATGGATATATGGGACGACAGCCTTCAAAAAGTGAAGGTCACTCGTAAAACAGGATATATGGGAAGAAACTAGTAAATATGCACGCATTACGGCTGGAAGTCTTTTCACAGCCAAGATGAGGAGTGGTGTTGGATAACTTGGCACATAACGTAATAATCATAGCACTTAAAACAAACAGAGGGGTCAATGCACTTTCAATCTCTCTCTGACAAGAAAACATATCATCTAGGAACAAAACTTGAGATGTGGGCTTTTTACCCCACCCTCTGAATAAGACCATTGACATTTTCCCAATGTGACTAAAATAGAACATTTACTAATGAAATTTGAGGTCGATCCCGACCCCTCTAGCCTCTCTCCCTATTCCCCACTTATGGTTTGCATGGTAGGACAAACCCGATGACAGACTCGAAATCCAAGGGATGCTGACCCCACACAGAAAAACGTACCGACCCTTCACCGCCTGGGGGTTGATTGAACCCCTCGGGTTTTCACAAATCATTCCGAGCCGGTTTGAATGAGAAATGCGTAAGGTTTCACACTTACGATCGATCTTCAAACTTATGACTATAAATTGGCATCAGGTCAGATGAGGTTAACGAGTTATGACGTCCTTTCTAAGCCCATGTCAAGTTATTATGTTCTTCTAAAATGAGACTGACAAAACCAAGGTGTAATTCGGCTTCTTGAAGAGCTAGATCAAGTTTAAACATAATTTTAAAGCTCTTGAAAGAACAAATATGCAGCCTGGCATCAAGTTTGACGTCGGGTCAATAACAAGATCACCATAGGTCACCATAGGTCACCAAAGGTGACGGTTTTCAAAATTGTTTGTGTCTATAACTTTCGAACGAGAATAGATACAGCAATACATTTGGTATCATAGTGACGGTCATTACCAAATAATCCTATTGATATGCGGCCTGGCCTTGAAAGACATTATTTGACCTTGACCTGAAGTCAAGGTCACAATGTGACCTTTTAAGGCCATGTTGCATATAGTTCACATTTTTGGGTCAGGACAAACATATTGATGAGTTTGACTTGGTTCTAGTTCTAATAGCTCCCCGGCTATAAATAATTTTCTAAATGTGGCCCATGTTGGCCCTCTGTGACGTCACGCAAAAACAAATATGCTTTAAACTCGGCTTGAGAGTTACAGACGGTAAGGCGCCTTCAGTACCGTTTCAATTGTTCCCGTATCACTTCCGGTTCCCGAGATCGTACGGAGGGAGGTCCAATCGGACCTCCAGGCGGTGGTGGGTGCAAAAGAGCCCAGGCGGTGCCAGGCTAACCTCCCTATCTACATTCATGGGAAAAGGGACAAAGGAGTGACAACAATTGTGCTCATTGATTGAAGCACCTGAATTTTCGGGGAATACCGTCAGGTGGTGTCGTCAAAATTGGCGTGACAACGGCCTACCGGACAATGAAAACGGCCGTAACCTGCACGGAAAGTCTTACATTATTGCCTCGCATAAAATTTAGTGTCCCTGCGTTGACCGTACATCACTGACATCTGTCAAAGGCGAATGTTCAAGTAGCTGGAGTTGCTGGTGTTTAAACAGTTGAAGGTTTTATTACAGACGAGTGCGAGACAGTTACCAGGAAACAGAAGCCGTTGAAGATTCGCATTTGTTTCTGCACACATCTGTGAGGCCAGGGTCCCTGGTAACAAAGTTCTTACATCAAATTATCAACAGTTTTTCGACAGTTATGCTACGCCTATGTTCACTAGGTGGAATACATCTCGCATATTTTGCATGGTTTGACATGTGTTTATGTTCATGCTTATTACAAGCGCACAACCACAGGCAAAGCCCAACTTACGACGAAGGTTATGTGATTAAGACCATACAAAATATTCCTAAGGACTCACCTCATACACACACACACACCTTTACACAATCAATAACTTACACGTTTGTGAAAACGCAATAATACCGTCAGGTATTACCGCGTTGTCTTAACCCTCGCCCCACCGGGGGCCATCGATGCCCCCTAAGGTTTTTTTTCGGAATAGCAGAAAAACGAGGCGCAGCACTGCAGTTGAGGGCTCTATCTCTCACCCCATCATTTTCTCAATGTGGCCTTTCGTGACTTCAGGTCACATTAGGTCACGAGGTGACCTCTGGAGGTCAAACCAACGGCGGGAGGTCATTATGTTCCGATAGCGGAAAAGGTGTGAAATTTTCCTATTAAATGTACTTTACCAGGCTGCACTAGCTCTAACGGCATGAGAGCTATGCCCAGTTTGCCTAAGCATTGCATATTTTAGTGGAAATAGCCTATGGTGACCTAAATTGACCTCTGGAGGTTAAACCATTGAGCTGAGCGCTAAAAACATGCGAATGAATTTCCTGCTGAATTCACACGAGCTTTCCAATGCACTTTGCAGATTTGCACTAACTCCCATATTTTTGGAGTTAGAGGGGGCATCGATGCCTCCCCGTAGGGCGAAGGTGGCTCCGGACCCCCGGTGAGGCGCGAGTTAGAGTGCACACTATAAGCAAGGAAAACAGACGGATGTATAAAATGGAATATCATTCTCGGCATTGACAAATGCTGCTATGATACACACATGTTAGCGGGTAAAAATAAACGAAACACAAATTTGCAAATACAATAAATCTGACCAAAAAATAACGCTTATATTTACTAAACCCAAGAATATAAAGGGTACAACTGATGCAAAAATGACTAAAAACTAGGCATTTCCTCCCATTGCTCTCAGTACCCAGAATGTTGTCTCGTGAATATACGGAACCAGTGCTCCCCCATTCACCTTTCCATCTTGACATACATAGAACTAAAAAAACAGTAATGCAAACATAGGAGGCATAACTAGTATCACAGTCCAGGGCTGGGCACTTGAGGGCCCTAGCTCATATCCAAGCGGCTGATGGGGGCCTGTGAAAACGTCTACTAACACGTAGCTGACTTTGTTTCCAGTCTAGAGATGTGCGAACTAGCCATGCCTGCAAAGACATTCTTTCCACAACATCTGCCAGAGCTCCGAGGCTGACTGGTGCACACCATGGCTAGTGCGCGGGCTAGACATCAGTTATCGTGTTTTCATGCTAGTCCGAGTCGCCGGTCAAGTCGTACTCTGAGCATAGAAATGCTTTCTACCGTCTTGCGATAGCAAATTTTGATGTAAATGTGCAGGAGATTTGGCAAAAAATGTCGAGGAGACAGATCACGGCTACGAAAATGTTTTAGGAGACAGGTCAGACATTTTGTCCTTTGCACGCACGTCAGTCCTCTGCACGCATCAGTAGAAACCATGGGGAGGCAGTGACGGATTTAGGAGTTCGGCAAGGAGATGGTCGATACCACGACGGCTTGTTTGTGTGTTGTTATGGGAGCCCTCCGGACGCGGTTTTTAGTTTCGTAGAAGGTGGCTTTTTTACCGGTGAACAACGGAGAAGATTTGTAAAGAGGAAACGACTTCCTAGAGAGAAAAGCGGCGACATAGTCGAACAGAAGTCTGCAGTTGCCAGTAAACGGGCGAAACACACTGAAAGGAGCAACAGGATTCCTCGGCCAAAATCGACTCACCATTTAACGTAAATAACGCGACTTGGGGGCGCCATCGGCCTTGGGGCACCGTGACCATTTCAGGGGCGCCATGAGTCGATCAGGGAGAAAGCAAGTGCCTGCTTTGGCCCCTGGATTCCCCTATGGCACAGCTTTTTTATTCTGAGGGTGTTCAGGGTGCCTTTGGCTCTCAACATGGATGGACGCGTAGCGTCCACAGAAGGCGGCTCCAAGGACCTCAGTGAGGAGGGCCGACCATTCCTTCCCCTTGGATCCATCCCTGAGATTAGGTACATTAAAAAAAAGCGGAAACTTCACAAGAACGGCGTCGTACTTAATAATTCACTCTCTGATGAGCACCTTAGGATACACTTAATACATATTATTCTCAGTTATTGTTACCAAGATCTGGGACACGGCATCTCTACAATAGTGACAGAGACCCAACGACCGTGCAGAACGGCCCCCAACGGGGATGTAACGTCGCACCATTGAAGTAGTTACTTCCATGACACTCAAAACATTTAGTGAAATCTCACACAATTTTTAGGTAATATGACGCCTAACATGCGTCCTAAGTTTCTCCAAAGTACATGCTTAGCTCGAGGTAAAAAATTATATATCAACTTGAATAAGTGTCCTCTTCTTCCTGTTCTGAATTTGCACATTACACATAAAATATACATTGAAACTCAATGCAGTATCAGCTAGATAAAGATGACACTAGTCCCTACTAAAGACATAAAGATGAAACTAGTCCCTATTCATACACCGGATACATGAAAAGCTTCAGTATGTCTTATTTACATACCGGCTGCGGGGAGCGGACTTACCGACTCGTGTAACCCAGAGTCCCGAAGGCAAACTTCCGGCTACATGAGCCCATCAGAATGTTCCCGTGGCCGGTACGTAAAAAGAGCATACTACAGGGTGTTTCATAAGAATGATATTTTGAATTGCTCATAATGCGGTTATAAATTGGTTGCTGTGGTATGATTTACATATCAATCGAAAGAGATTTTGGGACATTTACGATTATTTGTATTTTAATAGCTCTTTGATATTTTTGCTAGTAATAAGTAGTCTTAAAAATGACTGAAAAATACTGTCTATCTTGCCTCATCGAAAATGTCGTAGAAACACGTGCGTATCACGGACAAGTATCACGCCAATGGCACGCAAACATGCTATCGTCACTATGGTACGTCCAGTCCACATGCACATTGCCTCTGGAAATTAATTCTAAAAAACACCTCCAAGCTTAGGAAAGCTCGGGTCCAAGCAAGCAATCCTCAATTGGTCCATGTCCCTTGTTCTGCGGTGAACAGTGGGGTCTTTTACGCTGTGTCCGCCGCAACCAGTCATTCATATGGAAGGTAAACCAATGAGCCATACGGAGCTTAAGCCAAAAACTTTAACTTGTAATATTACTGAGACTTTTGCTTTGATGTGCATGCTCACGTGCTATTTGTGTGTGCTGAAGCCTTTTAGAGTGCTGCAAGTTCCGTTTTCTAAAGTATAAGCGGGCATATATTATGATTCTTGCACCATTTTCCGAGTACATTTAAGACGAGAAAAACATGTGATGGAAATAAACATATTTATATAAAAATGTCCCACAATTTACCATTAAAATGAGTGTTTTGTGGACGGATTTGAAGGACTTTTAGTACTTACTGACCATTTAAAAATATCATTATTTCGAAACACCCTGTAGAACTGCTCATGTATCGCACTGAAAGAAAAAATGACACCCATCCCTAAGATGAGCCTAAAATATAGCGAATGAGACATCCTTTTTGGTGGGCTAATGACCATTTTTGGGTATTAGAACCCGTAATTTGGCGTCAATAACCTTTAGCCGGTGCCGTTTCCGAAAGTAACGCGACGCCTCATTTTGAACACCATTTCTGACACCACTTTCTGGCTCAAAACAATACACACATGGGGAGTTACTACATCATTAAGGGTGTCAGACATTGTAATAGAGGTGTCCCGAACACCAAATAAGGAATTTGACTCTTTTCGTGAGGTGTCGGTAGGGTGTCTGACTCTTTCAAGAAAGGTGTCCGACTCCTTTCGTAGGGTGTATGAAGGGTGTCAGACTCTTCCAAGAAGGTGTCTGACTCTCTGCACTTAGCTTGCGAGTGATCACGACACTTTTGTAGAGAATTGTGCCCCTCACTGGAGAGTCTGACTCTTCCGTGACGTCACAGCACGTGCTATTCCTGTTTTTGTTGCTGAAAAACGGCGCAAAACCGCCTCATTCAGTGTGTAGAAGCAATGGGAGCATGGTAAGGTAAGTGAAGATACAATGCATTTTATCGTTTTATCTATCTAGCATAATTCTCGAAATTTCAGGTGGACGGGTACACGCCCCCGTCAAAGTGAAGGTGGCTCAGACCCCACTCAATGCGCGTGTTAAGGCTGCAGCAATCGGCTATTGGTTTCGGCTGCAGTCATTCGTCGAAAACTCACAGCTTCTATTCCCTGTAATTATTCACGTCCTTTGTCCCTTTACGTTGCATTTGACCTCCATTTCTCTTCAGAACCCCGTGCCATTATGTACCATGTGCTATACGAGCCCCACATGCGTACAGAATTTGATCTAACTAATTCCATTCTTTCCAGGGCGTAGACTGAACCTGTTTGTAATATCTAACGTTGAACACCAGCACGATGTTTTTCTTACAGTCTGTGTAAGCAGCCTGAACGTGTTGTCTTTGCCAAACATTTTCCAAATCCTGAGCAAGATATTCCACTCAACATTGTGAGTACCTCCCATTGTAGGTGTTGAAAAGGCATCAGATAATTCAGCGACTACGTACGGGAGTGTTCTGAGTCACTTCTTCGAGAGACTTATAAGTCTCTCGACCCGATAGTGCCGAAAATGATGTAGAAGCTAGTGAGAGCGCTGTGCATTTTATCACTACGTGTGTCTCATGATAATGCAAAGGTTTTTCCAAGACAGAGCCCACGTGTTTATATCTCAATGTGGTGACTGCATAATAACTCAGAAAACCTTGATATGGGTGAAGCATTTCGGCATCCATGTGTAAAATTATTGCTGATTGAATGTGTGCCGTGGTTGAGAATATGTTTGGTGATTATGTTTTAAACTGGTGAACTAATATAAATACAGAAATGCTCATCCACCATTACTTTGTATGACCGGCGGGGTGGAGAAAGGGGTCGCAAGAAAAAGGACGCTAAAATACGGGGTCACAAGTGAGGAGTCAATCTACAATTACACCATAAGACGGCATCGATACATGTGTATTGACATCCTGAGTTAGAGTAATTCGCAAGAAATACACCGGAAATCAGTGTCAGGTACCCTTGAAATGGTGGTCAGTAAAGGATTCGGATGGGTGTCGTGACTCCTTTTGGTTGGAGTCAACTCTTCTCCCAATTCTACAAAACTCTCAAATATGGTGTCTGACCCTGAATTGACACAGGATTCGGGGGTAGTGACGCTACTTGGCGGGGTTGGCCGAACTCCCCTCCAGTGGGGACTTTTTGACGGTGTCACCACATGGCGAAAAGGTGTCATTTTTTCTATCAGTGCGGGGTGCCACTCGACCCAAACTCCGGCAGACCAGCCCCGCGCCGCGCCGTGAGAGCACGGTGATGGCATTGACGTCACATACCTGATTGCATAGTGAAGATGATGAAGGAAGCCGTCATGATCCAGGTGGCGTCGTCCCAGCTCATGGAGCCGCCGTCCTCCAGGTAGGTCCCATTTGTGCTGTTGTCCATTACGAACGAAACTGGGAACAGACCACAGAACAGGCAGCATTTCACGCGCTCACTCCGTAGCTAAGTCCAATTTAGCACACCATGGCAGACATGGGCTTCCTAATATTCTTCAAATATGTGTATGTTCTAATACCTCTCTGATATGTAGGTACAGAAAAAAGACGCCGACGGCACCGGGGTCCTCCCTCTTTTCGACTGAGGCCGTATCCAAAATATCCGTCCCTTTCAGGTCATTTCTAGATGTGTGAATATCAAGGGATCAGAGTTCATATAAATAGTGAGTTCATTTTAATGGAGCCCGATTTGTTCAATAACCGACAAAGCTATTTTCGCCCCCAGTATACAGGCATTATCGAAAGCTCCAACGCAAACAGGGCGAGTTTAAGTGGGGCCGAAGGAGGTGGTCACCCCCTTAGGACCCACGGCCCGCCCCCTGCTGATTTCGGTAGCAGAAGGCACCCGAAATTTGCGGCACCTTGGGCTCGAACAGTGAATGCTAAATCAAAACGCAAATAAAAACTATTTCAAGCTAGCCTGTTCCAGCGTGAGTCGCCCCTAATTTTGAATCCCCCACCCTCGGCATACCATTGGGCGCCCCACTTCAACGTGGACTGACCTCATCGATGTTTGGCCGTCCTCTACTTTGTGGCTGGGCGCTCATATTTCACGAATGGCCGCCCTTTTTCAGCCCCACTTTAGCGCGGAGCACCCGTGTCTGCTTCTGGCCGCCCTCTTCTGCATCATTGTTCGCCCTTCTCCACTATTTCTCGCTCTTTTATAGCCCTAGGGCGCTCAACTTAACTTCACTTCACTCGCCTCTGGACGTCCCCTTTATTTGGGATTGGAAGCCTCATTTTTCATGATTGGTCACCCTGTTCAGACCTTGGCGGCCTTCTATATCCTGGACCGCCCTCGTTCACCTCCGGCCGCCCAATGCTTTGTGGTTCGGTGCCCCTATTTCGGGATTGATCGCCGTTTTTCAGCTATAGAGCGGCTCACTGAAGAATGGATTGCTCTCATCACTTTTCCTGCCCTCTAAAAGTGTGCTGTGCACCACTTCACCAACATTGTCTGTTTCTTTGTATCCTTGGGACGCCGCAGTTTTACGTGTTCCGCCCTCATTCACCTCTAGGCGTCCTGTACTCTGAGGTCGGGTGCCCATTAGGGTGGCACTTATTCGGTGGTACATTTATTTTTTGAGAATTTCTTTTGGGACGGGCAGCCATACTGTTCTTTCAACGGCAAAAACAAAGTGTGCATCTTTTGGGGGAATTTTGTGTATATTTCGAGGCCGCTCAACGAGGTCAAAGTTTGCATTTTTGGGGAGAAATGCTTATTTTTCAGCATTTTGTTTACAAGGTTTCTTATTCTAGTTTTGTAATTTGTACAAATGAATAGCACCACACTCGACATAAACAGCATATATTCAACACCCTTGGTTCCAGCTACACCCCTATTCCAAAGTATTACCCGCTCAAAAAGCGTCAAGGGGTCTCTAATGTGCCCAGCTTTCACACATTTTCTCCTAGTTTGCAGTCACAGTGGACTTGCGGGCGTTCGGAAAGCTGCGCCGATGCTTCTCGACGACCTGTAGCAGGAACTGCTTCTGGCCCTCGTCCTTGATGAGGGCCATGTTGATCTCCTGCATCAGGGCGATGCCCCGCCCTGCGAATTCGTTGACGACACAGACTGATTTGACGCGGCGAGAGGCAGCGCTGTAGGAGGGTTCCTCCTCCCAGCAGGCTGGATCTTTGTCGAGAAACCTTGTCTCCAGGCTGAGAAGAGTGAAGAAGTTGGCGGAGCCAGTTATGACGAAATTGCCACTGTCGAAATTGCGGGGCGGAGTCCGGATTCGGTGCCTCGAACCAGACCGTGGCATACGTTGAGAACACAAACGTCACGGCTCGCTGGATGCCGCTCTTCTCGGACGCAGTGAGACGGAACTGTGTGCAGAAGAGATATACTCTCACTGAGTAAATGACCTTGGCCATCCAGCGCGCCCGATGCAGTGCACCGGGGAGGGCGATCCTCACACCTCGCTTCGGGACACCGCCCAGGGCGATCTCCAGCAGCTCGCGGTAGCCATCGCGTGGGTGCTGGTCGTCGAGGAGGCGGTCGAAATGCGCAAGGAGGTCGTTGCGACTGTCGTGCAGGTGTGATGGCATACCGCAGTCGTCGAAGGGCTCCGGTGCCGTCCTATCCAACGATGACCAAATTGTCTGGAAGCGCTTGAATAAGGCGACGTCCGGACCGCTGGACAGGCCGAGACAGACGGTGGGCGCCTTCCCAGGACAAGTTCATGAACGTGGTGGCGGCAGGCCAGGTGAAGCATGTCCTGGCCGAGCCGTTGCTCGATTATCGTACAGGCCCCGGCCCTGAGGCCAGTGTTAGAGGCAGTGGTGTCGAAACTGAGCGCCCTCACTCGGCCGCTCACCTTCCAGTCATGGAGCGCCGCGAGGACAGCGGTAGCCTATCCGGCACAGTTAGGAAGCTTCGGTATGGGCAGGAGCTTCGGCACGCCGTTAGCGGAGAGGACGGCTGGAAGTTGGTCGACGGCTGGTCCTCTGCCCATGCCTGGAAATATTTTTAATCCGAATGGGCTATGAGAGGGACGGTCGGTGCAAAGGCGGCTTTGATCTCGGCAGCCTTAGCCTTCTGGAACTGTATCTGAGACTTGCCAGATGACTCACGGTTGATAACCAGCTCTTCAGCTTTGTGTCCCAGGCTCGAAGCCGCCGCCGTCAGGAAGTAGACTCCATCGCAGTTAGACATCTTTGTCCGGTCCATCGCGGCTGCTAGCTCTGTGCTGATGAGCTTTGTTTTCGCACGCCGACGCTTGGGCGGTAAACACGTTGCTGTAGAAGTCGATGGACCAGGCGAGTCGTCGCCGTCGCGCTCTTGGTGGACGGAGCGAGTGGGGCTGCTGACGGCACTAGAGGTACTGGAAGAGGTCAGCTGCGCAGTCTCGTCAAGAGTTTGTCGCTCCATCTCAGTTGTCTCTCGATATCGCTGTGTCACCTGCTCCTTCTTCCGCTTCCAGTTTTCGAGGGCGGCCGTCCTTCATCGCCATGCAGCCGCGCCGCCCCTTCTCGCGGTGGCCATAGAGAAACTCTTTATCCTCGTTGATCGTCATTATCGCCAAAGCGTCCTGATGCGCGATGTCAAAGAGACCGGTCGCCGACTAGAAAAATCTTTCTCCTCCGTCTCCTACATCTTGGTCCGCCGCTTCTTATCTTTTCGAGCGTCTCTCACTTCTCGTGCAGGCGGATCACCTGTTCCAGCACGCGCTGCCTCTTCTGCATTGGGATATGCACGCGCTCCCAGAAGGGTATTACGTCGGTCATTGTCTCCACCGGGCATCAGCCTCACCTGAATGTTGACGTTCCATATGCGCCAGGACACGACCTAGGAGCATCGCAACATCCCCATGACTGAGCCCAAGTCCAAAGAACACAAAACGTTGTAAAATGACCCGATGAAGCAAGTCGCTCTTACACCCGTCGTGGTGAAATGTTTTACGCTCCTAAGCAGAGCAGGAAGGAAGATGCCCAGAATCAAAAGTGTTCAGTAAAATATGTTATTTAGCTCAAATATGATTTGATCAATGCAAAATAGTTACAGATTGTTTGATGGGAATCTTTTTGGTTAAATCCTAAAAAATAATTGTTTCGCCAAAAATAGGAACTTTAACCTCCTTGAGCGACCTGTAAATATAAATATTTTTCAATAAAAATGTACACACGTTGTTTTTGCCAGGGATAGAACAGATCGGCTACCCGTCCCACTGGAAATTCAAAATTTCAAAAATAAGTGCCACCCTAGTGCCCATCTTTCACGTTTGGCCGCCCTTTTTCAGGCTTAGCGCGCCACATCGCTGCATGGACTGCTCTCAAATTTGAGAGGTTAAAGTTGACCCGAGTTCAATTAGTGCATGTTTCGGTTATCGATCGGTGCCATATTCTGTTCCGCTACCACTCAGGATCCCCCCCAGGGCGCACTCAGGCTGACCCCATATGTGGCTGTATGCCCGACCGAAATGTGGTTGTGTTGTCTATTGCAACGAGAACATGCTACCATATGATATAGCGGGTGGCAAAAATCGTGTTTGCTGTGAAGCAGAGTTTGCACGTTTACCAGTATCTTATATATGTGTTTCCAAAATATTCCGAATTTGCTGATAACTGGTAATATAGGGTACGGGCGGGTAAGAGTACGCAGGAGATAAGAGTACGCAGCAGCTGTTTTTGTTCCTTAGCAGCCAGTGAGATGGTGGATACCCTGGTATAAAAAAGCAAGGTCAGTGCCTTGGCCAGTGACGGTGGAACGTCTGAATCTAAGGGGGAGGGACACCATGGACTTTTTAACCCATTTTTTGCGTTAACGCCATAGGGTTGGTATCAAAATTTCTGATTTAAGAGCGGGCACCGTGCCCCGGTGCCACCCAGTTCGGCCACCAGTGACCTTCGCTGCCAAAAAAATTCAACGTGCTCCTGTTTTTTTCTGCAGGAGTACAGAGCAGAAAAAGCTTCTGGGTACCCTTGATGGAATATTTCTTAACTAGGTAAACTTGTAGACCATGCCTCTATTATCAATAGCATTGTATTAAGGTCTGTAATCAGTAAGAAAGCTCAGCCAGGACAGTGCTGCAGGACTGTAGCTGACGCTAAAACGCCCGCCAGCATGTTTATGAATACTTTCCTTCCCAAGGGAGGATGTCCGGCAAGAGTACGCAGTAGACCATTGTGCCAAAGTACGCATGCTTAAGAGATAGGAAAATGTATTTTCGCTCGGGACAGAGTCCACAATACATGTTTAGAAAACCGAACATTGCAACATAGTTCTTGTATATTTAGATTTATATAAAATCCTACAATCGCCTAGTTTGGCGACAAAAGCTTCGCGACATGGCCAATGCACCTAGAGCACAGCAGGGCACCAATGCGTACTCTAGACTTCTTCTTTGCGTACTCTTACCGACTCAATCCGGCAAGAGTACGTACGTGACTTTTTATTTGTGATGGCCTCGCGACGAGTTCCTTTAAGAGACATCGAGTAGAAACATGGACCAAACATAGATAATTCTTCAGGTTAAACAATATATAAATTTTACTGTCAGGCATTTAGGAGAAAAAAAACCTTCAGAAAGTTAAGTGCGTACTACTGCACGGACTTCCCCAACAGTTGACTTCGATCATTTAGGTACTTATCTTGTCGGCGTGAATTTTCGCGGTGCGACTAATGAAAAGTTGTGTCTAAGACTACAATACAAATTCCTAGGTTATCTGCAAAAATTGAAAGCTCGATGGGAAGCACCTGGAGAATTTTGATTTAATCCTCCACTACAAATCTGTAAGCCCCAAATAAGTTTCGCCCTTATGTAGAATACAACTGATTTATCACTATCCGCCCTGCGAAGACAGGGTAGATGCTGACAGCAACTGGTGCTCAAAATCTCCAAAGGCCGTCCCTGCATGAATTCGACTTTAATAGGTATCCTGTTTGATTGCTATGTGTTCGATCAGAGAGAAATTCGACCTGTCCCTGGCGACGTTAAAGTCGGCGCTGTTTCAAATGGCATCGTAAACACCCAAAATTAGCGTCACAAAGGCGCCCTTTATGGTACCACAGACCGCCATCAAATGTCAATTTGGCCGCCCTTCCCATTCATTAACGAAATCCTGGCTCCCTCCCTGAACGCAAAGCCAGGCACAATAGCATGAGCTGTCTTGTTATTGAGCTATCCTGAATGATTATTCGTCAGGTAACACTTCTTTAGGACGCATCAATAATTTAAACTTATCAACCACTGGCTCATTTATATGGGCTTCGTACTTAATAATCGGACAATATTCCCCATTTTGTTTTGTGATGACATGCATTAGAAGGTAAATAATCATTTAAAGCTATTGGACAATACTTTTTAGTTCCACACGGGGTTAAATATTGCCTTTGGTTCCAAAATAATTTCAGCTTTCCAATATCATTCACGCAGTGAATTGGTTTCATCTGCTTCCATGAAAACATTCGTAAAATAGGCCCCCCCTTTGCTGTCTTTTCTGACGGTGGTTTACGTGTGGCAGACAGAAAGATAGAAAATGATAAGGGTGAACCGAAAGCTTATGTTTGAACGTTCCAAAGTTAGGATGCTTGCTTTGACATTTTACACATCCCACTCGATAGAATATATTTGTAACAACACCGTGCAAAGCAATTATGTTAATTATCCCACGCTGATAGACGAGGAAAGTAAATAACCACCATTAAGCAGTTGATATTCTATACTTTCGATATCATATTCAGTTGATATTTTATTATCAACCAATTGAAAAAAATATTACATTATGTAGCAGTAGCATTTATTAATGGCCCCCGTTGGCCGATGATACATCAGCAACCGATGGAATAAGTTTATCCCGCCCCAAAAGAAAGCTAACCAAATCTGAATGTCGTGTGAGCCAATCATATAAATAGGCAGCAGGACACTCAAAAACAATTAAAGTTGCAGAGAATCCCGAGTTCACTAACCTGACGTTCGTGATGGATTGAAGCTGCGCGGCATGTTTGGGAAGAGTGGCCAACCGAGACAGCGAAGACAACGACCCTCTGTAGCTACCCTCCAAACTGGAACTGCATGTGGACCAACGATAACGACACCGCTATTGGCTGATGTCCCCCCGCCCGCACGCAACGCCCAATCCATCCGCTGCAAAACTCACCAGCAGCAACAAAAAAATGGCGGCGCATGATGCAACTCAGGCCCTCCATTGATTTAGTAGGCTGGACGGGGGTGGGGCAGCTCAGCAGAGAAACTGAAAAATGAAAACCGAGCCCTGGGTCCTCCCACAGTCGAAATACTTATACCGGAGAACTTTAATCGGCCCTATATCTTTTCACACGTATTGTGCATTAGCTTTAAATCCGCACATCCTGAGAGCTTAACTGCTTGCTGAAAACGCGTACATTTGCCTTACAAAAATAGCTCGAGTCTTGTTAGCTCTAGCAGGTACATATATAATACAACAGCACCGTATATATAATACGCGTAACATAAACGAATCAATTGGGACGCAAGATAATAGAGACGCAGCTTTCACACCGACTTGAAGGGTTTATCAATCATTT
The DNA here is from genome assembly GCA_034440635.1 of Lepas anatifera. Lineage (NCBI taxonomy): Eukaryota > Metazoa > Arthropoda > Thecostraca > Lepadidae > Lepas > Lepas anatifera. Next base: position 75,109 of record JAOTON010001583.1, on the reverse strand, counting down.
GTGTTGCATATATATATATATATATATATATATATATATATATATATATATATATATATACTTATACTCAACCCTAGCCAGCCTCGAGAGCGTTGGCAATTCTTCTCTAGTCGATGTCTGATGCAAGGTGAATTTTCCATAAAAATTGAATCTCTTGAAATCATTCCAATGCTTACAGGCCATCAATGGCTGCGCCCTCTAATAAACCAGGGGCCGGGTGGCCTATTAGCTTCATTACCCGTCTTCAGATCGGACAGCATGGGTTAAACGCGGGTTAATGTATGTACAATATGCTGTGTCACTGGAAGGGTTTTTGTCTTAGAACACAGCGCCCCTATGATTTTATCATGCCCTACAGATATAGTAACAATTCTGCATTGTTATATTTTTCCCACGACCCGTGTTGTCGGTGCGCCCTTAAACACCATTGTTATATTTTTCCTTCCTGAAATCCTCAGCCAGCTCCTACCAAAAGTGTACTTCCCTATATGCTTCACATTGACACACTAGCGCCCCCCCCAGCGGAAATATCATGAACTAAGGACTTACTTATGCTTTTGCAAGCTTATTATACCCTTTAAGAGCTCTAAAAGAGTTTCTAGAGAATATCAGCAACTTTTGGGATATTTCAAAGGTTCTGACCGTGAAAAGTAGGTATGTACGTACTTCGGTCGTCTTTTGAGAGAACGGCCCTTAAAACGAAGGCGCCCAAATACACGTCGTATTGTAATTTTTGGGGTTTAAGGACACACCAATAGCTGAGGTCATATGACGTCGGAGAGGGAAGGGCAATGAGCTAGGCTTGAGCTAGGGCAGGGCACCAGATACTACCTCTTAGTGGGCTCGAACCCACGACACCCTGTGCATACAGAATGTCAGGCCAAGCCAAGCGCGCGCTAACCGACTGCGCCAGCCCGACCCCCACATCGAATTGCACACATTCTTATGCATGACTAATGTGAATGAGACATGTAGCATTCAATGTTTCCGGATCCATCTCCGCGTCTTGTTGTTGTTTGGGGTCTTAGGGCGCTTCGACTACATGGTTATTTCGCGCCCATCCTTGTTTATAATGCACAAAAAGGTAAGGTTAGCGATTTAAGTTATGTTCGGCACAGCACACTCGGTGGATTGGAAAACAACTTCCAATATAACAAACCTAACCAATATAACCTAACCAAGTACAAACTACGTCTCCCAACTCCTGCCGTCAAAAATTTCTGAGACACACCACGCTGTACGTGTGTCCCACTCTGCTGGTGGTCTTGCCATTGGTTCCGGGTATCCCAGACCTTTGGGCGGAGAGCGACGCACTAATGTTGTGTCCCTGTCCATGTACGCCTCTCGAACTCTCTGACCGGGATGCCTCCAATCACTACCTGGAGATGGGCGCGGCACATCCTGCCACACATGTTGCACGTTTCCGATTCTCTCGGTGGAACCAGAATGCAGCCTTGGCTGAAGAAGCTCTTTTTGTACCCTTGGCACCCAAATTATCTTTCCTTTCGAGTCTCGAAAAACAAAATCTGTTTTCTCCTCAGTCACGTGTTGGGCGGATTTTTCCTCACACCGTAAGTTTGGAGAAGATAGCCTGCGTTTCCCGTCGCGCACGATTGTGCCGGGGCATTTCCTGTTAGTTGTTTTCGCAGGTGGTGTTGGTGGAGGCGGAGGTGGCGGAGGGTATGGCGGAGGCAGCCCCCTCCAACAGCCAGCTCAGAGCACCGGATGTGACGTCACACCCGGAAGCATATAACATGGGAAAATTAAATGATTAAATATTCAAAATTTTGCAAAAAGAGGCTCAGAATCGAAAGTAGAAAGTTTATTCATTGCAAATGGGATAAACTTGATTACCGTGTATTCTCACAAATTCGTAAAGGGGAAGTGCCATTATCAGCAGTTTAACACACGACTCAATATTGAAGGAATTCCTCCACGCCCGAGTGACGTCACTCGGGCGTGAACGAATCCCTCTTGAACGTACCTTTAAGTAAAGGTATCTTGTGGCGGAGGCATTAGCCCTGCATCACCGTGACCCGCAAGTGAGATGGTTCCAGCCTGTTCTTCGCCCACGCCACGACCCTTTGGGGGTGCGGAGGAGGACCACTCTGAGCCAAACCGCTTGGTTATCTTGTTTGAGGGTGTTCTGCCTTTCGATTCTGTGGACGCCCGTAGTGTTGAGTTTGTTACGGTTGTAATGGTGGGTACCGCACTTCCTACCTTTTTGGAGTGGCTACTTCGCTCTGTGTCACAGCAGGAGGTATTTTGGTACTCCCAGGGCCGGGAGCATCTGCTCGGTTGACCCGATGATGATTGGGGTTTTCGGGCGCGTCAGCTGCTGAGGCTATATGTGCCCATCTTTGTAGGGTTAAATCAGTTCCAGTGGATCACTGGTTGAGTTATGGCGAAAAGCATGTAGTGGGTTGCACAGCGTGTCTACATGCAGCTAGTTAATGATAGAGCTGTAGGTTTTTAGGTACGGCTGGTTTGGCGTGGGTTATATATAATCTGGAACTTGATTTCCTTTAAAAACTGCAGGACACTACGGATGTCTACAGCTGCACTGTCACCGAGCAAGTTAGCCAACAGTGTTGATTGGAAGAACCTGCTGCGGATTCTACAAATCTGTTCACAGCCAGCGGCAGCATCGAGCACATGTTCGAGGGTCAGCCGGTTTCTACAGTAAGAGCAAATATTTGGGTCGGAGCCAGTCAGATAATGAGCATGTGCTGCGTATGTGTGCCCTATTCGTAACCTGGTCAACCACCTCCTCTCCTCTGCTCCGCCGACTACTGGATTCCCATTTCCCTATCCTTAGCCGAAGACGTTTAAGTGTGCAGCTAGGTTCTGCTTCCCATCTTGTCTGCCATTCCACTCTCAAGAGCTCGTTAAATTCGGCTTTCAGGTCACTGGCAGGAACTTTAAATCGATGCATCGGAGGCTGCGCGCATGCTACTTTAGCAGCTTCGTCTTCCCTCTGGTTTCCAGGCACCCCAACATGGCTTGGAACCCAGAGGAATATGATCGTCATATCTCGCGTAAAAAGAGCTGTCAATAGCCTTCTGATCACTGGAACAAGCCAGGATGATGCTGGTTGGTGCGACTGAAGTGCTGCCAACGAGCTGGCAGAGTCTGTCACTATGAGAACTCGGGACTCAGAGCTGTGGCGTAAGTGTCGTAAAACTCTGAAGATTGCGTAAAGTTCTGTAGTAAAAACTGAGACCGTTCTTGGGAGACTAAAAATCCGGCACGATCCCATGCCTGTGAAGGCACGTGCGGCTCCGTCCGATCCATCATCATCATCATGAGTGGGGTTTAAGGGCGCGTCGACGGCGACGGTCATTTTGCGCCCATATCTATGTCCTTGTTCCTAGTTTAAAAGCAAGCAGCATCGAGGAGCAGTGTCAGCAGCGTCATCTAAAACACCAAAAATGGTACGTAAGACATCGGCTTAGCCCCTGCACATACACATCGGTAGGCCGGAAGTGAGTGAATCCACGTGCGAACAGATACAAACACTTGTCAGAAGTAAAACGTAGAGAAACGAAATATAAAACACGAACATAGGTTCCCTAAACTATTTCGACACCAGGTGTTAGCTGCTCACATGGTGGGGCTACTTGGAGAGTATATGACGTTAAAGTTAACACTGTTCAGGAATAAGACGATGTTGCAGATATCCACTGATCGGGATTCTCCACAGAGCGCCTCCATAGTGGGGGCACCCGGCAGATAACGCGCTCTTTCGATCTCATAGTCGCGACAGTCAATCAGCACATGCCTGGTCGCCAGTCGGTCACCGCAACGTTGAAACGTCGGCGGGCCGTCACCGCCAAGGTGGTGTGAGTGTGTGGCGTGCGTATGACCAATGCGCTGCCTGGTCAGAATCACTTCGTCCCTCCTACAGCCAGCACCTGCCGACTGCCATATTCCTATTTTGGGTTTCAGCGCCCGCAACTTGGAGCCTTTCGGGTCTTCGTCCCAGGTGCGCTGCCATATTTGGTTAACATGATCACCGATATTTTGGTAAAAATCCGAGAACGGCACACCTAAGCCAGTCGGTACGACACCCTGGGATGCCGCTTTGGCACACCTGTCAGCACGTTCATTTCCAGGTATCCCCACATGGCTAGGCACCCAAGCAATTGTGACGCTTTTCCCATGGCAGTGTGCTCTGTAGAGTCTGAGTCTAATAAGTTCTATAACATATGGAGATGTTGGGTGAGTTTCGAACGCACTCAGTGCTTGTAGCGATGAAAGCGAATCTGAGAAGATTACGTGGCGGCGTGTTCTAGAACGTAAAATGTAGTCCATGCAACGAAATAAAGCGTACAGTTCGGCAGTAAAAACCGATGCACTCCCAGGTAATGTAAATGACCTTTCCACATTCTCGGTTACGAACGCGCATCCAGTGCCATTTCCACCCTGAGCCATCTGTGTAGAGTACGCTATGCTCCGGGTATGTGCTGTGGAGATGGTCCCGGAAAACCTGTTGAACTGCTTGAGGCGGTAAATCTTTCGTAATAGCGAGCAAGGTTGTGTCAATTTTGACCTCCGGTAGCACCCATGGCTCTACCAACGGGACATGGTAGGTCTCAATCTGGCCAAGGTCGATGCCAGCTTCGTTTAGCCACTCACACACCCCAAGCCCAGGGAGCCGTGCCGAAGCTGGGATGGCACCGGCGCGGCGCTGCGGCACTTCCGAAAAAGTTTCGGATAGGCTGGGTGGTTTGGAAACTGTTTGATCTTCAAGGCATATTTCATGGATGATAGACGTCGGCGTAGCGCAAGTGGCATCTCGTTTGCGTCAACCAATAGGCTACAAATCGGGGACGTGCGAAAGGCACCTGTTATGATGCTGAGAGCGTGGTGGTGGATGGTGTCTGGCATCCGTTTGGCACTCTCCGTTGCTGACTCATACACAATAGACCCGTACTCGATCTTCGATCTAACTAATGATCTATAGAGCATTAGAAGGTTTTTGCGGTCAGCTCCAAGTCGCATCCTAGTCAAGACTTTGAAAATGTTCAGGACTTTAAAGCAGCTCTCCCTCAGCTTTTTAAAATGAGCAGTGTACGTCAGTCTCCGGTCAAACAGTACCCCTAAAAAACGCGCTTCTTCAACAACATTGATCCTTTGTCCATAGAGAGTGAGGTGGGGATCGTCACAGCCATTCCTTTTCCTGCAAAAGTGGAGACATTTTGTTTTCTCGGTAGAAAATTGCAGCCCATTTTTGTCACTCCACCGTTGGAGCTTGTCAATTCCAATCTGCAGTTGTCTCTGTGCTGCAGCCGTGGAGGACGATGTGGTCCACATAGCAAGATCGTCAACAAACAAGGCACACTTAACGTTTGAAGGGAGACCGTCTGAAACATCATTGATGGCGATTGCGAAGAGTGTCACAGATAAAACAGATCCCTGGGCCGTGCCATTTTCCTGAATGTGCTGTTCTGAGAATACATCACCGATTCTAAAGCGGAAGCGGCGTTCTTTAAGGAAGTTAGAAAGAAACCAACCCATGCGGCCCCGTATTCCAAGTCCCGAAGTCTTCTGCAAAATACCATGCCTCCAAGCTGAGTCATAAGCGTGCTTAATGTCGTAGAATACGGCGACAGTATGATGTTTTCTTGCAAAACCCTCGCGCAGGCTGGCATCGAGTGTCAGTATGTGGTCATTTGTACTACGGGTTTGCCGAAAACCACATTGTATGTTTGTGAGAAGGTCATTATTTTCAAGGAACCACATTAGACGAATATTCACCATTCTTTCAAAAAGCTTTCCTACGCATGATGTGAGCGAGATCGGACGGAAGTCGTCAGGAGAGTTGCCGTCTTTTCCCGGCTTCAGGATAGGGATGATTATGGCCTCACGCCACTGTTCCGGGAAATCACAGTTAATCCACATTGTATTGAAGATGTCCAGGAGACAGACAAGAGACCGATCAGGGAGGTGGTTTAACATTGAGTTGGTTATAAGATCCGGTCCTGGTGAAACTGAATTTGCATTTATTGAGAGCATTTTTGAGTTCATGCATGGTAAATAATGTGTTATACGTGTCAGTGTTGTTGGTGCCGAAATGGACAGCTTTCGCCTCTTCTCGTCTGCGAAAACGTTGAAACTCTGCGTTCTGGTTTGCTGTGCTACATCTGGTATTGAAAGCAGACGCCATTCGATTTGCGACCGTCACTGGATTAGTGATCCTCGCATTGTTTTCTACCAAGACCGGAGCGGGTGTAGATTTGCGCTTCCCCTGGATACTCTGGATTCGGTTCCAGACCTGTGTTGTGGGAGTGAAACGATTTATTATGGTTACGTATGATATCCACCACCTTCGTTTGGAGTTCAACGCGACTCGGCGAGCTATTGCTCTAGCCTGTTTAAAAAGTATCAGATTGGAATTAGTAACCCGCTTCTCGAAAATACGCAAAGCCCGTTTCCTTTTCAAAATGGCATTTTTACATTCCAAGTTCCACCACGGAACTGGAATATGCCTAAGTCTTTTTGATGTCATGGGTATAAAAAGCTTAGCGGCCGTGATAACCATGTCGTTGAACTTACTAACTGCCTGGGTTGCCGAGGCCCCCTCTGTGGGGAGGTCCACCGGACCGCATGCACCCTCAAAGCCAGCCCAGTCTGCGCAACGCAAGTTCCAGCGGATCGGTAGGCTTGTTGGAGCACGTGGCCGGACTGGTTTAAGAACAATAGGATAGTGATCGCTGCCGAAAGTATCATCGAGAGGGTTCCATTGGAACTGGCTGAGGAGGGAAGGGCAGCAGACAGAAAGGTCTATGGCCGAGCACGAGCCAGATGGAAAAGTTATATGAGTGGGGCGACCAGTGTTTAGGATACAAAGGGAATTTAGGTGAAGAAAACGCTCTACAGTTCGGCCCCGAGGGCCCGAACGACCGGCGGGTTCACCCCAAGCAGGGCTATGAGCATTAAAATCACCCATTAGTATAAATGGGGCTGGAAGCTGATCTACTATGTTGTTTAGGTCATTGATGTTTAGACTGCAGCCCGGTGGAAGGTAAATTGAGCAAATTGTCAATTTTAAAAATCCAAAGTCCACTCGGGTAGCTACTGCCTGCAGCCCTGTGATTAAGGCTATACGGTGACATGGGGTGGAATGGTGCACCGCAACCATAACACCACCGTACGCGATTGTAGAACTAAAAATGTCTTTTCTAAATGTTTGATAATTTCTTATGTCAACGGCAGCCACAGGAGGCAGCTTCGTCTCCTGGAGGCATATAACTGAGGGGTTATGCTCCGATAAAATGTGTTGTAGGTCTGAAAAGTTATCTCGGAGACCTCGGCAGTTCCATTGTATGATTGATGTCATAAAGATTAAAAGAAACGTGCTTGTTAAATAGTACATAAGTCGGCCTAACCCTTCCAAGGGGGACCGCAGCCCCCGTATGAGCCCCTAGATGGTGCCGGGGAGGGGCCGCCGAGCCGGTTACGGACCGGACCACGACCTCGTCCGGTATCCAGCGAGTTTCCGTGTGCCCTCGAGGTTTGCGGTTGGCTGGGGGGCTCTCAGCTTAACCGGGGACCTTCCCCGGGAACAAGCTTCAAAATTTTTGCGGACTGCTGCCACCGTGGACGACTGAGTCTGGGAGAGAGGTTGTGTGCGCAGGTCGCGACGGGACGGGGCAGCGGCGCGAGCCGGCCCCGGCAGGTGGTTTGATGGGCGACAGTGGGCGGCGCCTCCCGTGGGAGAGGGTTTGCCTCTCGTCCCACCACTGTCCAGCCCTCCAAGTCTGGCGGGGATTCGCCGTTGGGAGACTGGCCAGCAGCCGTCGTCGGCTGGTGTTCAAGGGCAGGGTCAGATCCCCGCCCCCAGCCCCCAGCGGGAGCTGGAGGTGGAGAAATAAAAGCGGGAGTGTTGTTCCGCTCCCGGTCCCCGTCCCGTAGGGAGGGAACCCCTTAGAGCCATCAGTGTAATAGATAGCATACACCGCATATGTTTCGATTACTTCCAGGGCTAGTTGTTGCAGCTCTACTGGTGGTGTTGTGGCTTTATCGAATCGCAGCAGGTTTGTGTCGCACTCGACAAGAGCGAGTCGCCAGGGTTCGTGACGTTCGGGGCGCTTCTTTGCTATCGTGCTTAGGTCTATTGTTGATTGTTCAATCCATTCTGAGATTCGCATGCATAGCGCTTTAGAGGAGCTGGCCCGACCCTCCAAGAATAACTCGATTAGAGAGGGCTGAAATATCCACTTGAATGTTGGGTGATCTGGGTATTATCTGATATTGGCGGCAAACGTAAGGCTGAGACGCTTCCTTCTCAGGTCAAGAGGGGGCTCGTCTGCATCCACCAGTAGGCTGGCCCTACGGGATGTGCGAAAAGCACCTGTGGCGATACGCGCGCAGGCATGGTGGACAGCGTCTAGGGGCTGTTTCAGACTGTTCAGAGCACTGTCATACACGGGTGATCCGTAATCTAAAACTGATCGAATGAGGGCGCGATACAACCGGAGAAGGGTGGTTCTGTCAGCTCCATATGATGTGCGGGATATTACCTTTAGAATGTGCATGCGTTTGAAACACTTGTCACGGAGCCGTTATATGTGATTGGCGTATGTAAGGCGTTTGTCTAGTGTCATCCCTAAAAACTTTGTCTCCTTTACGACAGGTACTCTCCTAGCGTACAGTGGGAGGCTAATATCTGGACATGAGCGGCGGCGGCAAAAGTGCACACATACAGTTTTATCAGTCGAAAACTTGAAGCTGTTTCTCAGACACCACGCAGATAGCTGGTCGAGGCATATCTGAAGTTGTCTCTGAGATGAAACAGACGTGGAGGTGCTGACCCACACCGCGAAGTCGTCTACAAACAGGGACTTTTCAACTGTCGGTGGCAGAGCGCTGCATATGTCATTGATTAAAATCCAGAACAAGGTCACGCTTAAAACCCCACCTTGGACTACACCGCCCTCCTGGCAGTAGCTTTCAGACAGAGAGTTACCCACTCTCATTCTGAAATTCCGTTCCTTCATGAAATTGCCAATGAAGTATCCCATGTGACCTTTGACACCGGCTTTTCTGGTCTTCTCTAAAATTGCGTGTCGCCAGGCCGTGTCGTAAGCCTTCTCAATGTCAAAGAAGACGGCGAAGACGTGCTGTTTGGAAGAAAACGAACGGCGGACTGAGGTATCTAACGAGACAAGATGGTCCGTTGTGCACCGGCCGGCGCAGAAACCACAATGATCATTAGAGAAGAATTTGGAGCTTTCTAAATACCACACGAGGCGTGCATTTACCATACGTTCCATAAGTTTGCAGACGCTTGAAGTCAGGGAAATAGGTCTGTAATGCAGGGGGTCGTTACCGTCCTTGTCAGGTTTTAAAACCTGACAACGGGATCGATAATGGCCTCTCTCCATGAACTAGGGAACATGAACGTGCGAAACCAAAAGCGAGTTGAAGAAAGCCAGCAGTGACGATAGTGACCTTTCATTAAGATGTTTGACCATGTCAATATGTATGGCATCTGGACCGGCGGCTGTACTCCTCGACCGTGAGAGTGATATTTGAAGCTCTCCAAGAGAGAAAGGCTCATTGCATTCGAATTCTTCCGCTGAGCTAAAATTTACTGGTATGCGCTCCTTCTGCTGTTTGTATCGTTTGAACCTGGGATCGGTACAGTATAGTACAGTTTCACGTAATAAACAGTCGGCAGTGAAGCCTTCCCAGTCTGCACGTTTCAGGTTCCACTGTGGTGTTCTCATTCCTGGGTGGGGGGGGTCTGGGACCACAGCCAGATCAGGTAATGATCGCTCCTGCACGGGTTCGAATGGGTGCGCCAGCTGAAACGATCGCCTACTGATGGAGAGCAGTGACAAATCGATGGCAGATGTAGCTCCTGACGGCAGTGCAATGTGAGTGGGGTCGCCGGTGTTAAGAATACACAGGTCTTTACGTGAAACTACATCCTCTAAGCAACTTCCACGTCGGTTGCAGCGTGGGCAGCCCCAGACGGTGTTATATGCATTAAAATCGCCTAGAATTATATGGTGTCTCGGTAACTGCCCCATTTCATTCAATCATTCAAGGTCATTGACATATGACGTCACAAATTTGCATATTGTGTAGGTACAACTCATAATAAAACTAGCACTAGGGTACTATGGCATCATGTTTGACCTTGAACCATGACCTTTGACCTTGAAATCAACATTGGGTGACCTAGCCCATGACGTCATAACATAACATACGTTATATCAGGTGACATCCAACCGAAAGCACTGGGGTCCATGATCTTGAAACTGGCGAAATGACCTTGACCTTAATATGTGACCTTTGACCTTAGACTTGACCTTCATAGAGGTGACCTTGACATAACATCCTCACGAAATGATTTTGTGAGGTCACCACTTGGTCCACAGTACCGGGAATCTGGTGCGACGGCGTGAATTGAGCCGAGTAAAAAAATTCGGAAATTGTTAAAATAGCATGATGGTTAATACATAAGCGCAAATGATACGCTATTCTACGTTCTACGCACTACTATTATAATACTTTGCAATACCTTCAGTGCTTTTCTATTCGATTCGATTTTACGCTCGCTGTGGAAGGTAAGAATACAGCTAAAAGATCCGACCTTTCCTTTGTGGGGGATTACATTTTTATTACTGGAGAAGTTCATTTTAATACTGTCATAATCGAAATGCTCCACTTATGTCTTTTCCGACAGATGATCTGAAGGTCAAGTAAGCTATTTACAATAATTCAGCCAATAACTGCGGACTGAATGCGTATAGAGCTTTTATCTTGCCGTCATTGTATTTGGCCTATAGGAACGAGTCGACAGACGTGCAACATGATCACCAGGTCCTTTAGTTGACCTGAGGTAAGGTCAACCTGTGAATTTGACCAAAAGAAGTACAGTGCTTGACAATTGACAACAATGGTACAAAAATGGTAATTTAGTAGGTATTGAGAAGATGATTACAATTGTTGCTCAAAAAGCGCCTTAGCTCCTGCGACTCGGAAGTTATTTGTAAACAGGTTGACACCCCATAATACCGGTAACGTAACGTATTCCACCTCGGTTGGTCTCAATAGACCTAGCCAACAAATATTAGGCACTGTATCGATTTGCTTTTCCAAGAGCTTTCGAATAGCCCCAAAACACTGATCTATCTTGTGAAAGAACAGATGGCGTCGACATAAGGCTACATACCAGAGGCATGAACTTCTAAGACGATTCGGTGTGACGAAATTCAAATCAATCTAAATAAAACTCCATATAAAAGATGTTGGTAGAATACACTGTGTTTTTGCATTGTCTCAGCTGGGCTGCATAAAACAACTCTAAGTCCCTAAATGAGAAGTACAAAAGTGCAAGAGACATTTTAACACTAATTCCACGTCTCACTGGGCGCCCAGGTAACCCAAAAATATTCATAAACACACACCCCTGCTGCAGCCTTAATGTGTTTTCTGAAATCCACGGTGACCAGTAAAACCTGAACCTTTGGCCCAAACCCTGAACTAGTCTAACCAAAAATTTGATGACATAGTACTGACATACCAATTCAAGCGCTTTCGAATGAAGTGGAAGTTTTCCTAGCTATCTTATTTCCTGATATACAAGAGAAGAGGTTCTTTTCCAGTACATTTAAGTCATTGATTTTGACCTCTTTTGGCCTCCAGTAAACTCAAAATTTATCTGGCGAAGAAATAGCCGAAGAAACTTCGATCATATTACGAACCAGCTTTCGGCGATTTTGCGTACCCTCCTAGCCCTTTTATTTTTTACTTGTTTACAATCCAGCCATGGCCAAGGAAGCTCATAAACGCCATCTGCACCAAGGTCAACCAACGGACACAACACTGTCTACACGGAAAACAAAACGACACAATGTCATTGTGTCAGGTAAATGAACACAAGCGCCTTTGGTGAGTAACTCACGCTGCATGTGTGTTGCACCGGCAGCACGGCCATGAGGTGCTACCGGCACAAAGAGATAGTGTACGCTGATTTTGGCAAAAAAAAAAACAACAGTGGCATACACAAACATTTGGAATTCGGCACAGCAATTCTGTGCACACACTCCTCCCGTGTTGCTGTGGACAAAAGCTGTGTTGCATACCCAAGTAGGGGAAAGGGGGGAGGACAGAACAGGAGTTTGAGACTAATGAGCGCGCCCATTTTCGTGAATACTCAGACATTTATCACCACGCAAGCACTAGGTGTCGTAATATCTATTAAAATTTGCGAACAGTTTAGAAAAAGTACAAAAGTCCATTTCGCCCCACCAGTGGGGAACAGGCACCCCATGGAAAGATGGACAAGATGAACAAAGATCGAACCAGGCCTAAAGATTTACATCCATCACCCACTAGGCGACGTCTCCGCGCGGGGAAGGAGATATTTTTACCTTTCCGTCAAAGGGTCAAAGGGCAGCCTTTCGATTTTTATGGTGGAGGATTAAAGTATCAAGGGCTGTCGGAACCATGTATCCAGGATCGCCGATCAGAGGGAGCGGCATCTGCGGAGGGAGCCAGCGGATCAGGGGGGGCGCGCACCCAGGGGGGCAGCGGGCCCGGACCCCAAACGCTTAGCCGAGTGCCGGCTCCATCAATGGCGCCGAAGGCCACGAGGAAGGATGAGCCTCACCGACATTTAGAAGCAGTGCACGCTGCCTTCCGACCCGCACCGAACAAGCCACCCCCACACGACTTTCCCCGCACCCAACACGCCGCCCCCAAAACAATTTGCTCCACCCCCCCAGGACAAAAGCCGCCCTTGGGGAACAAGGTGCTCCCGAGGCAAAATCCCACCCCCTCCACAGGCCTGCTGCCCTCTCTCGTGACCCTCCCCGAAATAAAAATCATGGGTTCGCGCCTGCCGGGTGCCACTTTGGAACGCAAAACCTATCAAGTGGGCGGAAAATCCTCTCGCAGGGCTAAGAGCGCTCCTCCCCGCTCCTGAGGGGAGGGGTTGGAAGCGACACTTAGGGGCCCATCAATCTCCAGGGGCACCGTGACCATTCAGGGGCGCTGAGGATCGAGGGGTACACCTGCCCCTGGAGGACCCCCAAATTTAATACATGTTCTCCAGCATTTCGGGCCCTGTGTCCCCAACCCTCCCCCAACCATCAGCCAAAACCACCTCCGCTCAGGTGTATCGCTGGACCCCAAATCCATTGATAAACTTGTTTATTCAAGCTTATATCATATAAAATTAAATATACTCTTGTGTGGAATAGCATGGACACCATGCCCATCTTCCCCCACACGTGATGTCCGTCTTACCCCATTTTGCTCTTCCTAAACAAATTTGGACATGAATTGGATGCCATTGCGATTACACAGTCAGCGACTGCGGTGAACAAAATGTAACATCTGAAGAGCCATATTACGTAATACCAATAATGTATCTATAGAAACATCCATGTAATGATCTTAAGAATTCGATTGTGAAAATAACACATGAGTTGCAGTTTTACTTTTATGAAAATTGTATCAAACCTAGAGAGCTCACCGAACCCAACGTTGCTCTGCGACCGACGCGCCTAAAAGGAAGCGTATTACACGCTTTCCCGGTCGCGGCGCTGTCAGTTCGTCCCAAACAGGGGGTGTCCGTCTTACCCTCGGTGTCCATGACCCCCACTTTCCCCTTTACTGTGTTGTTCGCCATTTATGGCTTTCGCGCGGACGCCATCTTTTCAACAGTTGACTGCATGGCGTCAAGAAGACATTGTTCGTTCGCCTTTTATTCAATACTATATGCTGGCGTGTTTGGCAATATCTGTGATCTAGGACAGAGTATGTCTGGCGAAGAGAAGTATTCTCTTGTGATTGTTATTCCAGGAGCATATAACAGTGCAAACAAGAGCTGAAACCTTCCACGGTTCGAACAACCACAGACCGCAGCAACGCAAACAAGAAGGAAAAGCCCTTTACAGAAGAAATCATCCGAGGTGTAATTTTCCAGTGGAAAACATGGAAAATCTTCCATAGCTGTGTTCAGACAAATGTTATGGTAACAAAAACAACCTTTAACGTTGAGTATTGGCGAAGCAGGCGTTACAGGAACATGCCATATCGTCGATTTGGGAAAAAGGGGACGGTAACCTTGGGAAATTTAATACCAGAGGGCAGGGTAAAGAGGCGTGTTCGGGACCACGGTACATGGGAGCGTGGCACAGAGACGTGTTCAGGCAGCTGGGAAAGGAAGGACATAGCACATAAGTGTGTTCAGGTAGCTTGGGAAGGGGGAGCAAGCCACAGAGGCGTGTTCAGGTACCTGGGAAAGCGGATCAGGGTATAAAGACCTGCTCAGGTTCCTGGGGAAGGGACACAGAGCTCAGGTACAGGGGAAGGGGAGCAGGGTAAAGAGGCGAGCTCAGGCGCATGAGGAAAAAGGAGCAGGGCACGGAGGCGCGCTTAGGAAGCTGGGGAAGGGGAAGGATGGAGAGGCGCGCTCAGGCAGTTCAGGTAGGGATCAGGGCACAGAGGCGTGGTCAGGTAGCTGGAAAAGGAAGCAGGGCAGAGGCCTGTTCAGGTAGCTCGGGAAGAGGGAGCAGAATACAAAGGCACGCACCATCCGTGTGCAAAAATATTGTATTTATGCATGAACAACATTTTAATATAGTTATTTTAGTGCAGCACTGCTAATTGAATGAGAAATACACCACCGAAATCCGATATTAGAAAATTTTTACATAGGACTTTTGGGGTTACTACAGGCATTTGTGTTTAAATGCAGTGTTTAACACGTTAGTTCTGTGTTTTAGTTATTTTGGTCAAATGAGTTTTGTGTAGCATTGCCGTGTTAACACAACGCTAGTGTGTAAATAAAATATGTAACGCGCCAGGCATGTGTTTTTAATTTAAAACACAAAGAGCTTGTGTAGGCTCCTTGTGTTAATACAGTACCAGTGTGTAGTTGCAATGTGTAACACACTCAGCTAACACACTGCTCTTGTATCGGAAAACACACTTGAAAAACACATTGCCAGCAGCGACGAAAATTTTTGTGTTAGTTTGTCGCGCAGCGGCAGTGTTAACACACCATTTCTGTGTATTTTCACGAGTTAACACAATATCCTTGTGTCGTTTTGTTTTCAGTGTACCTCAGCTTCTCCTACCTGAGTAGCGGATTGGCCAGGGGTGAGGGCAAAGTCTTACTGTTGACAAGGATTTGCGCGTATTCTAGCTTTGTAAAATAGCTTAACTTACGCGTTGCGGCGTGATCCTGTGCAACACACCAGTTCGGAATGCGCTTGGTCAAACAGAAGTCATTATTCTTGCCTCCGTCAGTTTCTCACTGCACTCCCTCCAGGACCAGAACCCCATTCAGCGCACACTACGACTCAAACAGAGGAACTGAGTGGAAGCAGCGCGCCGACCACTTAGCCGCAGACCGGCTATTCAGGCCAGCTACCACCACCCGCAATGATATAACCTGACCTCTGAGAACCTAGCACCAGATCGATGTCACAATTGTCCATATGCTTCAGTCAGATGTGTATCTAGGGGTCTCAGCAAACTGTAAGCCTGATTTCGGCAGAATGGCCGCGACAGCCCTGACATCTACCGGATCGGCAGGTGAATGTCAGGCGGCTGGATAGGTGATTGCATTGCTCACCACTAAACCATTAAACATGCTAGCTCGGTGCGTGCACGTCATCATTATAGGAAAGTGGTCACGTGACCTGGGAAGCTGTTGCACCACGGCCTTAGGCAAGTCAATGACGTAATCATTAAAAAACAAGAGGATGGCCCAGTGGAGTAGGGCAAATCATTCAGTTAGAGGGAGTGCCCCACTTTTATTCTGAAATTTCAACTGAGATAGCAGTCTTGTAGAGCGTGTTGAGAAACCACTATTGGTACATTTCCTTTCAACCAAAGCACCCTGTATTAAGTTTCCGCACCTTTTAAAGTTCAAAACAAAGGAGCATTTTCCGTTATTTCAAACCCTTTCTACGTGGCAGCGCATGCAACGTGATAAATATTAAATTTAAACACAACCCATACGAAATAAAGCAACAACAACACGCCCTCACAAAAATTCAAAATTCCCCACACTCCTTTAGAGGCGGGCAAAGGTGCTAGCACAAACGCCTAAAAAACCATGATTGATTGATGATTGGATAAATATTAACAAATGACATCGCTTCCGCAAGGTGACATCCCGCAAGCTGTCGCAAGCAGTCAGAATCGTAGTTACACATGATACTTGGGTCAATCAATGGTAGTAAGACAAGAGGTAATATATTTGTTTTAGGCGAGTAATGCTGGAAACGAAACGTGGCTTCCTGATTTTCATATATATTCTGTTCATAAAGCCATTCATTAAATTTCGACCAAGTAGTTTATTTCCTTCAACGTCATGAGCAGGGGTGTAACTCCCATTGATGCTGCTGGTGCTGGAGTACCAGCAGGGTTTTGGGTGGGCTCCCTCTACAACCCTTTAATGCATGGGCAGAAATGTGAACCAGCTGGCCTGAATACATCTACAGGCCGGTAGAACACGCACCCATTTTCTCTAACGTTGTGTTCAGGGGCGTAGCCAGGATTTCACTCAAGGGGGAGGAGGCGGCGCCACAAAAAGGGCCCCTACAACAGCGTCAAAAGGGCCCAAAAAATATCGCTGAGAAAAAAAAACGTCGAGCGCAGTTTTTGCGTTAGCTAATCTAAAAAGTCGCTTTAAGCCAGAACACAACTAGAATATCTCAAATACGCGATGACAAGCCATTTTGTTACCTTGCACATTGCTTGAGAACCAGTCTGGTGCTCGGAAAGTCAAAAAGGCCTTAAGTATTTGTTTTTCTTCGGGAGAAACTTGTTTCAAAGGTAAGTAGATTTCGGAGTGCACACCGAGGAGCATGATTGTGCGTAGAAAAGTTGTTGATTAGCATATCTCCTCAAATCTCGGATGCATTATAAGACAACATGCATATACATTCGTGACAGATGGATGAATTGCCGGGGCATCTGCCCGCCCTTGAACTCACGGCACTGGAAGACGAGCGAGCCGAGAACGATCTTCTGAACGCTGCAACTGAAGAGCAGATTGAAGATCTGATGACCATCACCTTCCCACGGAGGAGGGATGTAGCAAGTGTAACATCAGTGCCGAAAATGAAGAAGCGGTATCCGAAACTCTTCGAAAAGAAGCAGGTAAGAAGCTAAGACCTTGTCAAAACCCACGCGGAGTTAATGGCAATCATTGAATGCTTCTCTGGGAACTATGGTCCTTTAAAATCCTTAATTACCCATACATAATATGGCTTGGTTTGAGTGAACGAGATACAAATACAGGGTGACCCCTCCCAAAAAAGAGGCCCCCAAATTTCAACGGAGATCACATCAAGGTTTCACGTCCGATTTTAGTGAAATTTTGGGCATAAGTTTTGTATTATGTTAGCCTTTTTAGCCCGTTAAAACGATCATTACCGACTGTATGTGGGCGTGGGGAAGTATTTGCATATTACATGGGTACTGCTGTGTATCTTGTATGGGACATTTTTCACAGCTCTGGCGTGAGATGGAGCGCATCTGTGGTAGGGACCTCCGCATATCTGCTCGTGAGCGACTACATGGGATCATCAACATGGTGTGCCAGAAGACATTCTGCTCACACGGTGGGCTTGAATTTGATTTTAATTCATGATGTTGGTACATACGTAGCAATATCATTACTCAGCTTCATAATAAAGTTACTTTATATTTTTGTATCTTTGGGGCCTTCCATAAATTACGTAACGCATAAAAGAGCTGTTAAAACGTTTTCTTGCTGTTGAGAAAACGTTTTAGTATTTTCCTGATATGAACGGGTTTTTTAATAACATTGCATGTCAGCAATTTGACGTTGGTGACCTCAACATGACTGCAAAAAAATGACCCAAGTAGCTTTGATAACATTTCGGACCAGCTTTCAACCGATTTTTCCGTAAATTTCCGGGAACATTGTTTTGGCATCTCTAATCCACTTTCCACTCAGGGAGTATTACCAAGACAGTAGCAGCCCCGAACCGCAGCGGAGGAAGAGACGCGATTATGTAATTCGTACAGCCCCGCTCAGTCAGTCGCTATAACCCAAAAGTACAGTATCCCTATACTGGTTCTATTTGATGTCCTGCGAACTCATAATTTGCTTGACTGGGGAAAGGTTTCGTAACATTTCTGGTGAAAAGTGAGAAAGTTCAGCTGAAACTGCCTCCAGCTTTTAGAAATATACCGGGGCGAGTAACGGGCCCTTTCCTTTCCATTGAATGTAGGCCGGACCCCTAAGCTTGTTAGGTGCTCCCGGGCAAAAGCTTGTTGGTATCATCATATTAATTGCAGGCTTTATCTTGGCAGAACTCGCAGTCGAAACCTTGCTACGGCTTTTAAACAAAACGCACCTCCTCGTCGTCAGGAGGAAGAGGAGCTGTGGGGTGGAGTGACAAGCGTCATCCTTGTTGACGAACAGAACGGCACTCTTGTAGTGGAAAAGGTCAAGTGTACGGGGCAGATCCCCTTGGAGGAAGCTATCCTGCTCTGGGGGGTAAGCTCAGGGCGGCGCTTCCATAGAGGCAAATTAGGTACTGTCTAGCCACTTTTAAATGGCGAAGTAGGTATAAACTGATTCAAGAGAAATACCTAAATATAATTTGACTCGATGTTAAAGTTACAAATAATATTCCTTTTTCGGATCACTGGGTCAAGGAGCCGATGTTTTGCATATCTGACAATCCACGCTCGCAGATCGTACCGTCAGGAAACGTGAGATTAGGTACTTCGCGATTTCGCTGAATCTGCCTAACCCCGTGGCAAATCTAACGTGTGCTCTTTGATTGACATCTCTAATACCTCATTCATTCGGACGCGAGTACTGACTCGTCAAATAAGCAAACCAGGCATACATTAGCGGCTCTTTAATGCGGCATTTTGAAGCACGTGCGAAGCCGCGTCTTAGGACCTTTATTACAGCGGATTCGTTTTTGAAATTCTTGTATTCGCGGATGTCTAGCCTTCTCTAGTGCCGGACAGTTGTTTGGCAATAAGAGAGCAATATGTTGAAGTTGTGAAACCTTTATGAAGGACGTAAGTCATGACACAAAATGCGGTGGATGAAATTTAAAAAAAAATCCGTTAAAAAATTGATCGTACTGCGAGAAATTGGACGTAAAAAGCGTCGTGCCTAGGCTGTCATAATGTTCAGGCGCCGCGACTGGGTAAGCTTCTATCAGTGGCGGCGCTTGAACATTATGACGATCGGCTTAGAGGTAAGGACGTCGCCCAGGCTTTTTACCTGATATTGGACAGGGGCGGATCCAGCAGGTCGGCTGGAGAAGGGGACAAGCTCAAGTTGATGAGCAAAAATAATTTTTGTGTTGTAATGTTCAATATCATAGAAATTAAAAAAACATATCCAAAAACATATGTCGGGGGGATTGTGGAAACGGTTTTGTGGCAGTATATGAAGGTAAAATGCAAAATTCAAGAAGGATAGGTAAGTAAGTAAGTAGGCCGGGAAGGACAAGGTACTCACGAGAGATTCCCATTTCAAGGACAGCTTCGGCACTTCATTTTTTATAACGTCCATTTCTCACTGTACGATCGATTTGTGAACGGATTTTTTACATTTCATCCACCAGATTTTACGCCATGACTCACGTTCTTCATAAGGGTTTCAAAAATTAAATATCTTGCGAATAATTTCCAAACTACTGTCCCGCACTAGAGAAGGCTAGAAATTCGCGAATAAAAGGATGTCAACAAACGAATCCACTGTAATCAAGGGCCTAAGACGCGACATCGCACGAGCTAGCTACTAAGATATGCCTGGTTTGCTGATTTAACGAGCCAGTACTCGCGTCCGAATGAATGAGGTATTAGAGATGTCAATAAAAAGCACACGTTAGGTTTGCCACGGGGTTAGGCAGATTCGCGATATCGCGAGAAGTGCCTAATCTCACATTTGTTGACGGTAAGAGCTGCGAACATGGATTGTCAGAGATGCAAATCATCGACTCTTTGACCCATTGATCCGAAAAAGGGGTATTCTCTGTAACCTAAACATCGAGTCAAATTAAATTTATTCCACATACAATATATACCTACTTTGACATTGAAAAGAGGCTAGGCAGTGCCTAATGTGCCTCTATGGCAGCGCCCCACTGGCTTCTATGTATTTATTATGAGAACTTCTCGCAAGACGAAAAACCTGAACTGGTTTATAAGAACGCAGCTGTTCATTCTCACGGGGGAGATGGCCCCGGAGGCAGCAGTTAAAGGCGATATTAGGAAACTGATGTGGAGCGCATTCGAGTAGTCCGGCACCGCGCGTTACGGTGGCACCCCTGAGCTTGTGGCGGGGATGGGTTGTCAAATCCAGTGAGTTACGGGCTTGCAAAAAAGTGTGTATTAATATTTGTGAGGCAGAGAATACACTTAAGAGTAGTAGTACAAAAGTTGGGCACTGCGCAGTGCGGTGGCCCCCTAACCTTGTTGTGGCGGGGTTGGGGTTGGGTTGTTAAATCAAGTGTGGTGCAAGGTTTGGCCCTGGGTTTGGAACCCCTCTTTTGAGCCGGTTTCCACGCCCAAGTGAAAATTCGGAAGTGGAGAAGCCTGTTCCCAATTGAAGGAAAAACATGTAATAAAAAGTGTGAATGTATGTGAAGCAACGAATACGCTTTTGGAAGGACCTTGTGCGGTTTTATTGCTGCAAAGACGACTTGAGAAGGGTTTGGAAGGGAGTCTTCTCGCGATATAACGCGCGTTTTGGGAGAACCTACGGGAGAGTGTGAAGAGGTTTATTAGGGAGAAACATAGTCTTGAGGGTGTATCTAGGGTGTTTAAAGAGCTTTATTAGGGAGTGACCAGGGGGTGTACCATAGCCTTGAGGGTGTATAAAGGGGGTGTAAATAATTTTTAGGGAGCAATCAGGGGGTGTAGTGAGGTGTTACAGGGGTTATTTTTTTCTAGGCGGAGTTCTAGGCGGAGTTTTTTTGGGAGGGGGATGGGAGTTTTCGGGTGTAAGGGAGTCATTTTGGGGAAGTCGTTTCGAAAAACTTCCCTCCAACTCCAACAGGGAGTTAATTTTTTCTCAGTGCATAATGCGGGCGGGCCAACCGAAGCGCGGCCCGTATTTCCAGGGGGCCCTCCAGGACCTCAGGGGAGGGGGCACTCCTGACCCTGAGCTGAGCCGCCCCTTGGCTACGCCTTGAGTCCTCGGTCTGGTACCAGGAGATTTTCCGGGCGTGGGAGATGTCTGTTTACTTCTTCAACCCAGTCCACAACCTCTTTCAGCTCTTCTTAGCTTTTGAGAAGAATAAAACGTTTTTCGAACTTCAGCCCCCTAGATTCACCCGTACGCCCGGGGATAGCCTGATGGTTGTTCAAGCTCCGATTGCACGTATTGGCATTGTGTTTTCCCAATAATCGGACCCTGAGTGATACTGTGCCGAAATAGGCTAATGATCGGCAGTCCAGTAAAAGCGGGAGTGTACCACATTTACAATGTTTTTTTTCATATTCTTACATGGAATGTATTTCCAAAATTGACCCTTTAGAGAGGATTTCTCTCCAAGTCATTAAAAATATGTGCGTCTTAGTTTGGGAATCTACTTTGAGGCTTTGACACATTACTCTGGTCACATGATATTGAACCTTACATGTCGGATAGCCTAATTCTCAGCTTGCGGGCAAAGAAGTGGCTTACCTTTCGTATCATTAGTTACTGGCGGAGAGAAAGCCTCCATCTCCCTCAGGTGAGAACAAATAAAACTGAGATATTGCGGGGTGTTCGCTGAAACACACTGGCACTACTTAGCCGCTTGCATTGCTCTATAGTTTCCACGACACCTAACAATTTCAACGCCTTCAGATAAGCTTCAAAATAAGACCAGGGCTTATATCAAACATATCCTTGTTCTAGGAGTTCATAAAGATCACTACATCGTCATCTTCAATGTCCACAATAGTTCTAGGTGGCCAAATGAGCTTCCTATAGGTTTCACAAAGGGAGCTCTCCGTCCGTCTAATCGGCCACTATTCACTTCCACCAGGTCCAACCGCCCGCACGGGATTCGAAACTACCTGTGATTACGCCGAGACTATCGGCTCAATGGCCTAAGGTGAGGTAGCCCGGCTGAATCATTCAGTGTTGATCTCCTGGATCATGCTGCTTGCAGGAGAATATGAATAATCAATCCGACTAGATTGGGCGACGCATGTGTAATGGACGACCATATAAGGGTATCAGCGGACCACACCGCAAGTCTGCCATTGATTGCTGGGTATCTGAGTTCTGAACAAGGCCTTCCGTTGCCCCCCCCCAATGAAGATATATTGGTTCCCCGTTTTGCTTCTTTAGCTTCTTTAGGATATTGTGCTCCCGCATGAGTTCGCCATCTTGAACGGCTATCCCGTAAACAACAACATGCTCTTTCGTAACTCACACCGCCGGTAGTAGCTTACAAATTAAGCCTACGAACATTGGGCAAGGATCAAAATCTGAATGAGAATCGGGATTTTAATGAATAAGCAGTAGAAATTTGCAAAAATTTTCCATTGCTCATTCAATATGGATAAAAACAACTTCAACAGTTTTACGGTCATCTCTCGCTCCACATATATGACTACCAAGGACGTATTATTTTATCACATATAGGTCAAACACGTGGAAATCCTTGACAGTACCATTGGTGCCGTGAAAACGAGCGGGCAAAACTTCACTGGGATTGAAATGTCACAAATATACCTACAAGAAATCGACAAGCATCATTATTGCAGGCCGTTTAAGATAACTACATGCGATTTGGTCCAATTGGTTTCTAATCAAGTTCACGAGACACGTCCACATTCTGTTACGATCATGGAGTTAGACTGCAATTATATATATGGAACAGCATTTCTAGGTAGGTTAACACTCAGTATTGATGGGAAGAGGAAAATGTCGCTCACCCTCTCCCCCCCTCCCTGCTATTGCACAGGTAGGGGAGAGTGAATAATTGTGACATTATTTTTGACTCAACTTTAAAAGAAGCCAACACGCCGTGTCTACAGAAACAGCGATGGGAGACGGGGATAGTCGTAACAGCAGCAAGTACAAAGTGTTTGGATGGGATATATTTGGAATTGTATCGGAGGTGATGGCGATATTGTTGGGGCGAAACGACCTCGCCACGCTGCGCGTGCCGTCACACTACCGTCACAGATGTGCTGTCTTTATCTTGATTTCCGTCACGAAAATTAAATAATGAAGATGATGAATTCAGTAATACGACAACCATAAATATTTTCAATATTTCGATGCAAAACATGGAGATGATTATAGCTGTTTTGTATTCATGCTAGAAACAAATTGGATTGGTATTCAAAATATCAGTATATCAGTACCACTTTTGCAGCAGCGCTGCAGGATGCTGATTAAGACCATATGAAGCAAAGTATTTACCATAGAAATTATATATATATATATATATATATATATAAAAATTTATATATATATTGCACGAAACCGGGCTTTAAAATGTCTTCAATTGGTGTCGAATGTCGCTCTCCCACATTCAGCACCTAAGTTAATTCAAACTTTGAATATCAACAATGGACTAACCAGATCAGGGAAAAATTTACCGTCAGTACGGCTCAAATAATAGCGATAAATTGATCAGTGTGCTCACTGCAGTCTTTCCTTGGTTTAAAGAAACGTAAAAATGGGGTTTAAGCTTTACATTGAAGTTTGAACTGATGTAGCTACGAGATGAAGCATACTAAACACCAGATTTCGTTTGTCCTATAATCCGCTGATTGGTTTAGAACTGACGGTTTGCAGTCCAAACCTGAATAGCATGAGTTCAGAGCGTTATGCGACCTTGCCTGGAGTGGCTCATGCAGTGACTTATGTTTCTACAGGTGTTCAGGCACAGTTAAAAGTCATCCAACCACGGGCTCTGTTCGTGCACTGTATGGCGCATCGCTTCCAGCTTGCGGTGCAGGACTCCATGGCTACAGTCAGGGAGCTGCGGGACGCGATCGGCGAGGTATCTCGCCTCGTGGAGTTCTTCCGGGACTCCCCAAAGCGAAAGATGTGCCTGCGCAACGCAGGAGCAGGCTTCTGACTGCATCCTCTCTGCCAGGCCAGGTGATAACCGGCACCGAGATCTGTCCCCGAGAACTCGACTGCCATCCAAAAAGCACTGCAAGAAGGCAGCAACACTGGAACGCACTTGGAGGAAGGCAGCACGGCAAGAAGTTTCCTTCACGCCATGTCAACGTTCGACCACTGGCTCGGCGTAAACCTCGCCACTCTCCTCTTCACACTGTCGAACCCAGTCGCCAAGGCGATCCAAGCCTCCAAGGATACCATAGCGTCCAACCTGACGCTTAATTATCAGAGAGCTGGAGGAAGCTGTCCGGGATCGACGCAGTAAGTTTGACGAGTTTTAGCAAGCAGATGTATCGAAGGCAGAATATCTGGAGATTGACCCTACCCTACAGGTGACAACGCAGCGACTGCCCAAACGCACAGATGATGGAGGTGCAGCTCACCAGCCGGGCACAGTTGAGGATAGGTACCGTCGGGTGTACATACCTGGAAGCGGTCGACGCCCTGGCGGGATCTGTGTGTGTAGGGCGCTTCAGCTACTAGGGCCATATAGTGCGCCTAACTATACATACAGTACAATCAATCTCACAAAACAGCCCTGGTCCCGGATGTCATACTACAATCATCAAATCCGATTGTCAATAGATGTCAGGTTGTCATCCGGATGTCAACATCTACAAACATCAGCATCCAATCACCCGACGCGACTTGGAAGACAACATCTTAGTCATATATTCGAACCAAACCAGCAAAAACTATGGATCCTCGAAGCGCTCTGGGTGAATGAGGAGCTACCAGCTATATAGGCAACAGATGCTCACCACGGAGTCGAAGCTGTTTGGTAGTGCTTTTTAATATTTTTCTCTCTGATGCTTTCCTCATACTCATATCGTGTATGTACTAACATCGCCATATCGGACTATGTATTAACTATGTGCATAAGCATGTGTTTGAAAATTGTGAACTTTTACTTGTTACGTTTTAGTAACCCAACAATTTAGCCGTAGGTTTTAGTCTGAATAGGTAATTTCCGCTTCCCGAAAGTGCCCCCCGATAATTTGCATCCTTCAAAGTGAATGTATGACTCAAGTCCCTCATTTTTATGAATTCTAGGACAATTCCATTCCGAACTATATCCGCGAATGTTTAAGTGTTTTATATATGTGGTTTCTGAAGATGATCGCCGTGTTATTTGAATGACATGTCAAATAACGTCACATTCGGATCTTTTATTCATTGGCTTTCGGCAGAAATATATTGTATCGGCATCGCTCACTTTAGATAAATTAGAATCATCAAATAAAGAACTTTCGCTGTTATTAAAGCTTCATCGGTTAGTGAGCACATAGCAAGGTTATAACGAGACAGAATTTTGTTTTAAACGCATGGCACACAAGAGCTGCGTCCTCCGTAAAAAGAATAATCAAAATAATTTTAATAAAATATATATATATATATATATATGTCCGAAGCGTTTTGAACATGTTTTCATGTTCGATAAATTAAAAATTACATACAAACACACGCACATTGCACCCAATACACCATCGAAAGATAATATGCTTGATCCGTAAGATCATTTAATCCTTTAAAACAATCTATCGTTCGTCATATTGCATTTTACCGCCACTTCCCTCCATTACTGTTTGTTTAGCCCTTCTGAATATAAATACCCAAAAGTTGTATCCATCTCTTTTCCCACACCCTCCTGTAGAAAACATATTTCGCCCACACCCTCTTTAAACATACGAACGCGAAGTCATCAATAGAATGTTCGCCAAAGTTGAAGAGTTCCGATACAGGCAAGTCAGCATGTGTTTTAGGATTTCGAATACTTGAGAGGTGGTTAGCTATCCCAATGTAAATCGAATCCCCTGTTTACCCCTCCCCCCGCAACACACACACTCGCAACGCCTACACCAGACCCCGTAAATTACGTTTCCTGTTCTGCAGCCTATCGTCCTATCAAAAGTGCACGACTGAGACTTGCCCGGTCCCGTTAGACTGTCCTGAGCAGTCAACAGTCTCTGGCAAATAACACCATTTTTCTGACAAGTTTCCCGCCACATATATGAATAGATGACTTCGCATTCCTAGGATTATAGAGGGTGTGTGCGAAATACGTTTTCTACAGGAGGGTACAGGAAAAGACATGGATGCAACTCTTGGGTACTTGTATGCAGGAGGGAGGGCTAAGCAAAGAGTAACGTGGGATGTGGGAGGAAAATGCAATATGACAAACGATAGGTTTTTTAAAGGACCCCATTGAAGCTCCTCAGCACAGGGGGCCAGATTAGCTTAGGGGCCCCAGCTCAGTTTAGGGTTTGTATAGAGTCTCAGAGTAGCACAAGGGGCCATTCAAGCTCATGGCCCCAAGTCCAGCTCAGAAGCCCTATAACTGTGCAGAAGGCCCCAGACCAACTTAGGGGCCACCCATTTCAGCACAGGGGCCACAATTAGCCTAGGGTTCAGATTAACTTTGGAGGCCCAGCTCAGCTCAAGTGCCCCCAGGTAGGACGATATAGGGTCTCAAAACAGCTCAAGGGGCCATTCAAGCTCACGGCCCCAGCTCAGCTCAGCGACTTTAAAGTTTTTTCAGGCGGCCCCAAACCATCTCAGGGGCCCCCAATTCAGCTCACGGGGCCCAGAGTAGCTCATAAGGCATCCGAGGCCAGCTCAGAGGCCCCGAACAGCTTAGGGCGCCCCAGACCGACTCATAGGACCGCTGATCAGCTCAGGGGCCAAGAACAGCCACTAACAAAGCCAACCAGGGACAGGTTTTGACTCAGCTGTTATGCAAATTGTATTCTCTAGAACTTAAAAGTTTTGCTCTATTTTCTTCCCGTCCATCTTCGCACCCATTGTTTTCTTCTGATGTTAAAATAAGCGTTAGTAAGATATCAAGCGTATGATCACCACCACTAAATTCAAATTATGATGCCACACAAGCTGATCTGTCGATACTTCTAATAACGTGACCCCAGCACGCAACGCTGTTTTCGGGCACTGGGCCGCTTCTGCCCACTTGTTTGCCAATGGAGGATCATCAATGAGTAAGGCCACCGTCACGCACTTTTAGCCCGAGCCCAGTGCCACGGTCAGAGCAAGTGGTCACGCAAATCACGCACTTCGTAAGTGGTAGTACTTTCAAAGGAGCGCCTCTGAATAAGTCGATCTGATCCCCAAAATACCTTCCAACAGGGTGAGAGTTGGCGACGCCGTATGACCCTGGCAGTTGGTGCGTCGTTAAAACCCCAACAATTATTATTTCAAAGGAGCGGGGAGAGGGACAGAGGAACGTGGAGAGAGCGGCAGTAAGGCAGAGAAACAACTTGGTCCTAGATAAGGAAAGCAAATGTGGAACGTCACTCCAAGGAAAATCGGTTGGTGTTAGTAAACAAATGCTTTCTCTCTGTCTTAGCAGGACCTCCGCGCTGTTCGCGTGCCGGCACTGACTGATATCGATAGTAATTACTGTAATTGCGCCGATAATCACACGTGGAGGCACGGTATTCCACAGGGAACACTGACAAGACCTTCGAAACAAATCAAAGTTCAGTGCAATTGTCACTCATTCCTTAAAAACCGATAATTTACCGAACTGGGATAGAGAGCTAAAATTCTATCAGTTTGTAAAAACAAAGATAGTAGGATTAAATGGAGATACGCAAAACAAATCTATTGGCTAGATAAAAAGGTTACACAAAGTTGTTTCCGAAGTCCTTTTCTCATTTTTGCGAATTCGGCCTGAAAAATGCCTTAAAATTGCTCTCAAAGTCAACATGTCTAGACGACTTCACCGGTACACCTCTTATCGATGTAAATGGCGTACCCCCGGCTAAGGCTACCAAATTCTCTTAAAACTAGTCCCATTTTTTCTAAGTAGTGACTTGAAAGCTTAGAACTATTAAATAAACATTATTTTAAAAAAGCTCTAGCCAAAAATAATATCAAAACTAAAATATAGAACTTCCAAGAAATCTCAATTGACCAATCAGAACGTACAGCCACCTCATCGGGGGGTCATGTGACCTTTCTGACGCAAAATTTTCGTCATCCTGGGGCTGAAGCAGAAAAGGACTCAAGACCCGAGGTACGAAACGGCTGAAAACTTGAGTAATTGTTTTTTCCGGTTTCTAGGGCAAACTAATTCATTTTGTATTTTCTAAAAGGCTTTGTAAAATTAGTTCAAATACAAATACAGGAAAACAAACATCTTCATTAAAAAAATTACTTTTCAACTTTCAATAGTTTTCGAAAAGTAAGTGATGGGTGAAGGTTTCAGCATTTTATCAGAACTGTTAACCTATTTCGAAAATAAGTGAGTGGCCTCCCCAAAATTTGGCCGAAGATACAAAATAATTGACAGTTTCGTAATCAAGATTTTTCAAATAGCAATAAACCACAATAACAATTTTTTCGCGTGTCTCCCTGCAATAGGAGAGTCAAAGAAGCAGCACATATAGCTGGAGATGAAACTTCTAACCATGCATCATGCATCGTGTGCCATGGGGCACAGCGATGCAGGAGGCCTGTAACACGGGACGAAATTCATAGCTCAATAAATAATAATGCTAGAACAATGTTTGTGGGTTCAATTTGAAGCTCTCCATCAGGCGGCTCAAACAAGCACACCACATTTTGTTTTTCCTCTTAACGCTCCTTTTGCCAGGGAGTCGATTCTACCCCCTCCTTAATTTTACGCGATGGGAGAAAAACGGCTCGGTTTAGCGCAATGTCGCATGGCAAGTGCGAACCAGAATCAACTTGATACATCTTGACGAAACTTCAACTCAAGGCCAGGTCAGGTCACCGAGTTATGATGCCATTTCTAAACTAATGTAAGGCAATGTTGGTTCCAAAACAAGGTTGACAAACGCCGGGAGTAACTCGGCTTCTAGAGGAGTTAGATCGATTTATATACACCATTCGAAAGCTCTTGTAAAGGAAAAACTAGAGCGGACATCCATTTTGAGGTCAGGTCCATAACAAAGGCACCAGAGGACCCCTTGGCCCCCATTGGGTGCGCTTCTTTATGAAGAGGCTATCGAGGGTTTATAACGGTTCTCACAGTGACTCTGGCTTTATGAAATATTTACATAGTTGCAAATCTAACCACACTATAAGCTGAATAAAGGTGATCGTAAGGGAAACAATTCATATGATTGATAATTTTATTTAATGATTGGATTTTCCCAGTTGTTAGCCAGCAAACATTGAAAGTGAAAAATGCATGCTTACCTCGTATTTATTAACATTGGGAACATATTTTGGGGAGTGTCGGGTATTAAAACATCATCAGAAGATAACCGCTGTTGGGGCGGAGCGGCCACGCAGCCACCGGCGGCCCGGCGGCTTCCGAACAAGGAGCAACGGCCCAGAAACCCCAACGGAAAGAGTGGCACGCCAAACCCGGCGGTGGCGTCGATAAGCCCCAATAATTATTATTATTATAACCGCTGTTAAATTTTAACAGCCGGCAAACGCAACAAAATGTGCGACAAGCGAATTTCTTTAACCCGCACCCCACCGGGGTCCAGCGCCACCTTCGCCCCACCGGGGGCATCGATGGCCCCCCACTAACTCCGAAAATATGGGCGTTAGCGCAAATCTGCAAAGTGCAATAGAAAGCTCGCGTAAATTCAGTACGAAATTATTTCACATGTTTTAGTGCTCAGGTCAATGGTTTGACCTCCAGAGGTCAAATTAGGTCAAAATCGACTATTTTCACTCAAATATGCAATGCTTAAGCAAACTAGGCATAACTCCTATGCTATTAGAGCTATTGAGGTCTGGTAAAATACATTTGATAGGAAATTGTCAGTCTTTTTCCGCTATGTGAAACGTAGAGCAGTGAAGACCTCCCGCCAGTGGTTTGACCTCCAGAGGTCACCTCGTGACCTAAGACGATCTGAGAACACGAGGGGTCAGAAAGTGACCTTGTCGTATATCAAATGAAAGCCAGTGACGAGACAAACACGATGGTGTTTGTTTCAGCGCTCTAGCTTAATTAAGTCAAAAGTTATTGTCAAAATACTGTTCTTGACCCCTGGTGACCTTGGATGACCTTAGAGAGGTCAAAGGGCAAATATGGCCCATGGAATCCGTGAAAGGGTGTCCAAGAACGCTTTTCTGATCAAGCTGAGCATTTTCAATCGCTTTGTGACTTTTAGATCATAAGACAGCTTTTCCCCATGCTTTTTCAATGGGAGAGGTCACCTCGTGACCTGACCTCAGGGCACGAAATCGAAAAATCCCGGATATACACCTTGTAGACCCTGGAGGGGCCATAAAGTGTAGGAAGTATCAAATAAATCGACTTTGAAATGTAGCTCTTACAGAGTTCTAAAGTTGAAGTGAGGTGACCTTGGTTGACCTTGTCTGGTGACCTGACCTTGGGTAACCCGGGGTAAAAAAATTCAGGGATGGTGGGAAAATTATGCAGTGAGAGGTAGAGCCCTCAACCGCGGTGCTGCGCCTCTTCATTTTTCTGCTGTCCCGGAAAAACCTTAGGGGGCATCGATGCCCCCCCGTGGGGCGAGGGTTAAAATCCAATAGAGGTAATATGTACAACCGGTTCGATACTGATTGGTATGTATAAAGCTACAGTCGTTTTTCCAAAAAAATATCTCAAGTGATGGTCCTTGCCGGCATCATTGTTGCCTCACCTGCTGCGTTTTAACTGGATGCATGAACTAACGTGCGAAATACTACAAAAGGTCCAAAATTCATAAGTAATTGAGAAAAGACACAGAAAATCATCGGGATCGGTGAAAAAGTTTTGTTGTCCATAATTTTCCAAATTGACTTCTTATCCAGTTTGCAGGGTCCCAAATCTAAAGAGCTCGTCAAAATTCATTGCTAGAGACGAAACGTCTATGAGAAGAGTAATCGTTTTTTAAGATATTTCTTAAAAGAAACTGTCACTAATCCCTACCAACCACTGTGGAACCGGCTGTACATACATACATGACAGTGAGTTTTAACACGAGGTGGAGGCCAAAGCTTAACGGAAATCGGTTTAAAATAACATTTTACAAAGGGAGAGAAAGTGAGCCGAAGTTAAAATATCAATTTTTTATTCATGGCCTGATCTCGGTGCGCCCTAATAACTATTGAATCATGCTTTCGTTGTCTCAATTTACCCTCCACCTTCTCAACTTTATTGCCTCCTTCAATTAGAGGCCTCCCATCAATAACATTACGCATATTTTGTGATGTTTTAACCCCTTCTCCCATTTAAATGTGTCATTTGATTGGAGAAATGAAATAACACGCGTCGATTGGTGGATGCCGCGCGCGTCATTGCCACAACCACCCACCGACTACGGGTAGAACATGCGCTCACTAAAACTGTCATAACTTTCTTTGGCCGTCGGTTGCCGACCTACGGATTCCTCCAATGTAAAGAAGACACTTCCCAGAATACGAGGTATGATTTTCTAGCTGATCCTGACTGTGCCTTTTTTGCCAGCCTATGTAAATATGATGTATGTTATAAATTTTAGTTCTGAAACATATGTTCATTAAAACAAATTCACTGCATTCTTCGGAGCAGCTAGAACCGTATTTTTGTAACCAGAAGGTCGCAAATATTCCACGCTTGACGGTAGTATACGTTTTCTATGGATGGCGAGGTGTGAGCAATTGTTATTAATGTTTTAGATCACGCTACTATGTCTGGCCCGATACCCGTATTTAGCGAGGCAGAATAAGTTTCAAGTTTCAGCTCCTGTGAAACCAATGTGGCGTGCTAGAGGAAGAAAATTATTATGGTATACTGGGTTCCAAACGATTCACAAATGCATCGCATACATTTGATATCATTTCTAGAAAGTCATTTTTGGCATTTTCGTCCCGTTTTTTAGGCCCGCTGCATCACTGTGCATGGGCCCGGTCTAAAAGTGGACAAAATCAGCGGTTGTATGAGGAGTTAGTTAAGCGTGAAGATGTAAGTCAAGTAAGTTTTATATCAAAGCTTGTATCGTTTTTATGATAATTCAAGATGTATTATTTGATTTATCACGCTCTAAACATTATAGATTACTATGCGTTTTGATATATATATATATATATATATATATATATATATATATACATATATAACACAATACATATATAATATATATATATATATATATATATATATATATATATATATATATGGTGTGTGTGTGTTGCATGATAATTTCGCACATAAAAAATACAAACGATGAAACTGCAGCATGCCATGGTGCTGTGTTTGTCATCCCTCATCCCACTATTATATGCTGAACAAGACTTAGGTCGAAACGCCTCCATCTGCTGTGGTGGTGTAACGTGAATGTCTCTGCATGAGGATGAGGCCATGTGACGATAGTGCCAAAAGAGGGCTAAATACAGCTTTTACGCATATGAGGTGCTAACAGTGCTATAAGGGCCATATCAAGCTATGTAACAGCACTTAGCACACAGGTAAGAGCCATGGTACAAGCAATGGTAATACAAACACAGCTATGAGCCTTAGCACTAGGTGATAATCCGGATAGGGATCGGGATCGGATTTATTATCGAATCCGGATTATATATTTCTAAATCCGGGATCGATATTTTCCAACACTAAAAATGGCGTGGAAAGCGTCGTTGATAGTAATAAAATCGTTATAGAATCAACAACAGGCTACAGCGTTGTTTTATGCTTAATATTTTACCTACCAAATGTTCAAACACAAGCAAAATCCAGGCTCTCCCTTCTGCATGTACGTAGATTGACCTGGCATCGCTTCACAGTTCACACCGTGTCAGTTTCTTTGTTCGAGCTCGAGTCTGAAAAGTAAAAAAGTTTTTTGAACGACCCTAACGAGAGATGCGTCGCGATCGAAAAGAACCAGACGCATGGCTTTAATATATTACAATTGACCCCTGGGGTGTCACAACTGACCCTGGATGGGGTCAAATGCAACATTGAAGTAAGTATTTCAAAGCCAAGTTATGTAGTTATGTACTAGCCAAGCAAAGACCAATCAATGTTTTTATTTTGGATCATGCAGTGCCGTTTCATCATGATCATGATCATGATCATGCAGTTTTGAGCATCATGCAGTGCCACGGTACTGGCTGGCGAGGGCTTCTGGTCGGATGAAAACGATGCTTGATTGGTTTTAGGCTATTTCCTGCGTTGTGGCTAGTTAAATTGATGCTGAGGCTATTTAGCCGGGATTTCCCGCAACTACTTGCTTTGTTACGTTTTCACGATGGAGTAGACGGCTATGATGGTAGTTTTTGATTGTCGGTTTGGGACGAGCAATAGAACAAACTTATTATTAACGGGTGGTATTTTGTTTTATTTTTGTTAGGTGAGTTTTGTTTATTAAGTTTTAAGCAAGACTTGTCTTTTACTGGGGCCAATTTCCCGGCACGGGGGGCATTTCGGCCGACTGGGGGCAATTGCCCCCAGTTAACATGTTAAAAAATGGCCTGGGACAGATGCATGCTTCAAAGTAGTTGTAGATGCAGAAGCGATGGACGTTGATGATCCTCAGCCAGCACAGTCGCTTCAATCGATGCTCAACAGGCTCTAGATAAGATAAGAGTTCCAGAGCCAGATCACAGTTCAAGTGCATCCAGGCTAAGTCTCTAATCCTTTGCTTATGACCAAGGTCATTAGGAAAGAGTTGGAAAACCTGCCTGCCTCTGGAAGAAGTGGTATGATAGCTCTGTCCTACAGCTGACTCAGGCACATAGTCCCTACGAATGTTGAGTCGGAACGTGTGTTTTCAACTGTCGGGAATACCGTCACTAAAGAACGGTAGAGTCTCGGCACAAGCCGTTGATGCCCTTTCTTCCTCAAGTGCTACTATCGTGGCAGGTGACTTGTGTGACCAGACACAATAGGCCGGGTCACAATAGGTAAATACCTCTATTGTAATATGACTAGAAATATAACAAAAATATATATTGTCAATACCATTCATATGTCTTTAATTGTTTGGGGACAAAACGTTTTATTCTGTTTAGTGTCCATAGAATTTCATGTGCTTTCCGCATGGTAAGAATAGTATGCTATGAGTTATCCTTAACGGGAAATATTTACTATGCTGTTAAGAATATGCCACAAACGTTACCTAAAGCAGACACTAATTTTCGACATGTTTATTGAAAAAATGTCCAATCCGGATCCAGGATATCCCGGGATTGAGTCGATGAATCCGGGATCCGGGATTGCAAAAATGTCCCGGGATTATCAGCCCTACTTAGCACCTAGCACACAGGTAGTGGGGCTAAAAAACGGCGTTGTATCCAAAGGGTGCTGGGATTAGGTACTATAAATACATTTAGCATCGCGCTAACACAATAGTTCTTACCATGGCACGAATGCTTTGATTAGAAAATCATTGCCGCACTGCATTGTACACCTGAATAAGACACGTGGATATACTATTTCTCCAGGATTCGTATTCAGGATAGTACTCCGGAATTTGTATGCACTGTAACCGCCACCTATACCCGAATACTTCCACTGAAACTTCATTATTGCTCCACGTGTCGTTTGGTCAGGCGAAAAGTGAATGCTTATTTTCTTGGCGGATTTCTAGATATTCTGTCTTTTCTTTCATTCAAAAAGCGATTGTGCTCGCTATAAACCCTCAACTTCGCCAGGCCTAGAAAGTTCGCTCTAAAGGAAAATGGGCCATAAACTGGTCCCTTACACTACACAAAAATCCCAAAGGGGCAACGATGTAGGGGAAGCGGGGGTAACACTACCATGTGGGGAACCCCATCATAGCCCCTAGCGGTGTAGTTACTAGCTGTACACAACGTTTGGCTCCATTTCTCAGTCGGAATTTAGCGGTGAATGAGCGTGAGCCCGTTGCAACACGAATTTTGATACGTTTCAGATAATTAGAGACATATTTTGAAAAAGGATAATCTCTTCTAAAAAAATCCCTGTCATTAAACAATGCGGGAAGTTATTCAGCGATCTAATATTAGTATTTTCTCATTTTTTCAGAGCGTTATAGCTTTCGATCTGACTTTGTAGCACCAGGTCGCCATAATAGTCATACTTTTTCAGAAGTAGCGATGGCTGTTGTTCACTCCCTATGCGGGTAACAACGCCATGCCGTGGTGGTGTTACCCCAAGGGGTGGCGGTGCTTCCTCATTGGATATTGGGGGCTCATTTGCTTTCTAGAAACATCTGAATGGTTCCAGTCATCATGCAAGCAACTCAGAAATGCCGAAATAGCCTAAACCTAAAGCGGGGGTAGTGTTTGCCGTACGCAAAAATGAAGTGCAGTTTCAATTAGGGGTCTGGATTGGCTGCACTGATCTTGAAATTACCATCTGCTTTTGGGTGGATGCTGTAAGTAAGGCTCAATTTTAATTTTTGGTCGTTTATTTTTACTGAGAAAGTGCGTTCTCTTTCAGGCCATAAAATCAACATGTGAGATCACAATGGATCTGAAGTAAGCATATAAAAACTGCATGAGGTTCGCTTGGAGGTCGGAATGGTGTGACAAACGCTATAAAAGCAGTTCGGGAAAGGGATTTTCCGTAGAGATATAATATAACTATAGTGATATAATATAGCTATAGTGATATAATATAGTTATAGTAGGGATCTACTATAGCTATACTAGATCTCTATAGGGATGTCAGTAAAAAAGTCAGCATACAGTATCAGATACCGAGAGCCACACTACTGGATCGACTGAAAAAACATCGGATGAGGGCAAATGGAAAAACATTGCTCCTCGTAGATTAGGTCCTGGGACAGTCATCCCAGAAAAATTCGAGCAGGAACTAGCAGAAAGGCTGGTCTGCTTTCAAAACTTTTCTATGGTATTACTACCGCAAAGCTCGTGTCTGTTGCGTACGACTTTGCGGAAAGGCAGCGGATCAGCCATCCATTCGATCGTGAAACTCGCAGATGCCCGGATGCGGATGCGCCTACAGCAGGATCTCAGATATCTATACCTAGGATTTTGGGAAAGGGCGCAAATGTCTGTTGCTCACGCTCAGAGCCTCATTGCACCAAAATCTCCTATCGATGATGTACTCCCTATCACACAAATTCAACGAAAAAAATCGAAACCATCTCGCGGCAGAACATTGTGCTCAATAATGCTGACGAGCTCTCCTGCGAAAAGGGCGACGAAAGAGCCTGAAAAAGAAAGGAAGCCGCGCATGCATAAGACTAAGAAAAAACTGGACAAAAAGGCGCAAGACATAAGTGTCCAACCGAGTTGAAAATGAGGATATTTGCATGCATTGTGAGGAAGGTGTTACCGGCCGGAACGAACTCTGGTTGCAGTGTGGATCGTGCGGTCACAGGACACACGAGGCTTGCAGCGATGGGTCAAGTTCGAAGGGGTTTTTGTGTGGTTTGTAATGCACATAAAACCTCAAGGCACGACACGTTCTTATATGAAGAGAAAGCATTTCGGAACTATATTTCAGATTTTGCTTCTGTGCATTTCAGCGCTCTCAACAATCTGCAGTTTTGGTTATGATTTCTAGTTCGCTAGTCATGCATGCACATAAATGTTCATTTCCTTAGTTACCATTTTCATCACTGGGGTAGGAACGTGCGGGGAGGGCGAGGCACCGATGAACAGTACCCCCCTCTTTACACATAAATTTTAGCACTAAGTCTATGGCACTGACTAGAGGGAAATGGGTTAGGAAGCCCATGGTGCCTCGCCCCTTAAATTCGGACGTCCCGTCGTCACTGATTATCATATATCATAATCATATATTACTCATGTTTTAGGGACATGTGTGATTTGTGACTTTATCTATGATATACCCTGGAAGCTCACTGGATATGACCTTAGATGTTAAGCCAATAACATACGTTATGCAAGCTATCAAATCTTTCAAATACGAGCGTTTTGAGATTTATTTGTGATAGAAATTTGTGTCGTATGAATACAGAAATTCGCGTTTTCAAATATGATTGACAATCGTCCTTGGAACCGTTAGCACTGCTGTAGGGACTAGAGCGAATTTAGAATGCCATACAAGTGATGTCTCAGGGGTTAACGCCGACATAATAGGGCGGGGGGGGTAACACCACCAACCATGGCGGTGTTACCCTCATTATTTTAAGACACTAAGGAATGCACTACTCACTTTGAAGCCATTTATATTTTAGTTTAAAGATATAAGTCAAATAAGGAAGGCATTCCTTGGTGCCAAATTGATCTCAAAATGGATCGAAAGTAAAGAAATTGTCATTCAACACAAAATATGCTTTTGGGAACAGAAAATCCTTATGGTGGCGGGCTCAGCCCCCACTTCCTCTAAATGGTAGGTATGTACATCCTTGTGGACCCATGAACCTTTCATTTCGTCCAGTAGTAGACCTGACATTTTGGAATCGCCGGATATTTAAGAAAACACTGTTTAAGTGTGGTAACTTACGTGGTCTGGTAATAAAAACTGCTACCGCAAGTTTTCCAAATATTGAGGTTCTTAAGGGCGGATACAGGTGAGGGGAATAATTCAGGCAAGCCGAACCAGTTAACAGAAAACGAGTTTTTGCAATTTCAACTGTTTATCCTCACTCCTTACCGACCATTGCCGATATTGTCCAAAACACGGGTTCTCTTTTATTTTGCACTTGATGCCCAGTCCCCTTCGCTCCAACTCCACCCAAATTATATTGATGCGCTAGAGCGATGAAAGCTCGATTTTCCTAGGCTTCGACAACAGACCCCAAGTAATTTATGTACATATCACCAGTTTTTAGTACTACTCAAAAAGAAAATGTGTCCGCTTCTGGATGGTTTGAAAATGACTGCATTCAACAGCACTAGGTAGTTTCATTTCAACGATACCATGTACAAATCACATAAGAAAGGAAGTTATACTGTCATACAAGCAGAAAAAACGCCACACAATGTTTTCCCAAAAAATAGCGTAAAACATTTAAATTGCGACAAAATGTAAATATTTTCTGATCAATCAACGTAAATAATCGCAATAATAAGTTATATTTTTAAAAGCTGTAGTCATCTTCATCAGCTGTCACCCGGCGCATCTTTGCCAGCACTTTCTATGAAACCAAGTTTCTCAAATGGTTCTAGCATGGGAGCTCAACAAGCAATGAATATTAGGCCAAAATATTTTGAATGATAAAAAATGGGGCCGGGTTACCTAGTGGCTTCGTTGCTTGTCTTCAGATCGGATGGCATGGATTAACGTGGAAAACCCTCGGTGGGAAACCACCTTCCATGTCCGATCTGACCCGGTGGAGATGATCTTGCGACACCCACGCCAATTCTCCCTGTAATTAGGCAAGTTTGCCTGTTGGGAGTGGCCCTAGTAAAATAAAAAATGAAATAAATGGAGCATTCATTTTACCCTTAAAACAGCATCTGCTTCGGAATTAGCATCACCAACAGTAGCAGCATCAGCACCGATGCCAGCACTAGCGCCAGCACTTGCACCAGCAATAGACCAGCGCCAGGACCAGCACTAGCACAGCACCGGTGTGAGCGTCAGCATTGACTCTGGAACTACCAGAACCACCAGTACTAGAACATCAGATTCAGCAGCAGCAAGGGCACCAGTATTTACACCAGCACCAGCATGCAATCAAAACCCAAAAATTAGCACGGCTGAAAAAATTAGCACGGACGGCGTCCGCAGCGTCGGCAGCTTTTTGCATCTCTGTATATTGTCTCAATAAACAATAATACAAAAAAACAAGGTCCAAGAGCACACCCGATGCAAAACGATTATTTCTAAAAAAATATTTCAGGCAGTGGTTAGGCCTTGTCCCGCTGAGGTTTCAAGGAGCATCAGCATCCAGGGCTATACAGCTGCTGGTGAGGCCTCCATCTACACTTTTCTGTCTAATAAATTCGGAGACCATGGGCGGCATTCATGGAGGGCGGTTCCCCCGTTGACATGGCGGGAGCCGATCCTGCCTGGTGTTCCGGGTGCCCTGTGATGTGCCCCTGGTGACCTCGAGCCCAGCTGGGCGGATGTGCGCTGTTGTGGCCGCCGCCGCCCACGCGAAGCCCACGCTGCCTGTCGCGGCCGCACGTGCTGCCAGCGAGCCGCGCTTACACCGACAGCGCCGCGACAACACACGCAGGCGCGGCGGCAACACAAGACTCAATCACTCCGGGAGTGATCAAGTCATCATCATTGGTGCTCTCGGCGTGTCGCAACCATGATCATTTTGCGCCCAGGAACCGACAAAAACCACAACAGAGAAGAGTCCGATGGGTATAAATCACTTACATCGAAAGTGTTTGCAAACAAAGCCGATAAATCAGGATGTCCAGCGACTGCGTACGAAGAATTTTCCAGGAAGTAAGCCTAAATAAAAACTGAAGGTAGTCATTTTTATCTGTCTATAAACACCAAAGAAACGCAGAATGATATTGGCGCACATCTTCACCTTTGGAAATGAATATCATTGGGCGGTGTAAGAAATTAGCATATACTAAGGCAACGGGCATACAAGAAAAGAAAAATACCCACTCCGTGAGCAAAACCTGCGGCAAGTCCGTTCAGAACAGTGGGAGTCCCAGAGAATCCCGCTCTCGAAAGACGGTACAAAAAGCCGTAGCAAGCCTGGAACTTAACGCACAAGCAGATATTTTGGCGCAGAGGACCGAAATTGCGAAAATTGCGTTGTTTTAGAAAGCCAAACGTACAAATTTCAACGCTGTTGTATCCGGATCATCCATTTCTTTCAACATTCAGGTCTGCACCAATGTTAAGGTAAATACCAGTCGTTAACAAGAATCTCTGAAGTGTCTGTTAGAAATAAATAAAGGTATTTCTTAGGGAAAAGTGTCATGTAGCGGCATTCACTGTCAATACTTGGAAATATTGAGCGTCCAGCTTAGGTTGGTGAAGGTTGACCGCATTTCAGAACGTTTTACGTCGTTCTAAAAAAACAACAACAAAAAGCAATGGAGGCCCACAAGAAAAGCTTATATTGTCTGCTTGTGCTAGTGTTTTACGGACACTGCGGCACATGGTAAGATTAAGCCGCAAACATCGGTGCGCTGACACTAGCGAAGTGGGCACCGGCGGATACGAATAGCACAGCTGTGGCCTATTGCACCAAAAAAAACTACCTAGGTAAAATAAAAAATACCTAAGGTGAATATTTACCTAGGTAGTTTTTCTGTTTCACCAACAAAAAGACTACCTAGGTAAAAAATGCATCTAGGTAGAATTTTCACGAGGACGCTAAACACAGCCTGCGTCCGCCGGATAAAATAGTTGATTTAAATGAAGTCATAATATTGATAATGACATTAAAGTAATTTCTCCGAAGCTTTTCTAAAACACAGAAAATATTAAAACGAAAGTCGTGAAACTGCAGACGCTCGCGCTAGCAATAACATAAGTAAAATAGTGTAGGTGAGCAAACTCGAGCAAACTCGGTGTGTGCAGCAGGCCCCAGTCATCCCTTCAGCGGCCATAGGACCGTGAGCAATTGTGACGTCACAGCTTAGCAACAGCTGTTTGCTTAGTTTGTTTGGCTCAGTCAGATGATTGGTGGGATGATGAGAGGATGCATATTTTTACACGCCGTTTTATTTTCAGATTTGTATTGAAACACATGTAAAGATGGTGCATTGTACCGTAGCAGCTTGCCCTATGGGGAATAGGCGTGATCCGGGCGTATCATACTTTCATTTTCCTAAAGACTCAAGCGTAAGAAAGGAATGGATTCGTCGTTGTTCCAGACCAGTTTCAAAGAAATTTCAACATGCTGTGATATGCGAGAAGCATTTCAAAAGATCGGACTACAACCAAACATGTCTGCTAAAGTATTCAATGGGCATAGCAAGTAAGATGTCCCTGAAAGACGGTGCTATTCCCTCACTGAACCTACATCTAAGGTGAGAATACATGCCGGCTTGATAAAAGCTTCTGCTTACCTGCAATTTACGCTGCAATAATATTCCACTTAAATACTTGCCATCACTGTGTTCGAAAAATAAATGTTAATAAGGATTTAAGTTTTTCCCATAGTTTAAACACAATTATCAATTCGAGCAGCTGTTCGGTTTGTTAGTTTGGTCACTTTGTTCCGTTGGCATAGATACAAAATATCCAAGGGGTACC
Organism: Lepas anatifera; assembly: GCA_034440635.1. Lineage (NCBI taxonomy): Eukaryota > Metazoa > Arthropoda > Thecostraca > Lepadidae > Lepas > Lepas anatifera. The sequence goes on along the minus strand of JAOTON010001583.1, from coordinate 33,971 downwards.
CCGTTTATAAAGAGTCAATCTAAAAAAATAAAGATCAGAATTCTGACGTCAACTCCTGCATGTGCAGGCGTCAATAGTGCATTGCCAGTATAAGAGAAAGTTTTTTCCATGATCTTGAATTTAGATATCGTCAGGGAAGTCAAAGCATCCACGTCTGCGAGAAACACTCGACATGAAAGGAGGGAACGGAGACAGGAGATGTGTACGTTGCTCGAGGCTAAAGACCCCGAAGAAGCAAACTGTTCGGTGGCTGAAAGGTAAATATGCTGTGAAATTATGTGTTTAGTATCATTTCGATAGGTTTCGCTTCTGCACTTCGTACTAACAGGGCATTAAAGGTATTCTGCTGAGAGGCAGGGTAGTGTATATACAGAAATACTTTTGAATTACTTTTGCAGGCTTGAAATGCTTTTGCAGGCTAGACAACTTAACCAACAGCGCCTTTGAGGGACTGGATATCCAGGCAGGTTTACAGAATAGTTGATGAAATAATAGCTCGTGTGTCAAGTTTCAAACGTTTTCACCAATCTGCTATTTTAACCCGCGCCCCACCGGGGGTCCGGCGCCACCTTCGCCCCACCGGGGGGCCATCGATGGCCCCCCTCTAACCCCCGACAATATGGGCGTTAGCGCAAATCTGCAAAGTGCAATAGAAAGCTCGCGTGAATTCAGTAAGAAATTACTTCGCATGTTTTAGTGCTCAGGTCAATGGTTTGACCTCCAGAGGTCAAATTAGGTCAAGATCGGCTATTTTCACTCAAATATGCAATGATTAAGCAGACTGGGCATAACTCTTATGTCATTAGAGATATTGAGACCTGGTAAAGTACATTTGATAGCAAATTGCCAGTACTTTTTCCGCTATGTGGAACGTAAAGACCTCCCGCCAGTGGTTTGACCGCCAGAGGTCACCTCGTGACCTAATATGACCTGAGGTCACGAAAGGTCAAAAAGTGACCTTAACGTATATCAAATGAAAGCCAGTGACAAGACAAACACGATGGTGTTTGTTTCACCGCTCTAGCTCAATTAGGTCAAAAGTTATTGTCAAAATACTGTTTTTGACCTCTGGTGACCTTGGATGACCTTGGAAAAATCAAAGGGCAAATATGACCCCTGGGATCCGTGAAAGGGTGTCCAAAAACGCTGTTCTGAGCAGGCTGAGTATTTGCAATCATTTTTGTGGCTTTTATATCATGAAATAGCTTTTCCCCATGCTTTTCCAACGGGAGAGGTCGCCTCGTGACCTGACCTCAGGGCACGAAATCAAAAAATCCCAGATATACACCTTGTAGACCCTGGAGGGGTCATGAAGTGTAGGAAGTTTCAAATCGATCGACCCTGAAATGTAGCTCTTACAGAGCTCTAAAGGTGAAGTGAGGTGACGTTGGTTGACCTCGTCTGGCGACCTGACCTTGGGTGACCCGGGGTAAAAAATTTCAGGGATGATGGGAAAATGATGCAGTGAGAGGTAGAGCCCTCAACCGCGGTGCAGCGCCTCGTCGTTTTTCTGCTATCCCGGAAAAACCTTAGGGGGGCCATCGATGGCCCCCCCCGGTGGGGCGAGGGTTAAGTGCTATTTAAGTGCTGTCTATTTCACATCCAGGTCTCGAGGAGGAAGGCCAGTAAACACTCACACTTCCTAAAGACAAAGTTCACCTTAATTTGTTTCTGTAATTTGTTTAACTATTTACCCCAGAAAACAGCATATCTAGGCAAATGAGTCTGGGTCACAAATATTTCGCCAAAACAATAATTAATCTGGAGAAGAGCACCTGAAATACATTCCAGGTGAATAGGTCTGAAATAAAGTTCACATGTTCCCTGAAATTTAGTTCCCCGCCACCTTCTCCTATATCCTATTGCATTGTATCAGATTGCAAGACAAATACTCATTGCAGCTCGAGGAATCTGATCAAATGGATGCAGCAAGGGAAGACGCAGAAATACAGGAGATCTATCTGACTGTCAGTGCACAGTCTGCGGTCCCGTTTTGTGACCTGGAGCAACAGCTGGGCTCCCCGATTGAACTGGTGCATACTTCCCTGGAAGGTTTGTGATAATAACTTGTACCAAACCCCGCCCCTGCGCGTAAACGACAGTCCCGTTTCCACTGCGGATGAAACTTAGATCGGGGGACCCCGATTTGAGTCCAGTCAAGGTTGGAGTTTGGTGACCTCTTCTACCGATATAAATTGTAACGCGAGAGGTCACGTGAGACGTCAGGGGTCACATTTTGGGAATTTTTGAGGGATGTTAATGTAATCATGTGATGTTTTTTGTTCGAATTAGTCCCTCAATGTATAGAACGGCGAATGGCTGCTGCACCGAGTTGGTGATCAGAAGCATTGCCGTTGTCGTCCCGGGTTGTATATTTTTTCAATGTCCCTACCTAACCCATCTCCATCCCATGCAAGTGATGTTAAGAAAATATTAATTCAGCTCTCGAAAAAAACAGGAAGTTCCCAGAAATAGGTCTGTACTTGGTTACAGTGTTGCTACGTGCCGAAATGGGAATACTGTTAATAACGCATTGTTTTCAATAGTTGTCAAATTTCATTGGTGTTGCAGGTGAAGCAAGCTCGACTTCTGTGCAGGAGGAAGCACTTGCATTTATAGCAGGCTATGTGGCGCGTAAGTGCCAAAACATCGATGGGACGTTGGGCCGACACACACACACACATCTATCACAACCGTCCAACGTGCCTGACACTTGGATCCAGCTGATAAGTAACGGTGGCCTCATGGTGTCATCCGTTAAATGGATGGAAACCGTGAGGTCATTCGAAATAATCTTCAGCCTCACAATGGGACAAACGGCCGACATGAGGCCTGGTATCATAAAGCGGTTGGCAGCAAACCTACAAAGAAAGAAACCGTCACTTGATGACTGTATAATCACAAAACTTGTGCGCACAGGGGTCTTCATCCGGCTCAAATGGCTAAACAAAGCAAAAAGTGGAGCCTCAGCCCAACGACGCAGTAACAAACAAGTGCTTCAACACCACCGCAGCTGCCTTTAGATTTGGATCTCCGAATCTGGTTTCGGATGCGGCAAACCACCAACCCGAGCCGTCGGTCACCATCTGATTTCGCCATTTTTTGGAAGTCATCTTAGCACATTATTTTAATCATGGTGTGGTATCCAAAAGAAATTATTTGAACCGCATGAATCCTGAATTGTGATATTTGCATGACTTTCAACTCAGGTGATCTAGTCATTTACTTTATATGGAGAGGAGGTTCGGCTTGCTCTGTTATCTTCTATATAGATGCCTTTCTTATTACGTTATCGTCTCATAACCATGCCTAAGTCCCGTTGAAATTCATAGGTACCCAACCTTGCTGGATTTCGGCGGCTTACCGAGCTACTTTGGCGGCCGCCTCGCTGCCTGGAACACCTGTGTGACGCGGTCTCTATTTGGCATATATTTGGTAGTACTGTCCAATATTACAACTAATTGCTTACAAACTGGTGTGTTTGTTTTAAAGAACAGGTCGAGTGGTGTGAGTTCACTGGCTCAGAGGCTCTAGAAAAATCAATACATTGCATTGAAAGAGTGGTTGTATGGTTAGGCTGTATTGTTAAGTCCCATAAAATTGCATCGATGCGTGTATTTGGACTAAAAAGCTTGGAAAAATAATTTGAGCGCCCGCTCTCGAACATCTTGGTGTCGAACACCAGTCCGAAACAGGAAACAAGGGAAGGGGCGTGTGATGCCAGAATACACGAGTTCACCATTGAATATGCTTACGATCGCTTTTAACTCGCTCAGGATCACGGTGACTGATCAAACTCGGTTTTTACCTCGGTGCATATATCTCCCACACGGTAAAGGGTGGTTACGACCAAGAGTTGTCGTCCTGGAGGGCGAGCCAGTCCTAGGACTAGGTGATGATAAAATCGTTGCCAACGTTTGAGCTAAGCAGAAAAGGTCTAGTAGAATGATAAACTATCTAAAGTCTTGAAATTTTGTGAAATATAGATTTTATTTCCTGCATAGGCTTAAGTCAATGAAGAGGCTCGGCATGTGAGCAATTGTGACGTCACATGCTTACGTCACGATCCGGCCGAATCGCCGGATGACCGTACCTTATACGTTAAGGGCCTTGGTGTGCAGTGTGTTCAAATAGTTTGTTTTGCAAGGACACGTATTGCAAGAATATTATCGGAATCAATTTGTCAAAAATTGCAAGGAAATATTAGAGGTGGCTGTTCAGTGACTACGGGTTCGCTGCTGATGTATTCACGCTCTTCATTCCGTATTCACTTCTTAAACGGTTAGGACGTGTTTTAACGGCTCTAGCTCTCCAGACTTTTTCTCCTTTATCTGAAGGATTCTCTGTTTGACTCGTGTCTCGCTGGAAAGCCCAATCAATTTCCTTTCTAATACTGTTACTTACATGGCGTTACAGCTATTATGCTGTGAGCTATCATAAGTTGAAATTTTGTTGATTTTCAAATCATTATTATTTTGGCCATCTTTTGAACTTCGATGATTCGCAAAAACTGCACTCGAATTTTCCTACAGTCCTCGTGCGCTTCAATATCATCGGTTACCTCTTCAGTGAATCTCAAGAAAAGTGATAACTAATCAGTGAAGACTAAAATTAATATTCTGTTTAATTTGATTAATTGATATCGTCTGTACCTCACCGCACCACGGCTTAGTCGCAGCTCCCGACCACTCCAGACTCTTTAAAAGTGTGTTATTTGTGAATTCTTAAAAGTGGTAATAATAAAGGAGTAGGCCGAGGCGGCGGGTAGTGTGTGGTAATCGAGGACAATGTCGCAGATCAAGGAGGCGTTGCGAGCCCTTCTTCTGGAAGAAGAGTTCGCAGAAAAACTACAGGCTATAGTAGCAAATGCTGTAGAAGTCGCTGTAACAAGAGCGACTGAAAGATGCGAAGAAAAGATCATAGCCCTCCAAACAGATCTGACATCCACCCATAAGAAACTGATAGCTGCCGAAAGAAGGATAGATCAGCTGGAGCAATACAGCAGAAGGAACGCACTAATAATCAGCGGTGTTCCGGAAGCGAACAACGAAAATACTGACTCCATCATAATCGACGTTGCTAAGGCTGCCGGTGTAACGGTGTCACCAGACGACCTTGACCGATCACATCGGGTTGGTAAAATAGGTAGGGATAGACCTAGGGCAATCATAGCCAAGTTTGTTTCCCAAAACATGCGCCAGAAGCTTTTCGAGGCCAGAAAGGACGTGTCGGCCAACCGTGTGCGTGGTCATGCCACTCTGACGCGGGAGGCACTGGACAACGTTTTCATTGCCGAGTGTCTCACTCAGAAAAACCAACATCTTCTTTATATCGCCCGGCAGCTAAAGAAGAAGAAGAAGGTGTGGGCAGCGTACACAACAAACGGCCGAGTTAAAGTGCGACAACGCGAGAACCAGCCGGTGAAATGTATTGATGAAGTCACAGACTTCCATGGTATCATTGGTACTGACGATGTAGTACTGGAGGATATACTTGCATCGGCTAACACAAGCAGCTCAAGTCACAGAGCCCCAACCCCGACGTCAACGCAACAGGACTCGATCGGGAGCAGTGCCGGTCCGGCGGGTGCAGGACCCTGGTCAGTCGCCAGAGGACGGGGTGGACGCCGTAACCAGCAGCAAAAAGGAGCCTCGACGAGCCGGTAATGGTAATGAATCAGAACAGCGGTGCGATGGCCACAGGACGTAATCAGACGCATGACGGAAGATGGTGATGATTGAGCACCATCCTCTCTTACAGTTTTCTGCCATGCAACACTGCAAAGCACATTGAAATCGTAATATAACTGTGCTACCAGGTAAGCCTGCATTGTAATTCTCACAATATCTGAATAAGAACTGCAAGCCTGAAAGTTATGATGTGTCAAGGCACCTTCTGTGCTGCATATTGTACATATGTTGGTCAACTTATGGTTGTGTTTCATGAATATTGCCTTGTGAATGTTTTTTGTTTGCTGAACCCCAAATTCAATCAGGTAGTATTACGACGGTCCCAATCAGATGAAGATGTGTATGTTGTTCTCTTGTATGATCCCTTCGAAAAACAAGAATTTTCATGTTTTGTACTGTTCACACTACCCGCCGCTAGTTATGGCGCCCATGGCTGACCCGCCTGCTGCCCTCAGTTTTCCTTTGCCGCGTACCCCAACACATAATATCAACATATCGGCAGTTAATATAAACTCAATTACAGCCCCTGCAGGCTTCAAGAACTAGCTCAGTTTGTGGACAACAATGATATTAGCATCTTGTTACTATCAGAGTTGAAAATAGACGCATCAGTGCATCCCAGCCTTTATTCCCTCCAAGGGTTTCATCCCCCGATTACGAAAACCAGAACTAGGAGAGGTGGGGGTGTTGGTCTCTATATAAAGAATTCCCTACCCTTCTCCCATCTTGTCCAGCTAGAGAATGCAGCATTTGAAGCAACATGGGCCCAAATCAAGGTTCAGAAGTTTTGCTTATTAGTATGCTCTTGTTATTTACCTCCAAACACACCATCTGAAAAGTTAACAAGCTTCCTAGATTACCTTGAAGAAAGTGTAACTGAGGCCCAAAGACTACTTCCTGATGTAATCGTTATAGCTGGGGACATGAATGCTGGAAATTGCTGGCTAACAGAAAGAAATGTCGAACATTCACCCATCACCCCCTTTGAACGCAGGTTGAAAGACACGTCAGAAACGCTCTCATTGTCTCAGCTTATCCATACAGCCACTAGGTTACATGGTGGAACCCACAACATCCGTGACCTTATTTTCACAAACAGACCCGATTTTGTCCGAAAGGCTGGCATTCTGGCACCTTTCTCCAGCATTGACCACCTTCCTATATTCATGTCTATTTCCCTAGCAGTCCCTTTGCCAGCTGGGGTAGTACGCGCAACTAATTGGGATTACAAAAGGACAAACATCGAAGCCCTGGTAGAAAACCTATCTCAAATAGACTGGGATGTCATAATCGACAAAGATCTGGATGAAGCTGTCATTGCACTGACCAAAACAATAATTGATGTGGCTTGCAGTCATATACCCCGCAAAAACATAATAGTTAGGCAAAACAAGCCTTGGTTCACATCAGAATTGCACCGACAAATTCGCAAGAGAGATAGACTCTTTCGAGCTGCTAAGTGCAGCCAAACAATGCAATCCTGGGACCGTTGGCGTCGCCAGCGTAATCTGGTCACAAGTATAAACAGAAAACTTAAGAACGAGAATATTACTCGAAAGGTTAACCAGCTACTTAAATGTAAAAAAGATCCCTTCAAATATCATACCATCCTCAAAAGTATCACCGGATTCAAACGTTATGACGTGATTCCTCCCCTCATTATTGAAGACAATATCATGAACGACGATCACCAAAAAGCAAACGCTCTTAACTCTTACTTCTGTACGCAAACGGATATTAATATCACCACGAGCCATGAAGATCAGCTACAAAAATACGTATCTGATTCTTTGACAGTCCCTCACAGCCTTGAATTTGACGAAATTGGTCGAGAAGAGGTCTTGCGCATCATAAATAAACTTGACTGTTCCAAGGCGAGTGGGCCAGACAACCTTCCAGTAAAAATTTTGAAAATGACGGGGGCATTCATAGCAGAGCCATTAGCAAAAATTTTTAACAAGTCCATCAACCTCGGAAAATTTCCTACGCCATGGAAACTTGCGACCGTCAAACCAATTTTCAAAGGTAAGGGCTCTCCCTCTGAGGTTAAGAATTATAGACCGATTAGCCTTCTTCCTTGCGTGTCGAAAATATTCGAAAAACTTGTGTTCTCACGCATATATCAACATATAATGCTGCATTCTCTTCTAACACCAAAGCAGAGTGGCTATCGCCCAGGACATAACACACAGATTCAACTCACCTACCTGGTTGACAAACTTTTCAAGTCACTAAATGAGGGTTCAGATTTCACTGTAGTATACCTAGACATCTCGAGATATTTTGAGAAAATCTGGCATGATGGTTTATTAGCTAAATGTAGCATTGAATTTGGGATAGACGGGACACTTCTGCAGTGGCTCAAGTCGTACTTAAGTGGAAGAACCCAAATCGTGCAGATAGGTGAAAGTAATTCATCACCCAAGGCATTGAAGGCAGGTGTTCCTCAGGGGGTCAGTCCTAGGGCCCCTCTTGGCAGTTATGTACTTGAATGGTCTAATTGGCCATACAGAAAGTGATATTATGTTCTTTGCTGATGACAGCTCCCTTCATGCCAGCCACACTCCACATAATGTTACTGAAGTGCAGGGTAAGCTTCAAAAAGACCTAGACTCAATTTTGGCTTATGGCCATAAGTGGGTTATCACCTTCAATGCCTCTAAGACCACACAACAAACGTTTTCTCACAAAAGCAGAGTAAGCGCACCTTTGCTCAATTTCAACAGCATTCGAATCCCCAAAAACAATCACATAAGCACCTAGGACTGACACTTTCAACTGACCTGAGGTTCAAGTCGCATGTCAGCGAAGTTCTCCTGAAATTCAACAAAGCGCTAAGCCCCCTGTATCCTATAGCAGACTTACTCCCCAGACAAACACTATTAAGTATCTACAAAACTTATGTACAGCCATATCTAGACTACTGTGACACAGTATATGACGGTCACCTGACAGAGTACGACAAGGGTCGTCTTGAAAAGGCCCAGACCAGAGCTGCCAGATTAATAACAGGAGTGCCGCGAAGGACGTCGAGAACAAAACTGCTAGAAGAGCTTGGGTGGTATACACTTGAAAAACGGCGGGAGACAAATGGCATTCTTCTCTTCCACCGTATCATGTTTGATGACAGAGTACCCCAGTATATTAAAGACTTAATACCGAATCCCAGACATCTTGATACTTCCAGAGTCCTTAGAAATACGCTTAACAACTATCTTTCATATCCAGAATCCAGCACATCCTCCTACTCTAACTCTTTTGTTCCCCGAGTCACAAGAGTGTGGAATAGTCTTCCGCAAGAGCTGCGGCAAACAAACAACATTTTACACTTCAAAAACAGATATTAAGAACTCGCGTCCCTGTAACTCCGAAATCTTATTTTTCCTTTGGTACGAGACTGGGCAACAGACTCCACACACAGATCAGGCTTGAATCGTCGGCACTGAATGGTCACAGACATGCCCTTGGTAGGTCTGACTCCCCAGCCTGTGACTGTGGTCATCCAAGAGAGGATATTAAACACTTTTTCCTAGCTTGCCCTCACTACGATGGGCTCAGGGCTGAGCTATTTCTCGAACTCTCCGGTATTCTCCACATAAATTTCAATGACCTGCCTATTACCACACAAATCAGCACCATAGTTCTCGGACCTGTAGACAAAAAACTTTGCAAGACCACCGCAACAGTTGTACAAAAGTTCCTAATAAAAACCAACAGACTTTAGATTCGTTCAATTCATGGTAGGGTAAAAATTATCAAAATCCTAGCTGCCTCTAGATTCACTCGGGAAGCAACAATACCAGGAAGGATTTACTGAGGGTGGAGTTGGCGAGGGAGCGTGGCGCCGTGGCTAGACGGGAGGTACAGATGATATAATGTGGTTAGGAAACAATATTTTAGAAAATATCAAAGTTATTTATTCATGTGTTCATGATTTGTGTTTTTGTAAAACAATTTCCAAACATGTTTGTGCGTGTGTGGGTGTATGTGTGTGTGTGTGCTGTGCACGAGTGTTAGAAATGCAGCGTCATTATAGATAACTAGTTTTATACTAGAGCTCGAGAGGGGCCTGGAATTAAGTGCCGTTGGCACTTTTGCCTCAATCGAGCCGAACATTTGTTTTATTTCACTGCGATGTAATGATGAAATATATGTTATGTTATGTTATGTTATGTTATCACCGATTGATTTTTATAAAAGTATGGACGGTGACGACAAGAAGCTTGCTTCGTTTCAACGAATTACAGGTTTGGATTTTCAGCATGCATATGAGAAATATTTCACAGAACTTCATTTTAGGTTCATCATTGCTGATTATGATCGGAGACAGTGTCATCACGACTCTTCTCTAACAACTACTACCAGCAATTGAAAGCTCGCCGAATCAGCACCAGCCCTCCTGATATACCGATGAACAACCTCATTAGTACCAAAAAGTCCTCTCGCATACACCGACAGCATCTACACCCGCAGGAACCAGAAGCCGACGCGTCAATCAGAATAAGTAAAAATTCATTCGATCCCGCTGGAATCGTGCCGTAAATATTCTACCACAGACTGCGTAGGGGAAAACACCGAATTTCGGACAGTCCGGAAATCCGGACACACTCCCTTTCCAGCCTCATCTGTAAAAAGACCGGCGACGAACGTTGTTTGTGGCTACACCAGCTGACGACGCTTTTTTCTTCTTTCTAATGAGCCTCATGTGGCCTGCTTGCCTCTGACTGGTCGCCTGAATTTCTCGCGCGAATCCGAGAAGAGGTGATAATTTGTACATTCCCGTTCCGCGGCTTAGTGAAAGTGGTAGTGCCGACTCTCTGCATCAGATATCCGGTAAGACGTGAAATGTGCCTTCGTGGTGTGCGAACCTTAGAAAGATCGTGTAAGAATGTATAGGCTTTCTTTGAAATGTTTTATGTGCTTGTTCTATTGGTTATTTTATGTGTTAAGACCGTTTTTTGTGGGTGTCCGAAATTAGCGCCAAATTTTGACCCGGCTATAATTTCGGACAGGGGTGTCCGATATTCCAACCATACCGATTTATGGTGTATTTAAATTCGGACAGAACATTTTTGCTTGAATTTTAGGGTAGTAGTCGTGTTTTTTTACTTTTCTCGTGCAAGAGGGCTTGCATTTATTTTTTATGGTTCAAAGCATGGCTGGCTCTTTTAGAACCAGTGGGGTCCTGGGTGGGTTAAGGTTGGCAATGCAATAAAAGACCTGCACAAAGCCTAAAGGAGACCCAAAATCCAGGGGTCCTGACCCCCCCATCCCCCCACTGCGATTTCCACCCATGGTTCAGAGGGTGTTTTTAATAGGTTACAAGGCGGGGGGGTGGTTAGAAATGGAGTTCGAGGTAAAGGGAACAGCTGGGGTCATACGCGGATCTAGGACGACAAAGGGGACAGGTGCCCTTCCCCTGACGACCCTCTGCGCCCCCTGAAAGGTCGATGGCGCCCCCTCGAAATATGGCTTCCCATCCCCCCTAGGATGCACAAATCGGCGCCCAGCGATAGGATATTGCGCTAACCTGATAGTTTTTGCCGGTCAAAAGTGGCGCCCCTGGTCCGGATGGCGCGGCCCCCTGATCGGCAATCCTGAAACCGCCTATGACAGGGGTACCAAGACAAGTACACAGCACCCACACCGCGCCCGTAAGCCCCCTACGCAATGGCATAACCCAGCATTCATAGGCTTTGAAGCCCACAGGGCAATTCCTCCGTCACATGTCCCCAGGATGCAGAAATTGCTGTTCACAAAGTGCGATTTGGCACCCGCCTAGTAGGTTTCACTTAAATGATGTTCGCGAGACCAGAACGATGCTTCCTCCTTCCTCCTTTAGCCAAAGTGGCGAATCACCCTTGATAAAAAACTGTCTCCCTCAAACGCGGATCGGGGGGAAGGGGTCTATGTGGCGCCCCCTGAAGTATCATATCCCAATCCCCCTTCCAGCATCGCCCCCCCGCTATAAGATTTGGCGCCCACTTGGTCAGTTTGGGCATCTGCCAGATAGGTTTTGCACCCTCCCTCTGGTCTGACTCTGACCTCCTCTGCAGATAAATGGCTCTAGCCTGGTCCATTTGTTCTTTGCAAAATCACGGCATTTTCGAATGGCTACCATATGCGGATCCAGGGGGCAAATGGGGCAGGTGCCCCCTGGTCGATCCTGAAATGGTCACAGCGCCCCCTGAAATGTCGCTTGAACCCCCCCCATAGGATGCAAAAATCGGCGCGCAACAACAGGATTTTGCGCCCACGCAGGAGGTGCCTCCCCCATTTGTAGCCCTGGATCCGCCTATCATGATAAGCTTGCATAGCTCATATTTTACCTACATGACCTCGTTTGACCTTGGTTTTCAACATTTTGAGCTCCTATGGCTTTACCATGCATCATTTGGTTTAGCGTAACGAAGGATTTGAGGAGTAGTAGGTGCAGCAGGTTGAACTAAATTATGCTCGCAAACATTGCCTTACCACAAAAAAAACTTTCATTTTATCTTACTATATTATCACACATTTATCTTATTTTGTCAGGCATGAGGACGCCAAGGAAACGCGCGACCGCTGCAAGCACGGTGAAGCGTCAGCGACGACAGCAGTACAAGAGCGAAAAGCTTGAACTAGCTGTAAGTGAAGTAAGGGCGGGGACATCCCTGCGGAAGGCGGCGGAGAAATTCGGCGTTCCAAGATCAACTTTAAATGACCGGATCCTTGGCAAAAAACGGAGGAGTAGTGGGAGCCCCAACCGCTCTTCCCAAAGCCTGGGAAGACGATTTGGTTAAATGGCTCATCGGGATGAGCGAGCGGGGCTTCCCTCTCACGCCCAAAATTCTCCTTGATGTAGTCCAGATGGGCGTCTCAAGCAGCGGCCTTTTAACGTCCTTCGACGAAAACCGACCTGGGCGCGGCTGGCTGCGGGGTTTCCTAGATCGGCACCCGCAGCTATCAAGACGTTCTGCAGAGGGCATATCCCGCGCCAGAGCGGCGGTGACGGCCGATCGGATCCTCAGTTGGTTTGAGGAGCTGGATGCTTTCGTCCGCACCAACCAGCTGGAGGACGTCTTCACCAACCCGCGCCGAGTCTTAAACGCCGACGAGACCGGCATCCGGCTAAGCCCCGGTAAATACATATATCATTTCCAAACCTATCACGATGTCCTTTATTTTCTTTGCCCGGAATAGTTGTGGCTTGTACCTATTTGTTTCCGTGAAAAAGACCATGTTTCATTTACCATTATTAAATCGATCAGGAACCGTTTATTTAACCCTACATAGTAAGCACAAAACCCGGTGATTCATTGTTCCTAATCTCCTCCAGTGAGCAATAGTTTACCAACCTTTGATTTCCTACCTATTCAATGTCCATCCTTATCCTATTTTCCTTCGGCAGATGGTGACAGAGTCATCGGCATATGTGGTGCCAAGCATGTGTACCGAGTGGCGACCGGGAACGAGAAGGAGTGTGTGACATTCCTCGGCACATTCACGGCCGCCGGTGACGTTGTCGCCCCGTTGGTGGTACTGCCCTACCTGCGTACACCACGAGAGATCGCCAATGACGCCGGCGACTTCATGCTTGGGAACTCACCCTCTGGTGAATAATATCTGTGTTGTTTGGTTTTAGCACGCGCACTGGAAGGGGAGGGGGTGCTCGGGGACCTCCACCAAATTTTCCAATGTGGCTGGAGAACCGCTAGTAGCCGAAACACGAAATTGGGCCACGTTTAACAAAATGTAATGGCACGTCGATTGGTGCGAGAATTTTAAAATCGAACATTTCTTAGCCTATAGACTGTCAAAATCCGATTTTCCCAATAGGTCCCCAGCATAGTTAAGCTTTGACCTTTATAAACATTTTTGACCTTGAAAATATTGACCAAGGTCAATGAAAATTGGCCATGATGTAGATGATCATGGCCCCCACACACCCACCAACCGATATATTTTCTACACCTTTTAGCTTCCGAGATCTTAGGGGGCCTACCAGACCCCCGCCCGCCAATGCGCGTTAGTACCAGACCCTACTCCTGTGCAGGTGTTAATGACTCACCAACTGCCAAGGTCATATCGCGTCGCCAACTCTCACCCTGTACACACCAGCATACATGACACTAATGTCCCTTCATGTCACTAATGTCCCTTGACCCTTGATGTCTTTTAACCTGATTTAACCTGATGTCTTCTCACCGTTGCTTATATTTTTATACATTCTTTTTGTTTGTCTCTTTTCGGTTGCTCGTTATTTCTTGATCTCGCTGTTCTTGTTTGTCCTTTCGGTGCCGTATTGGCTTGTACTCATCATTTACTGTAATACAAAATAATAAAGCACGGTGAAAATATGTCATAAACTGGGCCCTAGAAATAAAGGCTAAAAATTGTAAGACGACATCACCTTTTCAGGTTGGATGACTTCCGCCGTCTTCTACGAGTTTGTCAAGGACGGCCTGGTGCCTTGGCTGGCCCAGCAGGAGATCACACTGCCTGTCATTTTTTTGTTGATGGCCACCGCAGCCACATGAGTGTTGCAGTGAGTGAATTGTGCCAGGCCTCAGGAATCATTCTGTATGCCCTGCCTCCTAACACCACCCACCTCATCCAACCAGCCGACGTAGCGATCTTCGGCCCGCTAAAAAAAAAGTGGGCCACTTCAACCGATGGCAGCGGAAACCAGAGAACTTCAATACGATCATGCGAAAAAGGCATGTGCCTGGCCTGCTCCAGCAGGCTCTGATGTCGATAAGGCCTGAGACAATTCAGGCAGGATTCAGGAAGTGTGGACTCTTCCCCTTCAACAAGACGGCCGTAGATTTCACTAAGCTCCGGCCGTCAACCTTGGAACTGCTGGCACCCAGCGACGAACCCGCGATGTCTGAGCCCTCCGGCGTCTATGCAGCCGAGCCCTCTGGCGGGGCTACACCTGACCCCTCCGGTGTCTATGCAGCCGAGCCCTCTGGCGGGGCCACACCTGACCCCTCCGGTGTCTATGCAGCCGAGCCCTCTGGCGGGGCCACCCCTGACCCCTCCGGTGTCTATGCAGCCGAGCCCTCTGGCGGGGCCACACCTGACCCCTCCGGTGTCTATGCAGCCGAGCCCTCTGGCGGGGCCACACCTGACCCCTCCGGTGTCTATGCAGCCGAGCCCCTCTGGCGGGGCCACACTTGAGCCCTCCGGTGTCCTTGCAGCTGGACCCTCTGGCGGGGCCACGCCTGGCCCTTCAGGCAGCACCCATTCTGGAACATGTAGCACTGCTCCCCTCGGGCCCGCTAGTCTGGTGTCCACGGACAGTACCACCTCCCTCGTGGCTCCCAGCGTCAGCACACCTGAGGAGATAGACGTACTCTTTGCTGACCTGAGTGGATCTCTGTTCGGCCCATCTTCCCATCAATACCCGAACCCTGACCAAGTCACTCCGGGCATTGACTGGGAGTCACCGTCGCCGGTCTCTGCCAGCACGCCTCGCGCTCAGCCCCCTCAGAGCCTGACCCGCAAAGACCTGGCCTCAGCCATCGCAGTCATGCGCCAGCTGCAGGCCGAAGGTCATCGGCCCAGCAGTGGCTCGGTGAGGCCGAAATCAGGCTCGCGACATTTGGACGAAAACCAACCATACTGGCAACCAACAAGGTGCCAGTGTTCGAGCATAAACCCATGACGCCCACCCATCCCCAGCAGCTGCCGACAGCTGCGGCGTTCAAAGACCATCTGTTTTACCCGGAGCCGCAGTTCACGGCTTCGGGTAAAACAAGGAAGGAGCTCCTTCCCGCCTGCGTATCCTCGCAGGCGTGGAGGGAGTACCACTCGGAAAAAACAGCCCGGCCCAAACCCAAAAAAGCCGCCGACGGCGGTGGCAGTAACAAGGCATCCAAAAAACGGACAGCCATCCATGCTTCGCCCAACAGCGCCTCCGAGGACGCCACACCACGTCCTCGGGAGGGGAGGCCAAAAAGGGCGAAACGTGCAACGGACGAGAACTGGCTGTGTCTGGTGTGCGGCGCCAGCTGGGAAGACAAAAACAGGGCGGAGATTGAGAGGAGGTGGGTGGAGTGCGATGGCTGCGCTACCACCATCCATGTGGAGTGTGGTGGAGCGTACGTAAGGGAGGCGCACCCTCATCTGCTTGAAGAAGATGTTGATGGTGTCACAGACTTTTTCTGCGAAACGTTTGTCCAAATTTAAGCGGTTTTGTTCAATTCCGAGGCCACTCATCGTTATTCTTGTTCTTTTTTACGAGGCGTAATGATATCTTTATTCCTGGACCCTGAAATCACCTTCCAGCAGATGAGGAAACGCATTTCTTAAAGGTACCTTCGTAGGTCCTTTTTGTGCCGAGGCCCGTAAGTTGTGTTTATGTTTTCTGTGATCAGCCAAGGAATGTTATCAGAGAACGAATTTCTGTCACCACTGGATGAATTTTAGAGGCTGCGTGTTGTATTTTATTGTGTGATCAAACTAAGACATGGAATGCATTTTAAATGCGATGTGTTATATATATATATATATATATATATATATATATATATATATATATATATATATATATATATATAGAAGGTGATCAAACCAAACGATTGAATGAATTTTGAATGCGGCGTGTTGTAGCAGACGTGAGCCGGTACCCACATGTTTTGAAGCGTTCACAGGGCGTCTTTGTAGTCCTAAGAGCAATTCTGGTGTCGTACCTTTTTGAGTGGTGTCTAGTTCACTACATATGTGTGTGTGTGGGGGGAAAGGTGTGCAATGTTAATGCACTTTTCGCACCGTTTTGGCATACTGTCATAAATGGATACAACGTTCTAACTGTATCTGATTATTTGGTGATGCCCTTTGGGTGGAAAAGGAATTTTTTTAATCTTCCAAACATTGTTCGAAAGTAAAAAAAAACAAATAAGATATAAGCGTCTCAAAATAAAGTTTGACTTTGGAAGCTGATAAGAAAAAAATTGCCGATTTTCATTACACCAATCATCAACACGCTACTCAGTTTTCTAAAAGGAAGCCTGGTAACGTTTTCCGGCTGCGAACGGTTCTCCGGTGACCTCGGAAAAACAGTTGAGGGGCCTCCGGGGCCCCCTTCAGTGCAGTTGTGAAATCTGGACTCTCCGCCGCTCCTTCTTTGTTCCTTTCCCAGCTTTTAAACAGCAGCTTTACCCTAACACTATGCTTTATATTCATTCGTTGAAAAATGAAAAGGTACATGTATGAGCATCAAGTAGCAGCTGAATGGAATTCATAATCCAGGCAGGGTCGTAACCAAAGGGGGGGACGGCAAGGACAGATGCCCCCCCTCCTGAGGACCCGAAGGGACCCCATGAGGACACAGGCCACGCGAAGCGTGGCTCACCCGTACTATGCTCTGTGACCAAATTTGAATTTCATACCAGACAGGGCCCTCTTAAGCCCTCTTCAGCACTCTATTCTGTAACAAATAGGGCCCTTTTTACCCATCAGGGCCCCTTTGGCGCCGTCGCAGGGGCCCTTTTCGTGGCGCCGCCCCCCCCACCCCCTGAAGGAAATACTGGCTACGCCCCTGGGTTCAGGGGAATGAATGGCGAAGGCACCCCTCTGAATTTTCTAGTAGGGCTCCACAGCCAACGTGTGTGTGCGCGCGCGTGTGTATGTGTGTGGGGGGGGGCTGAGTGATGAAAACATGTGCCCACTTAATATAGGCATCTTGAATGGTACTTCCAGCCAAAATGAGAAGGGGGATCACCCAGCTATCCAAGAGGAGGTGCGAGGCGAGCCCGCCCCCAGGGCCGGACGCAGACCCGAGTTTTCGAGTTTTAGGGGGCCAAACCAATGTCTACCTCTCCTCCTGGGGGAGGGGGACTTGCGATTTGGGTGCTCGACAGACCAAGTATAAGCTACCTCCATAGGCGGATCCAGTATTGCCGATCGGGGGGGCACCTTCCCGGGGGGTGCCATCCAGACCAGGGGGGCGCCATCCGAACCAGGGGGCGCCATTTATGATCGGCAAAACCTATCAGGTGGGCGCCAAATCCTGTCGGTGGGCGCCGACTTTCGTATCCCGGGGGGTGGGTGGGAAGCGACATTTCAGGGGAGCGCCACGACCTTCAGGGGGCGCCGAGGGTCGATCGGGGGGCACGTGCCCCCCTTGCCCCCCTGGATCCGCCTATGGCTACCTCTGCAAGTGCATGATCGCTCTCCTGGGGAGGAGGGGGGCGAAAATTTAATTGTTCGACAGGCCTAGTGTAAACACATTTGTTCCAAAAAATTATCCGGAATTTGGGGAGGCCAAAAGATAGGTTGGACCCCTTCCAGCACTTTGGGGGGAAGGCATAGACGGAATGGCCTCCCCCTGCGTCCGCCAACGCCCGCCCCCGTGGCAACGCGCATAATCGGCCGGTCACTCGTCTAACTGATTCAAGGCACCCCTGAAAGTTGAGGCGCCCCTAAAATGTTGTCCCCCTGGATTCCAGTATCGACGTCCCCACGATGGGACTCGACACTTGGCGCCCAACTGAACAGATTTGACACCCTCTGGTTCGGGCGCCCCCCTGACTGTGTACTCCCCTAATCGGAAATCCTGAACTGCCCATACTTTACCTATTCCTATGCTCTATCCTTTTTGAAAACCACGGAGCTTGTCATTTTGTCTTTGATTGGGTCATTTTACGAAAATATTACCTCGAGAATCTCACCGTAATCCTCAACTCCAAAGCTGATGTCCGGGTGGGAGTCCAATATGAGGTTTGCATCTCTATAATCTATAAAATAATTTCCCACCACCGGCAACAGGGGCAGCCCTCAGGAAGCCCCGGGAACCGGCCCGAGCCCACGCACCACCCCCACCGCGCCCCTATAATCTATAACAAAAACTGAAATAGTTTATTGATTTTAGTGCTTAAAAGACAGCTTACAGTATCTGAAACGTGCTTATCGAAAAAAATGAAAAATAACGTCCTAATTCTGACATTAACTTCCTGTCCGGAACTCCGTGCATTTATTCGTTGCCTTGACCAAAATTACCGACAGCGCCACTTTGCTGTCCGATATTCCGGACGGGTGAGAGCGCTGCGGTCGTGTGACTTTATAGGCGTTTTCAACGAACTTATATGGGGTTTCGACGGTGGAAAAATTGTTCAAAATACTTGATAAATTATTTTTCAACATATAGTTGCCAAGTTCCAGTTGCATTTAACCCTGAACTGTAAACCATGCGATGTTGTTCTTCGCTGTGTGCTTAAGTGTCCGTAATTCGGTGCGTTCCCCTAAATTCACATAATTGAAAAGTGCAAAAATGATCCTAGTTCAGTCTGATATAATTTCCTAGTTACTCGGCTTACAAATGAAGTGAAGATGCCGCAATACTCATTGATACAATTTACCTCATTTTCTAAATATGAAGAAGAAAAAATTACATTAGTGACTCTACGGTTGGATATATCGTCCTTGTCCATCGTATATGGTCCCCTCGGTGTTCACATGAAACCAGCATAACAATGATGGTAGACATGGATAGTGGTATGTATGTGTAATATATAGATATGTCCACTGTATAATTAAGGCTATCATTTTAGGCGTGGTAATTGATTGTTTTTATAGCTTTCCTTATAGTGACGAGTGTTTTAACTTTAATACAGTGACAGCAAGGAACTTGACTTATTTCAACGGATTCATGAAGTACGCAGAGGCAGCAGCAGGAAATGGGAAAAATTCCTACACTCATAGCTGTAGGAACGTAGAAAATATTCGAGGTGGTGTCAAGGGACATTTTGAAGTCATTATCTTTTAGTTAACGCACAGTGTTATGCCCGCTTCACACCGCCAACGTAGCGTACGAGCGGACGGGAGCGGAACGTAACGGGCGAAAAAATACAATACCTGAACTCTGACACTTTCCGTCCACCTCTACGCTCCGCTCCGTTCTCAGTGTGAAGCGGCAGTCGAAACACCGAACGTTCTGCTGCGTGTTGTTTACGTTTGCGGTTGCCAGATTTCAGGAGCGTAGCGGTGAAAAGATGGAAATATTCATCTTTTGAACGTACATGAGCGGAGCGTAATGAACGTTTGGTTTATTTGAAAAGTGTTTTTAAGTGATTTTGCGCTAATTGTGATTAATCTTTTTAGTGGAATTCCATCAATAAAGCAGGTAAGTTCGTACAATTCAAATTCAATGTTCTTGATACAAGATAAACAAAAACAGTGCTGCTTCTGACCTTGGTTCTGCTTTTCTGAGATGTAAGTAAACAAAAAGGAACTTTAATTTGGCCATCAATGGTTTGGAGGTGCATTTAAGAAAGGAATTGAATTAGTAATGTACAATTACTGAACAACTCGGGCACTCATAGACATGGGCATAGGCGGATCCAGGATTGCCGATCGGGGAGGGCACCTTCCGGGGGGGGCCGGAAATAATATTCAATAGTAGTAATATTCAACATCTGAATATTACTGTGTTTAAATGATACTCACCTGATGGTCATTGCCAGGCGCTCAGCCTCGGGAATCGCCGCCCGATAATTCGTGTCCTCCCGATGAAGGCGTGGAGCAACACACTCCAGCAGTTGATCGAACCTCTCTGGAGTCATACCATAGGCTCGATAAAACTCTTCTGGGTTCTGCCTGACCTCGCGCAGCAGGGTAGCATATTCACCTCTTGAGCTTCGGTGTTGTAGGGATTCCCGTACCCAAATGCGTCTAGTTGGTGGTGGCGTGTCACTACTATCACCAAGCGCCAGCATCAACAAAAAGGTCTTCGTCACGCATGTTGATCAACAGCAGCCCACGAACGCAAGAAAGCAGTAAAATCAGTTGAAAAGGCACCAGATTACTCCCGAGCCCGCGCAGTGTTTAAACAACGACGCACGACGCCTTCCCGAACGTTCCGCTCGCTGTTGTTCCGTTCAGCGTTTGCCAGATCTCCATGACAACCAGTTTTCCCCCAAATCCCAAGATTTGGTGATACGTTCCAAGATTTCCTTGAGTCTTGGGTTATTGCTTAACTTTCGCCCGTTACATTCCGCTCCCGTCCGCTCCTACGCTACGTTGGCGGTGTGAAGCGGGCATTAGTGGTTGAGTTATTGAATATTGGGATGGGGGCATGGCGTCCCTGCCCCCTTCCCCAACATCCCTCCTTCCTACGCCTGTGCCCACACTTGTTTGCTGGATGCATTATCTATTTGGTACAGCGTTTCAGTACAGATGCGTCTAATGCCCGCTTCACACCGCCAACGTAGCGTAGGAGCGGACGGGAGCGGAACGTAACGGGCGAAAGTTAAGCAATAACCCAAGACTCAAGGAAATCTTGGAACGTATCACCAAATCTTGGGATTTGGGGGAAAACTGGTTGTCATGGAGATCTGGCAAACGCTGAACGGAACAACAGCGAGCGGAACGTTCGGGAAGGCGTCGTGCGTCGTTGTTTAAACACTGCGCGGGCTCGGGAGTAATCTGGGTGCCTTTTCAACTGATTTTACTGCTTTCTTGCGTTCGTGGGCTGCTGTTGATCAACATGCGTGACGAAGACCTTTTGTTGATGCTGGCGCTTGGTGATAGTAGTGACACGCCACCACCAACTAGACGCATTTGGGTACGGGAATCCCTACAACACCGAAGCTCAAGAGGTGAATATGCTACCTGCTGCGCGAGGCCAGGCAGAACCCAGAAGAGTTTTATCGAGCCTATCGTATGACTCCAGAGAGGTTCGATCAACTGCTGGAGTGTGTTGCTCCACGCCTTCATCGGGAGGACACGAATTATCGGGCGGCGATTCCCGAGGCTGAGCGCCTGGCAATGACCATCAGGTGAGTATCATTTAAACACAGTAATATTCAGATGTTGAATATTACTACTATTGAATATTATTTCCGGCCCCCCCCGGAAGGTGCCCCCCGATCGGCAATCCTGGATCCGCCTATGCCTATGTCTATGATTGCCCGAGTTGTTCAGTAATTGTACATTACTAATTCAATTCCTTTCTTAAATGCACCTCTAAACCATTGATGGCCAAATTAAAGCTCCTTTTTGTTTACTTACATCTCAGAAAAGCAGAACCAAGGTCAGAAGCAGCACTGTTTTTGTTTATCTTGTATCAAGAACATTGAATTTGAATTGTACGAACTTACCTGCTTTATTGATGGAATTCCACTAAAAGATTAATCACAATTAGCGCAAAATCACTTAAAAACACTTTTCAAATAAACCAAACGTTCATTACGCTCCGCTCATGTACGTTCAAAAGATGAATATTTCCATCTTTTCACCGCTACGCTCCTGAAATCTGGCAACCGCAAACGTAAACAACACGCAGCAGAACGTTCGGTGTTTCGACTGCCGCTTCACACTGAGAACGGAGCGGAGCGTAGAGGCGGACGGAAAGTGTCAGGAGTTAAGGTATTGTATTTTTCGCCCGTTACGTTCCGCTCCCGTCCGCTCGTACGCTACGTTGGCGGTGTGAAGCGGGCATAAGCAATATACCATATATAGCAATATAACAGTATAGCAAGAGCAACTATGCGTTTTACTCAGGCATATAAATGATTATGCTCAATAAAGAATGAGTTTCTGAATCCAGCACTTTGGTATATATAAGCAAGTCAGGTCGAGGACAACGGGAAATAATCATTAATCCATATCCGGCCAATTTTAGCAGCACGTCAAGGTAGCACCTACGTATGTAGAATTCTACGTCATCAATGTAGCATTCTACCTAGTAAGCTATACTTTAAGAACAATATTCATTTTCGCCCTTGAACATCCACAAAATGTCCCGCATTGTTCTCATATACCAATAACCTAGCCGGCCACGACCAATGCCGGACATGAACCGTAAAGCTCCAAGGCTGAAAGTTGTTTTACCCTCCTCTGAGCATACGTAAATTTTCGAATCATCTTTACCTTCTTTTGACAATCTTTGCGCGCGTGTGACGTTTGTTTGGAACTACTTTCAAGTTTGGTGCAACAGAAAAAACTACCTAGGTAAATTCCGAAAAAATACCTAAGTATTTTTCTAGGTAGTTTTTTCTGCTCGCTCGTTGGTGCAACAGAATTTAGGTAAAAAATATTTTACCTAGGTAGTTTTTTTTGGTGCAATAGGCCACTGGGGGTAATAGCATCAGTGGGGGCACGCAGGGGCGGATCCAGGGGGACAAAAGGGCATTTGTATTCCAAACAAACACATTTTCGTCAATTTTTATAAAAAAACACTATGTTTTCGAGCGTCCCCTCCCCCTCGCTCTAAAAATGGGCTAGATCCGGCACATCGGACACATGTTCTTATTGATAATCAAAATATTTACGATTAAAATCCACCGTCACGTAAAAAGGAAATGCTCCAAAGCAGTCGATGCTTCGCTTGAATTCCCGCTTTTGCTAAAGTGAGCTCCTTCGGGACCTTAATCAGCGAGCTGGCGACGATTTCTATAAAATGCAAGGATATCTGATGTGCCGGGCTCTGCAACGTCCACAGGCGTCCGACAAGCCTAGCCAGCGCTAATGCGTATTTCAACCCACTCTGGGGATGCTTCCCACAAAACACAGAATTCCTTATCAGAAAGCAGCCAATGTAAAAGGGAATCTACACTACATACTGAACAAAGTAACGATAAAACACATTGAACATGATGCAGGCATTAAGCCAAACGGGATTTTTTTACAATATAGGCGCTGGATACTGGATACACGATTTTGAAGTGTTAGCATGCTAAAACTGATTTTGAAAACGTTTCAGCCATTATAATACCTACCTAGGTCCCGGTTTGGTTGAAAGCACCCGGTCAAGGAGAGAGCTCGGAGCAGCTCTAATTGGAACCTGATTGGGGAAACTACTCCAGCAGCAGATCCCAGTCCCAGTAAAAGACATGCACGTCTGAAAGGATTCCACGCGATTCAGGTTGGGAAGCAGCCAACATTCAGAGCCAGAAATTGAAAATATTGCGAAACAGCCGACACAACTCAAAAACAGCTCACAAGATTGAGAGACAGAAATTGACAATTTCAGAAACAGCCGCAGAGCCAGATATTGACAAGATTCAAAGCCAGAAATTAACCAGATTCAGAAACATCCGAAATAACTCAGAAACAGCTCACAAGATTCGGAAAGAGAAATTGACACGATTCAGAAACAGCCGACAAAAATCAGAAATAGCCGACAAAATTCAGAAACAGCCGACGAGATTCAAACAGTCAAGGGAGGCCACTGGCCAAGACAAAGGCAGACACAGGGTGTGAGCGGGCACGTGTCACCATTTCCTGTGACTGTCCCTGTAATGTATAAGTTGTTGAAGCATAAAACCGTGGCAGATGTATGTGGAAGTATGCAGCACAGACGAAACAAATAAAACGCAATGAAAGTAACATCTCAAACAAAGCACGCAGAGGCAAAGCCGACCGAAAATATACCACAAAGCATCCATTCTGCAGTCTCCATACGCGGGTGTATGGGCGAATAAATTATGGCAAAGTCTCAGCCCATCAATAAAGCGACGATTGTACAAGTGCAAACTGGAGGTCATTCCCTTGGGAGGAATGCCACTGAAAGAGACCTGGCAGACGACGTCATATGTTAATGTCAAAATCGCAGCACTCAAACAACACGAGTTTTACAGGGAGGCGGTCACCAACTGCGCCGTTGGCACTGGACGTGTCTTCTTTCTAAGCCAAAACTGTCACAATAGTGTGCTTATTCCGGCTAGACAGACCTGAAACCATACCAACCGAGAGCGAATAACACACCGAAAAAACTGTACCTGGAAACAGTGCCCATGCTCCACCAATTTGAGGTTTATCTGATCAGCTGAGGTGCGTACCAACCAAGTCCGAAAGCACATCTTCGATGATACGGTCATCAGACTGCGGCAGATGCTGAAGCACCTGGTGGACCGGATGGTGGCGACAACTGTGTTTCCAACCAAACAGGGTGCATTGCGATGGGTGGCTCAGCCTACTGAATACCTTCATTTACACTAGCATGAATGACATTTGCACTGGGACGCTCAGCTTACACATCTCCCAAAAAACACAGCTACTCAGCCGCAACGCGTTTGGTGGCATGACGACCTATATCGATTCAGAAACCAGCACCAAGGTACTCAAAGATCAAGCAACACAGTAGCACTTTATCATTCGACTTCAATACGTATGTACATCAGTTTAACCTACTTGCAGCTGTATTACAAGTACTAAACTGAAAAACAAAAAAATGTTTGCAGCGTCACGACCAGGAGAAATCCAAACAGGAAGCTGAGGTAAACAGTGAATAGGCTCTGGTTTTGGGGTTAAACACGAGCGGGCAACGCCTTCGGGACATTGCAGTGACAAAGGCTGCTTTACAATGTGCAGGTATATGTCAACCTATTGCGCGCATCACCTCCCTGGAAGAAACTCCTCCATCTACTGGAAGGAGCACCAAAGGCACCACATATGAAAGGCTTACCAAAAGTGCACAAACCTAACGTACCGATGCGACCGATTATTTCAGGTATTAAAGGGAATGTGGCACCTTCACAACGTGATTTTAACTGAGATAGCCAAGTTGTAAAGCAGGTCGGAAAACCCGGTACTCCATATTTCATTTGTCTTGAAACTCGATATTTCCGTAGAAAAAAGCTAAAACCTACCTGACACCAGCCCCCATCAGCCCCCCGTCGCCGGGCAGCCATTGTTGTGAGCTGCTGGTGTGACGGCATATGCTGACGTCACGATGAGCATCAGCCAATCGAAGCCATTGAAGCGATTCAAGTATGGTAGTGTTTGCCAGATCGTGACATCATCCACAAGCTGATATTTATTTCTTTTTCTAGAGGATTATTTTAAAAACAAAATGTTGAGCTTATTGTTCATTTTTCAGAGAAATCATGAGTGGTTTCATTATTTTTGGCTAAAAGTACGCCTAATTTCACTAAATTCCAGGATTCGACCAAGGTGCCACAATTCCTTTAACAGTGCCTCACAAAAAATCGCGAAAATTCTAGCACAGCCACTCAGTAGATCATTAGGTTTGATTAGCAGTACACATATCAAAAATACTTCAGGACTAATGGAGAGATTAAAGTGTGTCGATATGAAACGAAAGAAGCTAGCAAGTCTCGATGTTAAATCACTATTTACCAATGTCCCGATTGAAGCTGCGTTGAATGTCATAAAACATGTAGCTGGCTTGCTTAATGAGGATGAACTTCCGCTTCCCAAAACCCATTTAATAAAACTGGTATCATAATATCACCGAATGACTCCAACGTCAATCAAAACTCAGGAACACGGCTTCCAGACCGGTGGCTGCCCATCATTCGCCGCGGCAGCCGTTGAGGTGCTTCTGGAGTAAACCTAGAACGTACTTACTATTGTTTCCTCTGTT
Organism: Lepas anatifera; assembly: GCA_034440635.1. Taxonomy (NCBI): domain Eukaryota; kingdom Metazoa; phylum Arthropoda; class Thecostraca; family Lepadidae; genus Lepas; species Lepas anatifera. The sequence goes on along the minus strand of JAOTON010001583.1, from coordinate 7,970 downwards.
CAGCTGTTTCCTAAAATTATTCATAGATCCTCCTGTGCTATTGTTTAGAGTGCACTTTCATTTCATAATGTAAGCCACTTTGAGGTTTTATCATGCATAATGTACTTATAATAACACTGTATCATTGAACTTTGTTGGTTACACTTTAATGTTGTTCTTGCACAATCTACGTTAAAAGTATCACCGTTTTATCGAATTATATTTTGTCAGATATGGTCCTATGCCCTTGGCTGGATTTAATTGTTTGATTTAGTAAAGTTATTTGCATTTGTCATTTTCCAGCTAGATGTGTGTTGTCCTCTTAACCCTGAGCTTTCCGATTTGAAATATTTAGCGCTTTTAACACCATTTGTATCAGGATTCTTTATGAATTGTGCTTCTAAACTGCTGACGAAGTCCTGAAATACAGGTCGAAAGGTTCATCAACTTGTTTGAACTCGAGTGGAGAAAGTCCTCACAACGAACGAACCCCCTCGGTTTTTATGGATATTAAGTAAGAACCGCGGGGCATAGCGCCGCCATACTTGGCATACCTTTTCTCTGATCATTTGTACAACTCGAGACACAATTTTAAGATGGCGTCATCTCTGGTCATGCCACCAGTACAGGGCAAGTAACCTCACCTAAAAAGGCAGATAGCAAAAGTCAGAACAGGGTGAGCATATGAAATTGAAACTCATATCACATAATGGACCTACCGAGAACTACAAAACATATTTCGATATTCATTATATCGATGACCAGGCTAGAGCGATGGTTTCCACATTTAGCGTGGTTATCGAGATCTTAGAGTGGGCCGGGTACCCCCCGCGCCTCAAGATCCCGGCAACTACGCTGGACAGTAAAAAAAAAAAACGGGAAGCGGTGATGGATAGCCTATCCAATTTTCTATAGAAAACATTTCAACCACTTTTGTCACGTCATATCTAAGGTCACTGGAATATATGTATATATATATAAAGTTATATATATATATATATATATATATATATATATATATATATATATCCACTTTTCTATATAAAGTTTTCTATAGAAAATTGGATAGGCTATCCAAAACCGCTTCCCGTTTTAACTGGAACGCGGTCTATATATATATATATATATATATATATATATATATATATATATATATATATATATATATATATAATATATATATATATATATATATATATATATATATATATATATATATAGGGGTATATAGACCGCGTTCCAGGAGTTAACCAGCTTTTTTGTATTTTTCTAAAGATCTTACCACATTCTTACTCTCATTGTCAAGCTCTGATATAATATCCCCCAATAAAGTCATACAGTTTGACTACCGGTTTCGTCTATTAATGAGACATTATCAAGTCCTACATGTTTTACTGGAAAATAGAATTGTAGCGATTATGGATATCATCATATACTAAACTATATATATATATATATATATATATATATATATATATATATATATATATATATATAGATATAATACATATAATGTATATGTTGTATAACAGATATATATATAATATATATATATATATATATATATATATATATATATATATATATATATATATATATATATATATATATATATATATAATATATAATATATCTGTTGTGTTGGTTTAACTGATAATTAGTACTAAATGGTCGAAACTAAATTTATATATATATATATATATATATATATATATATATATATATATATATATATATAATATATATATATATATATATATATATATGTATGAGTATATATATATGTATGTATATATATGTATGTATATATAGGTACATATATATATGTATATATTTATATATAAATTTATTTTAGACCATTTAGTACTAATTATCAGTTAAACCAACACAACAGACAGATGAGCGCGTTTCGACCGAGACATTATCCGCGTCTGCTGTGTTGATTTAACTGATAATATCTGTCAACCACTTTTATACAATTTAATACTAAGATTCTAGTTAAACCATATTTCCATGAATTTCCAATGGAGAGGTGATGACTCGTATCTGACTTTAGGTCATCGATAAAAAAATAACGGAGTATATTTTGTAGAACTCGGTGAACTCCTTATGTGGTATGAGTTTCAAACAGACTGGTTTACCCTGTTCTGAATTATGCTTTCTTAAAATTTTTCAGGTGAGGTCACTTGACCTGCACTGGTAAGCTGACCTGTGATGACCTAACGTTAATATTTTGGTTAAAGTTGCAAAAATGATCACAGAAAAGGTATAACAAGTACCGTGGTGCTACGCGCCGCCGTTTTTATTCCATCTCCGGAAACCCGAGGGGGAGCGGGTACCCGCACCCCCTCTTAATGCGCGTGTTATGTGAAGGGAAGTATGTTTAGTGAAGTGAAGGAGAGGGAGAAGTGCTTACGTGAAGTGTATTCTCTGAGCATTGACCAAAAATACATCCCGGTTCAAATAAAAATGCTTTATTAACATATTCTGAAACAGCCGCAAACAGCACCAGTGAATACTAGAGGTTAGTTGTTGTCGCTGTTTTTTATAGGGATGTGGATGGTAGATTTTATTCGAAACGCATGAACACCTATAGCATCATAACTTTAAAAGAGCACTAATGCCTAAGCTGATACTTATAGGACGATTGTTCAAGCAGGTACTTTTCTTTCTTGAAAGATTAAAGATGATATGAACATATTATTGTAGCAATACAATATATATTACTGCATATATTATTTGTATCTTACATCCATCAAATACTATACTTGAGTAGTATATCAATGCACTATGGCATTATATCTCATGTATAAACTATGCGAAAGCACGACCAATACGCATGGATCTTATATTCCTGTCAATCGGATATGAATGTATGGGGATAGTGCGCGTCCTCATAGCGGTACAGGGCATCCTCGTAGCATCACGAGGGAGCTATGTGGTCCATTGACGTACGAGACGCTCGCAACCTAACAAGCTGCGACGTGTTAAAACCACGATGTTGCGGAAAACACGTAGGACTTCTGGCGTCGTTCTCTCACTGGAATTAAAAAAAACAAATAATCTTACGAGGCATCGATGATGTATGATGATACTATAGTGAAACTGTTGCAGGCGGTGGCCTGCACTGCCCGTCGCGAGATAAATAATGAAAATCACGTGGAATTTAGAAAGGAAAAAGGGAAGAGAGTTTGGGCGCCGCTTACAGAATTCTCACAAATTCGTAAGCGGGCAGTGCCATTAGCAGCAGTTTGACACACGGCCCAATAGGTGAAGGGAATTCCTCCACGCCCATGTGACGTCACCTGGGCGTGAAGGAATCCCTCTGGAACGTACCTTTAAGTAAAGGTATCTTGTGTTGTGCGGGGGGACGAGGGAATACGCGGTGATTTATTTTTGTTGTATTGTTTACGGACTGTTAAGTGGTAATGAATAATTGAATAAAGGAGGTTTTAATTTTCCTTTTATCCGAACGATATCTAACTACAAGCTATTCCGGCCATGGCGGAACAAAACGAAACGAACGGATCGACCGAGAGAGAGCGCAACCACTTCGATCTCTTCAATGGGAACATTCGACTTGAGACTTGTTCCGGGAGTTCGATGGTAGGGAAGACGTTGTGGAATGGTACACACGGGCTATGCTGCTCTGCGAGTTACGATGAGCGGATTTGATGGCCGTTGTTCCACTGCGTCTGACTGGAGGGGCGTTTTCTGTCTGGTCACAGCTACCAGCAGAAAGCCGCTGCTCCCTCCTGGCGGTGCGAGACGCCTTATATGCCGCGTTCGCCCTTGATCCTTTTGGTGCATATGAAGCCTTTAGCAATCGTCGGCTGCAGGCCGGGGAGTCGCCGTTAGACGTTTTTCTGGCCGATCTTCGTCGACTGGCGGCTCTATTTGGGGGTGTGCCCGACCGAACACTCCTGTGTGCGTTCGCAGGAGGCCTCCCGGAAGGAGTTCGTCAGACAATGCGGGCCAGCACTAGGGCCGACAACTTAGACCTGCCGAGTGTTGCGTCACGCTCACGTGCTATCTTAAGTGATCAGCGAGTAACAACTGTGGCGACAGCGCAACGGGAGCGTCCGTTGGCGAGGAGTAAACCGAGCAAGACGCTGTTGGACATGTGGTCAGGTTGGCATATATCACCGTACTGTCCCAAAAGAAACTTGGGAAACGGATTGGGAGATGCCGAGTCAGCGCCGGCGTCATCTCCGCAGCAGTAAATAAAGGTGCTCTTCCCATCGTATACATCCCCATCGACGGGAAGAAATATTCCGTTCTAGTCGATACTGGATGTACCGACAACATTGTGGCTGCGGAGCGTTGTATCCTGTGGAAAAGGCAACAAGTGGACATTTTACGATGAGTGGCGACCGCGTCCCTTGCTGTGGAATTGGTAAGGTTTGTTTAGAGGCTTTGCCTGGGCAAAAAACATGGGTCGAAGCAAATTTTGATGAAATTTTGGGACTAGGGTTCTCAGTGGCGCTGAAAGCGACTGTGGTATTTTTAGTATCGTCCGGATAATCGTTTCGGAGTTATAGCCTCGGGAAATCCAGCATCGGACGCGTGCATCGGACTTTTCGCTTGAGTTTTTAGGCATTTAAATGAAAGATGTTCCTTCAAGAGGTTACATGAAAACAATTACAAAAGTCTGAACAATACAAATATGTCAGTTCAATTATATTGATTGGCACGAATATGTATAAAATATAATTCCAAACTTTTGCAAAGATATGCATACATATTTCCTTTGTTATTATTGACTTCAAAACAACTTCATGTGAAAGAGCATTGCTTAAACTACATATAACGCCAATAAAAAGAATGGAGACCACAGAGCAAAATCAGTAACGACCACCTCAGACCAGGCCCAACACCGTCGCCGGCCACTCAGCCTGCAGTCGGCACGCCGCATGGACGTGTCCGGTTTGGAAGTGGGGTAACGGGGAGGGAGAACTGAGCAAGACTGCGCTTCGGTGACATTGCAAATGAACTAGATGTGGTGTGGAGGCTACTATTGCTAACATAAAAATTTGAGCCGTTCCGAAAAAAAACTGAACGTATTACCGGAACATTCGGAACAATTCCGACACTGTGGTGCATTTGGTGGAAAATGTAGTGGGATGATTTTGCGTCAAAAGCCGATTATTACTGTTGTCTTAGGTTTGTTTTAGATAGTTTTTTTCTACCCATACCCTAAAAAGCTGCATGTGTATCCCAGTTCAATTTATATTAGAAAGCACATCACAAACAAAAAGCCACATAGCGTCCACGCCGACAACTGCTTTTCGAACATATAAGATTAAGACATACTGCTTTATTAGATCTGACCCACGGATTTTTTTAGATCTGACCCACGGATCGGAAGAACGACTCCATCACATGGTGCCATTGAACTTCAAAGATTCCATTTGAAACTCGAACCTTATGTCCCTCATCATTCGAGAGCTCATGGACAATAACGGTCTTCGAATTAACCGGTACGAACTTGTGAATCTTAAATGTTCCTTTTCTCGCGACCGCCTTATTGAAGCGTTTTCTGGAGCTCAGTAGCTAATTTGAGTACTTTTTGTTGAAGCATTTTTGGTAGAGATTGAGGCAAGCAATGGAACACTGTTTTCCGTGTTCCCTTCCAAGCATATTTGCTGAGATCGTAAGGGGATGGGTAACCCCCCTGCCAGTAAGGGTGGCCCGGGGCCTCATACCAGAGCGTGTTAAAAAGCACACTGGAACAGAGCCTCGGAGGCCCCCACCTACTTTTTCTAGGCGGCCAGAGAACCCTTCGTGGCCTAAAAACGTTATTTCGCTACTTTTGGAGAATATTTGATGGCACGTCGATTGATCCTGATTGACCTTGAAAATCAGCCCCAATCTGTAATTATAGGCTTTCAAAGTTAAACCCTTTATTTTGAGATCGCTGCAATCGCGCGGTTGCACCAGTTCGCGTGAATCAAAGACCGACTGGCAACGTTATAGCGCCATAAAAACGATATTAGATGTCAAGTTTACCCCACATGAAGATCGAGGGCACAGTTCAAGGTCATACTAGCATTCTCAAAGTCATTGGTCCGGTGCTTGCGGTCGCATGGCGTTACCCAGTGTGACGTATGTATATTATGCTGTGATGTCATAGTCAAGATAACTCAATGCGAAGGTCAAGGTCACAGGTCAAAGTAAAATCGCATGGGTAAAGGTCAATGCTCATTTCCCGTCCAACGGTTGATATGGTGCTAGTCATGGTGTAAATAAGGGGAATATGTCATATTGTGCCGTCATATGTCAATGACCTTGAATGACCTTAACCCCAAAAAATTAGGTTTAAAATTCTTGGACGTTATCACTATGACCTTGCTCTGTTTTTAGTGAATTCTGGACTTCTTTGAGCTTAATCACGGCATTTCCGGATGAATATCCAGCACGGCTATTACTTGACCTTATGACATCATTTGAACTTGACAATACTGACCTAGGTCAATCAAGATCAGTCATAATATAGATTTCAATAGTGCCCACCCAGTCCCCAACCAGAGTTTTTCTGAGCCTCCTAGTTTCCGAGAGCTCGAGGGCCTACCAGTTCCCCCTCCCTCCAGTGCCCGTAAGTGTCGGACGCCTCTCCACTGCGGGTGTTAAGGAATGGGAAATTGATTGAAATTGATTGTTTTAAATACATCCGTATTCTCATTGCCGACCAATTCCACCATTGACACCTTCTTCATGACCAGAGACGTTTGATAGTTGCAGCGACGGCGGGCCGCGCTGGCGCACAAACGTCACAAAAAGTGGGGATCGGGACGCTTGAGAGCTCAGATCTCGCTTTCTGTTAGTCTCCATTCTTTTTATTTTTGAATCTTATAGAGAAAAGTACAAAGAGTTATGTGATCCTCAAAAGTTTAAATAAATTCATGGAAACTGGTTTTTATAGATTTTGAAAAATTAACAAGGTATAATATATATATAAAATTTATTTTTTGAATTATATTTCTAATGAGCCATAATTCGTAATTCTTCCTTAAGATACCTAGAGCAAGATTTTATGGAATTTTCGTCTTTAAAAAAGCATGCAAGTGGGTATGGCCAAAATGCCTCAGGCTATAATTTTCAAACCGTAAGTCAGGGAGGAAAAATGAATACGAAAATCGTCATCAGCTCCATCAATAGCCCTCCTGACAATAAATACACCGAAATCTGCGACATGAGGGTGTTATCGACTTGATTGCCCCAGGCTGTTTGAAGAAAGCCAAAGTCCTGCCTGGGTTACCATGATAATCAACAAAAAAGCCTTGAAAGCCCTTTAGGTCGTCTTCGATGGTAATTAAGTCTCAACTACACGTTCATCTAGCTGAAATTGGCCATTCGCGTGAACTTCAAAGAGTAAAATGCCCACAATCTCTCATCATAGTAACCTGTCTTCGCAAACCTCTAGGTGAAATAACCTTGTCATCATCATGAGTGGGGTTTAAGGGCGCGTCGATTGGCGACGGTCATTTTGCGCCCATATTCATGTCCTTGTTCCTAGTTTAAAAGCAAGCAGCATCGGGGAGCAGTGTCAGCAACGTCGTGAAATAACCCTTGCGACGCCACATATATACGCAAAGGGTTAGATATAGTATAGAGGTGGCAGCAGGAACCCACAAGCCGTACATGACAGCGCAGTTGAAACCTATAATAAACAAATGAGATAGGCTGTTCCGAATAGCAAAACGTACAGATACACCTGCTGTCAGGCGAAAATGGAGGCAACAGCGTAATCGAGTAGCTGTGATTAACATAGAGATTGAACGGGAATTTTATGAAAGCAAAACATACATTCTCTTAGAAAACAAACAGAACCCGGAAAAATACCATAAAGTTTTGCAAGATATCATAAGCTGCTTCCAAAGATCGCAAGATTTCAACCCTAGCTGGTGAAAACGGAGAGGTTGTTGAAACAGACAAAGAAAAGCCAACTTGCTAAACAAAGTGTTTGCTGAAACGTCAGACATACATCCGCC